>CAWUFW010008619.1:0-600000 GCA_963921515.1 Calotriton arnoldi
GTCAATACCCATGGGAGCACCGGAGTACTCGAGTTACCTCACCCAGGGAGCTGGGTGCATAGGTGTCTTTCGGGGTCGGGTTTCGTCATCGTTTTCAATGGCGATCTGCTGCAAAGTGCTGCTGGCGGCCAAGTCGAAAGTGTTCGGGTGGATCCAAGGTGGATCGAAGCTCTGAAGAACCTGAAAGCAGAGGGGACAGAGTCTGGGTCACTAGCCAGTGACCAGGAAGGTGATGAGCAGATGCCCACCGATGTCGAGTGCTTCAGGTAGGTTGATGGTCATCTTGACTCTTCAGCCACGAGGTCCAGGAGGCGTCGATGACAACCAGGAGCTGGATTCGAGCTGTCACATGACGTTTGTCGATTGCAGGGGTGTTGACGACCGGATTGGACCCAACAAGCCTTGGCAACGGCAAGTCTCATGGAAATAGAAGAAGGACGATGGTGCAAACCAACAAGGTCTGAGGGACTCATCCAGCAAAGGTAAGTCAGGGCACACCTGGAGCAACCAGGGAGCCCAAGCAGAAGAAGATTGGCCTTCGGGAGGGCCTACTAGCCAACGGACTAGCGACTGCAAAGGAGCCTCGAGTGGACGCACTTGGAGCTGGCTCACAGGACACTTGTGGAGTGGAGGCCAGTGATCTTTGGTGCAATCGGTGCTGGAGGCTGGGGCTACTCGGAGCCCAAAGCACAACTTCGTGGGAGACCCAGAAGAGGATGCACTTGCAAATGCGATCAGTGTCCAGGGGTCACGGTTCCACGTTACCCACAACAGCTACGGGCCTCAGCTTTGCTGGGGACTCAGGGCAGCCTCGGTGAAGTCTGGAAATCTACATCTGGTGATGCAAAGACTTCGGCGTCCGGCGGGAGCTTCAGCGATGCAGACTGGACAATTGCTTCTTTGGTGCCTGCCAAGCAGGGAGTCACTCCTTGACCCCAAGGAGATTCTTCAGTCCTCTAATCTTGAAGTAGAGCGTCGAAGGTCCAGGATTCTGTGTCAGAGTTTCATCCAGGTAAATCTAAAGTCCTAAGGACTGGGGTCCCATACTTACACCAAGTTAGGGGGTTGGACATACTCTGGGGACCCACCTATGGAAGGGTCAGGGCAGAGGGGTGGTTACACCCCTTTCCCTTTGTCCAGTTTCGCACCAGAGCAGGGGCTGGAAGCCCCTGAGCCGGTTTGAACTGGGGAATGCACAGGGACACCAAATGTGCCCCCAGTGCAGGACTTCAAAGCACCAGAGAGTGCTCCTGCCCAGCCCCAATACACACTATCCTGTCTGGGGAGGTGGTTACACCTCCCTGGGACAGGAAACCTATTGTCCAGGCCTCCCCTGCCGGAGTTTCGGTCAGCAGCAGGAGGCCAGACTCGTGTCTGTGGCAGCGGCATCCATTTTGTGATGCCAGGGCTTGGAAAGAAGTTACCGGGCAGGCCGGTGTGTACATGTCTCTCCCTCTAGAAGGGTGGAATGCTACCCCGCCGCCAGAACTGGCGGGGGTAGTATTCCAAGATGTTTGACACCACACACAACATGTTTTCGTGCAGCCATCCCAAAGTTAGCATTTAACGCGAGGTTATAATGCGCTTAAGAGTATATGGTCAGGCTGCACTACAAACAGCATCAGAGAAGGGTCTCCGAATGCTGCAGAGGGCCCTGCTCATGCAGGGGCACCCTCTCACATAGGAACCACGCACTCTGCCTCCAGGATTGATAAGGCCTGCCATAGGAGTGACTTATAGGTTTATATGTGTGTATGTATGTAGTGATATAGGTAGCCTATATCACAGTAAGGGGTGCATGCACCACCTTACCCAGGCTGCAGTAGCAGACCTGTGGTGTCATTTTGGATGGCCTTCCAGGGGTGGCACAATACATGCTGCAGCCCCTGGTAGGCCTCTGAGGTACCTATGCCCTGGGTACATAGTATACCATATACTAGGGACTTATAAGGGCACTCCAGATTCCAATCAGAGATGTGCCTAAGGCACATGGAAACCATTTTAGAGAGGAAGCAGCTAGGCTGGGGTTCTGATTAGCAGGGCCCCAGCCAGACTAAAGTCGAAAAACAGTGAAGCATCAGCAAAAAGTGGGGGTACCCATGTGAAGCAGATCCTACTCTCCTACACCCTTCTGCCTTTTTATGTACCTCTCTTGCCTCTTTCTGCACCCCTCCTACCCTTTCCTGCACCCCTCTTGCCTCTTTCTGTACCTCACTTGTTTCTTTCTGCACCCCTCTTGACTCTTTCTGCACCCCTGTCCCCTCTTTGTGCAACTCTCTTGCCTCTTTCTATACCTCTCTTCCCTCTTTCTGTACCACTCTTGCCTCTTTCTGTACCTTTGTTGCTTCTTTCTGCACTTCTCTTGCCTCTTTCTGCACCCTTCGTGCCTCTTTCTACACATCTGTTGCTTCTTTCCGCAGTTCTCTTCCTTCTTTCTGTACCCCTCCTGCCTTTTTCTGTACCCCTCTTGCCTCTTTGTGCACCTCTCCTACCCCTTTCTGCACCCCTCTTGCCTCTTTCTGCACCTCTGTTGGTTCTTTCTGCACAGCTCTTGGTTCTTACTGCACCTCTTTTGCAAATTTCTGCATCTCTCTTGCCTATTTCTGCATCACTCTTCCCTCTTTCTTCACCTCTCTTGCTTCTTTCTGCACTTCTCTTGCTTCTTTCTGCACTGCTCTTGCTTCTATCTGCATCTGTCTTGCAAATGTCTGTATCCCTCTTGCCTCGTTCTGCTCCCCTGTTCCCTCTTTCTGCACCTTACTTGCTTGCTGCTGCACTTGCCTTGCCTCTTTCTGCACCTCTGTTACTTCTTTCTGCACTTCTCTTTCCTCTATCTACAACCCTCTTGCCTCTTTCAGCACCTCTGTTGCTTCTTTCTGCACATCTCTCTTGCTTCTTTCTGCACCCCTCTTGCCTCTCTCTGTACCCCTCTTGCCTCTTTGTGCACCTCTACTGCCTCATTCTGTACCTCTCTTGCATCTTTCTGCACCTCTGTTGGTTCTTTCTGCACAGCTCTTGGTTCTTACTGCACCCCTTTTGCAAATTTCTGCATCAGTCTTGCCTATTTCTGCATCCCTCTTCCCTCTTTCTCGCACCTCTCTTGCTTCTTTCTGCACTGCTCTTGCTTCTTTCTGCACCTGTCTTGCAAATTTCTGTATCCCTCTTGCCTCTTTCTGCTCCCCTGTTCCCTCTTTCTGCTCCGTACTTGCTTGCTTCTGCACTTGCCTTGCCTCTTTCTGCACCTCTGTTACTTCTTTCTGCACTTCTCTTGCCTCTATCTACACCCCTCTTGCCTCTTTCAGCACCTCTGTTGCTTCTTTCTGCACATCTCTCTTGCTTCTTTCTGCACCCCTCTTGCCTCTCTCTGTACCCCTCTTGCCTCTTTGTGCACCTCTACTGCCTCATTCTGTACCTCTCTTGCATCTTTCTTCACATCTGTTGCTTCTTTCTGCACTTCTCTTGCCTCTTTCGGCACCCCTCTTGCCTCTTTCTGCACCTCTGTTGATTCTTTCTGCACAGCTCTTGGTTGTTACTGCACCGCTTTTGCAAATTTTTGCATCCCTCTTGCCTATTTCTGCACCCCTTTTCCCTCTTTATCCACCTCTCTTGCTTCTTTCTGCACTTCTCTTGCTTCTTTCTGCACTGCTCTTGCTTCTTTCTGCACCTGTATTGCAAATTTCTGTACCCCTCTTGCCTCTTTGCGCACCTCGCCTTCCTCATTCTGCACCTCTCTTGCCTCTTTCTGCACATCTGTTGCTTCTTTCTGCACTTCTCTTGCCTCTTTTGGCACCCATCTTGCCTCTTTCTGCACCTCTGCTGGTTGTTACTGCACTTCTCTTGCTTCTTTCTACACCTCTCTTGCTTTTTTCTTCACCCCTCTTGCCTCTTTCTGCACCCCTCTTGCACCCTTCTTCCCTCTTTCTGCACCTATCTTGCCTCAGTCTGCCCACCTGTTCCCTCTTTCTGCACCCCTTTTGCCTCTCTCGCTTCTTTCTGCCCTTCTCTTGCTTCTTTCTGCACTGCTCTTGCTTCTTTCTGCACCTGTCTTGCAAATTACTGTATCCCTCGTGCCTCTTTCTGCACCCCTGTTCCCTCTTTCTGCACCTTACTTGCCTGCTTCTGCACTTGTCTTGCCTCTTTCTGCACCTCTGTTACTTCTTTCTGCACTTCTCTTGCCTATTTCCGCACCCCTCTTGCCACTTTCAGCACCTCTGTTGCTTCTTTCTGCCCTTCTCTTCCTTCTTTCTGTACCCCTCTTGCCTCATTCTGCACCTCTCTTGCCTCTTTCTGCACATCTGTTGCTTCTTTATGCACTTCTATTGCCTCTTTCTGCACCCCTATTGCCTCTTTCTGCACCTCTGGTGGTTGTTTCTGCACTTCTCTTGCTTCTTTCTACACCTCTCTTGCTTTTTTCTGCATCCCTCTTGCCTCTTTCTGCACCCCTCTTGCCTCTTTTAGCACCTCTGTTGCTTCTTTCTGCAGTTCTCTTCCTTCTTTCTGCCCCCCTTCTGCCTTTTTCTGTACCTCTCTTGCCTCTTTCTGCACCCCTCTTACCCTTTCTGCACCCCTCTTGCCTCTTTCTGCACCTCTGTTGGTTCTTTCTGCACAGCTCTTGGTTCTTACTGCATCCCTTTTGCAAATTTCTGCATCAGTCTTGCCTATTTCTGCATCACTCTTCCCTCTTTCTTCACCTCTCTTGCTTCTTTCTGCACTTCTCTTGCTTCTTTCTGCACTGCTCTTGCTTCTATCTGCATCTGTCTTGCAAATGTCTGTATCCCTCTTGCCTCGTTCTGCTCCCCTGTTCCCTCTTTCTGCACCTTACTTGCTTGCTGCTGCACTTGCCTTGCCTCTTTCTGCACCTCTGTTACTTCTTTCTGCACTTCTCTTTCCTCTATCTACAACCCTCTTGCCTCTTTCAGCACCTCTGTTGCTTCTTTCTGCACATCTCTCTTGCTTCTTTCTGCACCCCTCTTGCCTCTCTCTGTACCCCTCTTGCCTCTTTGTGCACCTCTACTGCCTCATTCTGTACCTCTCTTGCATCTTTCTGCACCTCTGTTGGTTCTTTCTGCACAGCTCTTGGTTCTTACTGCACCCCTTTTGCAAATTTCTGCATCAGTCTTGCCTATTTCTGCATCCCTCTTCCCTCTTTCTCCACCTCTCTTGCTTCTTTCTGCACTTCTCTTGCTTCTTTCTGCACTGCTCTTGCTTCTTTCTGCACCTGTCTTGCAAATTTCTGTATCCCTCTTGCCTCTTTCTGCTCCCCTGTTCCCTCTTTCTGCTCCGTACTTGCTTGCTTCTGCACTTGCCTTGCCTCTTTCTGCACCTCTGTTACTTCTTTCTGCACTTCTCTTGCCTCTATCTACACCCCTCTTGCCTCTTTCAGCACCTCTGTTGCTTCTTTCTGCACATCTCTCTTGCTTCTTTCTGCACCCCTCTTGCCTCTCTCTGTACCCCTCTTGCCTCTTTGTGCACCTCTACTGCCTCATTCTGTACCTCTCTTGCATCTTTCTTCACATCTGTTGCTTCTTTCTGCACTCTCTCTTGCCTCTTTCGGCACCCCTCTTGCCTCTTTCTGCACCTCTGTTGATTCTTTCTGCACAGCTCTTGGTTGTTACTGCACCGCTTTTGCAAATTTTTGCATCCCTCTTGCCTATTTCTGCACCCCTTTTCCCTCTTTATCCACCTCTCTTGCTTCTTTCTGCACTTCTCTTGCTTCTTTCTGCACTGCTCTTGCTTCTTTCTGCACCTGTATTGCAAATTTCTGTACCCCTCTTGCCTCTTTGCGCACCTCGCCTTCCTCATTCTGCACCTCTCTTGCCTCTTTCTGCACATCTGTTGCTTCTTTCTGCACTTCTCTTGCCTCTTTCTGGCACCCCTCTTGCCTCTTTCTGCACCTCTGCTGGTTGTTACTGCACTTCTCTTGCTTCTTTCCACACCTCTCTTGCTTCTTTCTTCACCCCTCTTGCCTCTTTCTGCACCCCTCTTGCAACCCTCTTGCCTCTTTCTGCACCTATCTTGCCTCAGTCTGCCCACCTGTTCCCTCTTTCTGCACCCCTTTTGCCTCTCTCGCTTCTGCACTTCTCTTGCTTCTTTCTGCACTGCTCTTGCTTCTTTCTGCACCTGTCTTGCAAATTACTGTATCCCTCGTGCCTCTTTCTGCACCCCTGTTCCCTCTTTCTGCACCTTACTTGCCTGCTTCTGCACTTGTCTTGCCTCTTTCTGCACCTCTGTTACTTCTTTCTGCACTTCTCTTGCCTATTTCCGCACCCCTCTTGCCACTTTCAGCACCTCTGTTGCTTCTTTCTGCCCTTCTCTTCCTTCTTTCTGTACCCCTCTTGCCTCATTCTGCACCTCTCTTGCCTCTTTCTGCACATCTGTTGCTTCTTTCTGCACTTCTATTGCCTCTTTCTGCACCCCTCTTGCCTCTTTCTGCACCTCTGGTGGTTGTTTCTGTACTTCTCTTGCTTCTTTCTACACCTCTCTTGCTTTTTTCTGCATCCCTCTTGCCTCTTTCTGCACCCCTCTTGCCTCTTTTAGCACCTCTGTTGCTTCTTTCTGCAGTTCTCTTCCTTCTTTCTGCCCCCCTTCTGCCTTTTTCTGTACCTCTCTTGCGTCTTTATGCACCCCTCCCACCCTTTTCTGCACCCCTCTTGCCTCTTTCTTCACCTCTGTTGTTTCTTTCTGCACAGCTCTTGGTTCTTACTGCACCTCTTTTGCAAATTTCTGCATCCTTCTTGCCTATTTCTGCACCCCTCTTCCCTCTTTGTCTACCCCTCCTGCCTCTTTCTGCACCTCTGTTGGTCCTTTCTGCAGTGCTCTTGCTTCTTTCTGCACCTCTCTTGCAAATTTCTGTATCCCTCTTGCCTCTTTCGGCACCACTGTTCCCTTTTTCTGCATCTTAATTGCCTGCTTCTGCACTTCTGTTGCTTTTTTCTGCACTTCTCTTGCCTCTTTCTGCACCCCTCTTGCCTCTTTCTGCACCTCTGTTGCTTTTTTCTGCACTACCCTTGCTTCTTTCTGCACCTCTGTTGCTTCTTCCTGCACCCCACTTGCCTCTTTCTGCACCCCTCTGCACTCTTTATGCACCTCTCTTGCCTCAGTCTGCCCACCTGCTCCCTCTTTCTGCACCCCTTTTGCCTGTTTCTGCAACACTCTTGCCTCTTTCTGCAGTTCTCTTGCCTCCTTCTGCACCTCTGTTGCCTTTTTCAACACTTCTCTTGCTTGTATTTGCACCTCTCTTGCCTCTTTCTGCACCTCTCTTTCCTCTTTCTGTGCCTCACTTGTTTCTTTCTGCACCCCTCTTGCCTCTTTTTGCACCCCTCTTCCCTCTTTGTGCAACTCTCTTGCCTCTTTCTATACCTCTCTTCCCTCTTTCTGCACCACACTTGCCTCTTTCTGTACCTTTGTTGCTTCTTTCTGCACTTCTCTTGCCTCTTTCTGTACCCCTCCTGCCTTTTTCTGTACCCCTCTTGCCTCTTTGTGCACCTCTCCTACCCCTTTCTGCACCCCTCTTGCCTCTTTCTGCACCTCTGTTGGTTCTTTATGCATAGCTCTTGGTTCTTACTGCACCTATTTTGCAAATTTCTGCATCCCTCTTGCCTATTTCTGCACCCCTCTTCCCTCTTTCTCCACCTCTCTTGCTTCTTTCTGCACTTCTCTTGTATCTTTCTGCACTGCTCTTGCTTCTTTCTGCACCTTACTTGCCTGCTTCTGCACTTGCCTTGCCTCTTTCTGCACCTCTGTTACTTCTTTCTGCACTTCTCTTGCCTCATTCTGTGCCCCTCTTGCCTCTTTCAGCACCTCTGTTGCTTCTTTCTGCACTTCTCTTGCATCTTTCTGCACCCCTCTTGCCTCTTTCTGTACCCCTCTTGCCTCTTTGTGCACCTCTCCTGCCTCATTCTGCACCTCTCTTGCCTCTTTCTGCACATCTGTTGCTTCTTTCTGCATTTCTCTTGCCTCTTTCGGAACCCCTCTTGCCTCTTTCTGCACCTCTGCTGGTTGTTACTGCACTTCTCTTGCTTCTTTCTACACCTCTCTTGCTTTTTTTCTTAACCCCTCTTGCCTCTTTCTGCACCCCTCTTGCCTCTTTCTGCACCCTTCTTCCCTCTTTCTGCACCTATCTTGCCTCAGTCTGCCCACCTGTTCCCTCTTTCTGCACCCCTTTTGCCTGTTTCTGCATCTCACTTGCCGGTTTCTGCAACTCTGTTGGTTCTTTTACACTGCTCTTGCTTCTTTCGTAACCTCTCTTGCAAATTTCTACACCCCTCTTGCCTCTTTCTGCACCCCTCTTACTTCTTTCTGCACCTCTCTTGCCTCTGTCTGCACCCCTGTGTCCTCTTTCTGTACCTCTTTTGCCTGTTTCTGCAACTCTCTTGCCTCTTTCTACAGTTTTCTTGCCTCCTTCTGCACCTCTGTTGCTTCTTTATGCATCTGTCTTGCTTCTTTCTGCACCCCTGTTGTCTCTTTCTGCACTCGTCTTCCCACTTTCTGCACCTCTCTTGCCTCTTTCTGCACCTCACTTACCTCTTTCTGCACTTCTCTTGCTTCTTTCTACACCTCTGTTGCTTCTTTCAGCATTCTCTTGTGTCTTTCTGCACTTCTCTTGCCTGTTTCTGCACTTCTCTTGCCTCTTTCTGCACCCTTTGTGCCTTTTTCAGCACCTCTTGCTTCTTTCCTCACTTCTCTTCCTTCTTTCTGCACCCCTCCTGCCTCTTTTTGCACCTCTGTTGGTTCTTTCTGCACCTCTTTTGCACATTTCTGCATCCCTCTTCCCTCTTTGTCCACCTCTCTTGCTTCTTTCTGCACACCTCTCTTGCTTTTTTCTACACTGCTCTTGCTTCTTTCTGCACCTCTCATGCAAATTTCTGTATCCCTCTTGCCTCTTTCTGCACAACTGTTCCCTCTTTCTGCACCTTTCTTGCCTTCTACTGCACCTCTCTTGCCTCTTTCTGCACCTCTGTTGCTTCTTTCTGCACTTCTCTGTCCTCTTTTTGCATTCCTCTTGCCTCTTTCAGCACCTCTGTTGCTTCTTTCTGCACTTTTCTTGCTTCTTTCTGCACCCCTCTTGCCTCTTTCTGTATCCATCTAGTCTCTTTGTGCACCTCTCCTGCCTCATTCTGCACCTCTCTTGCCTTTTTTCTGCAGTTCTCTTGCCTCTTTCTGCACCTCTTTTTCTTCGTTCTGCACTTCACTTGCCTCTTTCTGTTCCCCTCTTGCCTCTTTCTGCACCTCTGTTAGTTCTTTCTGCACTGCTCTTGCTTCTTTCTGCACCTCTGTTCCAAATTTCTACATCCCTCTTGCCTCTTTCAGCACCCCTCTTCCCTCTTTCTGCACCTCTCTAGCCTCAGTCTGCCCACCTGTTCCTTCTTTCTGCACTCCTTTTACCTGTTTCTGCAACTCTCTTGCCTCTTTCTGCAGTTCTCTTGTCTCCTTCTGCACCTCTGTTGCTTCTTTCTGCACCTCTGTTCCAAATTTCTGCATCCCTCTTGCCTCTTTCTGCAACCTTCTTCCCTCTTTCTGAACCTCTCTTGCCTCTTTCTGCACACCTGTTCCCATTTTCTGCACCTCTCTTGCCTGTTTCCGCAGCTCTCTTGCCTATTTCTTTAGTTCTCTTGTCTCCTTCTGCACCTCTGTTGGTTCTGTCTGTACTGCTCTTGCTTCTTTCTGCACCTCTCTTGCAAATTTCTGCACCCCTCTTGCCTCTTTCTGAACCCCTCTTCCCTCTTGCTGCACCTCTCTTGCCTCTGTCTGCACTCCTGTTCCCTTTTTCTGCACCTCTTTTGACTGTTTCTGCAACTCTCTTGCTTCTTTCTGACCTTCTCTCGCCTCTTTCTTTGCTCAAATGAGAAGTGCAAGCTGTCAAGTTTAAAGGTCTGCGTGCTCTCTTGACTGAGGTATATGTCTACTTGTATATGTATTCTTACATGTGTTATGCATCTGCAGATGGTAGCTTAAAAAGTGGGTTACTTCTCCTGGAGGTGGTCAAATCTTCTCAGTTCTTCTCTGTCATTCGGTTGCACAGGCAGGCATGTCTTATGTATATATGTGTTGTAGAGCCCCTCAAATAGATTATTGAATACCCATGTTCCCTGTATCGTGAGCAGAAAGAAATGCATACACCTTTTTACACAAATTTACAGAGTATGCTGTTTGAAAAACAGGTATTGAAGTGTTTATATGTTTATTTTCATTTAACATGTCACTAGGTAAAAACATAGACATGCATGTATACCTTCACAAACTTGGTCAGACTTACAACAGTGATATGCTTAGGATTGCTGTTTTATATTTGGTAGGCCTAACATTCCGAGCAGTCGATTAATAGTGAACCTTCAAGAGAAAAGTGAGGTTTAAGACATCTTCAGAGAAGGATTAGTGTACTTTGTATGAGTCTGTTGTAAGGTACAGTCAAAGTAGGCCTCTTTCTGCACATCTGTTGGTTGTTTCTGCACATCTCTTGCTTCTTCCTGCACCTTTCTTCCTCCTTCTGGACTTCTGTTGCCTCTTTCTGCATTTCTCTTGCTTCTTTCTGCACCTTTCTTCCTCTTTCTGCACTTCTCTTGCTTTTTTCTACGCCTTTCTTCCTCTTTCTGCACATGTCCTACCTATGTAGGCATAGTTAGAAATTAGCATTTAAAAAACCTTAGAAATTCACTGAAAAAAACAGAGGTTTCAAGGACGTTATAGTTAGGGATTAGCATTTAAAAAACCTTGGAAATTCACTGAAAAAAACACAGGTTTCAGGGACGTTATAGTTAGGGATTAGCATTTGAAAAACCTTTGAAATTCACTGAAAAAACCATAGGTTTCAGGGATGTTATTGTTAGAAATTAGCATTTAAAAAAACTTTGAAATTCACTCATGACATGGTCAGTGACATCACTGATGACATCACTGATGACATCTCAAATGACATCACTGATGTGATCACAGATGACATCATCCACGTGATAATCTGATGCACCTCCTCACACCCTGATATAACCTTTGATACACCCCCTCTAAAATACAGACTGCCATTCTTGAAACCATAGACACACCAATACCAGTTACTACATGCCCACTCACTGATTCCTAGGACTACATACACATCCACTCATTCAGCCATACAGTCACTCATACATGCAGTCACTCATCAATACAGTACTATCATATGTACTCATACACTTATACAGACACTCACACACCGCCACTCACACATAGAGTTACTCACACACATAGGCAGTCATGCAAAGAATCAATCACACTCCCATTTACTCACCTACACAGTTATACACACACCACCTAATTTATTCATACAGATAATAACACATACTTACTCTCTTATACAATCACTGACACAAGCACGCACTCATCCATACAGCCACTCTCACAATCACTCACTCTCACATATAGTCATTTATATAGTCCAACACTCACATATACTGCCTTTCACATATGTAGTTACTCACACATGTACCACTGAGACATCCATTCACTCACCAACACACCTATACACACAGTTACCCACCCATACAACCCTTCACAGACACACTGTTGAACCCATACACCCAGTGAATCACCCACTCACACATCTATGCATGGAGTCACACACCCCCACCCACCCACACAGACACTCAGGCACCCATAGAGATACACAGACAACCATCTATAACAATATAGTCTACAAACTGAATTCACTGGTATGTGCATACATTTTTAAGTCTTTATAGATATTACATTAGAAATGAAGATGTATATGGGAGTTTGATAAAAAAGCGTATCACAGTGATATGAAAAAATACATCAGTTGAACTGTATCTATTAGAGGGTATATGTTTAAGAGGTTAGTGGTGAATGTTTTGGAAAGTAAGAAAAAAATGAATTAGTGCCTCCTTATTAAATTATGTACTTTATTGAAAAATAACAGTATATTATTGTGGAAAGTTGCAATGAGCAACCAAGAATGTTTTAAATGTCTAAACAACATGCGCAGAATGCATATATCTGTTATTTGCATTGTGGTAGTTGTAGTACTTTTAGTAAGATTATTAAACAGGAGTAGTGTAGTAACAAATAAAAGATCAGAACATTTTGTCTGCCTGTATATGAATTAGAAAAAAATAATACTTGTTGAGTATTTATTGGGAAGTGTTTGTCAATGTGGTTTTTACCTTATATGACCGCTTTGCATATGCTTAGATGGTGAGATATAGTTCTTGTGGTTGTACAGAGCTACATATATGGTGGGACTTTTGAGTAGTACTTAACGATGCGGCAAGGTATATATTCTTTGAAAGATGGCTTGAAGGTGTACATCTATTCAGAAATCACATATGTGTTTACCTGGTGATATATGTTCAGTAAGGCTGATGAAAATTTTATGTATATGGTGAGGGTGGTGTTTTTTCTTTAAAAATTGTTTGTTTAAAATTGAGGAGGATTAACAGTGCATAATGCCTTGAGAGTTCTTGTGCTAGCTTCATTTGGAGTGAAACTTTTGTTTGAGAAATGCTGAATATATGTTTTAGAAGCAGAAGACGTATTTGAGAAATGATGTAGGTATGCCATTCACAAAAGGTTTTGTACTTTGAAAAACTAAAAAATGCTGTTTTTCATTTTAGAAACTTACTGATGCATGTGCACGCTCAGTAACAAAGCAATGTATGCTCCTACAGAGCCATGAATGAAATTATATATCAAGTGTGATGTCTAGACTTCACTCACACATAGCTCAGGAGACAAGCATATATACATTAAAACAGGTAGTTTGATACTGACAGAAGGAGATAACCAATCAGTCAGAGATATAGTCACAACCGTTATGTATCTAAAAGCAATGAAGGTACTTTCACAGTCAGTCAGGCTGTATTCAGGCACTCATGCAATCACCCAGCCACTAGTCAGGCAGTCATGAAATCAGGGACTCATTATCCATGGAGTTATTCAATTACCTAGACACTGCACATGTAATTTTGCAATCAGGCAGGCAGAAATTATGTAGTTATTGAACTATGCAGGCACTACCTACACATTCATCTAATCACCCATCCACTAACCATTTACTTATGCAATTAACAAGGCTGTAATTATGCAATTATTATAACACTTGCGCAGAACCTATGCAGTCATCTAAACACCCACTTACAACCCATGCACTCATTGAAATACTGAGGCACACACGTGCACTCATGCAAACACTCAGGCACTACTCATGCACTCATCTAATTACGTAGAGAGTACCATTGTATTAAACCTATCATCCATCCAGTACATTTATACTCGTTTAATTACTGAGGCAATACTCTTGCACTAATACAATCACCCCAGCAGTACACTTACCTTCATCCAATCTCTCAAGCTTTAACAATGGAGTCATGAAATCACTCAGATACTAGTCATGCACTCATCTAATCAACCATGCACTGCTGATGCACTCATTGAATTATCCAGGCACTACCCATGTAGTTACCTAAACACCCAGGCACTACTGGTTCACTGAACCAAAACACATGGGCAGCAGCATGTAGTCATCCAATCACTGAACACTACTCAAGCACTCATCCAATTTGCTAGGTGCTATGCATGTACTTAAACAACCATGTATGCACTATCCATGCACTCTATAAATCCCCTATATACTATCTATGCACTCATTTAATCATCCAACCACTATCTGTGCATGTATTGAATTATTGAGCCATTAGTCATGCACTTATCTAATCATTCAGTTATTACTCATGCACTCATTCAAATACCCAGATAGTAGTGATATACTCATGCAAAAACACAGGCAGTAACTATGCAGATATGGAACAACCCATGGAGTTCTCATACACTCTGGGAATCAATAAGCGACTCTCTGTAGCCTCAAAGAATCACCTAGGCACTACCTATAAACCAATTCAATCATCCAGGGAGTATTCATATATTCAACCACAAACACATGTTTTTACAAGTTTTACTGAGGAATATGCAGTCTTTTAGAACCATCTGTTGAACTATATATGCAAGCTGTGACACACTCTTTGCATGTACTTGGAAGAATTAGGGAGCTATATGCTTTAATTGAGATTAATCTGCAGATTGTTATATGCACCGTTTCTCAAAATTTAAATCTGATACATTTAAGTAGAACTGTACTGAGATACTAAATACACCAGTGACACAGTGATAGAGAGGCATGCAAATTACTTTTATGTAGTCTTTTCAGATTTACAGTGTTGATACACTGTATGTACTTGTACACTTGGGGCTAAATTTACAAGAAAGTAATGCAGCACAGAGGCGCAAGCCCTTTGGCTGCGCTGTGCTTCATTACTTTCAAAGCACGGGGATGCATCATATTACAACAATATGATGGATCCCCTGTGCTAGCCCACAACTGGCTGCCATGCGCCAATGGAGGCACCCTTGCACCCTGGTGCAAGGGTGCCTGTGTAGTGGAGATTATTGTTTTTGTCCAGGCAGGGACACCTTCCTGTACAAAAACAATCACAAGGCATATTTTCCTCTTTGTGTGCTGCAGAATGCAGCACACATAGAAAGAGGAAGAAATAAAGTGAAATAAAAGTATTTCTTCTCGTTGCACCTGTAGGAAGGTGGAATCTGACTATATGGTTGCCCCCACTTTTTTTTTATGGTGATTTGCTGGTTTATGACTTAGTTGGACTGGGATCCTGCTATTCAGGGCCCCAGTCTATCTGCTTTCTCTGTAAAATGGTTTCCATGTGCCTTAGGCACATCTCTGATTGGAATCTGGAGTGCCCTTATAAGTCCCTAGTATATGGTATACTATGTACCAAGGGCATAGGTACCTCAGAGGCCTACCAGGGGCTGCAGCATGTATTATGCCACCCCTGGAAGGCCATCCAAACTGACACCACAGGTCTGCTACTGCAGCCTGGGTAAGGTGGTGCATGCACCCCTTACTGTGATATAGGTTACCTATATCACTAAATACATACACACATATAAACCTATAAGTCACTCCTATGGCAGGCCTTATCAATCCTGAAGGCAGAGTGCGTGGTTCCTATGTGAGAGGGTGCCCCTGCATGAGCAGGGCCCCTCTGCAGCGTTCGGAGGCCCTTCTCTGATGCTGTTTGTAGTGCAGCCTGACCATATACTCTTAAACGCATTATAACCTCGCGTTAAATGCTAACTTTGGAATGGCTGCACCGAAACATGTCGTGTTTGGTGTCAAACATCTTGGAATACTACCCCCCACCAATTCTGGCGGCGGGGGTAGCATTCCACCCTTCTAGAGGAGAGACATGTTAACCCTGGCCTGGCCGGTAACTTCTTTCTAAAGCCCTGGCATCACAAAATGGATGTTGCTGCCACAGACACGAGTCTGGCCTCCTGCTGCTGGACGAAACTCCGGCAGGGAGGCCTGGACAATAGGTTTCCTGTCCCAGGGAGGTGTGACCACCTCCCCAGACAGAATAATGTGTATTGGGGCTGGGCGGGAGCACTTTCGGGTGCTTTGAAGTCCTGCACTGGGGGCACACTTGGTGTCCCTGTGCATACCCCAGTTCAAACCGGATCAGGGGCTTGCAGCCCCTGCTTTGGCGCGAACTGGACAAAGGGAAAGGGGTGTAGCCATCCCTCTGCCCTGACCCACCCATAGGTGGGGCCACAGAGTAGTCCAACCCTAAACTTGGTATAAGTATAGGAACCCAGTCCTTAGGACTTTAGATTATCCCTGGACGAAACTCTGACACTGAATCCTGGACCTTCGACGCTCTACTACAAGATTAGAGGACTGAAGAATCTCCCTTGGGGTCAAGGAGTGACTCCCCTGCTTGGCAGGCACCAAAGAAGCAATTGTCCGGTCTGCATCGCCTAAGCTCCCGTCGGACGCCGAAGTCTTTGCATCACCAGAGGTGGATTTCCAGACTTCCCCGAGGCTGCCCTGAGTCCCCAGCAAAGCTGAGGCCCGTAGCTGTCGTGGGTAACGTGGAACCGTGACCCCTGGACACCACACGCATTTGCTAGTGCATCCTCTTCTGGGTCTCCCACGAAGTCGTGCTTTGGGCTCCCAGTATCCCTAGCTTCCAGCACCAACTGCACCGAATATCACTGGCCTCCACTCCACGAGTGTCCTGTGAGCCAGCTCCACGTGCGACATCTCGAGGCTCCTTTACGGTCATTAGCCCGTTGGCTAGTAGCCCTTCATGAAGGCCAATCCTTTTCTTCTTGGGCTCCCTGGTTGCTCCAGGCTTGCCCTCACTTACCCTTGCTGGGTGAGTTCCTCAGACCTTGCTGGTCTGCATCATCGTCATTCTTCACTTTCATTAAGACTTGCCGTTGCCAAGGCTTGTTGGGTCCAATCCGGTCGCTGACACCTCAGCACTCGACAGACATCGTGTACCAGCCTGAATCCTGCTCTTGGTCGCCAACAACGCCTCCTGGACCTCGTGGCTGAAGAGTCAAGACGACCGTCAACCTACCTGAAGCACTCGACATCGGTGGGCATCCGCTCATCGCCATCCTGGTCACTGGCTAGTGACCCAGCCTCTGTCCCCTCTGCTTTCAGGTTCTTCAGATCTCCGATCCACTCTTGGATCCACCCGGACACTTTCCACTTGGTCGCCAGCAGCACTTTGCAGCAGATCGCCATTCAAATCGATGACGAAACCCGACCCCGAAAGGCACCTATGCACCCGGCTTCCCTGGGTGAGGTAACACGAGTACTCCGGTGCTCCCGTGGGTAGAGACTCTAGAACGACCTAGTTCTCAAAGGGTTTGCTCCAAGTCCTCCTTTAAGTGTCCCTTTTCTTTAATTTCCTGATCGCGACTTTCTCCATAGAAGTTAACGGCGTCTCGCGGTTGTGTATTTACACTGCACGCATCCCCCGTGGGTCCCCTGTGTCACTACCTTGGGTGGTTCCTTGTGGTCCAAGCACTTCTAGAGGCTCTAGGCCTAGTGTCTAGCTCAGTCGTGGTTCTTATACCACTTTATTGGTATATGGTTTGGTACGCCCCTAGGGCCCAAACGTGTATTTGTGCTATTACTGTGTTTAAATAACTTATAACTTGTGTACTTCAAACTCTAGCCTCATAAAGAGACTAGAGGGTGTGTTTAGCAATAAATACATATATTTTGAATATATACCTGGTGTGGTGCTCTTTCATTTGATCACTCAAGAGATTATAGACTGGTAAAACAAGCTGCTTTACATTCCTTCAAGACTTAGCCTGAAGGCTGCTCTCCATAGCTACCACTAGGATAGCTTTCAATAAGGTTGTCTTTAACCTATCTCCAATAAGGGGTTGTTTGGACTGGTGCAAGGTGCCCACTATAATTAGTGGACAGCATATGTCAGGCCAACTTCTCACATTGGTGTGCAGCGTGTGGGATTCCAGCTTGCTATTGTTTTACCAGATAATCTCAATTGAATTGATCAACTGAAAACCACTAAAGGTACCTAAGGTACATATAATTTAAGCTTAGAATACAGTAAGTTCTACTGAACTTAGAGTTGTGTGTTAAGGGATTGCACACCCTTTCTACAACTCAAGAGAGTTTAGTAGGCCACACTAGAGTAGGTAGTGCATACACCACACCTCATTAGTGATGTCTTCAAAGCCAGGACCCAGTGAGTCCTTGCCAGAAGCCCATGGGCTTCTCCCCTCCAAGTATGATACACTCCCATTCTTGGAATTGAGAGCATTATGTAACTTGAGGAAACTGAAGACAGGCCAAAGTCCCACCACCCAACATCTTAGAGAGATGTTGGAGGCTTATGATCTCAGCAGGCCCTTAGGGACTGAAGGGGTAGGAGCAGAGGGTGGGGCAGAAGATGAGGATGGGGCCAGGGGTAGCAGTACCCCCAGCCCCCTCTGGAACTGACCAGGAGGGTGACAATGACCCTGACCTGGATAACCCAATTCCTCCTGTGGATGAGGAGGAGGCTCAGAATGACCTCCACTTTATCCCCCCAGGAAGGATTGTGAGTGTGCCCAGAAGGTCTAGGTCTCCTTCTCAGGAATCTAACCACTCTGGCACCTCAATAGGGACCTCTGTCTCATCTCATAGGAGGAATCCTCTCATGAGAGAAGAAAGAGGCTGATTCAATATGAGGAAGCTCAGCTTGAACTCAGAAAACAGCAACTGGCTATAGACAGGGAGTCCCTAGATCTGTACAAAGAGAGAAAAAGTTGGGACTAGAGTCCCATGGTGGCAACAATATCCCTAAAGATAGGGAAAGGTCTTATGACCATAGAAACCTAAACAAGATTGTCCCTCCCTACCAGAGTGGGGATGACATCCACAAATGGATAACTGCACTGGAGAGGGCCTGTAAAGTTCAGAAGGTCCCCCAGAAGCAGTGGGCAGCAATCTTGTGGCTCTCCTTTGCAGACAAAGGTAGAGACAAGCTCCTCACTGTAAGAGAAGAGGATGCTGACAATTACACAGTCTTGAAGAGTGCTCTGATAGATGGGTTTGGCCTAACCACTGAACAGTATAGGTTGAAGTTCAGAGACACCCAAAAAGCTCAGACTAAAGACTGGGTTGATTTTGTAGACTGTGCTACTAAGGCTCTGGAAGGTTGGATACATGGCAACAAAGTGCATGACTTTTTAGGATTGTACAATTTGATTATGAGGGAGCAGATCCTTAATAATTGTCAAAACCAGCTTTTGCACCAGTATCTGGTGGACTCTGATCTGACCTCTCCCCAAGAATTGGGAAAGAAGGCAGACAAATGGGTCAGACCCAGAGTGAAAACTAAAAATCAGGGTGGTGACCAGAAGAAAGATTCTACTAAGTCCCAAGAGAAAGGTGGGGACAAATCTAAGGATAAGTCCACTACAGGGCCCCAAAATTCCTCTTCTGGGGGTGGGTCCCAAACTCCTTCTTCTCCTGAAAAGAAACCCTATTGCCATGTCTGTAAAAAGCCTGGGCACTGGAAAACTGATCCCAGTTGCCCCAGGATTGGCAATAAAGAAAATGTTCCTCCCACAACTACTACCACCCCTCCTGGTACTACCAGTAGTAATCCTCCAGTTGGGAGTAGTGCACCCAAAAAGTTAGGTGCTTTTGCAAGAGGAACAGAGGTGGGCCCTAGTTTAGACAGGGACCCCTCAACAGACTCCTCTGACTCTGATGGTGGTATAGGATTTGCCACCTTTACCATGGGTCCCACAGCGTTGGGCAGGTACCGATTGGAGCCAATAATTAATGGTCAGAAAGCTGTGGCATTTAGGGACACAGGGGCTAGTGTCACCATGGTGGCAGGGAAACTAGTCCCCCTCACCAGTTTTTACCTGAGTTTAAATACCAGGTGACCAACATTGATGGTGTCAGAACAGATCACCCCATGGCCATAGTCAATCTCAGCTGGGAGGGGTCACAGGCCCAAAAGAGTGGCTGTGTCCCCAACCTTACCTGTAGATTGCCTGATGGGCAATGATCTGGAAATTTCAGCCTGGGCTGAAGTTGAACACCAAACCCATCTAAGGATGCTGGGCGTCCCTGTAAAGGTTAGTGGGGCTGTGATGGCCACAGCCCCAGCCCAAGATTTTGGAGAGATGGAGCCTGGAAGAATGGCCCACTCTCCCCCAAAGAGAGCACAAGGGTTGAAGAAAAGTCTTCTTCCCTCCAGACAGTAGGTAAGGGTCAGCCTCCTCAGGGAACTGACCCTACCCCTAGTGAAGGAACTGCCCCAGAGGTAGTCAGGCCTGGCCTGGCCACACCCCTGATGGCAGAGGACCCTTCCAAGGTGGTACCCAGTCTGGAGCAGGTAACCTGCCCCTCTCTACCCTGCCTCAGCCAGCCCAGGGCTGCAGAGGTCAGGGAGGTCAGTGGACCCCCAGGGCCCCCTGTCCAGAGGAACCCCTCATCAGCAGATTAGGGGCACCCAGTCTAGTAGCCCTAGCCAGGTGAAAATTCCTCTACACACTGAGGGATCCCCCATACCTTTATGTAGGGACCTCCCCAGCAGGACTCTGGTAGGCAAGAGCAAACCTGGGACCAGAAGGTTCCAAACCTGCCATGTCCCTCCAGTAGTCCATCCAAAGGGACCCAACCCCCAGCTGTAGGCAGCCAAAGGTTGACCCTTAGAGCAAAGTGCAACTCAGTCATGGAAAGACAGGCATACATGGTGACCAGTGATCTGAGGAAGCTGAGGCCAACATTCCTAGGGTCTCACTTCCCTACTCAGACACCTCACCAGCCTTGTACTTTACCTAAGCACACCACAGGTAGTGATTCCCCATGGTAGAGACCCTCTCATACCCTTAGGGTGAGGGATTGCTTAGTGGACCATAAGACAGGGGGCAACCATGCTAGTGCAGGTGCTTCCTTATATGGCCACTTAGTCAATAAAGGCTCAACTGGCCAAGGTTAGCCTTATCTCCTTTCGTTTGGGGGGGGGGGTTATGTAGGAAGGTGGAATCTGACTATATGGTTGCCCCCACTTCTTTTTTATGGTGATTTGCTGGTTTATGACTTAGTTGGACTGGGATCCTGCTATTCAGGGCCCCAGTCTATCTGCTTTCTCTGTAAAATGGTTTCCATGTGCCTTAGGCACATCTTTGATTGGAATCTGGAGTGCCCTTATAAGTCCCTAGTATAGGGTATACTATGTACCAAGGGCATAGGTACCTCAGAGGCCTACCAGGGGCTGCAGCATGTATTATGCCACCCCTGGAAGGCCATCCAAACTGACACCACAGGTCTGCTACTGCAGCCTGGGTAAGGTGGTGCATGCATAGGTTACCTATATCACTAAATACATACACACATATAAACCTATAAGTCATTCCTATGGCAGGCCTTATCAATCCTGAAGGCAGAGTGCGTGGTTCCTATGTGAGAGGGTGCCCCTGCATGAGCAGGGCCCCTCTGCAGTGTTCGGAGGCCCTTCTCTGATGCTGTTTGTAGTGCAGCCTGACCATATACTCTTAAGCGCATTATAACCTCGCGTTAAATGCTAACTTTGGAATGGCTGCACCGAAACATGTCGTGTTTGGTGTCAAACATCTTGGAATACTACCCCCCGCCAATTCTGGCGGTGGGGGTAGCATTCCACCCTTCTAGAGGAGAGACATGTTAACCCTGGCCTGGCCGGTAACTTCTTTCTAAAGCCCTGGCATCACAAAATGGATGCTGCTGCCACAGACACGAGTCTGGCCTCCTGCTGCTGGACGAAACTCCGGCAGGGAGGCCTGGACAATAGGTTTCCTGTCCCAGGGAGGTGTGACCACCTCCCCAGACAGGATAATGTGTATTGGGGCTGGGCGGGAGCACTTTCGGGTTCTTTGAAGTCCTGCACTGGGGGCACACTTGGTGTCCCTGTGCATACCCCAGTTCAAACCGGATCAGGGGCTTGCAGCCCCTGCTTTGGCGTGAACTGGACAAAGGAAAGGGGTGTAGCCACCCCTCTGCCCTGACCCACCCATAGGTGGGGCCACAGAGTAGTCCAACCCCTAAACTTGGTATAAGTATAGGAACCCAGTCCTTAGGACTTTAGATTATCCCTGGACGAAACTCTGACACTGAATCCTGGACCTTCGACGCTGTACTACAAGATTAGAGGACTGAAGAATCTCCCTTGGGGTCAAGGAGTGACTCCCCTGCTTGGCAGGCACCAAAGAAGCAATTGTCCGGTCTGCATCACCTAAGCTCCCGTTGGACGCCGAAGTCTTTGCATCACCAGAGGTGGATTTCCAGACTTCCCCGAGGCTGCCCTGAGTCCCCAGCAAAGCTGAGGCCCATAGCTGTCGTGGGTAACGTGGAACCGTGACCCCTGGACACTGCACGCATTTGCTAGTGCATCCTCTTCTGGGTCTCCCACGAAGTCGTGCTTTGGGCTTCGAGTAGCCCTAGCCTCCTGCACCAACTGCTCCGAAGATCACTGGCCTCCACTCCACGAGTGTCCTGTGAGCCAGCTCCACGTGCGACGTCTTGAGGCTCCTTCACGGTTGCTAGCCCGTTGGCTAGTAGGCCCTTTACGAAGGCCAATCCTTTTCTTCTTGGGCTCCCTGGTTGCTCCAGGCTTGTCCTCACTTACCCTTGCTGGGTGAGTTCCTCAGACCTTGCTGGTCTGCATCATCGTCATTCTTCACTTTCATCGAGACTTGCTGTTGCCAAGGCTTGTTGGGTCCAATCCGGTCGCCGACACCTCAGCACTCGACAGACATTGTGTTCCAGCCCGAATCCTGCTCCTGGTTGCCGACAATGCCTCCTGGACCTCGTGGCTGAAGAGTCAAGACGACCATCAACCTACCTGAAGCACTCAACATCGGTGGGCATCCGCTCATCGCTGTCCTGGTCACTGGCTAGTGACCCAGACTCTGTCCCCTCTGCTTTCAGGTTCTTCAGATCTCCGATCCACTCCGGATCCACATGGACACTTTCCACTTGGTCGCCAGCAGCACTTTGCAGCAGATCGCCATTCAAATCGACGACGAAACCCGACCCCGAAAGGCACCTATGCACCCGGCTTCCCTGGGTGAGGTAACACAAGTACTCCGGTGCTCCCGTGGGTAGAGACTCTAGAACGACCTAGTTCTCAAAGGGTTTGCTCCAAGTCCTCCTTTAAGTGTCCCTTTTCTTTAATTTCCTGATCGCGACTTTCTCCATAGAAGTTAACGGCGTCTCGCGGTTGTGTATTTACACTCCAACCGTCCCCCGTGGGTCCCCTGTGTCACTACCTTGGGTGGTTCCTTGTGGTCCAAGCACTTCTAGAGGCTCTAGGCCTAGTGTCTAGCTCAGTCGTGGTTCTTATACCACTTTATTGGTATATGGTTTGGTACGCCCTAGGGCCCAAACGTGTATTTGTGCTATTACTGTGTTTAAATAACTTATAACTTGTGTACTTCGAACTCTAGCCTCATAAAGAGACTAGAGGAGTGTGTTTAGCAATAAATACATATATTTTGAATATATACCTGGTGTGGTGCTCTTTCATTTGATCACTCAAGAGATTATAGACTGGTAAAACAAGCTGCTTTACATTCCTTCAAGACTTAGCCTGAAGGCTGCTCTCCATAGCTACCACTAGGATAGCTTTCAATAAGGTTGTCTTTAACCTATCTCCAATAAGGGGTTGTTTGGACTGGTGCAAGGTGCCCACTATAATTAGTGGACAGCATATGCCAGGCCAACTTCTCACAGCACCATCCTCCCCTGGGGAGGCATAGGATTCTGACGCATTCCCAGGTTTAAGAATTGTTGTAAATTTGGGAATGCGGCAGAATCCATGGGTGTTGCGTGGCTCCTTTCACACAAAGTGCTGCATGAAAAGGGCCCATATTTATAAGCCCATGAAAAACTATGCAGAGTGGCTTTACATGGCCTTGTAAACATGGAGCCACCGGTGTGTCAAAAAAAGTGATGCACCGGCAGTGCATGGGGCTTATACATAAGTCCCCTAGGCTTGATGTTCATTTTAAAATTTACTACAGAAGGTATAAACTGTTCTTTCACCATGTATACGTGAGAAGTGAGATATGGTGCAGCTGTGTTGTACACCAACATGTTAAAAGGTAACTAATAAATAAAGTTTTGTGTTTTGCTTTGTGTTTGTTATATTGAAGTAAGTGCATGTAGTAATATATCTAGGAATTCCGAAGAGTTACCCCTTTCGACGAAAAGGAACCGGGTAAATGAAACTAATCAAAAACAATTTCCCTTTAGTGCCTCCTATCAGTATTCAGGATCTATTGCTAATCAATCAGAATGCACTGAATGAAGAGCTTAAACTATCTTAGCTCTTCCAAAAATAATTACTGTCACCTATAGTGAAAAATATATTTATTTAAATTATTCACATAAAATATATTCACAATGCACGAATCAAAGAAAAAATCTAAAACCATCAAGTGTTTCCATAAATAAACATCACCTATACATGATAGTTTAAAAAGGTTTCTAAAATAAACCATCTATATCTAATAGGCACCTCTTATAATTGATACATTCTCAACATTTTGACCATATACAATAAAAAGTAGCTCAATTTGCACAAATATTGTTTCTTAACAAGTCCTTTATAGAAATACTGTCAAATCCTTTATAGAGATACTGTCAACGCGGGGTTTCGGCAGTTCATAGAGTCAATCCCCTGCCTTCTTCATGACAAATTCATACATATTAAAAACTTTGCCTAAAATCATTGTGCACTAAAGGAGAAAAAAAATATATAAAGCCCTATAAGTTTATTCATTTTTTTCACATGTACCATGGTATAATTCAGTCCAAACTAATGACTCTCAATATTCCCTAGTTTAGAAATCAATATTTTATTTATTAAACCAACGTCAATACCACAGCTGTTGTCGAAAACCTTCCAGCCAGAAAGTTTCCCCTTACGCAAGCACACCAGCCGGCGTCAAACGCAGTAACACGGCTCAGTTCACATTAGTTTCTGGAAGTCCAAATTATCAGTCTCTGTACCAAAAGGTGAGTCGAGAAGTTGGGCAAGATAGGGGCCATCTCTTTCCACAATTTAGGTAATTATACTCCATCAATTTATGGTTACACCCCTTGACATCACAGAATTTTGTTGCACCAGTTAGTCCCATTGGTCAGTTGCGATAGGATGAGATGATGTATTAGGTAAAGTATACAAATCCGGAAGATTGAGTAATCCATTACTTTGCATTTTCCATAAGACCACTGATTTTCATTCATATGATTGGTTATGACATCAAGGAAGTAGGCGAGTCCATGCTCTCATCCTTTGTCAGTCCTTTTCCAAGCATGTAATGACTGCTTGTGAGATGTTGCGTTCGGGTACGAGTAAGCAAAATCTCAACAGAGTGTGGTACATGCACTTTCAACAGATGACCCATCACGATTCTCTCACATTGCTCCAGACTTACACATGTAGCAGCGACTGCCTTTAGACATCCATGCAATGCTGCAGCTACAAGGTCTAATGTAGGTGAGAAGTATGCAACAGGTCTGCATGCAGTTCCATGCATCTGAGTTATAACTGACAGTGCATAGGCTTCGCGCTCACCACAGAACAGAGTGCAACTTTTGTTAAAATTGGGCATTCCTAATGTTGGAGCTCGACACAGACTCTCTCACAGTTCATTAAAGGAGTGCATGCATTTATCACTCCGTGGACCTGGATCTTGCACATCCTTGTATGTAAGCCTCTGAAGTGGCTTATTAGTTAATGAAAAATTTGGAATCCATTGTCGGCAATAGCCAACCATTCCCAGAAACATGCAAACCTCCTTTTGAGTTCTCGGTGGGTTCATGTGCAAAATAGCAGCAATCCGATCTTGTGATACCTTCCTGGCTCCCTTCTCAATGTGGTGTCCAAGGAAAAGGACCTCACTCTTGCAAAACTGTATCTTAGTAGGTGACACCTTATGCCCACTCACTACCAGATGATTCAGTCATGCAATAGTGTCACATATGCAAGCCTCCTGAGTACCTGACACTAACAACAAGTCGTCAATGTACTGTACCAGAACAGAGTGGTTTGGCATTACCAATGACTTCAAATTCCTTTTCAATATTTGATTGAAAATGGAAAGACTCTCTGTACCCTTGAGAAACTCGACACCATGCCAAGACACAGTTTTCGACCCGGAATGCAAATAAAAATCGGCTATCCGGGTGAAAAGGGAAGGAAAAGAAGGCTTGACACAAGTTAATGATAGAAAACCATTCAGCTTCGCAAGGAATCTCATATATCGGTATTTGGCATTCTTGGACAGCATGGTACCACAATCTGATTAATTTTGCACAAATCCTGCACAATCCTTTACTTCCTGTTTGGTTTCTGAATTCCCATGATAAGTGAATTACATGGGCTTCCCATGTTTTCTCTCAAAATTCCTTGCTCAATCAGTGACTCAATGAAAGGTGTTATACCTGCGATGGTCTCAGGACTCAGGTTATATGGTGGAGTCCAAGGGAATTCTGCATTTGGTTTCAAAATGATTCATATTGGAGCTACTCCTTTGACCAATCCAATACCCTTTCCTGTAAATTCCCAACCCTCTGGGAACACAGTGTCTCTCAATTCTAAGGGTAAATCATTACTTGTTAATAAGGGAAATAATCCCTCAAATCCTGTCATTTGTTTTGACATTTTGAATACAATATCATCATCATTGGTATGATATTCTATTCCTTTCTGAGTACAATATATGGAGCAATTCAATTTGCACAATAAGTCTCGTCCTAAAAGGTTCACTGGGCTGGAATCACAAATTTGTGCAAATCCTCAAATGATCCAATTTGTACTGTAACATGTTCTGATACAGGTGTTGAAATTAATCAGTTTCAAACTCCTACAACTTGGATTGGTTGGGAACCTCAGCTGTTCTCACAGTGGAATGGGTAGCACCAGTATCAACAGAGAATGAAAAAGGTGTTCCATTTACCTTCAAGGTTGCTGGAAGAGCCATCCTTCCTGCAGGCAGGATCATGTTTGCAATAACAAAAGACTGTTATAGACTTGTTTTAACTGAGTTTAATAAAGTTACTACACTTTGAATACAGTTCATTGTTTCATTTTTAATTTTCATTCGGGTCACTGAGGACGTCAAATTAAATTCATGATTCCTTATACATCACGTTATGTTTAATCCATGGTATATTCATATACCTAATGCATTTCGGGTCGGGACTGACCCTTCATCAGGAGTCACTTAACAATTGTTCTAAAAATGAAATGAAACAGGAGACTTTTCATCATTCAGTCCACGAGTATTTCGCGTAGATTAACACAAAGTGCCTTCATCCAAATAATGGAGGCCACAAACATTAAATCTGTGGTGAAAATACAAAAGAAGACAGAAAAGAAACCACGTTTGCCCAGTATCAAAAAATGGTTGGATGAAGACAAGAAGGAAAAGAGCTATTCATGCATGTGTGCTTAAACAGGCAAACACTTGAGTGCAAGTAATTCCAAGTTATCGATGGTACGAACAAACGGCTGCCAAACTAGTAAATGTGGTTCGCGAATCCTTGCGGCTCGTGCTTCCGTTGATACTAAAAAGTGAATGTTTGAAAATGCGGCAGCAGTGCATAAACTGGAGTGCTTAAACCGTTCGTGCTTCTTAGACCGTGACCGCATGATGTTTATCAGTCTTTCAAACATCGTTCCCCCCGTGAATATTAAAAAAGTAACCGTATATAACGCTCGCTCACTCAGATCGTGACCTCATTCAACAGCGAAAGTGCAGAAACAAGGTAGCAAGGATTTAAAACTAAACACAATGAATCTTACCGGGATAACGCCGACAGTCTACCCGCATTATCGGGGAAGTTGGTACGTGACATAAGTCAAATCAAAGGTTAAATACACGTCGCAAACAAAAACATCTTAAAGGTGCAGTGCTCATTTGTATAGGAAGCCGTGGATAATAAAGCTATTATTGAAAAGCCCAATAATGGCAAACACTGTGGCTTAAGAGAAGCTGGATTAAGCTACATTTAGCAATCAATCAAAAAGTTTCATGACCTGCAAACAATATTAGGTCTAAAAGAATGTTAAATAAAATTAATGTATATCAGAAATTCCACGCATTATATAATGCAATTACAGAAAGCAGTTATATTCAATTCTATCATTCATCCCATGCGGTTGCATGGCTTGTAATTTCTTAGTCCAAAAGAATTCAGATCTTGCCAACATTTTTTGTGGATCAATCCCTTGTTTTGGTTTGAGCACCTCTAGTATAGTAAAACGGAGTTGTGCGATGTTGTGTCTTGCTTCAATCCAACGGGTTGCTACAGTGGATTTCACTTTTTGGTTTCTGATGTTGCTCTTGTGTTCCCTCACACGCACTTTAACTTTCCTTTCAGTCTTACCCACGTAAATTTTGCCACATGGGCATTTAAAGGGTAAATTACGTTGGAGGTATCACATGTACTGGAATGTTGGAGTTTAATCGTGGTACCTTTAGTAGGGTGTACAAACTCATCTCCAACAATAACATTGTTGCAATGAACACAATTCATGCATTTTTGCATTCCTTTGTAAGTTTTCAACTCTGGCTCATGCCTCTTAGATAACAATTCCTTAAGATTGCAATGGGAGACATATCTTAAAGACACTACATCACTCTTGAACTTGTTATCAAAACTCAATATGGATGGCATTGAAAATGGTGGCTTGCACCATAGACGTGACTGCTCTTTACACTTCTATACCACACCTAGATGGTTTGGAAGCCATAGAATGGGCCCTATTAAAACAAGATGAGATTGGTGCTGATAGAGTGTTGCTACTTGAGCTTCTTCAATTTGCACTGTTTCATAGCTATTTTGAATGGAAAGGAGAGTTTTTGCACAATGCAATGTAACTTCAATGGGCTTTGCCGGAGCTCCTTCGTACACCAAAATCTTTATGGCAAAACTGGAATATGAACATATTCTTAAGAATCAAAATTGGATGCAACACCTGGTTCTTTTCAAACGATACATAGTTGACATTCTTGTCATTTGGAAAGGGGATTTGACCAGTTTGGAGAACAATATCAGTGAGCTAAATCAAATTCATAACCACATCAAGTTTACCCATCACATCGATAAACATCGCATAGCTTTTTTGGATGTACTGATACAAATTGACTCGGGTAAAATCAAAACAACTGTGTTCACCAAAGAGACAGATAGAAACAACTCTTTACACTACAAGAGCTTTCATCAAATTTCACTAAAACGTCATCTTCCTTATTCTCAATTTATCAGATTGAAAAGGATTACATCTGATCCGGAAGAGGCAAATGCGACCATTGAAATATTTGCTAACAAATTTCAACAATGGGGTTATAATAAAGAAGTAGTTGTTAATGCTATTCAAAGAGTTTCAACCTCATTCAATTCCATTATCTGTGTTTTGAAACACTCAACACAATCCAATTTGATTAAGTCCATCATTTTGAAGCATTGGTCAATTATTCGAACAGAACCTGACTTCAAGCAGTTGTTTCCGCAACAACCAACTTTTGCGATGCAGCGGTCAAACAATCTTAAGGAATTGTTATCTAAGAGGCATGAGCCAGAGTTGAAAACTTACAAAGGAATGCAAAAATGCATGAATTGTGTTCATTGCAACAATGTTATTGTTGGAGATGAGTTTGTACACCCTACTAAAGGATATCAAGATTAAACTCCAACATTTCAGTACATGTGATACCTCCAACGTAATTTACGCTTTGAAATGCCCATGTGGCAAAATTTACGTGGGTAAGACTGAAAGGAAAGTTAAAGTGCGTGTGGGGGAACACAAGAGCAACATCAGAAACCAAAACGTGAAATCCACTGTAGCAACCCATTGGATTGAAGCAAGACACAACATCGCACAACTCCGTTTTACTATACTAGAGGTGCTCAAACCAAAACAAGGGATTGATCCGCAAAAAATGTTGGCAAGATCTGAATTCTTTTGGACTAAGAAATTACAAGCCATGCAACCGCATGGGGTGAATGATAGAATTGAATATAACTGCTTTCTGTAATTGCATTATATAATTCGTGGAATTTCTGATATACATTAATTTTATTTAACATTCTTTTAGACCTAATATTGTTTGCAGGTCATGACATTTTTTGATTGATTGCTAAATGTAGCTTAATCCAGCTTCTCTTAAGCCACAGTGTTTGCCTTTATTGGGCTTTTCAAAATTAGCTTTATTATCCACGGCTTCCTATACAAATGAGCACTGCACCTTTAAGACGTTTTTGTTTGCGACGTGTATCTAACCTTTGATTTGACTTAGGTCACGTACCAACTTCCTCGATAATGCGGGTAGACTGTCGGCGTTTTCCCGGTAAGATTCATCATGTTTAGTTTTAAATCCTTGCTACATTGTTTCTGCACTTTCGCTGTTGAATGAGGTCACGATCTGAGTGAGCGAGCGTTATATACGGTTACTTTTTTAATATTCACGGGGTGAACAATGCTTGAAAGACTGATAAACATCATGCGATCACGGTCTAAGAAGCACAAACGGGGCAACTTTCGTGTGAGGAACATGGCGGCCGCCGTCTGAATGGCCGCGGGTGCACCTCCTCAGGCTCCTAATGGCGGTGGGATCCCAAGCCTCGGATGACCTCCCATAACTACCCTGCACCGATGGAAGTATTTCAAAAAACCGGATTTTAGTTGAATTAGATTTCATACCTCTTCTTGGCCGCGGCGTCTCTATGATGCTTTTCACTCTCCGCAATTGTTATGCGGGGGTGGTCCTTGCAGAGCCAGGCAGCAGTTGTGGCGGTTGGACGCGCTAGTCTTTCCAGCTCCTCCAGGCTGTATTCGAGTCGGCGTTGGAGAGCGTGGACCAGCTGTACGGAATCCAGGCTGGAGGTGGGGGGTCGCCGCAAGTGAGTGGAGACGAGCGAGCTTCTTCCCTGTTGTTGTGCTGCACGGGAGCAAGAGCGTATAGCCTGGAAATTGCCCATTCCTCCTCGGAGCAGGTAGGGGAGGCTGGGTTTCGGTGCAGTGTTTCAGTTGGTGTATTGCCCGATCGTGCTTTTTGGTGGGTGAACCGCTGCCGGCTGCTGCTGGGTTGGAAGGTGAGCTCTTGTGTCCCAACTTTGGAGAGGGTGTGCGGACTGCCGAGAAGGGCGGTATTCTCTGTGAGGCTTTTCCGGACTGTATGGAGAGGGGGCTGCACCTCAAGAGGGATTATCTCCCCCCAAATTAACAAGATACTCATTGCGGGCAAGGGCGGCCTATTTGGCATCTAATAATTTAATTCCTCAGCCAATCTTACCACAGCGAGTATCCCCCCCAGTGGCAGAAGTTAAAATATCGGCAAAACAGAGTAATCAGCCGGGGGGCACTGGTTCACTTATAACTCCAGTGAAACCCAAATCCCTAAGAGGCAAGGTGAAAGTTCGGGATAAGAAAGCGGCTTGTACTAAGTCTAAAATCACACCGTCACTGAAAACATTTTATCAGGTTATGTCCCTTTCTTCAGCGAAAATACCGCCTCTGTCCTCTTCTCTCCCCGGAGCAGAAGGGGCTTCTGAAGCCATGTCCGGGTCTAGCTCTGAGCCCATTCCTGTCTCCACTATGGTCTTGGCGATGTCTTCAGCACCCTCGTCCACTCTCATGACCTCAAACACGAAGACATCGGGGGTTAATCAGTTTGAGCATAATGGACTCCAGGATAAAACCACCCTGCAGAACTTTGTTGATCTAGCTAAATCCGCAGATAGAACAACTAGTTCGGAGCTGGAGGTACATTCGGCCATAATCCTTTCTAACAGATATTCTGTGTTAGGTCAACAAAAGGAGCCTGATTTAAAACTAGTTCCAGACCAGAGGGTGGAGTTGGGAAGAGCTCAGGATAGGCAAGAAAATCTTGAGAAGGTCGGGTCAGAGCGAGCTGAAGGGTTGCGTAAGGGGCGGACGGAAGATCTTAGTGGCGCTTTGATCTGTGTAGTAAAAATATATCCCCCATCCTCTGAAAACTCAGAATATATCTATATCGAACTCTCATTCTCTGGCAGATATTCTTTTGGCCTTGAAAGAGGAGATGGCAAGTAGATTTACTGTCTCAGAGGTAAATCAAGCAGAGCTGGCGAATAGGTTCTCAGTCTCTGAGGCAAATCAGGCGGCTATTCGATCTTCATGTGAGATACTTGCTAAGAAGCTGGATGAAGTTACTGCAAGAACTGAGGCAATCGAAGAGGAAATTCCTAGGATGAAGAGTGCAATTGAGTCCACTTCTTCTCAGCTGGAGGAATTAGCCATCCAAAACAAGGAGCTCAAAGATAATCTTGAAAGATTGGAGAACCATTCAAGAAAAAATAACTTGAAAGTTTTAAATATCCCAGAAGCAATGGAGGGAGAGGACATAAAGGGGTTTCTGATCTCATTACTGAAAGGTACAGTTCTTAAGAGTTTCCCCAATGTGCATAGAGACCCCTTCAAAAGGAATCCGGTTAGGCAGAAACCCCGAAAAATTCTCGTTAATTTTTTATCATATTCAATTAAAGAACAGATTCTCTCTGCAGCTCTTAAAGAAGGGGTCTTATCTTCTCCTCTCACTGACTTGTCTCCCTTTTCTTTCTCCATCAGATCCAACATCTCTCACATAACGGCTGAGAGACACTGGGAACTGGGCAAAAGATTGGCAGAATTAAACAGCCTAGGGGCAAAGGCCCAATTAAGGTTCCCTGCCATATTGCGAGTTATGTGGAACAACCATATGCACATGATCCGGACGACAAATGAAGCAGATACACTCATAGCAAAAATTCAGCTAGAGAAATAGGGAGGGTTGTAGGGTAGGGAAGTAGAGGTCATCCTGAGAACTTGGCTTCCTACCGCTAGTTTTCAGTAGTTACTATGTAATCTATACTGCCTTGAGGGGGAAGGGCCCGAATAGGCGTTCACCTATTGGAAGGTAGGGTTCCTCGGGGTAGTAGGGGACTGGGGGGTCATGGGGGTTCAGGGTGGGTGGGAGTTGAGCTGGGGGGAGCACAGGGTGAGGCACAGGGTGGGGGTAAAATTGGTAAAAAATATTCCTCATCTCATAGGTTAAGTAAGGCAGATTTCGTTTTTTTGGCTTAGTTGGAGAATTCCTTCAAAACCTCGGTACAAGGTATTCAAGCTGCGGAAAAGTAAAATGAAGGGGGCCGAAATATTCAATTTATCTCCTGGAACCTGAACGGCCTGAGATGTCCAAGGAGACAAAGATTGATTTTTAAATATTTAGAGCTGTCATCAGCTCAGGTATGTTTGTTGCAAGAAACTCATTTAAATAAATTGGAGTCTGAAACTATCTTTTCTAAAATTCCTTGGATACAATGTTATTGTCACTCTCAGCAATTATCAAATTTTCGCGGGGTGGCAATTTTGGTTAAGAAAGGAATTACTTGTAGGATAAAATCAGTCCAGACAGACCAAACAGGTAGATGGATCATTGCCCAGCTAGATTTTGAGGGGGAGGAGATGACTTGTTCATCTTTCTATGGCCCTAATACGGATGATCCATCCTTTCTGGTCAAGCTTCAGGACAACTTAATAATGGCAAATCCCCCCCTAATAATAGGAGGGGATTTTAATGTTCGGCTTGACCCGGTAAAGGACCGATCTAATTTGAGCCACGCTAAAGGGTCCCCGCAGTCTCGCAGGGTCATGAAAAACTTACTATCCAACATTAACTTGGTAGATTTATGGAGAGCCAAGATGGGGAGTTTAGATGGTTTTACATTTTATTCTAAAAATATCATCACTCCTCTAGGATAGATTATGTCCTGATAAATAGAGAGATCACAGATAATGTTGTTAGTATATCTGTACTCCCGAGTCACCTCTCGGACCATGCTCCTCTTTTGTTCTCATATTCTATGAATAACATCTCTCTACAGTCAAGGTGGACCTTGAACAGGATAATGTTATCTGATTCTGGAATCATTCAGGCAATTAAACAGTCTTCCCTGGAATTTTTTTCTTTTAATTTAGGCTCTACTACAATAGAGTTTGTGTGGGATGCCTATAAACAAATTTGAGAGGGGCTCTACGTAGCCTAATAAGCTCCAAAAATAGGAGTAGAGCTTTAGAATTACAGACCCTGGAGGGCAGAATCTCTGCTCTTGAAGAAGAAAGGAGTCATACTCCTCAGGAGAGTCTAGGAAAACTGGCACAGATAGAGAAGAGACTCGAGGAGGTAAGTTAGGACCTAAGGATCCTTTTGGACCTGAAATGTAAGGCTCAGTGGCAAGTTCGTAATATGGAAAATTTTGAGTATGGGAAAAGAGCAGGGGCCTTATTGGCCTGGAAGGCAAGGATAGATCGGGCAAAAAACACTATTAATGATAGTGTTGGAACTAAATCCAGCAAGCCCGCAGAAATGCAGAATTGCCTTTGTCCCTCTTTTTCGAATTTGTATAAGGAGAATATTGACCCCTCACAGGATTCAATAAGTTTGTGGTTAAGGGATAAGTTTTTACCTGCTCTTACAGAATCTGCCAGAGATCTTTTAGATTCACCCATATCCATGGAGGAGATCAGGGTTCAAATAAAGAGGGCAAAAAATAAGAAGGTGGCGGGCCTTGATGCCCTTCCTAATGAAGTTTACAAACTGTTACTTGACGAACTCCTGCCAATACTCCATACCTTATTCAATTCAGTCTATAGCTCTGCTGGGGTGATCCCCAGATCTTGGAAGGAGGCCACGATTGTTTTAATACTGAAGCCAGGTAAGGATCCCCTGATGGCTGACTCCTACCGTCCAATCTCCCTGCTTAATGCTGATTACAAGATTTTTATGAGTATTTTGGCAGGGAGATTGGCAAAATTGGCACCAAGCTCTGATTAACATCGACCAGAAAGGCTTTATGGTCGGGAGAGTCCTCCAGGAACAAACACAATTACTTATTGGCAACATCGACCTTGCCGAAATTAGGGGGATCCTCTGGCAGTAGTGGCCTTAGACGCCGCTAAGGCCTTTGATCGTGTGTGTTGGAGATATCTTTGGGGGTTGTTGGAGGTCATGGGTATGGGCCCAATCTTTGTGCAGACTTTAAAGAACTGTTATTCTGGGGCTTCGGCTAAGATCTTGCTAAATGGCTCCCTGACTCCAAGCTTTGCAATCCAGAGAGGGACAAGACAGGGGTGCCCTCTATCTCCCCTTCTATTTAATATCTACATTGAGCCCCTTGCCCAGGCGATTAGGCTGGATAACACCATAAGCCCTTTTAAATCGCAAAATTATCAGTGCAAAATCGCCTTGTACGCTGATGATGTAATAAACTACACTGGTGACCCTGATATCTCTATTCCGCGGCTTGAAACCTTGTTGAGGGAGTTTGGTTCGATCTCAGGATATCTCGCTAACTCGGCTAAAACCGAGGTTATGTGTTGGAACACAGTGTATAGTCAAGGCCCTATAAGTAGAGAATTTAGGTACTTAGGGATAAAAATTGTTAAGGATTTGAATGCAATTCCCCAGATTAATCTGATGAAAATCGAAAAAGATATTGACTATCTCTTTGCCAGGTGGAAAACCTCCCCTTGACGATCTATGGGAGGGTCAACCTGGTAAAGATGTCAGTACTACCTAAATTAACTTTTCTTTTTAGTGCGGTGCCTCTTACTTTTCCTCAGAAAAATATCAGTAAGATTCAGGGCAAAATTGGTAGTTTTGTATGGGGACAGAAAAGTGCAAAGTTATCTTGGAAAAAATTAAGAAGGAAACTTTTAAAAGGTGGTTTGGCACTTCCAGATATTAATTGGTACTTACTGGTTTTTCAATTCAAGGGTATAAGGATGCTGTTGTCTACTCCTGAGGAAACTACGTGGGGTAGGCTTTGGGCGAATTGGCCTTAGTAGAGGGTGGCAGTGGGCAAGTGGGGTTCTTATACAAATTTGGGACACCCAGATTCTTTAAGCGTGTACGTCTTAAGGTTTTAAAAGCTGCTCTGACGACCTGGTACAAATTAAGATGTATTGGTTATTTCTCTGCCTTTGCACCAATTTGGGATTCCCCGGGGACCCCCCTTTGCTTGGGCGACAGTTTGGCGATTCCGATTAGAAGAGCTGGTTTGGAGAGGTGGTCGGATCTGGTGGACTCAGATGGGGTTCTCCCTTGGGAGATACTGCAAGATAAGATCGGTCCCTCTTTCTCCAGGTTCAAGTACCTCCAGTTAAGATCATGGCATGAGGCGGAAGCTCGAGAAACAGTAGGGAACTGGGAACTTGAGCAGCTATTTCAAGACTCACGCCCAAGGAAGAAAGAAATATCTTTGTGGTACTTGAGCCTTTTGGAAGCAGTGGATCACGAGGTTCCCTCTCAGTCATCGGTGTGGAATTCTTCCCCACTTGCCCAGGACATAGAAAATGTTTTCGAAATCTCTTTTAAGTTACTGTATAAATATATTAAGCCTGCTAGGCTAAAGAAAAATCATTTTTTGTTTTAAACAGGCTTTATTACACCCCGGCCAAAATAGCCAAATTTGCACCTGTTCCCAATCCAGTATGCCCGAGGTGTTCTTTTAGCAGGGCGGATGACATTCATATGTTTTTTGAATGCGCAGATTTAGGCCTATTTTGGAAAAATGTGGGGGACTCCCTGACAGCCATTTTTCAAACACATATAGAGATGGATCTCCATCTGGTGATTTTTGGTGTAAATAACTATCTAAAAGGGCGGCTCCCACAGACCCACATTGGTTTGCTTCTATACCTTGTGATTCTGGCTAGGAGGGAGATTTGTATTAGATGGAAAGATCCGTCTCCACCCAACAGAGAAAGCTGGCTAAAAGTGGCACTGCGCATGGCCTGTTTAGAGCAAGAAGGGGTATTGGAAATTTGTGATAACATCTGGTCTCCCCTGTTAAGTTGGGGTCGCCGCCTGCACCTGATAACCTGATAACCTGATAAGATCTCTGGCTTGGTGGGCGTGTCCAATGATTACACCAGTCCTCAGGAACGAGAGGAAGGCCGTGGGGCTCCAGACAAAAGCAGTAAGTCGAGGGGCGCCCAGCAATGCATAAGCTGACTTGTTAAAACTGCTAAAGTCTTTGGTGAGATGAGGACCAAAAAAAAAAAAAAAAAAAAAGAAGCACAAACGGTTTAAGCACTCCAGTTTATGCACTGCTGCCGCATTTTCAAACATTCACTTTTTAGCATCAACGGAAGCACGAGCCGCACAGATTCACGAACCACATTTACTAGTTTGGCAGCCGTTTGTTCATACCATTGATAGCGTGGCATTACTTGCACTTAAGTGTTTGCTTGTTTAAGCACACATGCATGAATAGCTCTTTTCCTTCTTTTCTTCATCCAACCATTTTATGACACTCGGCAAATGTGGTTTCTTTTCTGTCTTCTTTTGTATTTTCACCACAGATTTAATGTTTATGGCCTCCATTATTTGGATGAAGTCACTTTGTGTTAATCTAAGCGAAATACTCGTGGACTGTATGATGAAAAGTCTCCTGTTTCATTTCATTTTTAGAACAATTGTTTAGTGACCCCTGATGAAGGGTCATGTCCTGACCCGAAATGCATTGGGTGTATGAATATACCATGGATTAAACATAACGTGATGTATAAGGAATCATGAATTTAATTTGACGTCCACAGTGACCCGAATGAAAATTAAAAATGAAACAATGAACTGGATTCAAAGTGTAGTAACTTTATTAAACTCAGTTAAGACAAGTCTATAACAATCTTTTGTTATTGCAAACGTGCTCCTGCCTGCAGGAAGGGTGGCCCCTCCAGAAACCTTGATTCTTTAATTTTCTTGACGCCTCTGGACACGGCGCATCGGCAAGGACGCACAATGATCAAAAATGTTGTTGAATTTTCGTTGTAAACAAGTTTCTACCAGAGTGCGCATTGGCAACATTGTTATTATTGTTCCATTTACCTTGCCATCCACAAAAGGAACACTCTGGTCTACCTCCAAGGATGTGCCAAGGCCCAATTCCTCCTCCCACCTCAGGCACCATCACTGGGACACATCAGAATCACTGTCATCAATCTGTATCAGGTATTACTGGGTTACATTTGAATCTGTACCAATCTGATCATTTGTATGAAATCTCATATTCACATTATACTTCTGCACTTGGCCATTAAACTGAGGCATAGGGGCTTGTGGCATGGTAAAATTTAGATTTTTCTGCCTTCGAGTTTGCTGATTCTGTATCATTTCACCTGTCTGGGCTTGTGTAATTTTACCCTGTGCTACCTGCCTATTAATCTGATTCAGTGGATTGAACCTACACTTGCGCTTCCAATGCCCAAACTTGCAGCAAATATGACACGGATGAGACTTTTTCAATATTTCGATGAAACCCCTTTTCTTCTGCATTGGGATGTCACATTTTGTTCCTGTCCCCCTGCTACTCCCTGCATGCCAGTGTTTGTTTGGTTATTTCCCTGTACTATGACGGACCAATCAGTATCGACTCCCACATAACCGTTCTTCGCTGCCTTCATCTGAGCCAACATCAACTTTTCCTTTAGTCTTTTATGCTTGGAATCCACTTCATATCCACAGTACTTTGCATACTTAAGAATCTCATCTATTGGCTTGCTCTGCCAACAAATCAAATGCTGTTGGATCATTTCACTTATCTCAGGCCTCAATCCATATACAAATTGATAGACAAAATGTCCCATGTCTTTACCAGTCAAGTTCTCCATTCCAGTATATTGTTTAAATGCCTGCAGCATACTTTCATAATATGCATGTACTGTCTCTTTCAACTCCTATGTTGTCCTGTCAATCTTTACCCAGTCTATCTCCTGTGGAGAAATTTTCCCCTTTAAATAAGTAATGACCTGATTGTATTTTCTCATTACTTCAGGTGACGGTGCACCAGTCATCGAATCTCTCGCAGGTTCTGTCTCTTGCCAATCTACTGCAATCTTGCATTCAGTCCACAAATCACTTGGTACCACGATATCAAACTAGGTATCTAAATCCTTCAACAAAACATTGAAACTTTCACAAACCTCTCAACCTGCCTGTACCAATCAACTGGCTTTCCTCTCAACTTCAGAAAATCATTTGTGAAGGACAATATGACTGGTCTAGTCCAGGGAACATGAACATACCCTCCTCCTGGCACCTCTCTCATTGGAAATATTTTTGTTTTCAAATTTTCAGTATTGCCTTCAACATTGGGTACATTGGCATAGTTTCCTTTTTTGTATCCTTTTTTTAGCCCACCTGCCTTCCCATCTCTCTAACTCACCCCATTTCCTGAGTGTTGACTATAATTCTTTAATCTGTAATCTTTTCCCTGACGGGTTTAATCTTTCCAAATCCTAATTGCTAAAATCCAATCAATAGTTTTTTTAGTAATGCCTTGGACATCTGTATATCCACCCCATATTTTTTGTGCCATCTCAGCAAACCTCTCATGGGTGGTTCTAGCTCTCCTGGTGATATCCTTGAAAATGAACAATAATTAATTGTCATGGTAATTCGCAATTCTCCCTGGACTAATAGTTCCCAAAATCATCTCTTCCAATTCCACTTTCAATTTAGCTATGTCCAGTGTTTTTTGTTTGAATTTACTGCATCCAAAATTCCCTTTTCAACTACATTCTTATCAAAAGTAGAAGGGGCTATCTCCTTAATCCAATTATCCAGTTTCTGTGGGGTGGGCCCTACTCTTTGATTTAACACACCCTCTTGAGATCCCCCACGAGCTCCCTCAATTTGTGGAGTGACATAAGTTTCAGAACCTCGAGCTCCCATTTGTAAAGCTCTTGCTGTCAGAAACTGTGGTTCTCTATTGGGAGTTTCCATAATCCTTTCTGCAGTACCAATGAATAAATTTGATCTTTCTTGATTTGGGGGTACAGTTGTCTGAATTGTCCCTTTACTAACTCCTGACTCATTCCCTTGCTGAGAAGTACCTTTGTTAGGAAATGCTAAATTAGGATTCATTTGTCCTTTAACAAATTCTTGAGCTCTTCCCACACCAGTAGGAATGGTTAACATGTGTATTTGCTATCCACCCATGCCTGTCTGATATAAAGGAGCCATGGGTCCTATGGCTACAGGTACGGAAAGGGCACCTGGAGCATTAGGTATTATGAAGTAATTAATCCCTGCTCCTCTTGGTGTTGGCTCTTCAGTCAAAAAGAGATTTACAGAATTTAAACTATTTGGCATGGCAGATGCATCTGTTTGAATTCCAACAAAGGGATTTGTCCCTGATTGTGACTGTTCTTCATTATATGCTGGAGGTCGATTCATTAATAATTCACTTAAAATCTCATCATCTATCTCATCCCCACTCTCCTCAGTTAAAGTGAGAGCTTGAGCGTTTTCTGGATGTTTTTTCTTTTCTTTGCTTTTTTCTCCCTCCCCCATATTGGCAACCAATAAAGGATACATTTGTGCTCCTTCTACAATGTCTTGTCTCCATATTTTTCATTGTAAGTCCCACTTAGCCTCTACATATTTATTTGATGTATTTTTATATCGGTCCTGCTATTTTTCCTTTTCTTTCTGACAGGCCACATGTTCCCATTCTTTGAGGGCTTCAAATTGCATAGGTATAGGTGATGGCTTAATATCATTCATCTGTCTCTCTAAATTTTCAAGAATTCATACATTATAGGTACCAAATTGAGGTAAAGTTAAATGCCCATCCTTTGCAGTATATTTCATCCAATTTTCTAACCAAGTACATGTATGATATCCTTTCTCTAAAGACATGGACAGTGCAGGAGTGTCTTCAGGTCCTACTGGTACCCCTTCTCTCGTAGGCACAGGCACATCCCCATGTATCAATGTTTTAAGCCCTTTAAGACTTTCATGTTTTCTGATCCAATTATTTTAATGTCCTTCACAATTGTTACACTTTGTTTCAAGAGCAATCCACTTCCTTATTATTGTTCTAGCTTCCAATCACTTTGCGACTCTCCTCTGACGCTAGCAACCAATCCCAGCACGGCCCTACACCAACCGTCCTATCAGAGTGCGGCACTCTATGACATCAGACCAACTCCTCACAGCAACTGACCCTCCGTTTACAATCCAGCTTCTTCAATCCAATTTTAAACAAACTACTAATCACAGATAAACTCTTGTCTGCTCCAGTAAAAGAAATTATAGATCTCCACACAACCAAGAATTATTCATCCAATCCTAAGCAAAATCTCGGCCAGCGCGACTTCACCCAAAAAATCCTCACAATTGTTCTCTGTGCACTCTCATAAAGTTCCCTTCTCTGGTGGTACTGCCGATGACGTCTCATGTACAGCACCTTCAAAACAGCAGACAAACTTACTCAGCGTATGCTACACTGAGACCACCCGTAGGCATATATCCCGGGATCTTAGGTCATTTCGGACCTGATAACAACTTCAATATAACAACAAATTTTAGTCTACATCAAACACTAAAGCAGACTTTTACTACCTATCATTAGTATCACATACAAATACATGTATCATCGTCTCGTCATCTTTGGAACCGGTAATCGGCTTAAGAATCACTGAACTCGAGAATCTGTTATACTCTCCTTACACATCCCCTTTATATCACAGTTTTGTCAGACAAAAACCATCTGACCCGCTACCAGAAACACTGTTGTAACATAAAGTGTTGGGCCTCAAATTAATCTCTTCATCAAATAAATGTTCTGTGCTGAAAGGGACTAGAATATTTAGGGGGTGAACTATTATCATATGAGGACCGGGAATAAGATAATAATTAACATTTATTCATCACCAAATAGATTAGCTTAGGCAGAATCTGCTAGGTTAGTGCATCTCGAAACAGATAAAATGATCACAACAAATAAATGAGGCAGAACAGCAGAATAAATATCTCAGTTGTTATCTTTATCTCATTTAAAGAAATTTTCATACCAAATTAGTTTATGACTTATAGAGATTTAAAAAAGCATTAATAAACCTATGAAAATCAAGTTTGAAAGAAATTTTCTTCCTCAGCTGAGGGAGATTGTATTATGGGAAATGAGTCCCTTAAAGCATATAACTCTCATACAAACTTATAGATGTAAATTCAAAAATCACCAAATGACCAGTTCCAGTTCATGAACAGGTTCGTCTGCCCCTGTCCGCACTGCAGCGCCAATGCCACAGCTGTTGTTAGAAGCCTTCCAGCCTTAAAGGTTCCACTTACGCAAGCATGCCAGCAGGCAGCATACACAGTAATACGTCTCAGTTCGTATTATTTTCTGGAAGTCCAAATCATCAGACTCTGTACCAAAAGGTGGGTCGAGAATGTAGGCAAGATAGGGGCAGTCCTTTTCCACAATTTATGTAATTATTCTCCATCAATTTATGGCTACACCCCTTGACATCACAGAATTTTGTCAGACCAGTTTGTCCCATTGGTCAGTTTTGATAGGGTGAGATGATGTAGTAGGTAAAGTATACAAAACCAGAAGATTAAGTAATCCATTACTTTGCATTTTTCATAAGACCACTGATTTTTATTCATATGATTGGTTATGCCATCTAGAAAGTAGGCGAGTCCATGCTCTCATCCTTTGTCAGTCCTTTTCCAAGCATGTACTCCAGGAAGTAACAAATTTGTTGCAAGTCTGGTCAAGTAAGCTACAAGTGTGAAAGTAATTATTTAGTGTTAGAGCACAAGTAGAAACTGTACGAAAAGGTCTCATAGGCTTCAGACTATTCAGATCATTATTTCATGCTAGGAAGGAAAAGGAGTTTGAGGTCTATCTGAAATGCAGCCTGAGCATGCTGAGTTTGTGATAAAATATGAATGTCACATTATTGAATACAATCCATTAGTTCTTCATTTAGGTCAATACATATTTGCATCTACATTATGTAAGTATGAAATACCTATATAAAACATTTTTTTATAACACCTCATAGTCAATTCGCATATTCATTTTTCAATACTCTTTTCATGTTACACGCTTATTACACCATTCAGTATTTTAGAAGCATAGCTAAAGTAAACCTTTACAAAACATAAATCAATATGGCAATTGTTTTTCTCATCAATATCAGTGCTCACATTATACATTCTAATGTTATTGTCTATTATCTTAATGCCTAAAATGACTTTATTCATACACGTATAATGTATTTCGTCTGTTATTGCTCATTTATGAATAAAGACGGCATATACTAATAACATTATTAAACTTCTCATTAGTTCATTCGTAGTTAAGTGTCATCACAAATCTACTTCTAACATTCTGCATGCTTTTACGATACAGTGTCTAAATCAAACTTAATTATGTGCATGTTCTTAAAGCATGATAACTCAACACACATTTGTCAAATCTGTGAATTACTGTCACAAATCATTTTTCCAGGGTGAATTCATAGAGATCAGATAAACAATAACATCCAGGCTCTATCACTGGCAATAATATGTATTGACAAAACACTCTTTGGGGTTCCATCGTCTTTTATTTTTCTATATATCGTGGCCCCCTTTCTTCTTCAATTTTCAATCAAAACTGCTTTCAAATTAGCCATAGGTCAATAGGTACTTTTTGTTATGAATACGTTCTCTCATGAAAAAAATTAAGAAACTTATTGGGCTTTATATATTTTTTTATCTCCTTTAGTGCACAACGATTTTAAGCAAAGTTTCTAATATGTAAGAATTTGTCCTGAAGAAGGCGGGGGATTGACTCTATGAACCGCCGAAATGCCCAGTCGACAGTATCTCTATAAAGGATTTGAGAGTATTTCTATAGAGGACTTCCAAAGAAACAATGTTTGTGTAAATTGAGCTACTTTTTATTGTATATGTTGAAAATGTTGAGAATGTATGAATTAAAAGAGGTGCCCATTAGATATAGATGGTTTATTTTAGAAACCTTTTTAAACGATCATGTATAGGTGATGTTTGTTTAAGGAAACACTTGATGGTTTCAGATTTTTCTTTGAGTCGTACATTGTGAATATATTTTATGTGAATAATTTAAATAAATATATTTTTTTACTATTGGAGACGGTAAATATTTTCGGAAGAGCAAAGATAGCTTAAGTTCTTCATTCAGTGCTTTCTTATTGATTAACAATAGATCCTGAATACTGATAGGAGGCACAAAAGGGAAATTGTTTTGGATCCATAATATATCTAGGATCATCTGTAGATTTAAAACTGCAACATAACATGAAAAATGTTTTTGTGTTATGTGTAAGTCAGTAACAAAGCAGTTGGTACATTCGATAGGGTAAAAATTAATATATACTTGTTTTTTTTTATAGAACAATATCTACATAAGTACACACAGTTAGAATGCCTACAATGCCTCGGATGAAAAAGCAACAGAAGCAACTACAGTATGTTTGCAGAAATGAGTTACAAAAGTGGCAAAATGTAAAATAAGTGGTACAAAAAAAGAGCTACTGGTAAGAGGACAAAGTCATTTCTTAAAAATATATGTGGGCATTTACAAAGATTACAAAATAAAGAAAATTAAATTATGACTATGAGAAACAATAAGACTGGACAAAGTGTACATTGCAAGAACAGAAAAAATTGTAACACAGATGGACAACCCTTAACCAGGAGACAGAAGCAGTTTGAGGAAATCAGAGCCAGGATGTTTTGTAGTAGAGTGGTTGTAAATCTACTGAGCAATTTGAAAAAGTATCGAAGAAGGGCAGATGCACTGAAACAGAAAGAACAAGTTGATTGAGTAGTTGATAAGGCCTTTGCTTTGAAGAAGAAGCTTTTCCTTTTGATTCTAAATAGAATGAAAACTCTTGACAAAATAGTGCTGTGCATGAGGAGACAAAACCAGAAGAAAATATTAGTGAATAGAAGTAACTTGTGTACAGTTTTTAGTGGAAAATAGATGCATACTTCTAATACAGAGCCTTTCTTTAATGAAGAAAGCTATCTTCACAATAACAGATTAGTTCATGCTATTGTTGAAAGTGGACGATGTTATGAAATGAAAAATGGCAATCCTAGAGCAAAAGAGGTGATGGTACCTAGAAATGTAGAAGAAGTTATTGCATTAGAGGTACAAGGAAAACATAGTCAGTCTCATGTATACAAATTGAATTGTAGTAGAGTTTGTAGTTTTAGACATCAATCCATTGATTTATTAAGAAAATTCCTAAGTATATTTCCAAGGCAAAGTTTAAAACATAAAATAAGTACTTTACAAGGTTTGGACCCTTGCAAGCTGAGAAAGCATACAAATTTTCAGGGACACCTTCTAGCTTGTTTATCAAAAAAAGTGTGTTAAAGCACCTTTCATCATTTTAGGATGTTAGCTACCAGTATCGGCCGGTGGTGGGAGTGCTGCCGCCAAATGCAATGCAGCGCGCGCAACAAAATTCGTTTTTTGTTTACCTACCTCAGTGTGGCTGAAATCCGTAGTTTACTACCCCCCAACCCTGCCCCTACCCCGCCCCGCATCACCGCCCGGCAGCACTCCCACCACCGGCCACTACTGTTAGCTACACACCAATCAACAATGTGAACTTTAGTTAGGAGGCTGTACTATGTGAAAACTCCTGCTTTATGTTTAGGAGAAATGAATAGGGCACTTTTGCATGGTACTGTGGTAGAGGTAGAAAAGGTTTGTGATTATGTGCAGCTTTGTTTCTTTGGTCCAGAACAAGACTGTAGGGAAATTGAAGAGTTGATAACAGGGGAAGTCGCCATCACAACATCACTGAAAGTGACGTTGTGGTGGCGATAGGGGCTTGTAAATATGCCCCTATGTTCTGAAAAACCAGAGTATGTTGTATATGTTGTCGACGGACTCACTACAAGAATAAAACACGGACTGTTGACTTACATTTAAAAAGTGAAAAAGGGAATAATGATAACTGGCAAAAGTTTGTACTGTACTTATTTGTAGAAGAACTCCTTGACTTGTCCTCACGACAAGTTATATGTAAGTACTGCTACAATAAATTAGAGGATAATAAAATGCCTGATAGAGCTGTACATAACATGTTAGAACTGGTTCCCATCCCAGAAGCACTTCAAGGTTCAAATAGTCCATTCTGATCCAAACTATACATCCATTTCAGGCTATAGTACGTATGGAGGCAAAGACTGGCATGTTCTCCCCAACAGTGGTACTGAAAGGTCTAAACAGTAGAGTAGTGTATTTGCCATAAGATGTCAAGAAAAACATTGAAACTGTAGGGGTAGATAGAGATTTAGAGGAAAGACTTGTAATTATTGTAAATGGTGTGCCTACCAAGGAAAAGAAGATATGGCAGGAATTGGTAGTTGTTACCAAAGTTAAAACAGCAACTTTATATCTGGTACAAAACAATGTTTACTATATAAATGAGGAAAGCCTGAAAGATACATATTGAGGATCCGACATTTCCATCAACAGTTCAGATTGAGAAGGTGGATCAGTCCAGAACATAAGAAATTTATGAACATTACAGCACCCACCCTTTGCATTCTAAAGAAGTTATTGGTGATCCCATTGAGCTGTTTCAAATGAAGGAGGCAAAAGGAGCTCCATTAAGTATGTTGGAAAAACGTTTAGAAGCTCGGTGTTTCCCACATCTTTTTCCTAATGGAGTAGGTGGCAGATATGACGAGCGGACAGTGTAAATACCTGCAGCTGAATGTAAATGTAGTAGACTTCATTCAGAAGACCCTAGATTTCATCAGTGCATTCCATATATATTTCACCTATTATTTGAGAGTGACTTGTCCGGCCTCATATGCCGTGAATCATATTCTAAAAACTGGAGTTAATTTGCATAATATATCAAGAAGAGAGCTTTTTGAGAAAGTTCAAGGAAAAGATAAGCACTTGGAATACAATTTAATAAACCTAATGGCATGTCAGCGTGGAACTAATCAAAATTGATATCAGTGTCATGGTGAATTCAAGTGCATGTTGAGGAACCTTGGAGCACCTATTTGGTTCCTGAGGCTGACTTGTATTAAATATGCATGGAATGACCTGCTAGAATTCTTGCAGGGGGCAAATTCAAATATAGAAGACATTCATCTGAAGACGCCAGAGATACTGTGCTCACTAGACCCTGCAAATGTTTGCAGATATTGTAATCACAGATTTCAAGCAATGATGTCTTTCATCTTGAACAAAGCAAAACCTCCTCTTGGTGAAGTGATTGATTTCTTTTGGCGTAAAGAGTACCAAGCCAGAGGTGCTCCCCATATTCACATGCTGTTGTGGGTAAAAGATGTCCCAAAGTTTGGAACAGACAGTGATGAGTCTGTGTTATCTTTTATTGAGCAGTATGTAACTTGTTCCATCCCAAAAGGAGAGTAGTGACAACATATTAAGAAAACAAGTTCTACGATTCCAAAATCACAGATGCAGGAAAAACTGTCAGCGAAAATACAGAGCAAAAGGGACATTTTATACACAATGTTATTTCGGATTTCCACGACCTGTCATCTCACGAGAGAAGAGTCAACAGATTTTTGTCTGAAGTCAGAAATTCACTTACAAGGAAGTCACCGAAAAATATGTACAACCTTAGAAGAACAGAGTCCACCAGGTACATTAATGACTACAACCCTGTGATTCTGAAAATGTGGAATGCAAAAATGGATGTAGTTTGTTGCAGACAACTCAATTGTTGTTGCTCAGTATGTTACATCTTATATAACAAAGTCAGAGAAAACTAAGATGAAGGAAATGTGGGAGGAGATTTCAGCAGAAAAAATTCTTAAGTAACAATTGTACAGTTTTAGATTGAAAATGCTTTCTAACAGAGAGATAGGCTCCTATGAATGTGTAGACGGGTTAAGCTCAGCTAGTTTGTTTTCGAAATCTAGAAGAGTTCTATGAGTGAGTTTAGGGCTTGCTAGTAACAGATTACTGAAGTCTTTTCCTGAAATTCAATATCTTGCAGAATTTGAGCCACACAGTACAGATATTCTGAAGAGTAACATGCTGGATACGTACCATCCAAGGAGAAGTCCTAATCTGGAAAGGATGTGTCTCGATTGAATACTTCAAAATGATACTTCCAGAAGTAATGTCAGTGAAAACATAGATTAAGGTAAATTTGCTGTGGCTGGATGTGAAGTATGTTTGGTAAGACATAATAAAGTAAATGTAATCAACCATCAAAAGCTAAGTTGCCAAACTCCAGACAAAAGAGAGTTTGTCTATTTAGCCTTGTTACAGTTGTTTAAGCCATGGCGAACGGAAATTCAGCTACATGGAGAATTTGACTGTTATTAAAACTTGTTCAACGCTGTGAAAGAAAGCATTGAGTGCTGTGTGCTTCCAGTGTATATTCAAATGTTGAGAGAAGAGATTGAACAAGAAGAAACAATTGCTGCTGAGATAGCAAGAGAGAGGTCTCAGAGCAGTCAAAGTTCAGCACCTGGAAGTCAAGATCCTCTTGGACAGCCAATCATTGAAAATTGAGCTGCAATAGCTGTGAATGAAGTGGAGAATGCAATGCAGCAAGTAAGACGGGAAACTGTGGCTCTAGAACTACTATATAGAAATTTTTGAGAAGGTAAAGTAGAACATGGATATCGTCATGAGAAAAAAAGTGTGCATGTTGTACATACAAACCAGTTCTATTGTACATTAGTGGTCGAGCTGGACCTGGAAAAAGCTTCTTGATTAAAGCCCTGACAAGTTGCCTAAGGAAGACAACAGATTCCAATTTGTCATGTGTAGTCACTGCACCAACAGGCTTAGCTGCTCATAATGTTAAAGATGTTACCCTTTGTTGGACTTGGCCCTTTGTGCAGGGTCATCCCAGAACTTTTTGCCTTCCTCCTGTATTTTTTCTAACCTGTTGTTGGTGGTTTTAGGACTCTGGGCACTTTTTCACTGCTGTTCAGTGCTAAAGTGCCTGTGCTCTCTATGGTAAACTTGGTAAGATTGGTCTACACCTGTTTGCATATTTAATTTACCTGTACCTGTCAGTCCCTTGTACAGTGGTTTATCATATACCAAGGGCCAGTAAATTAAATGCTACTGGTGGGCTTGCAGCGCTGCTTGTGCCACCCACCAAAGTGCCATTGCAGGGCCTGCGCAGGGACAGGGACTCTACAGTGAGAAGCCGAGCAGAAAGGAGCCAGAGTCGACGAGGACTTCGCTCTGTGGGTGGGCGGCTCTCACGCCTGCTGCAGTCATTTGGAGACCATGGCGACAGTCCTGCAGGAGTGCAGGTAGATGTCCCTAGTGAGAGGCCCCTGACCAAGATTGCTGGGTCTTTACTAGCTTTGCCGGGGCTTCGCCACCTGATCGCGGGCAGCCACCGCTTTACTCGCAGCATCGGGTGCATTTCTTTTGGAACTGAGACAGGGTGAGTTGCACCCCGGCCCCCTTGCTTGCGGTGGTGAAGAGCTCCACAATTTCTTGTTGACACTGCTGCAGTTGCGCCGCATGGTCACGGGCAGCTGCACCCTTCCGGGTATTTGGGGACTCCTGGATATTACTCGTCTACGCCTGAGGCGGGCATAATATGATTAGGAGAATTGTGCCCTCGGCCATGATATATGTATTGTGGCAAGTGTGTACTAAGGTGCACTGAGGATAATATGTGTGCATAATGTGGCCTGCTACAAATGTATACAAGGGTGCACTGCTACTGATGGATTATGCCTAATGTGTTTGTGCTATGTGTACTATGACCAGTGTTTACTGTAGTGCACTATGGTAGAGGTTTATGCCTAATGTGGTGTGCTAGACACACTCTTACCAGCAGTTGCAGGTTGTCTTCACTAACTGTGATTTATGTACTACCTGTAAAAGTCATGACAAGTGCCTGGCGGCACAGTGTATATATGTGAATATGTTCTAATGTGTTTTTATGCATAATACAAAGGCTGTTTTTTATATAACCTTGTGTGAAGTTTCTTTTGTGGTGTACCTAGTGTGTCACTGCTGTGTGAGTGTGTTGCACAAACGCTTTACACATTGCCTCTGGGATAAGCCTGACTGCTCTGCCAAGCTACCAAGGGGGTGAGCAGGGGTTATACTCGGTGTGTAACTCCCTTGCCCTGACTAGAGCGGTGGTTTCTGCCTGGCTTAGGCGCATGCCCTAGCCAACCAGAAATTCAATTTCTAACAACCTTTATTGATTATTAATGCTGCCTGTTAAACATGACAACAAATTACAGTAAAACAAATTATCTGGATGATGCTTGTCATGAAGTGGCAAGAGTATTAAAGGAATTATAGCTACTAATTATTGATGAAGTCAGCATGATGTCTAACCTAATGCTAGCGTTTGTACATTTAAGAATGCAGCAAATATTAAAAACTGACTAGGAAGTGCTTTTTGGAAGAAAACACATAATAGTCTTTGGAGACTTGCTCCAACTAACTCCCGTAAAAGGACAACTTGTATTCAAGAAACTACTACATAATGAAACAAGGAATTCCCTAGGAAGTATTAGAAATGTAAACATTTGGAAAATCTTTCAATACAAACAGTTCATCCAAAATACTTCACTTTTGAAAAATATATCACAGTGGTTTATCCCACCACGTGTACAATTCCCCGTGATGGTACTATGTGTTCAAAATAATGCATTATTGTATCTTTATTTTTCTCTTGTTTACAGGGTAAACTTCAATACACGCATGATAGACTGAAAATGCGATTTGACATATTAGGCATACATTTCATATCAATTAGATTAGAGTGATATAGGGACCCTGTTTAGGTCCTGAAAAAAAAGCAAAGGGGTTTGGCTTTAGAAACATGTTGACCGAGTAGGAGGCCACACATTGCAGTAGGCTCCCTACTATCTATCCCCATTTTTAATGCTACCAGCTAGGGAAGTGAATAAAGTGTTTTTTTCCACTAGCCAGGTAACTTTTAGAGTATTTAATTCACATCACAATTTCTCTCCCTATCACTCTTGCACTACACATAGCCTTTCTCACTGGATTAAGTGCTCCCGCATCTTTGTAGGTTGTAGCACGCCCCGCCCCATAGAGGGACGGGAAGACTCCAATGATGAAGCATGACACTGAGGGATACTTAGTGTGTGAGGGGTATTTTAAAAACACCTGGGGGCCGATTCCGATCTCGGCCGGTAGGGCTCCGAATCGGATTCGGCTTAACCGGATCCGATTCGGAGCCCTATTTCCCGACCGATTCGTACACGCGTCCGGCCGAGCGAGTACGATGCGAAATCGTCGACCGACTCGTTCGGGCATCCCAACCGCTCCGACCGACTCGTTCCCAGGTCGGACCGAACCGACCGACTCGCTCGGACACGACTCGCACCGCGCAATGGAGACGTTCCCCGGCCGGGTAAGTACGATGCGCGCCGCGAGCAGTCTGACCGACACGCGCCGTCCGGCTCGAAAGAGCAGTCGGAGCCGTACTTCGGGGGTCCGTGTCGGACCCCCCTGTACGCGTAGCCGCGTGAGTCGCACACAGGGGGGACCCATGGGTCCCCCTTACCTGTGCATGTATGGCGCGAGTCGCTTTGCCACGTACCCGCTGTAGGGGGCGCCCCTGTTCGCCTCGCACCCATTGAGTCAATGGGAGCCCGCGTACACGTTGTATGACCGGCTCCCATTGACTTCAATGGGATTCCGACCAAATCGAGTCCGATAGCATACGGACGCATCGTACTCGTTCGGTCGGGCTGCACGGGTCCGATTCGGTCGGAAATCTCTCCGGGTCCGGCTCAGTCGGAGAGATTTCCGGCCTGAATCGGAATCGGCCCCCTGGTGTTTTCCGTGACAACTCACAGGGACACAAGAACCTTGTATCACTTTCACGAGATTTGTTCTCAACATACACATTATTAGGATTTAAGTAGAATCTTGTTGTTTATATACATTACTTGGGAGGATGATTCTACTTTAATTACCTCTTTTTTCCCTCTCTTGCTTTTGAAGACATCCAAAATATGCGCCAAGCATCAGATATGCATTATGCAGATATGCTAAAGGATACAAGAGTGGGAGTCCTCACATAAGAGGGAAAGACAGTATTACAAATCCGTCTCATCAAAAAATTGTTTCCAAGCAAGGTTTCAGCTGCTGAAGTAATGTATAATTTTTCTAAGGAAGAGAAGTCTATTGTTTGTTTGATGCCAAATCTTGAGGAGTGTAGTAAATTCAATGGACAATTATTACAACTGGAAAAAGAAGAGATCGTCGAAATTAGAGCAAATGATAACATGGAACATCACAGAGTTACAGTGCTACTTACAGAAAAACTGCAATCGAAATTGGATAGTTTAGAAAAGTCTGTGTCAAAAACTGCAGGATTAGAAAAACTGTTACGTATCTGTAAAAATTGTCGTGTAATCTTACGTCGTAATTTAAGTTTTGAATAAGGGCTAGTGAATGGCGCAATGGGTAAAGTTATGAAGTTTATTATTTATCCAAACAGAAATGATGTGGCATACTTAGCCATAAAATTTGATGATATTGCTGAAGTTAAGCTGATTGGTAGATGCATTGTACGTTTCCTACTTGTGAAAGAGTTGTATGTCCAGCGAAAGCAGTTCCCAGTGCCTTTAGCGTATGCAGTAACCATTCACAAATTGCAAGGTTTAAGTGCAGATACAGGTCTTATTAATATTGATAGTAGTGTATTCAAAGAAGGAAAGTCAAATGTTGCTTTGTCGTGAATTAGAACATTGTCTGGTTTATTTCTGATTTATTTTGATGAGAAGAAAGTAAGTGCTGGTGTGAGCTGTGCAACGGAGTATAATCGGTTAAGAGCTCAATATGCTCCTCATTTAGGCCAGTATCCTGGTGTTCAAAAAGCAATACTGTGTCTAAAGGGGAAAATATAAAAGCAGTCTATCAGAGTTGAACAGAAAGATGAACAAAAAGAAAATCAACAAGGAGGAAAGAAAAGAAAACTACAGCACAATGAGGATATACAAGGCTATTACTTTGATAATAAATCAGGAGTGAATTGTTATGCAAATGTAGTGTTAAATGGACTATACCATTTGCATCATTTTAGAAATTCTATTAAAGAAAAGGTAGATAAAAGAATGTCTTCACAACTATGTAGTGTACTTGAAGAATTAAGAAGTGACCGAAGTATTATACATTCTGCTACTAGAATAAGAAAACTCACCAATGATTGAACTGGATCAGTAATGTTCTCTCAAAATCTTCAGCAGGATGCTAAAATTTTTTTAATGGTAATGCTAGGACTATTAGATGAAGAAGTGGTGAATATCAATGAATTGTATGGTGTAACTGATAAATGGACACATAACTATGAAAATTGTGAATTTACGTCTAGCACTGAAATCAATTCAGAACGGTTCCTCTACTTGACATTACCAGATTATAAAGATGTGCCCTTTGAAGATGTAACTACAAATGCCCATCAAGATATGGCCTGTCCAAACTGTAGATCAGAACTTAGGTCAACGTTGTTTCTACAAATGTATGGAAAATATGTCATAGTCATGATACAACCATGCAGAGTGGATGGTACTAAATTAGGAACTGAAATTACAAACTTTAAAGCTGCACACATTTCCATCTAAAAAAATACTTTCATAACTATAGCAATCATATTTCGTGAAGGAATTAATCTAACCTCTGGACACTACACAATATATTTAAGATGTCAAAAAGGATGGACAGAGTACAATGAAATACAAGTAACATTCAAATCAAGAATACCTAAAAAGTTACCGAACTCATATCTGCTATTTCTAAAACAGAAGTTCTAAGGAGAATCTAGGATAAGAAAATGTGGTATTGTGTTGAAATATATATGGATTATGTGTTTATGAGACATTATTCAGCCTATTAGGGGTATTGTGTAAAGCAAGCTGTTAGAAATGAAGCACTCTTTTTATCTGCGGGAAAAAAATGTATAAAACATTTGAGGACTACATTGTGTTACTACAAATAAGAAGTAAATGGAGGTACTATAATAGCAGTACCCTTAATTTGCATGTGAGAAGTCTCTTCACCACTAACAAAAATGCACCCTTTTGTTTCTGCTACAGCAACGTCTACATAGTACTGTGTGTTATGTTTTTCGTACATGGACTAAGAACTTTTTAGACATCATTTGGCCTAACAGGCATGATGTCTACAAAAGGATATTCAAAAATGAAGACTGCTTCATAATTGTTGGACATTTTGACCCAGATATAAAAATATCAGAAACAGTTTTAACATATAGTTGTTTTCATTAGGTAGTAACTTGTCAGCAAGCCAGTATTAAAAAAATTGTAGTGAGTGTAGTGAACAATATGACATAATTGTAATGATCTACTGTGCACATTTGTTTTTTTTTTACAATCCATTGATTATTTTTCCCCACTGTTTAATGATGATGCTTCACCCAAAGCATTATTGAAAGTGAAGAAGTATGACAGCTGAAGACAGGAAAAAACAGTAAAACATTTGTCTATGTTGAATTAAAGTTTTGTTAAAAAAATATTGTATGTTGTTTGGTTGCCTAGTGTTCAAAATGAAATTTTAATACATTTTTGTCTATGTCTATTTTTTCACAGTGGTTGGAGGTCGAGATATATTACATGTGTCAGATCACTAATCTAATGATGGATTAATCGAGTTACTACTCATGTACTCATCCGATCTCCCGGGCACAACCGTTGCACTCGTCCAAATACCCAGCCACTACCTAAGGAGTAATCCAATCACTAAGGTACTGCACCTGAATTAATCTAATCTCCCAGCCACTACTCAGGCACTCATCCAATCACACAGGCACCACCCATGGAGTCATGCCTTCACTCAATCACTACTAAATCAGTTATGGAATCACCTAGTCACTACACCTGTACTCTTTCATTCATCCAGGCACTCCACTTGCAATTATCCATTTACTCAGGCATTACACTTGCAGTCATCCAATCACCCAGGCAGGACCCATAGAGTTATACATTCAGTCAAGCAGTACCTATGCAGTCATGCAATCACCCAGGCACTACACTTGCACCTATCCATTCAACCAGGTGCTACCCATATACATGCAATCACCCTGGCATTACCCTTGCACTCATCCATTCAATCAGGCACTACCCATGCACTCATCCAATCATCCAGGCACTACCCATGCACTCATCCAATCACTTAGGCAGTACTCATGCACTCATTCATTCACTCAGGCACTACCCTTGCACTCATCCATTCACTCAGGCACTATCCCTGCACTCATCCATTCACTCATCCAATAACCCAGCCACTACCGATACTGTCATCCATTCACTCTCACACTACTCACGCAGTGATCCATTCACTCTGGCACTACCCATGCACTTATCCAATGAACCAGGCAGTACCCTTGTACTCATGCATTCACTGATATACTCCCCATGCACTAATCCATTCACTCAGGCACTACCCATATACTCATCCATTCACTTAGGCACTACTGATGCACTCATCGAATCACCCATCCACTACCATAGAGTCAACCATTCACTCAGGCACTACTCATGCAGTGATCCATTCACTCAGGCACTACCCTTGCACTCATCCATTCACTGAGGGTCTACCCATGCACTCATCCAATCACCCAGGCACTACCCATGGACTCATCCAATCACCCAGGAACTATCCATGCACTCACCCAATCACCCAGGTACTATCCATGCATCCACCCAATCACCCAGGCACTATCCATGCACTCACCCAATCACCAAGGCACTACCCTTGCACTCAACCAATTACCCAGGCACTACCTTGCACTCATCCAATAACTCAGGCATTACCCTTCCACTCATTCATTCACTCAGGCACTACTCTTGCACTCATCCAGGCACTGCCCATGCATTCATCCATTCACCCAGGTACTCCCCAGGCACATATCCAATCAGCCAGGCAATACCCTTGCCCTCATCAATTATAATTGTAAAAATGTTTTTTTTGGGAGGTTTTAGTTTTTTTGTGATTTTTCAGCTTATAATTGTTTTTTTCTTTTTTCAAGGAAAAATTAACTGCAACTGGCAGTGGAACAACTTCAAGAAGTTCTCAAAAACATGAGACTATTGCATGGACCCATAAACAAAATCAACATTTTTGAGTCTTGCAACTGCTGCGGGAAGCTGCTATGCTCTGCACACCAGCACTAACCACAACTCCACAGTCCTTACAATAAGGGGCCATCCGGCTGCATTCAGGTGCGATATCTTAAGACTGTTGTTGAACTTCAGAAGGCACTTTTTATCCAGGTGTTGATGCACTTGCTAAAGATCTAGATGGACGTCCAGCCTCTTGTTGTCTCTTCGCAGCTTTTAGTCGGTTGTTGTGGAAAGTTTTCAGATGGTAGAGCATTGAAGTTGTTGCATGAGAGAACTTTTTATTTGTACCTCTCGACAACTTCTTCTCACAAATTGTGCATTGCACAATTTTTGCCGCAGTTTTGGATTCTCCAGAAGGAATTGTGAAGAAGTCCAATGCAATGCTGCTTTGTTTCTGTGGAGGCCCCTGATCTTCAGAGTCTTCAGAATGCAGTTCCTGGACTTCCTATTTTTCCTGTTCTTGCTGGTTTTCCCCCTGCTGTTGTTCTTTTGTTTGAGTTGAAATTTCTTTAATAAAGGTATTAAATATTCACCAGAAAATTCCAGACACCTTCTCTCACTGAAGTGCCCTTAGAGAATGAACCAGAAAGGTGTATGGGTGTGTTCTTTCCAATGTTATAGTTGAAAAGTGTATCATCCAATCATATTTATTTGTTTCACGGTCAAATGATCTTTGCGATGATCCGCGTCATCGCGAAGACTGGAAATTGAATAGAATAATATTTAGTTTGAAAATAAGTAGTCAAACATAAATGTTAATCAACTGTTATTAAACCCCAAATGAGTATCATACAATGTAATATGTATCGCGATGAACGTGTGTTTTGGTAAAGTGTATAAATAAGGGTTATACACTTTACCAAAAACACACGTTCATCGCGGTTACGACATAATATTGACTTCCAGCATCACCGCAATCACACAAAACACCAAATAAAAGGCTTTTAATTGAAAAAACTCTTCCAAAAGTTAGGTTTAAAGATTATATCAATAAAGAACTTGTGTCAAATATTAATTATTCTAAGTATGTGTCCCTGAGTTTAATAAAAACTTGTGCACTTCGCGACTACCGACAACATCGCGGTCTACAGATTTACCACAAATATATAAGACATCACATTGAAGATGTTTTATCTAACCCTGGGGGTAGTTCGTGGAGTTGCGCTACGTGACGCTACGCGAAGCGGTAAAAAAACTCCGCGGAGCTACGCGAGCAGCGTAGTGCGATAGGAAAATGCTGTTCGCGGTGATTGCCCAGTGCCGGATGGTTGTCCGCACTGTGCAATCATTGCAAACGGCATCATGCACAGTGCAAGTGGTCGTTTTCTGCCGCTCGAGTAGATTTTTACTCAAACGGCAGCTTTCTCAACGCAAATGGACAGTTTCTCATCGCAAGCGGTCGCGAGCATACGCGACCTCTCGCAATGAGGAACCTGACCCCCCGGCGTTGAGAAATCTCGCCGGGAGGTTTATTTTCCACGCTCGCGCTCGCCAACTTGATGTTGCCGATCGCGAACGAGGAAAAATCTCGCTGGGATGTTGATTTTGCTCGCTCGCTGTAACTTTACGTTGAGGAACGCGAGCAAGCAAAAATTTCCGCCACGCATAGCGTAGCGGATTTTTTCTGCACTCCGCGAGATCCGCGTAATGCAGAGTGCAGAAAACTCCGCAAACTCCGCGAGTGGAGCATAGTTCACCGCCCAGGCTTAGTTTTTTCACAAAACCATCACACAAACTCAAATATAAACTGTACATTACTAAGCAACTAGTGTCTGCTATTAAGTAAAGTCTGTCTATATATATGTTTAAGACTTACTCGAAAACATTTGCCTTTCATGACGTCACCACGGGTATTGTAACATTGTCACGGATATATAAAGAGGTAAAGAAGAAAAAACAACACTTATTAATCCACTGAAGAAAATACAAGCTTATAAAAATACACCTTATAGAGCCGTTATAGATAGAAAGTACAACGTAAAAACCTTAGAAATTCAATTAAAAAATCTTAGGTTACAAGGACATTATAGTTGGCAAATAGAATTTACAAAAACCTTAGAAATTCACTGAAAAAACCAAAGGTTACAGGGATGTTTTAGATAGGATTGGCGGGGGTATGCCCAGACGTGGGTCCCTTGCTCACTTTGCCACTGGATTCAAGCAAGCCTGGCTGATGACGGCTGAAATGCCAGAAACCGGTCCTAGGATGCTTGTTTCCGGTACAGGGAAGACATGGCTTGGCAGTTCGGGCTGGACTGTTCCCATGAGGCACAGGGTCAGACTGATTTGCATATGGCCATGTCTGAACTGGGGTGGTGGAGTGAGCTAAAGAATGATGATGGATTAAACCCAGATCAGTTGACTGGGGGTGAGTGTTTGATTGGCTCAAACGTTCCGTCCATCATCCCCTTTTGTATCGCTTGGTCGCCCTAAGTTGGCGGGGGTATGCCCAGACGTGGGTCCCTTGCTCACTTTGCCACTGGATTCAAGCAAGCCTGGCTGATGACGGCTGAAATGCCAGAAACCGGTCCTAGGATGCTTGTTTCCGGTCCAGGGAAGACATGGCTTGGCAGTTCGGGCTGGACTGTTCCCATGAGGCACAGGGTCAGACTGATTTGCATATGGCCATGTCTGAACTGGGGTGGTGGAGTGAGCTAAAGAATGATGATGGATTAAACCCAGATCAGTTGACTGGGGGTGAGTGTTTGATTGGCTCAAACGTTCCGTCCATCATCCCCTTTTGTATCGCTTAGATAGGATTTAGCATTTAAAAAACCTTAGAAATTCACTGAAAAAACAAAAGGTTACAGGGGCGTTATAGTTAGGAAATAGAATTTAAAAAAACTTAGAAATTCAGTGACGAAACTAAAGATTACAGGGACATTATAGTTAGGCTGACATTTCACTCATACAAAACCAGAAAATTCAGCAGTTATAGTTAGCTGAGCTAAGTATAACACGCGCCCCGCAATGCACTGCTTATGACCTTACATATTACATCACTCATGACATGGTCAGTGACATCACTGATGACATCACTGATAAACTCTCAAATGACATCACTGGTGACATCATCCAGTGACTGTGAGTGTTTTTAAAATGTTTATGAGTGTTAAATATATATAACAAGGTTTATTGATGAATAAGTGGCTCTATGAGTGCCTGTATAGATGATTCAGTGGGTGCATTACTGACTAACTATAATGTCCCTGCAACCTTTGGGTTTTTCACTGAATTTCTAAGGTTTTTTAATTATTGTTCCTAACTATAACGTCCCTGTAACCTTAGTATTTTCATTGAATTTATATATATTTGTATACATATATGAATGTATATATATATATTATCTACTGGCGGTCGCCAGTAGATAGTATAGTTAGGACCTAGTTTCCATAGGAAAAGCGTTTTTTCATTTCCCAATAACTTTGGCGCCGGATGATGAATCTTCGCGAAAATTTCAAAACTAGTGGGGCGCTTCGGTCAGCTCCTGTCTTGAAAGTTTCGGGGTGATTCGCCAAGCGGGGGCCGAGAAAAAAGGGGGGTCCCAAACGTGTTTTCTCCATGTCATTTTCCATAGGAAACTTTAGACACGGCTACAGCTCGAACTGCTGAACGGAATTACATCAAATTTGGCAAAAAGGTAGCCCTTGGTTCAGAAAGAGCCCTTTTTATTAAATGGTGTAAATCCGTTCAGTTGTTCCTGAGAAATTTAAAAAAAAGAGGTCGGAAAATCAATTTCCCATAGGAAACTTTAGACACGGCTACAGCTCGAACTGCTGAACGGAATTACACCAAATTTGGCAAAAAGGTAGCCCTTGGTTCAGAAAGAGCCCTTTTTGTTAAATGGTGTAAATCCGTTCAGTAGTTCCTGAGAAATTTTTAAAAAAGGTCGGAAAATCAATTTCCCATAGGAAACTTTAGACACGGCTACAGCTCGAACTGCTGAACGGAATTACACCAAATTTGGCAAAAAGGTAGCCCTTGATCCAGAAAGAGCCCTTTTTTTAAATGGTGTAAATCTGTTCAGTAGTTGCTGAGAAAATCAAAAAATAAAAGTTTCGATATCTAGAGGCGAGCTGGATCCACGGACCCTCCCAACCACGAGCTTCATTCTAATTGGCTGTCAACACTTCAACACTCCAAACCAGGAAATGTTGGCAGCCATCTTGTGACTCGGTAGAACCGAGTCACAAGAAAACAGGGAAACAAACGTGAAAAACAAGAAAAGGGGGCAGGGTAGAAACACCCTGACCCCCTAGGCCTGCTCAGGGGGTCCCACAAGGACCCCCAGGGCCCAAAAAAGCATTTTATTTTTTTTAATTTTGGCGAAATTTGCGCTGGGTCCGCGAATCCAGCCGAATTTTTTTTAAAAATGAAGCGTGGTCTCCCGCGCTTCATTTAATTGAGGCCCCCAGGTGGGCCAGGTCCCGGGGGCATTTGCAAAAAATATATGCGGGGGCCCCCGCAGCCCCGGGGACTGCCACCCCCGGGGCTTGGTTAAAATGATGTGCGGGAGGGCACTCGGCCCTCCTGCAGCCCCGGGGACCACCACCCCCGGGGCTTGTTTTTTTTAATGTGTTGGGGAGCCTCCAAGGGCCCCCCAAGCCCCGGGGACCGCCACCCCCGGGGCTTTTCTTGAATATTTGCGGGGGCACACAGCCCCCAGCAGCCCTGGGGACCAGCACCCCCCGGGGCTTGTTTTAAAAAAAAAAAAAGAACCTGTGTGGGGGGGCTTGAGCCCCCCCACATGCCCCGGGGACCACCACCTCCCCGGGGCACTAAGTATGTAAATTTGGGGGTCTGTTACGGACCCCCGAGCCCCGGGGACCACCACCTCCCCGGGGCTTTGAAACTGAAGGGAGGGGGGCCGCGCGGCCCCCCTCCTGGAGCCCGTGATGGCCCTGGGGACCGCCACCCCCCAGGGCCGGCTCCTGCAGTGTCCCGGGGTGCCCACCCCCGGGACACTGCTGTTTGCTATGGCAGGGCGGGAGCCTCGCGGCTCCCGCCCTGCCATAGCAAACTTGCTTTGGATTTTGGAAGCGAGACCAGGGAAACCTGCTCTCGCTTCCAAAATGCAAAGCAGATTGCTTTTCCACATGGGGAGCTGCATGTCAGCAGCTCCTCATGTGGAAAAGCAATGCTGGCTCCTGCAGGACGCGGGGAGCCGGTGGGACCGTGGGGGCATTGGGGCTCCCCCCAGGGTCCCCAACGGATAGGGCCTGCCCCAGGGGATGGTGTCCCTGGGGCTAGAAGTGGCCCGGGAGGGGGGCCACGCGGCCACCCTCCCCTACAGAATTTTAAAAAAAGGCCGGCCCCAGGGGATGGGGTCCCCAGGGCCAATAGAGGCCTCAGGAGGGGGGCCATGCAGCCCCCCTCCTTAAAAACATAAATAAATGTGGCCATGCCCAGGGGGATGGGGTCCCCGGGGCCGGAATTGGCCATGGGAGGGGGGCCACGTGGCCCCCTTCCCGTTCAGATTTTTTTTTTTTTCAAAGGGGTCAGGCCCTGGGGGATGGGGTCCCCAGGGCCCATTAAAAGGAAAAATAAGGGGGGCCACACAGCCCCCCTTCTAAAAAAATTGTTTTTTAAAAAAGACCGCGATCGTGCCGGAGGCCCCGCCCCCTCCCAGCAACACTCTGTAAACGCGCCCTGTGGCGCGTTTTAAATTGGGGAATTAATTCCCCTTCAATACTGGGGGTCCCTGGGGGCCAACTAGCCCACCAGGTACCTCCAGTAAGCGCCACAGGCCTGCGTTGCAGAGAGGTGGTCCAGGCCACGCCCCTTTTTACACCTCTCTGCAACTCAGCTCTGTGGCGCTTACTGGAGGTACCTGGTGGGCTAGTTGGACCCCAGGGACCCTCAGGATTCAAGGGGATTTCATCCCCCAACTTAAAACGCACCACGGGGCGCGTTTGCACAGTGGTGAAGGGAGGGGGCGGGGCCTGAGGTGACATGTGTGCAAACACACCCTGTGGCCCGTTTAAAGTTGGGGAATTAATTCCTCTTCAATCCTGAGGGTCCCTGGGGGCCAACTAGCCCACCAGGTACCTCCAGTAAGCACCACAGGGCTGCGTTGCAGAGAGGTGGTCCAGGCCACGCCCTTTACCACCTCTCTGCAACGCAGCTCTGTGGCACTTACTGGAGGTACCTGGTGGGCTAGTTGGACCCCAGAGACCCTCAGGATTCAAGGGGACTTTATCCCCCACTTAAAACGCACCACGGGGCGCGTTTGCACAGTGGTGAAGGGAGGGGCGGGGCCTGAGGTGACATGTGTGCAAACACGCCCTGTGGCGCTGTTTTAAGTTGGGGAATTAATTCCCCTTCAATCCTGAGGGCCCCTGGGGGCCAACTAGCCCACCAAGTACCTCCAGTAAGCGCCACAGGCCTGCGTTGCAGAGAGGTGGTCCAGGCCATGCCCCTTTTTACACCTCTCTGCAACGCAGCTCTGTGGCGCTTACTGGAGGTACCTAGTGGGCTAGTTGGACCCCAGGGACTCTCAGGATTCAAGGGGACTTAATCCCCCAACTTAAAACGTGCCACGGGGCGCGTTTGCACAGTGGTGAAGGGAGGGGCGGGCCTGAGGTGACATGTGTGCAAACACGCCTGTGTGCTGCTTTAAGTTGGGGAATTAATTCCCCTTCATCCTGAGGGCCCCTGGGGCCAACAAGCCCACCAGGTACCTCCAGTAAGCGCCACAGGCCTGCGTTGCAGAGAGGTGGTCCAGGCCACACCCCTTTTTACACATCTCTGCAACGCAGCTCTGTGGTGCTTACTGGAGGTACCTAGTGGGCTAGTTGGACCCCAGGGACCCTCAGGATTCAAGGGGACTTTATTCCCCAACTTAAAACGCGCCACGGGGCGCGTTTGCACAGTGGTGAAGGGAGGGGGCGGGGCCTGAGGTGACATGTGTGCAAACACGCCCTGTGGCGCATTTTAAGTTGGGGAATTAATTCCCCTTCAATCCTGAGGGCCCCTGGGGGCCAACTAGCCCATCAGGTACCTCCAGTAAGCGCCACAGGCCTGCGTTGCAGAGAGGTGGTCCAGGCCATGCCCCTTTTTAGACCTCTCTGCAATGCAGCTCTGTGGCGCTTACTGGAGGTACCTGGTGGGCTAGTTGGACCCCAGGGACCCTCAGGATTCAAGGGGACTTAATCCCCCAACTTACAACGCGCCAGGGGGTGTGTTTGCAGAGTGGTGGAGAAAGGGGGCATGGCCTTTGTCTACCTCTCACCAATCCCACTGCGTGGGGCTTACTGGAGGTAAAAGGTAGGCTAGTTGGCCCCTTAAGGACCCCCAGCAGTGAAAGGGACTTCAATCCCCATCCAAGAGCGTGCCAGGGAGCGCGTTTGTAGAGTGGTGGGCAAAGTGGGCCTGGCCTGGTACGAGTAATTACCAGTGCTGCTGTGTGGGACTGACTGGAGTTAATAGTTTGGGAAGTTGGCCCCCAAGGATGTCCTTGGTGGCCAACTACCCTTCTTGTTACCTCCAGTAAGTCCCACACAGTGGGATTGCTAAGACGTCTTCGGAGGCCATGGCCCCCTTTCTCTATCACTCTGCAAATGTGCCTCGTGGCAAACTACGGGATGGGGGATGAAGTCCAATTTAGTCCTGAGGGAGTTTGGGGGCCAAGAATCCCTCCTGGTACCTCCTGTAAGTCCTACGCAGCGGAATTCCTGAGCGTTGGTTGGACGCCCAGCACCCTTGCTCCACCACTCTGCAAACGTGACTACTAGTTAAAGAAGCATCTTTCTGCACCTCTGACTTAGAGGTAGTTTTAATCCCCCTGCCCTATTATGTACTAGGGCCTTACAGAGGAGGTCATGCTAATCACAGGGGTACCCCAACGCATAGTGTTCCCTAGTGTATGTAGGTGTTTTCCCTGTATTCTAAGTGTCTTTTAGCATAGCACTGGCTCTAGGCCTGGTTAGTCAGAGTCAGTTACCACCAGCACCCGTCTGAAAAAGTTGTGGGCACAGGATGATTTTGCAACAAGGCCTCTTTCTGCTCCTCTGTTGGTTCTTTCTGCACATGTCTTGCTTCTTCCTCCACTTTTGTTCGTCTTTGTGGACTTCTGTTGCTTCTTTATGCATTTCTTTTGCTTCTTTCTGTGCGTTTTTTCTTCTTTCTTCACATGTCCTACCTCTGTAGGCATAGTTAGAAACTAGCATTTAAAAAACCTTTGAAATTCACTTAAAAACCATAGGTTTCAGGCACGTTATAGTTAGAAATCAGCATTTAAAAACCTTTGAAATTCACTGAAAAAACCATAGGTTTCAGACACGTTATAGTTAGAAATTAGCATTTAACAAACCTTTGAAATTCACTGAAAAAACCATAGGTTTCAGGCACGTTATAGTTAGAAATTAGCATTTAAAAACCTTAGAAATTCACTGAAAAAACCATAGGTTTTAGGGGAAGTTATAGTTAGTTGGACATTTCACTCGTACAAAACGAGAGAAATTCCCCCGTTATAGTTAGTTCAGCTAAGTATAACTCGCGCCTCCGCAATGCACTGCTGATGACGTCACATATTACATCACTCATGACATGGTCAGTGACATCACTGATGACATCTCAAATGACATCACTGATGACATCATCCATGTGATAATTTGATGCATCTTCTCACACCCTAATATAACCTTTGATACACCCACTCTAAATTACAGACTGCCATTCTCAAAACCATAGACACTCCAACACCAATAACTACATACCCACTCACTGATTCTTAGGTCTACACACACATCCACTCACTCACCCGTACAGTCACTCATACTTACGGTCACTCAGTACAGGACTATCATATGCACTCATACACCTATATAGACACTCACACACCACCACTCATCTATAGAGGTACTCACACACCTAGTCAGTCATGCAAATAATTAATCACACTGGCATTTACTCACCTATACCGTTATACACACACCAGCTCACTTACTCATACTAATACTAGCACATTCTTACGCTCTTATACAATCACTGATACAAGCACACACTCATCCATACAGCCACTCTCACAATCACACACTCTCGCGTATAGCTATTTATATACTCCAACACACATATATACTGCCTTTCACATATGTAGTTACTCACACATGTACCACTGAGATATACATTCACTCACTAACACACCCATACACACACTCACCCTCCCATACAGTCCATCACAGATGCACTCTTGAAACCATGCACCCAGTGAATCACCCAATCACACATCTATGCACAGAGTCACAAACACCCCACCCACACAAACACTCAGGCACCCATACAGATACTCAGACAACCAATCAATAACCCACATAGACACTCATGTAGCTATTCACAAACCCATGCAGCCGCTTACACACCAACAGACAGACGGATACAGACATTCACACAGTTTAGTCCCTAACCCATGCATTCAGTAAGATACGTTTAATCACTCACTTATAGAGTCAGTCACGCACCTACTAAATCATCCATTCAGACACTTATACACCCACTCATTCTTCAATACGCCTTTCCCTATATATATTAAACATATTTAAACTTTACAGAAACACACAGTCACTGGATGATGTCATCAGTGATGTCATTTGAGATGTCATCAGTAATGTCACTGACCATGTCATGAGTGATGTAATATGTGACATCATCAGCAGTGCATTGCGGGGGCGTGAGTTATAGTTAGCTGAACTAAGTATAACGGGGGAATTTCTCTGGTTTTGTACGAGTGAAATGTCCAACTAACTATAACTTTCCCTAAAACCTATGGTTTTTTCATTGAATATATATATATATATATATATCACTGAAAAAAACATAGGTTTCAGGGACGTTATAGTTAGAAATTATAATTTAAGAAACCTTTGAAATTCACTGAAAAAACCATAGGTTTCAGGGATGATATAGTTAGAAATTAGCATTTAAAAAACCATAGAAATTCACTGAAAAAACCACAGGCTTCAGGGACGTTATAGTTAGTTGGACATTTCACTCGTACAAAACCAGAGAAATGTGATGTCATTTGAGATGTCATCAGTGATATCATTTGAGATGTCATCAGTGATGTCACTGACCATGTCATGAGTGATGTAATATGTGATGTCATCAGCAGTGCATTGCGGGGGCGCGAGTTATAGTTAGCTCAACTAACTATAACGGCCACATTTCTCTGGTTTTGTACGAGTGAAATGTCCAACTAACTATAACGTCCCTGAAACCTATGGTTTTTTCAGGGAATTTTGAAGGTTTTTTAAATTATAATTTCTAACTATACCGTCCCTGAAACCTTTGGTTTTTTCAGTGAATTGCAAAGGTTTTTTAAATGCTAATTTCTAATATAACGTCCCTGAAACCTATGGTTTTTTCAGTGAATTTCAAAGGTTTTTTAAATGATAATTTCTAACTATAATGTACCTGAAACCTATGGTTTTTTCAGTGGATTTCAAAGGTTTTTTAAATGATAATTTCTAACTATGCCTACATAGGTAGGACATGTGCAGAAAGAGGAAGAAAGGCGCAGAAAGAAGCAAGAGAAATGCAGACAGAGGCAACAGAAGTCCAGAAAGAGGAAGAAAGGTGCCGAAAGAAGCAAGAGATATGCAGAAAGAACCAACAGAAGTGCAGAAAGAGGCCTTGTTGCAAATCAACCTGTGCCTGGGCACCCCCCAACTTTTTGCTGTATGGTACTGGTGGTAACTAACTCTGACTGACCCTGGGCTCTGCCTAACCAGGCCCAGAGCCAGTGCTATGCTGAAAGACACTTAGAATACAGTGAAAACACCTACATACACTTGGGTACACTATGGGTTGGGGTACCCCTGTGATTGGCATAACCTCTCCTGTAAGGCCCTAGTACATAATAGGGCAGGGGGATTAAAACTACCTCTAAGTCCCTAGCATATAATAGGGCATGGCAGTTTAGAGTCCAGCAGCCCTTTTCTGCACTTACATGTGTACACTGCTGAGCCTGAGGTCAGTTTAAAAGTTTTCAAGGGGACTTAATCCCCCAACTTAGAACGCGTCAGGAGGTGCATTTGCAGAGTGGTGCTGGAAGGAGGCAGGGCCTCCGTCAAGATGCCGGCTCTTCTTTTTTTTTGTTTTGTTAGAAGGGGGGCTGTGTGGCCCCTCTTCTTTTACTATTTTTTGTAGCCCTGGGGACCCCATCCCCTGGGGCCGGCCCTCAAGTTGGGGACCATGGGGGGAGCCCCAATGCCCCCATGGTCACTGCCGGCTCCCCACCTCCCGAGGGAGCCGGCATTGCTTTTGGGCAAGGGGAGCTGCTAACATGCAGCTCCCCTTGCCCAAAAGCAATTCTGCTTTGCTTCTTGGAAGCGAGAGCAGGTTTCCTGCTCTTGCTTCCAAGAAGCAAAGCAGTGTTTGCTATGACAGGACGGGAGCTGTGCTCCCGCCCTGCCATAGCAAACGGCAATGTCCCAGGGGTGGGCACACCGGGACATTGCAGGAGCTGGCCCTGGGGGGTGGTGGTCCCCAGGGCCATCTAGGGCTCCAGGAGGGGGCTGTGTGGCCCCCCTCCCTACATTTGCATAGCCCCGGGGAGGTGGTGGTCCCCGGGGCTTGGGGGTTCCCATGAGGCCCCCCATTAATGAAGGAAGCCCAGGGAGGTGGTGGTCCCCAGGGCATGGGTGGGCCCGTGAGGCCCCACCATTAATGAAGGAAGCCCCGGGGAGGTGCTGGTCCCTGGGGCTTGGGGGGGCCCACAAGGCCCCCTGCCTCATATATAATAAAGCCCCGGGGAGGTGGCGGTCCCTGGGGCAGCGTGGGGGGGTTGGAGCCCCCATGCATTTTTGTTCAAGCCCCTGGAAGGTGGCGGTCCCCAGGGCTGCGGGGGGGCCGCCTGCCCCCGCGCATAATAAGCCCTGGGGAGATGGCGGTCCCCGGGGCTGCGGGGGCCCCTGCGGTCCACCGCATATAATTTCCCCATTGCCCCGGGATCTGGCCCACCCGGGGGCTCAAAGAAACAAAGAGTGGGAGCCCGTGGTTCATTTTTTTTTTATTGTCTCGGCAGGATTCGCGCACCCAGCGTGAACTCTGCCAATTTTTAGAAAAAAATGCTTTTTTTGGGCCTGGGGTTCCCTGTGGGACCCCCTGAGCAGGCCTAGGGTGTCAGGGTGTTTCTACCCTGCCCCCTTTTCTTGTTTTTAATCTTTTTTTGACTGTTTTCTTGTGACTCAGTTACAGAGTCACAAGATGGCTGCCAACACTTCCTGGTTTGGATTGTTGGCAGCCAATTAAAATGAAGCTTGTGCTCGGGAGGATTCGTGAATCCTCCTCGGGTCTCAGATATCGATATTTTTTTTTTTTATTTCTCAGCAACTACTGAACGGATTTACACCATTTAAAAAAAAAAGGACACTTTCTGAACCAAGAGCTACCTTTTTGCCAAATTTGGTGTAATTCCGTTCAGCAGTTCGGGCTGTAGCCTGTTCCAAAATTTCTATGGAAATTAACATGGGGAAAACGTGTTTTGGGACCTCCCTTTTTTCTCGGCCCCTGCTTAAGGAATCACTACCAAACTTTTAAGACAGGAGCTGACCTGAGTGAACCATTAGTTTTGAAAATTTCGCGAAGATTCGTCAAACGGCGCCAAAGATATTGGCAAAAGAAAAAACACTTTTTGAATAGAAACAAGGTCACAACTATAACTACCTACTGGCGACCGCCAGTAGGTAATATATATATATATATATATATATATATATATATATATATATATATATATATATATATATATATATATGGATATGGATGTATATATATATATATATATAGAGAGAGAGAGCAAAAGATATAGATATAGATGTATATGTATATGTATGTATATATATGTATATATTACCTACTGGCGGCCTCCAGTAGGTAGTTATAGTTAGGGCCTAGTTTCCATAGGAAAAGCGTTTTTTTATTTGCCAATAACTTTGGCACCATTTGATGAATCTTAGCAAAATTTTCAAATCTTATGGGGCGGTCAGGTCAGCTGCTGTGTTGAAAGTTTCTGGATTATTCATCAAGTGGGGGCCAAGAAAAAGAGGGGCTCCCAAAACAAGTTTTCTCCTGGTTAATTTCCATAGGAAACTTTAGACACGGCTACAGCACGAACTGCTGAACGGAATTATACCAAATTTACCAAAATGGTTGCTCTTGGTTCAGACAACACTCTTTTTGTTAAATGGTGTAAATCCGTTCAGTAGTTGCTGAGAAATGTAAGCATTTCTCAGATGTACAACTGTGGCCACGGAGGATCCGTGAATCCTCCCAACCTCGAGCCTGCAATCTGATTGGCTGCCAACACTTCAAACCAGGAAGTATTGGCAGCCATCTTGTGACTTTACTGAACCAAGAAAAAAGGTTAAAAAACCCTAAAAAAACAAGAAAAGCGTCCAGTGTAGAAACACCCTGACCCCCTAGGCCTGGTCAGGGGGTCCCACAGGGACCCTCAGGGCCCAAATAATTATATTTATTTTTAATATTCAGCAGAATTTGTGGTGGGTCTGTGAATCGGGCCAACATTTAAAAAAAAAATGAAGCACGGGCTCCCATGCTTCATTTCATTTAGGCCCCGGATTGACCTGTTACCTCCAGTAAGCCCCACATAGGGGAATTGCTGACAGGTGGTCAGAGGCCACGCCCCTTTTTCCACCACTCTGCAAACGCGCCTGTCAGCGCACTGCTGGCGGTGCTATGTGGTCCCATTGCATCCTGAGGGCCTCAGGACTAAAGTGGACTTCATCCCCCAAGCGGCAGTGTGCCAGGAGGCGCATTTGCAGAGTGGTGGAGAAAGGGGGCATGGCCTCTGATCACCTCTCAGGAATCCAGCTGTGTGGGGCTTACTAGAGGTAACAGGAGGGGTAGTTGGCCCCCAGGGACCCTCAAGAGGCTAAAGGACTTCATCCCCAACCAAGAGCGCGCCAGGAGGTGTGTTTTCAGAGTGGTGGAGAAAGGGGGCGTGGCCTGCGAAAACCTCTCAGAAATCCCACTGTGTGGGTGTGGGGTTTACTGAAGGTAACATGTAGGCTAGTTGGCCCCTAAGGACCCCCAGCAGCGAACGGGACTTCATCCCCCAACCAAGAGCTCACCAGGGGGTGTGTTTGCATACTGGTGGAGAAAGAGGGCATGGCCTGCTATCAGAACTCAGCAATCCTGCTGTGTGGAACTTACTGGAGGTAACATGATGGGTAGTTGGCCCACAAGGACGTCCTTAGGGCCAACTACCCCTCTTGTTACCTCCAGTAAGTCCCACACAGTAGGATTGCTAAGAGGTCTTTGGAGGCCACGTCCCCCTTTCTCTACCTGTCTGCAAACGCACCTCCTGGTGCACTACTGGTTGGGGGATGAAGTCCACTTTACTCCAGTGGGACCTTGGGGCCCAAGAAGTCCTCCTCATAGCTCCTGTAAGTTCTATGCAGAAAATTCCTGAGAGCTGGTTAGGAACTTATTGCTGCTTAACTAACATCTAAAAAAATATCAATGTTCTACATATCGTATATGTAACTCAGTAATACAGATGACAGAAGTACAGTACAAACATTTGCAAAACAAAAATATTGATGACAAAAATATGTAAAACAAAAATATTGATAAAGAAAAAAAACAAAGTACATTATCTAAATATTAACATCAAAAATAGTGTCAATAAAACTATAGAAAAAAATACCTACAAAACAACATGAATAATCTATAACCCAAAAACATGAACATTTAGATAGCAAAATAAAAAAATCTAACTTTCAATCATTACCTATTTAAATATCCTTCCAACCCAAGTTAAAAACAATATATGGAATGTTAAAATCACTTACCACTTACACCTACCGCTTACATTTAATTAAACCTAACAACTATATATGCAAGCTTAACTATAGACACTTTTTGCAAAAATTATCTGAAAAATATAACACATGCCTCTATAAAATAAATTGAATATTTCCCACAGAAATACCTATTCAGATATAAATATAACTCCACAAAGCAAACAAAGAACTGAAACACATTACCAATAACAAATGATGTTACTTAATATACAAATATTAATGCAAATGTTCTTAAATATTTTAAGATACCTCGGGCATATTATCAAGAACGGCGTTAAAATTATCGCCTGTTTAGCGGCAGAAAACTGCCGCTAAAGCGGCGATCATGGGCTTGATAATATGCCCTGGAGAATTCCAATAGAAGCCCATGTTCTGGTGTAAACATGGGCTTCTATTGGAATTCTCAAGGGCATATTATCAAGCCCATTATCGCCGCTTTAGCGGCAGTTTGCTGCCGCTAAAGCGGTGATAATTTTAACACCGTTTCTTGATAATATGCCCCTTAGTTCTGATGATACAGAAAATACAGGCAGGCGATTTTTTCACACCAGATATTCTAAAACATGTTTCAACTACATACTAAAGTAAAAAAAACATTCCAGAATTACAGCGCTGTATCACATCCATCCTCTGAAAACCTGAAATTTGTTTTAAATAAAAGGTTTAGTAAAGCTAAATTGTGAAGAAAAATAATAAACATTTGCTGGAAAACAATCCAATGTATTTTCCTCCAAACAATCTCATAACAAATGTTAATAAATGCAACTCCAAAAGGAAATAACTTTCTAACTTGTAACATAAAAACAATACACAAATCCCACCCACCTTCCTGGGAAAACATTTAAAAAAATCTAATACCTCTACGAATATAGTATAATTGCAATATCCAACCCCAGAATCCCGACATCCCTGGTTTTTATTCCAGTCATTACTTTTGATGTGATCCTCACCTCAGGACAAGATGATCAACAGATAGAATGATGCTGTACCCCTCTCACTGCTGTGGATGCTATAAAAGGTATAACCTTCAAGAATTTTTCCTCTTTTTTCTCTGGCTCATGACTGAATCACAGACAGGAAGTTGGGATCCTTGCCGGAATTTAGACCCTCATCTCACACCCATCATTATTTCTGTGGTGGACATGGAGGAGTTTGGCTGCAAATCGAGTTTAAAGCTATGATGGGATGAAAGGCAATGATCCTGATGGAGTTTGCAACAGCCACTTTCAAGTAAGCAGCAAATGATGGCAAGCATTCATGTAATAGAGCTCTTTCCCTATCTGAAACTGGGTGCAGGAAGCGGAACATGGTGTCAAGCACTGCGGATGAAAATGTCTCTCTCCCTGCAGTGTTGCTATGTTTAGGCATTTTTAATGTGCACTGATTGTGTTGGAAGTTGCTCATGTGCAAGCATGTGTTGTTTGGTTTGTATTTGCCAGTGAGCTAGTGTCTTTTGAGTATTAATGCGGACCTGCTGATCCGGTAAGTTGTTCTCAGCCCTTTCTGACTATTTATGTACAATTGATGTTACTCTATCAGACCAGAGAGTGACAGACATTGACAGGGATATGCTACCTGAAAGAATTACTTAGAAACTAGAATATTAACTAGAATTCACCAGAATATGGGCTTTCCATATTTTGTTTTATCCTCTTCCGCTTAACCAATTTTAAGACAGTTTCAGTATGCTACTTCCATGGATCTGCCCTTGCACTACCATGTTTTAGATGTGATTCTACATGAATGGAATGATCCTGATAAGATTAACACCTAGATTCATGCCTAGATTGATTGGTTAGTTGAAGGTTGGTTAAACTTGTATAGCTTAGGAGTGTTTTAGAGTGCAGACTGATTGACTCTGCATTAAAGAAGTAATTTGGTGGTGCATATTTGCCTGTAAGAGCTGGGTTTATGGCACCTATGTGAGTCAATCATTGATTTCTGATTTTAAAGTACTTTTCAACCTGATTCAGAATTGTTTAGAGTAATCTGCGTTACTGAAATCCGTGCACTGAAAAGTGGAGCTCTTTTCTGATGGTTCTTTTGATGTCGTACGTGCTCCAACCTTCGCAGAGGGTGCAACTACTGCTACAATAAGAAATGTTTATCCAAGAGACTGAGATACTGACACATTGCAGAAATTCATAGATTTGCACCTGCTTTTTGAAGGAATAATTCATTTTGAATCTGAGTTGGAAGAGAAGTTTCAACATTTGTTTAAAGGGAAGAAGCATTCTTTTTATTTCCTTCAGGCATGAATGAACATATTGCTTTCCTTACATTCAAGATAGGTGCACATTGTATCATCATGTGTGCTGCCATGACATGTTGACATTACGCACATTGTATTTCACAACATGGAAGCCATCCTCAAAGTACAAAAATAAGATTTTCTATACCTTTTCGAAAAAAGTAGATTTTTAGGTGGGGTGGATGGAAGTCCACCTCAAGTAATAATGCCACAATCTTGTTAGGTACATTAATGGTTTCAGTAATTTAAACCTGAGTACAGTCCATGGTAGCTATGGCACAGAGCAGATAGGCTTAACTTAGGAACATGTTTAAAGCATGTAGAAGAACCAAAACAAATAAAAGGTTCCAATTTATAAAAAAGGAACGTCATTTAATGAACAAAATGACACCAAAGTGACAAACATCCACTAAGGGGAACCATGGATTTGAATCTTAAAATATTTTAAATACAAAAAGTGCCAGAAAGCATTAAGCGCTGACTGTGGTCACCTGGTTGTGCTTCAACAGGACCTAGGCATTATTTAAGGGTGACCACGATGGAGTGCTGGTCAGATACAGAAAACTGGTTCAATCCAGTTAAACATTTTACCTCCTGAATTAGTCTGAAATTTAAGACAAAAACCCTCAGCAGGTCAAAGCAGCAGGCTATGGCAAAGAAGGGCTCAACATTGCCAGAGATCCATAGGGTGGGGATATGGTGAAGCTGTTGACTTTTGGCAGGAAAGTTTCAAGCAGGAGAAATTAAAACTTTGCAACTAGGGAAGGATGCTATTAATGCCTATGCTCTGTGAACATTTCTACTTTTGGACTCAGTCACCTTTTTCTAGTTCGGATTCCTCTATCGAGGCAAGGTTGCAAGTTATAGTCAAGCAGAGATCCACAAGACTAAATACTGTCTCTGTGGCTTTGCATGGAAATGGATTTGCTCATGCTGAAAAGCTAAGAGTCTGAGCAACCTGAATCTTTGGCCCGGGGCAACACACCTTTGTCCAAATGACTTGCCAGGTTTGTCTCTGTCCTCCAGAGGTCTTTCTTTGGGCCAAAAGTATTCTAATTCCTAGGTTCCTCAGGATGTTAGGAGGGTGAAAACTTTGACACAGCCAATAGTCACAGGGCCTCAGGAACAGCACTTGGTGGTCCAGACTCACTACAGCAGATGCCACCAGCATGGTCCAGGCCAGGTCCAATTGGAACTGGGAAGATGGGCTCTGCAGAGAAAGTGTCTTCCTCTGCTTTTTGTAGCACTGTAGCTTAACAGGAGGTCAGCCAAGTGTCCCTTGGAGCCAACTTCTTTGTCCTGGGTATAAGTGGGGAGCAGGCCTAGCACTTTAGGTCTCCTCACCGGTCTCAACAGCAGGTAAAAGGCCTTCTTGTGTCTTCCACATGCCCACTAATGTTGTGCAGAAGTTATCCAGTGGAGCCACACAGTAGCGGCTCCTGGTGGGAGTGCTACCGGCGGTGACGTGGGCGAAGGGGCAGGGTGGGGGTAGAACACCGAATACGGATGAATGCAGGTAAGTAGACAACTAAATCAATAAAACGACTTCGTAGCGCGCTGCATCGCATTTGGTGGTGCAGCGCGCGCAACGAAATTCGTTTTATTGATTTAATTGTCTACTTACCTGCATTCATCCGTATTCCGGTGTTTACTACCCCCCACCCTGCCCCTCCCCCGCCCCATGTCACCGCCCAGTAGCACTCCCACCAAGAGCCGCTACTGGAGCCACATGTAAGCCTGGCATTAGCTAGTAGATGGGGAGGCTCCTGACCCCTCCCTGGTTAGCAGGGTAAAAGTTCCCAGGGGTGACCCTATCCATTTTTGCAGAAGTTGCTGTTTGCCTTACAATAAATAACCCCACACTGCACCGCTCTACCTAAATCCATCAGGGCAGAACCCTTCTCCTTCTGTGCAGAGCCTGTATGCCCACTGCAGAGGTGTTTGCAGGGAAATGAGCAATCCCTCCACTGTGGTCATTTCAAACCAGTTCTAGGGGCAGCTCCTCTCTCACTGGTACTGGTGTGTGTCTGACTGGGGGGAATAAAGAAGGGCCCTGCCCAGGTGCCAGGTAATGTTTGTCTGTAACAGGGTAGGTCTCCTTGGAGTTAAACATATTCCTAGGCATATGTGAGTCATCATCCTGCCAGAGGGACAGAAACACCTCCCCAAACCCAAGGCATTTGTCCTGCTCTGGAGGCAGTTTTCACTCCTCATCAACGAGGCTATTCAGCTGCCAGGTGACTGGTACCATTTCTTAATCGTTATCACAAATTTGATTTCACTATTAAATTAGATTTTAAATAACTATTAAAAAGAGTCTTTAAAATATATATTTTAGCTGTTCCCTAACTGAAATTATCATTATTGAATGTAATAATTTAATCCAGTGCTTTCCTATAGAACCACCAGCCATGATGCTGTGAAAATATCTTATGGGGTGTGATCACTGTAAGGACATGCCTAACATTACATTGACTAATCTGTCTTTTGAATACAATATTTCCTGTCTTAGGGCTCTTAAGACCTACTAAGGGGTGATTTATTAATATTTAGGTGGAAGGTTTTGACCTGTCAAAATGGTTAATATTGACAGGTCAAATTGTAGTTTTAAAACTACCACAACCAGGCTACAATGGTGTTTTTACAGTCACTTTTGTGGGTGGCACAATGGGTGATGCAGTCCGCTAGTGACATTTAACTTATAGGCCCTGGGTTCTCTTTGTACAATATACAAAGGACTTATAGGTAAGTCAAATGAGCCCGTTAGTAGTATAGCAAATTTCAACATGTTTTAGGGGTCACAGCACATTCACTCAGCCTTGTTAGAAAAGACCTAGTGCACAGAGTCAAACAATCAACATCAGTCCAAAAAACACATGGGGATGACCTCACAAAAGAGAATTTTTCCTACACATTTAAGATGGCTGGTTGGGCTTTGGCAAAGACTATCACGTTGCCCGCTCAAAATTGGCAGAGTAAGATTAATTTGCTTTTCCAGTGCTTGTTTTACTGTGTTTGTTACTTGTATGTAATTCATCCACATGAAAGAAACTATTGAAATTTAAAACCCAAGATTCCTGAAAAAACTTTACTGCAAATTTTAGACTATCGAGCACTCAAAATATTTGCACAATAGCTTTTAGATAGAGGTAGTTTCAACAGTTTATGATAAAATATGAGATCCGAAGGTCACTCTCTCTTTAAATAATGATCTTATTTCATTTTTGCTAATTCTGAAACAGGAGCAGCAAATAGCTTTGAGGAGAAGAACATGATCCATTTCTTTGATTGTTCCAATTTCTGTGAACCTAAAAATAAAGAGTTCATCCTGAGGTTTTAGTTAGAAAGAATCTGCTGTGCAGAATCCGCTGTTGCCCTGATGTGCTCAGAGACCCTAGAGCAGAGCGCAACCATAATACATTTTTCAAAAACAGAACACCTTCCTGGGGCCGTATTATGCAATGCGGCGCATTTTCCTAGGTAGCACCGGGAGCACATTCCAAAAGGTGGGCCAGCACCAACAAGGAGAGTGCGCCATATTACATTGAATTGGCAGCTGCAAACGCATGCTGCCCTGGGGGCTGCACATTCAACTAAAATACTGAGCGGCTTTGTAGCAGCCGCTCCGTGTTTCAGTGCAAATGGCAAACTGCCTGCACTTTTGAGGGGGATTAGAGATCCCCTTGCAGGTGGGTGCAGTGAGTGATTGCACCTGCCTGTAAGGAGGTGTTGGGGTTCCATAGGACCCCCTGCCCCCTCGAGAGGGCTGCTATCAGGGAACACACTAAGGGGCCAAATTTTGCGGTCGAAAATGGATCCGACCGTCGGTCAGAGCCATTCCGACCGCATCAAAATGTCCCATTCGGATTCCTTTCCGACTGACCCATAATGATGTGGTTGGTCGGAAAGGAATCCGAACGGGCATTCGGAATGGCTTCCGACGGGCTCAGAGAGCCTGTTTGCCATTCGGATAGGGGCCAGTAATCACAAGGCCGCCCGAGGGATTACGATGGCGGATTCCAACAGCCTTTCTGTGTCGGAATCTGACTTTGGGAGGCCCCAGCAGGGCATCCATGGGTGCAAGGCCTCTGGATGGCGGCCCCCCTGTTGATCCCTACACCCCGTGGCAGGCACTCAAGGTGCCTACCACGGGGTGCAGGAATGAACTGCACCTCAGCTCTTTACAGTGAGAGCATGCATTCTGGTTGGTATCCATGCTCCCATTGTAAAGAATATGAGTGCGACCGAACAGTGTTCGGTCACATCCTAATTGCTGGTTTGGGACTGCCGACAGGAGGTCAGTCAGTCCCAGTTCCACATCGATGTCGGACGGACTCAGGTCTGTCTGACATCGATATCGGCCCCAAAGAATGCACCACCTTTTAGGTGACTCAGTGTCAGTTGCCTCATTTGCATAGGAACACCCTTTAGTGATAGTGTTGCCGCTATATGTGCGCCAGAACTGTCTGTATTACAGAAAGGAACACACAAGCATCTGCGGCCCTTTCAGTAATGCCAAAGTGCCGCGGGGCACGCAAAGTGGGTGCACATGCCATTTGCACCCCACAGGCACTTTCCATAATACAGCCCCAGGTGTACATTTTTCTTTTGAACACATTATTACAGTTTTTATGTCATATGAATACCTGCAAAAAGAGAGATGTGGACTGAAGCAAACTTCAGTGCATTTGCGATTGGAATTTAAAATAAAAAGTTGTTTTGCTGATTTTTTAGCAGTTTGATGCAGATGGAGTCGGGCTGGTTTTAGCGCTGTTGGAGACTGATGCGACAATCATTTTGGGTGCCCCCATGACCTTTTTCTCAGATTCTCCCATACCACCAGGCAAAAGTGCCCCTTGTCTCTCCATAGACACTCTCTCACATACATTTAATTTTTTTAAAGCACGGGTAAAGGCTGACTTTACTAATAAGAATATATATCTACCCAAAAAACCCTTTCCAGTAACATTACGATTAGATAATGAAAGACTGGGGAAAAAACATAATGTCCTAACCTATTTTAAGCAGGTTGCACGGAGCTCTTTGATTACCGTTCGTAACAGTCACTGTTCTTATTAGGGTTGTATTTTATGTACTGCAGTGACAAAGGGATATCTGGACAAAATCAGTTATCTACTCAGCTGGCCACAGTAATTAAACATCTCTGATCGGCAGGTTACGAGTCCTTTGCAGCAGGCATATTAACCCTCTGCACTACTTTATGGTAAGTGAAAACTGCCACTAGACAAAACTCTGATCTCTCTCTCTCTCTAGCTGGAACATTAATCACAAGAGTTATCTTGACATTTTTAATGCTGCCAGAAAGAGAGGAGTGTGGACTGAAGCAAACTTCAGTGCATTCATGATTGGAATTTAAAATAAAAGGTTGTTTTGTTGATTTTTTAACATTACATTACAAATTTTAACTCATTGCACGGAAGCACTGTATTTAAATAATCTTATTCAGTGTAAAATAAATTAACATCAACATACTTGTGATGTAACAAGACACTGGAAAATCAATAAACATTATCTATATAATAGAAGAGAAGACCTTTAAATGGAGCTCTGTACCTCTTCCATTGTGGTCCATCTAAAAGATTAGGACCCGGAGTAGAACGTCGAGAGCTGCTCAGCCAGTCACTATGCTTCATATGTGGGTTGTAATCACCATTAAAGGCCCACGCAAGGAGAATTCAGTAGTTGGTAGCTTCCAGTCTGCAGATCACTCACAGCATAAGGGCAGAGGCTGTAAAAAACAATTCCACTGCAACAGTGCAACTCCAGCTTCCTCTCTACAGATGTTGCTGTCAGCAGCAGGCACAGCTGTTCTGTCTGACCAGTGCTTAATTTGAGCCGGTGGTTTCCGGTGCTCAGCACCGGCACTTATGACAGTCTGCCACATGGTGGCACTGTTTGCTTTATTGAGAGATGAGGACAACAACAGTTGTTTATTAATGCAATATATATTGAAAATGACTAATACCTGCCACCCAAGCCATTCTTGTAGCTAGGGGCCTGGAATACTCAGAAGTGCCACACTTGAAGGAGTGTGATGTTTGTAGGTGAGTTTGTATTGTCACTGGCAGCGCTGGCTGGGGCAATGGGTGGTGGAATCTGCAGATGCCTCCTGATGACAGTTCTGGCACTTATTGTTTTACAAATTAAGCACTGCCAGTCTCCACCCCTTGCCTTGCACCATTTCAAGTGAAAGACAGCTGATACTCCCTCTGCGCACCCTATTTTAGGTGGGGGTTACTGATAATTTAATTGCCCTTTACTTGTGGGGCAAAAATGGTGGTTATTTACCCCAGCTAATTATGGGCTTTCATCTCTGCCCAAAGGCCCTGCAAGAAAAAGTGTCTAATAACAGCTGTATTTGTCCTAAAGTGAGTTGTAAGGGAAATATATGCATAAATCATGTAAAGGGACAGTTTTAAAGTTTCTGTAGAACTCAATAAGCCACTCGGACTTTTGAAGGGGAACAACTTTACTGGTCATTTGTTAGTGCCTTTTCTTTATGGGGCACATAAAGCACTGTTGGTTAAATTGAAGTTCGCAACTAAGGTTGGTCAACAAATCATTACTTTCAATAAAGGGGAAGCACATTAGGTTCCACAAGAAAGACAGAAAAATATTACTTTTCAAACCATGAAGGTTTATTAATGGTTAAATGTTACAGAAGGCAAAAATAATCAAGTTAGTATCAATCAATAATCAAAATATGAATGCATCAATTTGAAGCAAAATGATACTATGCTTGTTAGGTTCTCACGACCTTCCACAATACATGCTTCTGTCAGCACCCTTCAATCTTACTCAGTAGCGGTCGGTGGTGGGAGTGCCGCCGGGCGCTGACGTGGGGTGGGGTCAGGGTGGGGGGTAGTAAACTACGGAATACGGGCGATTACAGGTAAGTACACATATAAATAAATAAAACGAATTTCGTTTCTCGCGCTGCATCACATTTGGCGATGCAGCGCGAAAAACGAAATTCGTTTTATTTATTTATATGTGTACTTACCTGTAATCGCCCATATTCCGTAGTTTACTACCCCCCACCCTGCCCCTTCCCCACCCCACGTCAGCGCCCGACGGCACTCCCACCACCGACCGCTACTGATCTTACTTTATGTGTAGCAAGATGAGACACAGAAACCAGCCAGTACTCTGCAGATGTCTCTTGAATGTGCTGTTTATGAAAACATTCCATGATTATCACAAAGAAAACATATATATAACACACACATATATATATACTTATAATTTTATTATTTATTTTACAAAATATATTTTTTAATATTTTGTATTTATTTTATATTATTATGAATATATATATCTATATATATCAAAAAAACTTCAAATAAAACGCACGCTCAAACGATATTCTGCAGGTGCACTCCAAATGTATTCCTCAGTTGCAACGCGTTTCGACAGTGAAACTGTCTTGATCACACGCTGAGCAGATGAAAAGACGTGCATACATAGAAAAGTGACATGGAAAATGGACTTACTCTCAAACCCATTTAGGATGGCATGAAAAAGTGACGGCCATTTTGTAACATGCATTTCAAAATGAAATGTATACATGATATATAGAGACATGGTTGGTAAGTTGGTATTCCACATATTCAAGGTCAACATAAACATGATTGAGTTTATAATGAATCCAAATAAATATTCCTTCATTTGAATTAAAATTAACATTATCAAGAAATCATGCATAACAAATACGATTAAATCTTGTATGCATCGTTTATACATGCTATGGGCAGAAGAGGCACCGGGAAATCCCGCGAAAATGGTAAGTATGAATTCCCCATAAGGCCATGTGGAAAAAAGATTGCTTTGAGTCCGCCACCCACCACATACAGTAATCGCAATTGTACTCGCCAAATGGCAGCATAATGTGGGAAGATCCATGTCTCACAATGTCAAACGGCCGTGTACTAATTTGGCAGCCATATAATTATTAATTCGCCAAGTGGCAAAAGATAAAAGGTGAAGGGTCAAAGGTCCATTTTCCTGATTAGACTACTAATAACAGTGAGACAATTGAAAAAATGAAAAAATGAAAAAATAATAATAAGAAGGTTCTAATGAATTATTAAAAAAGTGAATTAACGTAGTCTTATCTTATCCGAAGTGCACACCCGAGCCCGGGGGAGAGAAAGGGGGATGGGAAAACTGTGAAGTGTCCGTCGCAATGTGGTGGGTCCCCTCCTTTCCTCCTGTGAAACGATAAGCGAAGAAAACACAATATATGAACCTTCTATTCATAACCACTTCTAAAGTGAATATAAATATTACATCTCTTAATAAAATCAATTGTCTATTGTTCCTTGAACATTGACAAATACAAAAACAGAAACATGTAGGAAACATATTACACTGAAAAGGCATCTCAGTTATCATGTAGATGTGTAGCTACCTCCTCATCCAAGTTGTGACCTTCAGGAAATTTGGTTTCTAAGTCAAGTATCCACTTGGATTCATTTTTGCGCAACGCTAGTTCTCTATTGCCACCTCTGCGACCCATGTTGATCTGTTCAATGGCATAGAAACGTAAAAGGGAGTTATTGGATTGGTGATAATCCTAGAAATGCCTAGCTATAGGGTAATGCATGTCTCGATTAGTAATTGCCCTGAGGTGTTCCAAAATTCTCCTTTTGACCATCAAGGTCGTGCTACCCACGTACTTTTTTCTACAGGGGCATTCCAGGACATATATAACAAAACTTGTACTGCATGTCAGAAATTGAGTAATGCTTCTATTCATGCTAGACCCTGGTATTTTGAATTCCTTTACCATATGGCTGTATCGGCAGGCCTTACAGTGCCCACATGAGAAGAAACCCTTGAGATTATGTGTATTTTCCCTCGATGGTTCCATGATGTCGCCATGTAGAAGGGTGTCCCTCAGACTCCTTCCTTTTCTGTATGTAATCATGGGTCTCTCGCTGAGGGTGGGACCTACAATTGGATCGGTTTTGAGAATCTCCCAGTTGTCTACCAGAATTTTATGAATTTTCTGGGACTTTCTGTTAAAGGTCAAAATTGCTCTAGTGTCACTGGAGTTCGTGTCTTTGTTGGAAATTTCAAGGGGTTTCTTGTCTACTGACCGTGCTCATCTTAGAGATGGTACATCTCAGTACCCATTCAAGGTACCCTCGTGCTCTGAATCTGGAAAGCATGGTTTCTTGTTCTGTGAGGTAAGCTTGATCAGTACTACAGTTTCTTCTTGCCCTCAGCAGCTCCCCATATGGGATGCTCCATTTTAGGGCATCTGAGTGACTGCTAAGGGCATGAAGAAGACTGTTCCCTGCTGTGTCTTTGTGATAAAAACTAGTGGCTAGGGTACCCTGTTGCACTTCGATCCTGACATCCAGGAACTCAATACATTTTTTGCTCATATTTTGACTGAGTACTATGTTGAATGGGTTGATGTTAAGTTTCTCATTAAAGTTGGTCTCTTCTTGCTCGTCACCTTTCCAAATGATGAATAAATCATCTATGTACCTCAGCCAAACTACCACTTTCTCAAAGTCAAGGCGAAGCAATTCCTCATTTTGTATTTCCTCTTCCCACATGCCCAAAAAGAGGTTCGCAAAGCTAGGTGCGAAGCACGTCCCCATGGCCGTGCCAAGCAACTGCCTATAAAGCTCTCCATTGAACATGAAGATGTTGTTGGTCAGGCACAGTGTCATCATGTCAGCTAGCATAAGGGTGTGTTCCAAGTACCCTATGTGTTTGTCCCTAAGAAAGTGCAGGCAAGCTTTTATCCCTTGATCATGTTCTATGATTGTGTACAAGGAATTTACGTCTAGGGTGATGAGCATATACTCCTCATCCCTAACTATACCTTCTAGCTTACTTAAGAAATCTTTGGAATCCCTGACATGAGATGGCAACATTGTGACGTAATCCCTCAGGAAATGATCCAAGTATTTGGAAATGTTTTCAAATACGCTCCCTATTGATGACACAATGGGTCTGCCTGGTGGGACTGTAGGGTTTTTATGTATCTTCGGGAGAAGATACAGGATAGGCAGTCTGGAATAATCCTTTTTCGGAAAGCAATATTCTTCCCATGTGATGATCCCAGACTGCTGCCACTCTGTAAGCTTCCTCCACGCGGTTGTTATACTCTCGTTGTATGTGGTGGTGTTACATGGGCAATAGAATCTACGATCATCAAGTTGTCTGTGCGCTTCATCAATGTACATTTTCCTACTCATCAATACAATATTGCCACCTTTGTCGGATGGGCGAATTACAATGTTTGTGTCCTTAGATAGAGAAGTGATGATATTTCTCTATTTACTGGAAAGATTATATATTGGCGCGTTTTTGGCAGTGTTCTATGTTTTTGTTTCAAAAGTTCCTTTGTGACAACTTCATGGAATGTATCTATACAATCGTGCGGAAGATTGGGATAAAAAATGGAGTGTGGTTTAAAATTGGTACAAGCCGGCTTGTCAGTGGAGATATCCAAATTACTGTTGGGGATTGGTCCACCACTGGTATCCCTCAAGGGGGTACGTTCAAGTTTGTGCATAACCAGCAAGGTGTCTACGTTGCCAACTGTAAGATTAGGAAGGAATATATATTATCTACTGGCGGTCGCCAGTAGATAGTTATAGTTAGGACCTATTTTCCATAGGAAATCCGCGACATTCTATTTGAAATAACTCTTGCGTCGGTTGACGAATCTTTGCGAAATTTTCAAACTTTATGGCCCGCTCCGGTCCGCTCCTACCCTGAAAGTCTCAGGGTGATTCGTCAAGCGGGGGCCGAGAAAAAAGGGGGGTCCCAAAACGTGTTTTCCCCATTCATTTTCCCATAGGAAACTTTAGACACGGCTACAGCCCGAACTGCTGAACGGAATTACACCAAATTTGGCAAAGAGGTAGTTCTTGGTTCAGAAAGAACTCTTTTTGTTAAATGGTGTAAATCCGTTCAGTAGTTGCGGAGAAATTAAAAAAATAAGAGTCAAAAAATCAATTTCCCATAGGAACCTTTATGCAAGGCTACAGCCCGAACTGCTGACCGGAATTACACCAAATTTGGCAAAGAGGTAGTTCTTGGTTCAAAAGAACCCTTTTTGTTAAATGGTGTAAATCCGTTCAGTAGTTGCTGAGAAAATCAAAAGTAAAAACACATATATATCTGGGCGGAGCCTAACCACACATGTCATCGTGAGATCTGATTGGCTGTCAGAACTTCATCCTGGAATTGCTGGCAGCCATCTTGGGACCAATATAAATGATAGTACCCCATTGAAATGCATTGTAGTGAATCGAAGATTTCGAGGGTTACCAAAAGGAGAACTATAAAGGGTGATAACAGACTTTAGTTACATTAGAATTCATTTGTTGATGGTACCATACTAATTTCAGGAATTGTGGTGTGTTCTAAGGTGATTTTACCCTGTGAAAAACCTTCTGCTGGGATATCATGTTTGAGAGAAAACTATTTTCACATGCTTGTCCCATACAGTTTTGGAAGGTGCCCCAGAAGCTAAAATGAGAGCATATTTTCTGTAAATTCACATTATCTTTCTCAGTCATGTGAGAATGAAGTCTGACATTCTCAGTAAAACATGTACATCCAACAAGGGCAGAGACTGTCAGTTGATTCCTTTGTGTTCTACTGCAGCTTCCCAGAGTGTTCTAAAGAACAACTAGAGTGCTAACAGCCTTACTTATGACAAAAGTATGGCACACCTGAAGCCATCTTGATTGGAATAAACTGGTAACACTTAAAACATTTAATTTAAAAAGGAACAAAATGATGGGGTTCATCTTGTCATAGAAATTATGGTTAGTGCTCTGGAAAGAAAAATTAGGACATGTTTCAAGGGTGATCTCAAATATCTTCCTGTTATATTTCAACAGGAGCAGCCTGTCAGTTGATGCCTTTGTGTTCTACTGCAGCTTCCCAGAGTGTTCTAAAGAACAACTAGAGTGCTAACAGGCTTACTTATGACAAAAGTATGGCACACCTGAAGCCATCTTGATTGGAATAAACTGGTAACACTTAAAACATTTAATTTAAAAAGGAACAAAATGATGGGGTTCATTTTGTCATAGAAATTATGGTTAGTGCTGTAGAAAGAAAAATTAGGACATGTTTCAAGTGTGATCTCAAATATCTTCCTGTTATATTTCAACAGGAGCAGCCTGTCAGTTGATGCCTTTGTGTTCTACTGCAGCTTCCCAGAGTGTTCTAAAGAACAACTAGAGCGCTAACAGTCTTACTTATGACAAAAGTATGGCACACCTGAAGCCATCTTGATTAGAATAAACTGGTAACACTTAAAACATTTAATTTAAAAAGGAACAAAATGAGGGGGTTCATTTTGCCATAGAAATTATGGTTAGTGCTGTAGAAAGAAAAATTAGGACATGTTTTAAGTGAGATCTCAAATATCTTCCTGTTATATTTCAACAGGAGCAGCCTGTCAGTTGATGCCTTTGTGTTCTACTGCAGCTTCCCAGAGTGTTCTAAAGAACAACTAGAGTGCTAACAGCCTTACTTATGACAAAAGTATGGCACACCTGAAGCCATCTTGATTGGAATAAACTGGTAACACTTAAAACATTTAATTTAAAAAGGAACAAAATGAGGGGGTTCATTTTGCCATAGAAATTATGGTTAGTGCTGCAAAAAGAAAATTTAGTGCATGTTTTAAGTGAGATCTCAAATCCTCTTCTATTTCATTAGAAAATTCTGACATGCAGACTGAAACAATCACTTTCAATACCAGCAGTAGACTTCCAGTTAACTCCTTGGTGAGCAGTAGCTTTACTACAGTGATCTAATGAACAACTAGTGTAATAACATTCTGAATTTATGGCAAATGTGTGACACATCTGAATGCCTTCTTGATGGAATCAAAGTAAAAAACTGAAAGCATTTCCTACTGAGGAGACTGCAGTAAATGAGGACATTAGGAATCTTCATACCAAAGAAGTCTTCCAAGATGGCCACCAGTGAAAAAAGAGCCCAAATGTAGCACAAATATTACCCAGATGTAGCCCACATATAGCCCAATGACAAAAGTGTGCAAAACACTTTTTATTTTTAGTTTTTGCAGTTTTATGTAGTGCAGACTGGTCAGGTATTGGAGCGTTGCATCTTAAAACATGACCCCCTACACTACAAAAACACCACTGCACTACCCTAAACCCTAAAACACTACCCCAGCACGACCCCCTACACTACACAAGCACCACTGCACTATCCTAAACCCTAAAACACTACCCCCAGCATGACCCCCTACACTACACAAACACCACTGCACTACCCTAAACCCTAAAACACTACCCCAACACCACTGCACTAACCTAAATCCTAAAACACTACCCCCAGCATGACCCCCTACACTACCCAAACACCACTGCACTACCCTAAAACATGACCCCCTACACTACACAAACACCACTGCACTACCCTAAACCCTAAAACACTACCCCCAGCACGACCCCCTACACTACACAAGCACCACTGCACTACCCTAAACCCTAAAACACTACCCCCAGCACGACCCCCACACTGCCCAAACACCACTGCACTGCCCTAAACCCTGAAACACCAGCCCCTGCACGACCCCCTACACTGCCCGAACACCACTGCACTGCCCTAAACCCTGAAACACATACCCTAGCTCGACCCCTACACTGCCCGAACACCACTGCACTGCCCTAAACCCTGAAACACCACCGCCTTCACGACCCCCTACACTGCCCGAACACCACTGCACTGCCCTAAACCCTGAAACACCACCCCCAGCATGACCCCTACACTGCCCGAACACCACTGCACTGCCCTAAACCCTGAAACACTATCCCCAGCAAGACCTCCTACACTGCCCGAACACCACTGCACTGCCCTAAACCCTGAAACATCACCCCCAGCAAGACCCCCTACACTGCCCGAACACCACTGCCCTAAACCCTGAAACACCACCCCCAGCACGACCCCCTACACTGCCCGAACACCACTGCACTGCCCTAAACCCTGAAACACCACCCCCAGCACGACCCCCTACACTGCCTGAACACCACTGCACTGCCCTAAACCCTGAAACACCACCCCCAGCACGACTCCCTACACTGCACGAACACCACTGCACTGCCCTAAACCCTGAAACACTACCCCCAGCAAGACCCCCTACACTGCCCGAACACCACTGCCCTAAACCCTGAAACACCACCCCCAGCACGACCCCCTACACTGCCTGAACACCACTGCACTGCCCTAAACCCTGAAACACCACCCCCAGCAAGACCCCTACACTGCCCGAACACCACTGCCCTAAAACCTGAAACACCACCCCCAGCAAGACCCCCTACACTGCCCGAACACCACTGCACTGCCCTAAACCCTGAAACACCAGCCCCAGCACGACCCCTACACTGCCCAAACACCACTGCACTGCCCTAAACCCTGAAACACCAGCCCCAGCAAGACCCCCTACACTGCCCGAATACCACTGCACTGCCCTAGACTCTGAAACACCAGCCCCAGCAAGACCCCCTACACTGCCCGAACACCACTGCCCTAAACCCTGAAACAACACCCCCAGCAAGACCCCCTACACTGCCCGAACACCACTGCACTGCCCTAAACCCTGAAACAAAAGCCCCAGCACGACCCCTACACTGCCCGAACACCACTGCACTGCCCTAAACCCTGAAACACCACCCCCTGCACGACCCCCTACACTGCCCGTACACCACTGCACTGCCCTAAACCCTGAAACACCACCCCCAGCACGACCCCCTACACTGCCCGAACACCACTGCACTGCCCTAAACCCTGAAACACCACCCCCTGCACGATCCCCTACACTGCCCGAACACTACTGCACTGCCCTAAACCCTGAAACACCACCCCCAGCACGACCCCTACACTGCACGAACACCACTGCACTGCCCTAAACCCCGAAACACTACCCCCAGCAAGACCCCCTAAACTGCCCGAACACCACTGCCCTAAACCCTGAAACACCACCCCCAGCAAGACCCCCTACACTGCCTGTACACCACTGCACTGCCCTAAACCCTGAAACACCACCCCCAGCATGACACCCTACACTGCCCGAACACCACTGCACTGCCCTAAACCCTGAAACACCACCCCCAGCACGACCCCCTACACTGCCCGAACACAACTGCACTGCCCTAAACCATGAAACACCAGCCCCAGCACGACCCCCTACACTGCCCGAACACCACTGCACTGCCCTAAACCCTGAAACACCACCCCCAGCATGACCCCCTACACTGCCCGAACACCACTGCACTGCCCTAAACCCTGAAACATCAGCCCCAGCAAAACCCCGTACACTGCCCGAACACCACTGCACTGCCCTAAACCCTGAAACACCAGCCCCAGCACGACCGCCTACACTGCCCGAAAACCACTGCACTGCCCTAAACCCTGAAACACCAGCCCCAGCACGACCCCCTACACTGCCCGAACACCACTGCACTACCCTAAACCCTCAAACACCAGCCCCAGCACGACCCCCTACACTGCCCGAACACCACTGCACTGCCCTAAACCCTGAAACACCAGCCCCAGCAAGACCCCCTACACTACCTGAACACCACTGCACTGCCCTAAACCCTGAAACACCACCCCCAGCAAGACCCCCTACACTGCCCGAACACCACTGCACTAAAGCCTGAAACACCACCCCCAGCAAGACTACCTACACTGGCCGAACACCACTGCACTGCCCTAAACCCTGAAACACCACCCCCTGCACGACCCCCTACACTGCCCAAACACCACTGCACTGCCCTAAACCCTGAAACACCACCCCCTGCACGACCCCCTACACTGCCCGAACACCACTGCACTGCCCTAAACCCTGAAACACCACCCCCAGCACGACCCCCTACACTGCCCAAACACACCTGCACTGCCCTAAACCCTGAAACACCACCCCCTGCACGACCTCCTACACTGCCGGAACACCACTGCACTAAACCCTGAAACACCACCCCTACACTGCACGAACACCACTGCCCTAAACCCTGAAACACCACCTCCAGCAAAACCCCCTACACTGCCTGAACACCATTGCTCTGCCCTAAATCCTGAAACACTAGACCCAGCATGACCCCCTACACTGCCCAAACACCACTGCACTGCCCTAAACCCTGAAACACCACCTCCAGCAAAACCCCCTATACTGCCTGAACACCATTGCTCTGCCCTAAATCCTGAAACACTAGACCCAGCATGACCCCCTACACTGCCCAAACACCACTGCACTGCCCCAAACCCTGAAACACCACCCCCAGCACGACCCCCTACACTGCCCGAACACCACTGCCCTAAACCCTGAAACACCACCCCCTACACTGCCCGAACACCACTGCACTGCCCTAAACCCTGAAACACCAGCCCCAGCACGACCCCCTACACTGCCCGAACACCACTGCACTGCCCTAAACCCTAAAACACCACCCCCAGCATTACCACCTACACTGCCCAAACACCACTGCACTGCCCTAAACCCTAGAACACTACCCCCAGCACGACCCCCAACACTACCCGAACACCACTGCACTACCCTAAACCCTAAAATACTACCCCAGCACAACCCCCTACACTACACGAACACGACTGCACTGCCCTAAACCCTCAAACACTCCCCCCAGCACGACCCCCTACACTACCCGAACACCACTGCACTGCCCTAAACCCTAAAACACTCCCCCAGCACGACCCCCTACACTACCCGAACACCACTGCACTGCCCTAAATCCTAAAACACTCCCCCCAGCCAGACCCCCTACACTACCCAAACACCACTGCACTGCCCTAAACTCTAAAACACTACCCCCCGCATGACACCCTACACTACCCAAACACGAATGCACTACCCTAATCCCTAAAACACTACCCCCCGCATGACCCCCTACACTATCCTAAACCCTAAAACACTACCCCCGCACGACTCCCTACACTACCCAAAGACCACTGCACTACCCTAAACCCTAAAACACGACCTCCTACACTACACAAACACCACTGCACTACCCTAAACCCCAAAACACTACCCCCTACACTACACAAACACCACTGCACCTCCCTAAACCCTAAAACACTACCCCAGCAGTACCCCTACACTACCCAAACACCACTGCACTAACCTAAACCCTAAAACACTATCCCCAGCAGTACCCCCGACACTACCCAAACACCACTGCACTACCCTAAATCACTACCCCCAGCACGATCACCTACACTACCCAAACACCACTGCACTACCCTAAACCCTAAAACACTACCCCCAGCACGACCCCCTACACTACCCAAACACCACTGCACTACCCTAAACCCTAAAACACTCCCCCGCACGACTCCCTACACTACCCAAACCACTGCACTACCCTAAACCCTAAATCTACCCCCAGCATGACCCCCTACACTACACAAACACCACTGCACTACCCTAAACCCTAAAACACTACCCCCAGCACGACCCTCTTCACTACCTAAACACAACTGCACAATTTGTTACAGGCGTTGCAACGCAGGCCTGTGGTGCTTACTGGAAGTACCTAGTGGGCTAGTTGGGTCCCAGGGACCCTCAGGATTCAAGGTGACCTAATCCCCCAACTTAAAACGCACCACGGGGCGCGTTATGCACAGTGGTGAAGGGAGGGGCGGGGCCTCAGGTGACATGTGCGCAAACACGCCCTGTGGTGCGTTTTAAGTTGGGGAATTAATTCCCTTTGAATCCTGAGGGACCCTGGGGGCCAACTAGCCCACCAGGTACCTTCAGTAAGCACAACAGAGTTGCGTTGCAGAGAGGTGAAAAAGGTGCGTGGCCTCGGAATGCCTCTCTGCAACTCAGCTCTGTGGTCCTAACTGTAGGTACCTGGGGGCTAGTTGGGCCCCAGGGACCCTCAGAATTCAAGGGACTTAATCCCGCAACTTAAAACGCGCCACGGGGTGCGTTTGCACACATGTCACCTCAGGCCCCCTCCCTTCACCACTGTGCAAACGCGCCCTGTAGCACGTTTTAAGAGGTAGTTTTAATCCCCCTGCCCTATTATGTACTAGGGACTTGCAGAGGAGGTCATGCTAATCACAGGGGTACCCCAACGCATAGTGTTCCCTAGTGTATGTAGGTGTTTTCACTGTATTCTAAGTGTCTTTTAGTATAGCACTGGCTCTGGTTAGTCAGAGTCAGTTACCACCAGTACCCGTCTGAAAAAGTTGTGGGCACAGGATGATTTTGCAACAAGGCCTCTTTCTGCTCCTCTGTTGGTTCTTTCTGCACATCTTTTGCTTCTTTCTGTGCGTTTTTTCTTCTTTCTTCACATGTCCTACCTCTGTAAGCATAGTTAGAAACTAGCATTTAAAAAACCTTTGAAATTCACTTAAAAATCATAGGTTTCAGGCACGTTATAGTTAGAAATTAGCATTTAAAAAACCTTTGAAATTCACTGAAAAAACCATAGGTTTCAGATACGTTATAGTTAGAAATTAGCATTTAAAAAACCTTTGAAATTCACTGAAAAAACCATAGGTTTTAGGGACAGTTATAGTTAGTTGGACATTTCACTCGTACAAAACCATAGAAATTCCTCCGTTATAGTTAGTTCAGCTAACTATAACTCGCGCCCCGCAATGCACTGCTGATGACGTCACATATTACATCACTCATGACATGGTCAGTGACATCACTGATGACATCACTGATGACATCTCAAATGACATCACTGATGACATCATCCATGTGATAATTTCATGCATCTTCTCACACCCTAATATAACTTTTGATACACCCACTCTAAATTACAGACTGCCATTCTCAAAACCATAGACACTCCAACACCAAAAACTACATACCCACTCACTGATTCTTAGGTCTACACACACATCCACTCACTCACCCGTACAGTCACTCATACTTAGTCACTCAGTACAGGACTATCATATGCACTCATACACCTATATAAACACTCACACACCGCCACTCATCCATAGAGGTACTCACACACCTAGTCAGTCATGCAAAAACTTAATCACACACCCATTTACTCACCTATACAGTTATACACACACCAGCTCACTTACTCATACAAATACTAGCACATTCTTACGCTCTTATACAATCACTGATACAAGTACACACTCATCCATACAGCCACTCTCACAATCACACACTCTCACTTATAGCCATTTATATACTCCAACACACATATATACTGCCTTTCACATATGTAGTTACTCAGACATGTACCACTGAGATATACATTCAATCACTAACACACCCATACACACACTCACCCACCCATACAGTCCATCACAGATGCACTCTTGAAACCATGCACCCAGTGAATCACCAACTCACACATCTATGCACAGAGTCACACACACCCCACCCACACAAACACTCAGGCACCCATACAGATACTCAGACAATCAATCAATAACCCATGTAGACACTCATGTAGCTATTCAGAAAGCCATGCAGCCGCTTACAAACCAACAGACAGACGGATATAGACATTCACACAGTTTAGTCACTAACCCATGCATTCAGTAAGATACATTTAATCACTCACTTGTAGAGTCAGTCACTCACGTACTAAATCATCCATTCAGACACTTATACACCCACTCATTCTTCAATACGCCTTTCCCTATATATATTAAACATATTTAAACTTTACAGAAACACACAGTCACTGGATGATGTCATCAGTGATGTCATTTGAGATGTCATCAGTGATGTCATCAGTGATGTCACTGACCATGTCATGAGTGATGTAATATGTGACGTCATCAGCAGTGCATTATGGGGCGCGAGTTATAGTTAGCTGAACTAACTATAACGGGGAATTTCTATGGTTTTGTACGAGTGAAATGTCCAACTAACTATAACTGTCCCTAAAACCTATGGTTTTTTCAGTGAATTTCAAAGGTTTTTTAAATGCTAATTTCTAACTATAACGTGTCTGAAACCTATGGTTTTTTCAGTGAATATATATATATATATATATATTATCTACTGGCGGTCGCCAGTAGATAGTTATAGTTAAAACCTATTATCCATAGGAAATCCGCGACATTCTATTTGAAATAACGTTGGCGCCGGTTAACGAATCTTCGTGAAAGTTTCCAACTTGTTGGGGCGCTCCGGTCCGCTCCTATCCTGAAAGTCTCGGGGTGATACGTCAAGCGGGGGCCGAGAAAAAAGGGGGGTCCCAAAACGTGTTTTCCCCATTCATTTTTCAATAGGAACCTTTAGTCGCAGCTACAGCCCGAACTGCTGAACGGAATTACACCAAATTTGGCAAAGAGGTAGCCCTTGGTTCAGTGTCGTGCCTTTTGCTTAAATGGTGTAAATCCGTTCAGTAGTTCCTGAGAAAATCAAAAGTAAAGTCACATATATATCTGGGCGGAGCCTAACCACACATGTCATCGTGAGATCTGATTGGCTGTCAGCACTTCATCCTGGAATTTCTGGCAGCCATCTTGGGACCAATATAAATGATAGTACCTCATTGAAATGCATTGTAGTGAATAGAAGATTTTGAGGGTCACCAAAAGGAGAACTATAAAGGGTGATAACAGGCTTTAGTTACATTAGAATTTATTTGTTGACGGTACCATACTAATTTTAGGAATTGTGGTGTATTCCAAGGTGATTTTACCATGTGAAAAACCTTCTGCTGGGATATCATGAATCATGTTTGAGAGAACACTATTTTCTCATGCTTGTCCCATGGAGGTTTGGAAGGTGCTCCAGAAGCTAAAATGAGAGCATATTTTCTGTAAATTCACATTATCTTTCTCACTCATGTGAGAATGAAGTCTGACATTCTCAGTAAAACATGTACATCCAACAAGGGCAGAGACTGTCAGTTGATTCCTTTGTGTTCTACTGCAGCTTCCCAGAGTGTTCTAAAGAACAACTAGAGTGCTAACAGCCTTACTTATGACAAAAGTATGGCACACCTGAAGCCATCTTGATTGGAATAAACTGGTAACACTTAAAACATTTAATTTAAAAAGGAACAAAACGATGGGGTTAATTTTGTCATAGAAATTATGGTTAGTGCTGTAGACAGAAAAATTAGGACATGTTTCAAGTGTGATCTCAAATATCTTCCTGTTATATTTCAACAGGAGCAGCCTGCCAGTTGATGCCTTTGTGTTCTACTGCAGCTTCCCAGAGTGTTCTAAAGAACAACTAGAGTGCTAACAGCCTTACTTATGACAAAAGTATGGCACACCTGAAGCCATCTTGATTGGAATAAACTGGTAACACTTAAAACATTTAATTTAAAAAGGAACAAAATGATGGGGTTCATTTTGTCATAGAAATTATGGTTAGTGCTGTAGAAAGAAAAATTAGGACATATTTCAAGTGTGATCTCAAATATCTTCCTGTTATATTTCAACAGGAGCAGCCTGCCAGTTGATGCCTTTGTGTTCTACTGCAGCTTCCCAGAGTGTTCTAAAGAACAACTAGAGCGCTAACAGCCTTACTTATGACAAAAGTATGGCACACCTGAAGCCATCTTGATTGGAATAAACCGGTAACACTTAAAACATTTAATTTAAAAAGGAACAAAATGAGGGGTTCTTTTTTAAATAGAAATTATGATTAGTGCTGCAGAAATAAAAATTAGGGCATGTTTTAAGTGAGATCTCAAATCCTCTTCTATTTCATTAGAAAATTCTGACATGCAGACTGAAACAATCACTTTCAATACCAGCAGCAGACTACCAGTTAACTCCCTGGTGAGCAGTAGCTTTACTCCAGTGATCTAATGAGCAACTAGAGTGCTAACATTCTGAATTTATGGCAGATGTGAGACACATCTGAATGCCTTCTTGATGGAATCAAAGTAAAAAACTGAAAGCATTTCCTACTGAGGAGACTGCAGTAAATGAAGAAATTAGGAAACTTCATAACAAAGAAGTCTTCCAAGATGGCCACCAGTGAAAAAGAGCCCAAATGTAGCACAAATATTACCCAGATGTAGCCCACATATAGCCCAATGACAAAAGTGTGCAAAACACTTTTATTTTTAGTTTTTTTGCAGTTTTATGTAGTGCAGACTGGTCAGGTATTGGAGCATTGCATCTTAAAACATGACCCCCTACACTACAAAAACACCACTGCACTACCTTAAACCCTAAAACACTACCCCCAGCACGACCCCCTACACTACACAAGCACCACTGCACTATCCTAAACCCTAAAACACTACCCCCAGCACGACCCCTACACTACCCAAACACCACTGCACTAACCTAAATCCTAAAACACTACCACCAGCACGACCCCCTACACTACCCAAACACCACTGCACTACCCTAAAACATGACCCCCTACACTACACAAACACCACTGCACTACCCTAAACCCTAAAACACTACCCCCAGCACGACCCCTACACTACACAAGCACCACTGCACTACCCTAAACCCTAAAACACTACCCCAGCACGACCCCCTACACTACACAAACACCACTGCACTACCCTAAACCCTAAAACACTACCCCCAGCACGACCCTCTACACTACCCAAACACCACTGCACTAACCTAAATCCTAAAACACTACCCCCAGCATGACCCCCTACACTACCCAAACACCACTGCACTACCCTAAAACATGACCCCCTACACTACACAAACACCACTGCACTACCCTAAACCCTAAAACACTACCCCCAGCACGACCCCTACACTACACAAGCACCACTGCACTACCCTAAACCCTAAAACACTACCCCCAGCACGACCCCTACACTGCCCGAACACCACTGCACTGCCCTAAACCCTGAAACACCACCCCCTTCACGACCCCCTACACTGCCCGAACACCACTGCACTGCCCTAAACCCTGAAACATCACCCCCAGCACAACCCCTACACTGCCTGAGCACCATTGCTCTGCCCTAAACCCTGAAACACCAGCCCCAGCACGACCCCCTACACTGCCCGAACACCACTGCACTGCCCTAAACCTTGAAACACCAGCCCCAGCACGACCCCCTACACTGCCCGAACACCACTGCACTGCCCTAAACCCTGAAACACCAGCCCCAGCAAGACCCCCTACACTGCCCGAACACCACTGCATTGCCCTAGACTCTGAAACACCAGCCCCAGAAAGACCCCCTACACTGCCCGAACACCACTGCACTGCCCTAAACCCTGAAACACCAGCCCCAGCATGACCCCCTACACTGCCCGAACACCACTGCACTGCCCTAAACCCTGAAACACCAGCCCCAGCACCACCCCCTACACTGCCCGAACACCACTGCACTGCCCTAAACCCTGAAACACCAGCCCCAGCACCACCCCCTACAATGCCCGAACACCACTGTACTGCTCCTAAACCCTGAAACACCACCCCTGCACCGCCCCCTACACTGCCCGAACACCACTGCACTGCCCTAAACCCTGAAACACCACCCCCTGCACGACCCCCTACACTGCCCGAACACCACTGCACTGCCCTAAACCCTGAAACACCACCCCCTGCACCACCCCTACACTGCCCGAACACCACTGCACTGCCCTAAACCCTGAAACACCACCCCCAGCATGACCCCTTTACTGATCGAACACCACTGCACTGCCCCAAACCCTGAAACACCACCCCCAGCATGACCCCCTACACTGCCCAAACACCACTGCCCTAAACCCTAAAACACCACCCCTGCATGACCCCCTACACTGCCCGAACACCACTGCACTGCCCTAAACCCTGAAACACCACCCCTGCACGACCCCCTACACTGCCTGAACACCACTGCACTGCCCTAAACCCTGAAACACCACCCCCAGCACGACCCCCTACACTGCCCGAACACCACTGCACTACCCTAAACCCTAAAACACCACCCCCAGCACGACCCCCTACACTGCCCGAACACCACTGCACTGCCCTAAACCCTAGAACACTACCCCCAGCATGACCCCCTACACTACCCGAACACCACTGCACTACCCTAAACCCTAAAATACTCCCCGCAGCACGACCCCCTACACTACCCGAACACCACTGCACTGCCCTAAACCCTAAAACACTCCCCCAGCACGACCCCCTACACTACCCGAACACCACTGCACTGCCCTAAACCCTAAAACACTCCCCCAGCCTGACCCCCTACACTACCCAAACACCACTGCACTACCCTAAACCCTAAAACACTAACCCCAGCACGACCCCTACACTACCCAAACACCACTGTACTACCCTAAACCCTAAAACACTCCCCCAGGACGACTCCCTACACTACCCAAACACCACTGCACTACCCTAAACCCTAAATCTACCCCCAGCATGACCCCCTACACTACACAAACACCACTGCACTACCCTAAACCCTAAATCTACCCCCAGCATGACCCCCTACACTACACAAACACCACTGCACTACCCTAAACCCTAAATCTAACCCCAGCATGACCCCCTACACTACACAAACACCACTGCACTACCCTAAACCCTAAAACACTACCCCTAGCACAACCCTCTTCACTACCTAAACACAACTGCACAATTTGTTACAGGCGTTGCAACGCAGGCCTGTGGTGCTTACTGGAAGTACCTGGTGGGCTGGTTGGGCCCCAGGGACTCTCAGGATTCAAGGTGACCTAATCTCCCAACTTAAAACGCGCCACGGGCGCGTTTGCACAGTGGTGAAGGGAGGGGCGGGGCCTCAGGTGACATGTGCGCAAACACGCCCTGTGGTGCGTTTTAAGTTGGGGAGTTATTTCCCTTTGAATCCTGGGGGCCAACTAGCCCACCAGGTACCTTCAGTAAGCACAACAGAGTTGCGTTGCAGAGAGGTGAAAAAGGTGCGTGGCCTCGGAACGCCTCTCTGCAACTCAGCTCTGTGGTCCTAACTGTAGGTACCTGGGGGCTAGTTGGGCCCCAGGGACCCTCAGGATTCAAGGGGACTTAATCCCGCAACTTAAAACGCGCCATGGGGCGCGTTTGCACACATGTCACCTCAGGCCCCCCCTCCCTTCACCACTGTGCAAACGCGCACTGTCTCTGGTTAGTCAGAGTCAGTTACCACCAGTACCCGTCTGAAAAAGTTGTGGGCACAGGATGATTTTGCAACAAGGCCTCTTTCTGCTCCTCTGTTGGTTCTTTCTGCACATCTTTTGCTTCTTTCTGTGCGTTTTTTCTTCTTTCTTCACATGTCCTACCTCTGTTGGCATAGTTAGAAACTAGCATTTAAAAAACCTTTGAAATTCACTTAAAAATCATAGGTTTCAGGCACGTTATAGTTAGAAATTAGCATTTAAAAAACCTTTGAAATTCACTGAAAAAACCATAGGTTTCAGGCACGTTATAGTTAGAAATTAGCATTTAAAAACCTTTGAAATTCACTGAAAAAACCATAGGTTTCAGGCACGTTATAGTTAGTAATTAGCATTTAAAAAACCTTTGAAATTCACTGAAAAAACCATAGGTTTCAGACACGTTATAGTTAGAAATTAGCATTTAAAAAACCTTTGAAATTCACTGAAAAAACCATAGGTTTTAGGGACAGTTATAGTTAGTTGGACATTGCACTCGTACAAAACCCGTGAAATTCCCCTGTTATAGTTAGTTCAGCTAACTATAACTCGCGCCCCGCAATGCACTGCTGATGACTTCACATATTACATCACTCATGACATGGTCAGTGACATCACTGATGACATCACTGATGACATCTCAAATGACATCACTGATGACATCATCCATGTGATAATTTCATGCATCTTCTCACACCCTAATATAACTTTTGATACACCCACTCTAAATTACAGACTGCCATTCTCAAAACCATAGACACTCCAACACCAAAAACTACATACCCACTCACTGATTCTTAGGTCTACACACACATCCACTCACTCACCTGTACAGTCACTCATACTTACAGTCACTCAGTACAGGACTATCATATACACTCATACACCTATATAAACACTCACACACCGCCACTCATCCATAGAGGTACTCACACACCTAGTCAGTCATGCAAAAATTAATCACACACCCATTTACTCACCTATACAGTTATACACACACCAGCTCACTTACTCATACAACTACTAGCACATTCTTACGCTCTTATACAATAACTGATACAAGCACACACGCATCCATACAGCCACTCTCACAATAACACACTCTCACTTATAGCCATTTAAATACTCTAACACACACATATACTGCCTTTTACATATGTAGTTACTTGCACATGTGCCACTGAGATATACATTCACTCACTAACACACCCATACACACACTCACCCACCCAAGCAGTCCATCACAGATGCACTCTTGAAATCATGCACCCAGTGAATCACCCACTCACACATCTATGTATAGAGTCACACACACCCCACCCACACAAACACTCAGGCAGCCATACAGATACTCAGAGAACCAATCAATAACCCATATAGACACTCATGTAGCTATTCGCAAATCCATGCATCCACTTACACACCAACAAACAGACGGATACAGACATTCACACAGTTTAGTCACTAACCCATGCATTCAGTAAGATACGTTTAATCACTCACTTGTAGAGTCAGTCACTCACGTACTAAATCATCCATTCAGACACTTATACACCCACTCATTCTTCAATACGCCTTTCCCTATATATATTAAACATATTTAAACTTTACAGAAACACACAGTCACTGGATGATGTCATCAGTGATGTCATCAGTGATGTCATTTGAGATGTCATCAGTGATGTCATCAGTGATGTCACTGACCATGTCATGAGTGATGTAATATGTGACGTCATCAGCAGTGCATTGCGGGGCGCGAGTTATAGTTAGCTGAACTAACTATAACAGGGGAATTTCACGGGTTTTGTACGAGTGCAATGTCCAACTAACTATAACTGTCCCTAAAACCTATGGTTTTTTCAGTGATATATATATATATATATATAACAGCAACTCCTCTCACTTTCCAATTTGCTGCAGAAGACAGGAGCTCAGACCACAACTTCGTGCTGCAAGTTTCTTTATTGTCTGCTCAACAAACCACAGCCATGACGCGTTTCGAGCCCGTAGGCCCTTGATCATATATATATATGTGTGTGTGTGTTTGTGAGCTAATAAAAGTATATATTTATATATAGAAATAGATATTAGTTAATTTTATTTAATTTACATTATATCAAATTTATATATTAGAATATTTAACATTTACTACTTTAAAGTCTTTGTATTAAAAATGGATATTTTTGCATATTTTTATATCATGTTAGTGTCAGTGATATTTTGGTAAACAATATTTTTTGCACAATATTTTTGATATTTTTGCCAACTATATTGTTTACCTCAATATTGTGTCAGTGATCTGATATAAAATGTTCATATATAACAAAGCAAGATGGCAAACTGCGGTAGCCTTTCTTAAAATGCAGGCCTTCATTAACTATGATCACAGTAAACCTAAATGAACATATCCTTCTACAAACGCTGTTAACATGTCTATGTGTTAATGTAGTATTAAAGGGAACATTTTAAAAGATGAAAAATACTTCACCAGTATCACCACCAGGTTTTCAAGGAAATCTAACAATGTCTCCACAGAAATATACAATCAAGACATGCAATCGGAAAGTGTAAGCAAATAACCAAATAGGCAAAAAGAGAAAGGAAGGGAAAGAACACATTAAATAGATAAATGAAAAAGAAAAAGTAAGCATGAAGAAAAGACAGCAAATAAAGATTTGGAAGAAAGGGTGAGGGAGAGGACTCAGAGAGGCCAGACAGCAAGAGAGAATGACCTGTGGGTAACAGGGGAAAGAGAGAACAAAAGAGAAGGCGAAAGAAACAGAGTGCGAATGAGTACATGAGAGAGATATAGAAAGAAGAGAGAGAAAATATCTCAAAGTCACAGAGTTAAGAGAGCGCTAGATATGCCTGAATAACTCAGTAGCTCTTTCTCAAAAAGGGTAAATCTAGCTAAGCAAACAAAATTATTTACTCATTTTGTAAGAGTTTACACAATTTCCAAGGGCCATAACAACATTCATAGAAATCCAGGTTTAAGCCTCATGTCCAAAGCCTAACTAGTTTTGTGATCGAGTTTACTGTGCCTTATGCATCTTGTGTAATACTAGTTGTTCTCCACTGTAAAACCCCATCTCCTATTTCACACCAATTTTGGGGGTGGACAATTCCTCTTCTTAGCCTGAAAGGTCATTTTTTTCCTGCCTTTGTCAGGAGTAAATCTCTGACTATTACAAGGGTGACAAATCGCCAGAGAGCGTCAAGTCTAAAAGCGCCCACTTTCTATCCCTTGTATGCAGTGCCCTTCCATGGAATATTATACAATCTTTGGATAAGTTTCTGCAGGGGTAAAAAGATTTATGAGTGCAATGTCAATGTTTTCATTTGTGAATAACTGGGACCCAAAAATCCATCAATTACATTCATAAACCTGGTTTACTGTTTAACAGCACAAATGACTTTGTAAATTAGGCCCACTTAGTCACTTAGTCAAGCCTTTGGCAAAGACGATTTTCAGGTGCTTCCAAAGTATCAAATGCTATGGAAAACATTTTAATCCAGGTACCAAGTGCTGACTTTGTAGATGTTTGCATGTTTTTGCATAGGCAATCCCTCCCCTATGTAATATCCCTTTGTACATTAGCCCATCACTAACATAGACGTGCTCTCTTGAAATAGCCACCCAATTAAGGGGGTTTCTCCAGATAGGTAAGATTATTTTCTTTTCTTTAAACTCCACAAATTCCGATTTGGCAAATTAGGGTTTAACATTTTCATGCTCAAAGTAAATACTTTTTGCTTCTCAGTGGCAATTGGAAACAGAGTTTAGTGAAAGCACCGTGGTAGAAAAGTGCGAAAAGTGATATCTGAGACAAGGAGAGAGATATGAAAAGAGACAAAGGGAAAGATAGTATGTTTCGAAAGCAAGAGAGAGGCTCGCAGATGTATATATTTGACAAAGTGAGCGATAGGCCACAGTGAAACAGACCTCAGATGAAAGATGAACTATGGGTTGGGAGGGGCCAGAGAGAGAGAGAGAATTAGGAGTGAATGCAGGGGTTAATCTGTTGTCATCTTAAATAAAGTGATAACCTGGAGACACACTGGAAATCCAATCTGATACACAATTTACCAATAGGTGACCTTTGAAAGTAGGGCTAAAAGTAACTAGAAAGAAAAACCACAGAGGAATAGAAGCCTTCTAGTTGCAAATCTATTTAGCAAATCAGGTTCTCATTATAGTTTCTTATTGGACAAAAACCAACTGACTAGATTAGAGGAGTCAAATCTGGGTCTAAAATAGCTGAGATAGGCTTGAATTTAGGCCTGAAAATATAACCCTGAAGTGAAACCGCAAACCATTGATTAGATACTGCCTCCTGGAAGAGGGTGGCGACCCCCTTCACAAAGTGAAAGATGCTCCCTTATGATTCTGGGCTCTTGACATTGTGAGAGCAGAGAGTGCTCTAGGGAACCATAGCCTACACCCCCAATATCTTTCATTGAATCACAGCTTTATTTGAAGCAGACCCTACACCCTTAAAATAGGCTGGTTTAAAAAATAAAACAGCACTGAGTGATTGCAACTGCACAGATGGAGGTCTGGAGTCCCTCAAAGATCTACATCAAAGCATTTGTAACCAGTCACTGAGAGTCTCTAAAGGACGTTTGCATCATGAATATTGATGATGTATGAGTTCCCTACAAATGCTGGTTCTGTACTGTGACCCACTAGTACCTCAGTTGCAGTATAAAACAAAGGTCTGTTTCAAAGCAGTTGGCGTGATGAAAACATTTACTGATTCACAACCTGATCAAAGTAAACTGGGTGCTATATTTGCATGACTCCTTTTCTCTTCCAAATCTCTCTCTCAGCTTCATCCTAGTGCTTAACAGCAGCAGGGGTATCAGCAGGATGTTGATTGTAACTCTTTTTCTACTTTCCTTGATTTTATAACTATAAATCACCTATTTTAAAGCACAACCGCCCAACTGAAAGTGTAAAGATTCACATTTACAACTTCACATATTATTTTTAAACTTACACTAGATTCACAAAGTTGAAAAGAGCCAAAACTGTAATGACTAGCTACATGGGCACCAAAATTACCCCTTGAAAAAAATAGAATTAGCCAGTATTGAGCAACATGGTCTACTACACATGCTGTATGGTTGTTCAATTCCAAACACTCTCCCCTCAGTATCTAGATTACACATGTTGTGTTGGAGAGAAGTACTGAAATCCATGTGATGCCAAAGGCATTCCCATGGCTGCCATGCGAATTTGGCAGGATGTATGGCTCCTGCATGTGGCGAACCCCTCAGGAATTTGCACAATGGGATCTCATAGGGATCTCCACACTGGGGGATATATGGACACACTTTCACATTAAATACTTTGCAGAAGTTATGGTGGAATTCTCACTTTACGGTTCCCAGTTTTTTCGATATCTTCAGCTGCCACATGCTCTAGATTTTCATGGGAATAGACTGGGGAAAATCCAGGACAGCAATTCACTAGAGGCAAAATTAATGATAAATGGGCTGGGGAAGAAAGGTATCTCTGAAGTCTACATAGCTCTACTGATTAATGCCCCTACCCTTAAAGCTCCATAATAAGTGGGAGTCAGGTGTTGGTGAGCTGTATAATGATGACTGGACAGAGGCCATGATGGTGCTGCCATCTCTCATCATGTTGTCACATCTGCGCCTCATTGAATTTAAATATCCGTATCGATATTATTACTCAACTGATCCATCTTTGGCCTATAGGAAGGGTGCAATGCTCTAACTGAACCAAATGCAATTCTACAGTATTTTTTCCATATGACATGGACATGCCCAGTGGTGTCGAGATACTGGGGTAAAGTTTGCTCCATGTTTAGCAAAGTGATTGGTTGTACTATTCACCCAGAGGACTGGATGGTTCTACTGGGCTTTCTGGAGGAATGGTTGGATTTACTTGTGGCTAAAAGCTTCTTGGTAGCAAAGAGAGACCTTGCACGCCATTGGCAGGAGGCAGAAACCCATATTTTAAAGGAGTAGACTACGGGTATGGATTTTTTTGTGAAGGGGAGGGACTCGTTTACAAGGCTCGCAGAGACAGCAAGACACATAAGAAAGTATTAGACTGTTGGCGGGACTTCTTGTAATCCTGAACTGTCTCTCCTCCCTTCATTTTAGCTTGGGTCTAAACAGTTTTCATGTAATTGTGATGTTTTGAGTTACCTTGATGATATGGCTGTTACAATTTTGATGATACAGAAATTAAAAAACTTAATTAATTTTTTTTTAAAAAAGAGTGGCAAATGTAAAAATTAACACAACACCAGGTAGAAAAAAGTTTTGCTGCCACCTAGGACTGCAAGAAATCTGCTCGATCGCCTGAGTTAAACCTCACATTCTCACAGTCTTCATGTATGGGACATATATGAATTCTCCATTCTGCTACTAGCTGAACATTTTGGGAGCATGTGGGGGCAAGAGGAAGAATTCAGCTGCTGTCACACTTTTTTCAAAAATGTTTCCTAGTTCCCTCTCAGGATCCTAAGGCAATAGCAGCACTTAGTGACAACTTGGAAAACAATTATTTTTCTGATATTCTGCTGCTGGGCTTAAAATTGCAAGTATATGGGTGAGGTCATGCTGTTACACATTGACTTTGATGTAGCCATAAAGAAACTTTCTTCAGCTTCATGATGGGCCACATTATGTCACTTTTTGCAAATACTATTAGGGACAAATTGCAAATCAGAAGGTGAAATTGGAAGTGAGTTAAAATATCAAGCCCTCACTGGGCACCTACAACTCTAAGAGGGACGGATAGAACTTTCTGCCAGGGGAAAACATAAATGGTAAATGGCAAAGGAAAAGGGCCCATTATTCAGCCAAGAATAGGGATCCACATGAGGTGTTTGAACCACTGTAATAGAGAAAGCATATTATTCCCTACTCTGAGCAGAATAACTTGATTTAGCCAGATTTAGGTATGGGATATTGGTCTGCAAATATTAATTCCATATGCCTGTTATACCCACACCTAACTTCTATCAACTCATAATCAGACCCTTAGAGAGAGAGTATAAAATATACAAAAGTGTGAAAGATAGAATCCTATTTTAAAAAAGATAAAAAAAGTTGGTAGGATTACATTGAGGGAGACAGGAGTGTAGAACGTGCTTGGTTCCTGAACAGTTTTGTTTGACTATTCTGAGAAATGGAATGGGACTATTAGTTCCACAAGTAATAATGTCACTATTCTTGTTAGGTCCAGTAAAGGCTTCAGTAATTTAAACCTGTGCTCAACACTTGATAGCTATGGCACAGAGCAGACAGGCATTTGAAAGAACCAAAACAGTTACAAAGTCAAAAACAGAATACAATTAAAATCCCACTTCAATTTCCAAAAATAGAAAATTATTTAATAAACAAAAAGGTCCAAAATGGCACAAATCCAATAAGAAGAAATGGAGTTATACATTTTAAACGTTTAAATGAAAAAATTGCTCCAAAACGTTTTGAGCAAAAACTGCAGTCATCTGGTTGCTCTTGATCAGTACATAGGAGTTATTTAAGACTGACCATAATGGAACAAAGGTTGGATACAAAAACCTAGTTTGGCCCGGTCAGAAGAATTACCTTCTAAGGGGCCGATTACAAGTGTGGTGGGAGCACCAGCCCGCAGCTGTGGTGGACCATGAAACCCCACCAAGCCAGTGGCTTCTCGCAAGCTGCATCACAAAGTCACCACGGGGCTGGAGGTGTAAGAATGGCAGAAGCATAGCAGCGGCACACTTCAGCTCTGCTACAAACCCTGAAGCCATTGCAGGCCATGCAGCACTGCCCCCAGCAAATTGGACGCACTGTTTCCTGCATCACATACTGCAAGTGAAACAGTGCATGCAAATGACCCAAGAGCATGGTGGTAAATAGTGCTGAATCTAGCAACTTATCTCAAGGGCGAACTCACCCTAGAGACAGTTACGCCCCCTAAAACCTGCCTTTCCGCCGACCTTTTCAGGCGGTGTCCCCGCAATGAAAAGGTCTGCAGAAAGGCAGGTTGTAATAGCCACAGCAGTGCTTTTGCCAGCACTGCCTCCATTGACCACCGCTGTCCACACTGCCACCGCTGCAGGAGCTATGATCCTTTTGGAGATGGTAATCTGGAGGCGGTCGTGCAGTGATCCGACCACACCCTCGTAATCGAGGAGGCAGGCGTTGGACCGCCAACGATGATATGGCGGTCCCAGGTCCACCAATCCCGTAATTGGCCATTAGTCCTCAGCAGGGCAAGGTAGAAGGCTATGGCCGGGAAAGGTTCCATGGGCCGGATTACTATCAGACGAGGTCCTAATGAAGCTGTTGCATTTTGGCATTAAAGCTCCAAGCAGAATAAATTCAAAATTTGCACCCAAGTAAAGTCTTTCGCTGGCTGGATATTTTTGTCACCTTCGCTCTGCAAAGATTTCTACATTTTGACTAGCTCTCTTCATTGGAGCTTGTATTCCTCCAGTGGGGCGAGAATGCAAGCTGTAGTTGAACAGGGCTCCACAAGGCTGGGTACCCTTTCCGTGATGTTCCGCTGAAATGGATTTACTGTTGCTGTGAATCTCTGAGCAGGAGCAAACTGGATTTTTGGCCAAGCTGTAACACAACATACATTTGTAGCTTTAACTTAGCAGACTTGTCCTGATCTTCCAGAGGTTTTTGGAGCATTGGGCTTGGGAAAAATGGGAACCAAATGATTTTGGGGATTGTTTACTAGGGTAAGTGATTGCTCAATTTAAGACTCATATTGAACTGAACCTCAAGCTGATAAACAAAAAATATCATTTAAACTCACTTTTTTATACACTATTTTTGCAGTTGCTTTTTAGGTATATTAACAAACCAAGGCAAAACGGTAACATTTTGAAAAGAGGTTTTTGCAAAGTAACATATTGGTTTGACTTGTCTTCACATTAGGCTTCATAAACAAAAGAAAAACATCTCTATGTGTTATTTTCACTTTTTTATAATACATTTTCCGTTTAAGCCCAAGTGAAAAGCAGCATAGTATGCATGTGCATTTCAATAAGGATTTTTAAATTCTACCAAAATATAGTTTACCAATGCATTCTCATTATTTTCTCTTCAGTAGCTCGTTATGCACATGTTAAAGAACAACTTTATGCATTATTAGCTAAATAGCATAAAAACACACTGAATTGTAAACAATATTCACTGGGACATCTGGACGCTCAATTCATTTCTATGGTGCGACCAGATGACCAGAAATTGAATTTCACCGCATATGACATCAATTCGATTTTTATGTACCTTCTGTAAAGGCTAAGGGCATGTGAACTGGCACACTGAAGTGTCGATGTTTACAGTATGTTGCAATTTAAATTAAGTTTCTATCTTTTATAGTTCATGAATTATGACACAATGTATATGACATATTTCGCAAAAACTGTAGGCAAAATTGAAAAAACATGCATATAATCAGAGCAAGATTCATACTACTTCCAAAAATACCACAGGGGTACAGAACAGTGGAAAGATGTTAGCATTATGCTGCACTTTCAATTATGGCTCAACAATTATGGTTCCAGAATTACATAACATAATATAAGGCATACTTTTCCAGGCACAGGACGTAATTGAAAAACATAGTTTAAATTCTGTCTCTATCATATGTGGATTATGTATTATAGGCAAAATCTTTAAGTGTTTTTCAACCTACCCGAAAGCGAAAAAGCAAAATATACATGGAGTTAACTGCCCCTAAATGCCACAAGCATCACAATTGGTAAAATAAAGTGTGCACGTCTTAGCTACATTCTGCAATTTAAATTAAGTCTGTACCTTATAGGCTTAAAGAATTATAGGGCACCACGTACCCCTAAAACCTGCCTTTCCGCCGACCTTTTCAGGCGGTGTCCCCGCAATGAAAAGGTCTGCAGAAAGGCAGGTTGTAATAGCCACAGCAGTGCTTTTGCCAGCACTGCCTCCATTGACCACCGCTGTCCACACTGCCACCGCTGCAGGAGCTATGATCCTTTTGGAGATGGTAATCTGGAGGCGGTCGTGCAGTGATCCGACCACACCCCTCGTAATCGAGGAGGCAGGGGTTGGACCGCCAACGATGATATGGCGGTCCCAGGTCCACCAATCCCGTAATTGGCCATTAGTCCTCAGCAGGGCAAGGTAGAAGGCTATGGCCGGGAAAGGTTCCATGGGCCGGATTACTATCAGACGAGGTCCTAATGAAGCTGTTGCATTTTGGCATTAAAGCTCCAAGCAGAATAAATTCAAAATTTGCACCCAAGTAAAGTCTTTCGCTGGCTGGATATTTTTGTCACCTTCGCTCTGCAAAGATTTCTACATTTTGACTAGCTCTCTTCATTGGAGCTTGTATTCCTCCAGTGGGGCGAGAATGCAAGCTGTAGTTGAACAGGGCTCCACAAGGCTGGGTACCCTTTCCGTGATGTTCCGCTGAAATGGATTTACTGTTGCTGTGAATCTCTGAGCAGGAGCAAACTGAATTTTTGGCCAAGCTGTAACACAACATACATTTGTAGCTTTAACTTAGCAGACTTGTCCTGATCTTCCAGAGGTTTTTGGAGCCAAAATGTTTTTAAGTCCCAGGTTTTCAGGAGGTTAGGAGGAGTAGACTTTGAAACAGCCAACGGTCCCAGGATCTCAGGTACAGTACTTGGGGGGGGGGGGTCAAGACTCATGTCTCATTCTAGCAGAACAAGAAAAAGAATAAGTCCCTAACTTTGTGTGTGGATCAAGTGTTGTACCATTAACATGTACAATGGCGGTGGGGTCTATGAACTCATTCAATCATTTAGAAAAACTTTTAATTACAAAAACAGCAACAATTGCACCATTGATCCCTTGCACGTGTGGAGATTCACAGTTAACGCGCTAGCACATGGATGCACAGAAAACAGTAATGCCAAGGACAAAAACAATTGCAAAAATTACAAAATCAATTTTTATTCATAATTTGGTAAAACGACCCGGAAGACGTTCGTAGGTTGCAGGGAGGCCGGATTATTTTTAACAAAGTTTTTATCTTTTTGAGTTGCACCATCTAAAAAAGCAACAAAACCAGCAATAAAACGACCAAAAAATCGAGAAACCAATAAATGATAGCCCAATCACGGCTTGCCTGTTTCTGATGAAAGGTCTCTGGTTTTTGAATGGTCGCTATTAATTAGCTACAAATCTATCAGGTCGCACCTATGAATGCAATTTATTGAGGAATAGTACCACATAATAAGGACATTCCTTAGTTTTAACCAAAAATCTACTGGCAGAATGTTTCCCATCTGAATCATATAGGGAGCACATTCAACAAAAATTCTATTAGAAAACTCTGTCCTGAGGAAGGTGTTTGATCCTAATCTCACCGAAATGCTGCGTCGACTTTTGTGTAGTTTTCTTGCTGATTTTTAATCATTAATTCAAATATCAGTTTTCTCGTGCTTATTTTTTTCTTTTGTGCAGTTTTCTTGCTGATTTTTAATCATTAATTCAAATACGAGTCTTGTGTAGTTTTCTTGTGCTTATTTTTAATCATTAATTCAAATGTGTTAAGAGTACTGATTATTTGAAAAGATGTTTTTATATGTGGCTTAATTGTTTTACCAAATTATGAATAAAAATTTATTTTGTAATTTTTGCAATTGTTTTTGTCCTTGGCATTACTGTTTTCTGTGCATCCATGTGCTAGCGTGTTAACTGTGAATCTCCACACGTGCAAGGAATATATGGTGCAATTGTTGCTGTTTTTGTAATTAAAAGTTTTTCTAAATGATTAAATGAGTTCATAGACCCCACCGCCATTGTACATGTTAATGGTACAACACTTGATCCACACACAAAGTTAGGGACTTATTCTTTTTCTTGCCTAATTACCCCGTCCCTATAGTCAATAATAGGGTTACTCCTCCTTTTTAGTCATTCTAGCAGAAGCCATCAGCTGGGTCCAGGGCATACCTAACTGGAACTGGTCAGCTGGTATCTTCAGGAAAAGGAGCTTCTTACAGATTGTTGTTTCCATATAGCTGAACAGAAGGTTAGCCAACTGATTATTGGGGTCCACTTCTTTATCCTGAGACAAATGGGAGCAGGTCCAGCCTTTCACGTCTTCTAACAGTTCTCAATAGCAGGTACAGGTCTTCTTCTATTCCTCCACTGGTGTAGTAGTGTTCTGAAGAGGGTGCCCAGAGGTGGCACATTTATGCTAGGCACTAGCCTGTGGGTGGCAGTGACTCCTGACCTCTCCTTAACCAATAGAGAAGAGGTTATCAGGGGTAAACACAGCCACTTTTTTCAGCAGTTCCTGTATGCCCATCCGCAAGAAAACGTCACTGTTCACCTCTCTTTCCAAATCCAAAATGTGAAGCTATTCCCCCCCTTGTGTAGATCCTGCCTGGGTGCCCAACCCAGGGGTGTGGGACCATGAAAATGAGCAACCTCCAATTGTGGGGGCAGCTCCTCCCCACTAGGATTGGAACCTGCCTGACTGGGGCACAAGGAGAGGCTCTACCAGGTGTCAGCTAACATTTGACTGCAATAGAATTGGCCTCTTTAAAGTTAATAGGCACAGCCCAGGTGGCTATCCTGCCAGAGGAACAGAAACACCACCCTAAACCCATCCTTTGTCTTGCTCTGGGAACAGCTTTCACATCTCATCACATGTCACCACTGTCTCTATGGGCCAAGCCTGCGCTATTTGCACCCTTTGCAACTTAGCCCACCTTGACCACCTTTTTGTGCCCTGGTTCCTCTCTCAAACTGTGGGTACACATATAGCCCCTAAGCTCCGTCACTTTGCATACCGTTCCTTTGTCATTGAACTTCGGTGTTGGGCACACCAATGTTTAAGGCCCTATTGATCCAATTTACCAAAGGCCTTCATTTTGGGCCTACTTCCTGCCTGCCTTCCCTGAGCATCTATGGTCACTTCTGTAATCACGCACTAAGTCTTGCGAGATTTCGAGCATGATCATGTGACTGGCGGCCATTATAAATACCACACTCTGCCCAAAGCCGGTGCTTAGATACCTGAACCTCGAGGAAGAAGGATGTTCCTCATAAGTTCCAATTGACCTTGTCTTCACCTACCCGCACCTGCGTGGCTTAGAGCCATCATCCCACAGCCCATCAACCCCGTATCCTTGCCTCACTTACCTGTATCACTGGATGGAAGCATCTTGCATCTGAGTCTTGAGTTCCGTGACAGAGTGCCTCGCCGAATCCTACAAAGAAAAGAGAGAGGACTCTCAGTTTAGTGCACACTAATTGTTATTGCATAATTCTAGGACATGCACAGAACAAGATAGATAATTCTACAAAGTGGGATTTTCAGTGTATTCTTGGAACTTTTAAAATTCTAGTTTGACACTCACTTAGGAGTGATTTCTAGGACTTGGTGGACAGTCTCTTATAGTACTGTGAAGACTTGGACTTAGAGGACACTCTCTCTGGAGTGCTGTGATTTATTGCACTGAGAGAACAACACACATAATATCACAAGTATCTAACAGAGCTGGAAAGCAACAACTCTTTGCAAAAGGAAGCTAACTTAATAGACAGAAAGCATTAGAGTGAGTTGAGTGAACTCTCAGATGAGTCTGCTATAGTACTGTGCACTCTTTACTGTCAGATCTGTAAAACCTTGTATTGTAATGTGATACTAATAGTTTGCTATGTTTCTTGTGTGCAGAACATTCAAAAACTTAAAGCAGAATTGAACAGTGACCAGACATTCTCCAACGCCTTCCTTGTAAGAAATCCCTGGCCTGAAAGAGGTCTCGGCTCAGTGTGCACTGAGAGTTGTAGACTTTCCTTGCTACTGCGGAAGACCTGGGCTTTGCTGGTGAGTGGCAAAGCATAACATCAAGGGGGCTATTCAGCTGCCAAGTGGCAGTTGGAGCTCAAGAAAATGGGCCTACAAAGGCTTTAGACAGGGACAAGGTAATTTTTTTAAAGTACCTTTTCCAAAATATTTATTACAAATTCAATGTAACTAGTGAATTGGGCTTGTAATGAATATTTTAAAAAGTCCAAGAATTAAATTTCTAGATGTTTCCTAGCTGGGGATAGCATTATTAAATGTAATATTTTATCTCACTGCTTTCCTATGGAACATCCAACTCGGCAACAGTGAAAATAGCTTGTGAGGCCTAATTAGGGATGACTTATTAATATTATATTAAAGGAAGGTTTAAGCCTGTCAAAAGGGATTATTTGAAAATTTTGAATTTGCAGTTTTATAACTGCACCAGCCAGGTTATAATAGTAGGACTTTAGTCATGCTTGCACTGTCACTGTAGTGGGTGGCACAATGGGTGTTGCATCCCAGTAGTGACACTTAACTTACAGGACGTGGGTAGCATATTTTGCACCATATATGTAAGTTAAGTTTGCCAATTAGGTTTAAAGCCAATTTCAACTGGTTTTTGGGGTAGGCGCACATGTACAGGAACCTGTTTAGCATAGTCCCAGTATGTAGAGTCCAAATCGAGTAGCATCAGTCCACAAAAATGAGGGTGATTATGCAAAAAGAGCCATTTTTCTATAACTATGGGGCCGATTCCGATCTCGGCCGGTAGGGCTCCGAATCGGATTCGGCTTTACCGGATCCGATACGGAGCCCTGTTTCCCGACCGAATCGTACGCGGGTCCGGCCGAGCGAGTACGATGCGGACTCGCCGACCGACTCGTCCGGGCGTCCCGACCGCTCCGACCGACTCGTTCCCGGCTCGAACCGCACCGACCGACTCGCTCGGACTCGACTCGCACCGCGCAATGGAGACGTTCCCCGGCCGGGTAAGTACGATGCGCGCCGCGAGCAGTCCGACCGAGCCGCGCACTCCGGCTCGAAAGAGCTGTCGGAGCCGTACTTTGGGGTCCGTGTCGGACCCCCTGTACGCGTAGCCGCGCGAGTCGCACACAGGGGGACCCATGGGTCCCCCTACCTGTGCGTGTACGGCGCGATCGCTTCGCCGCGTACCCGCTGTAGGGGGCGCCCTTGTCCGCCTCGCACCCATTGAGTCAATGGGAGCCCGCGTACGCGTTGTACGACCGGCTCCCATTGACTTCAATGGGAGTCCGACCGACTCGAGTCCGATAGCATACGGACGCATCGTACTCGTTCGGTCAGACTGCACGGGTCCGATTCGGTCGGAAATCTCTCCGGGTCCGGCTCGGTCGGAGAGATTTCCGGCCCGAATCGGAATCGACCCCTATGTATTGTATATGTGCTTACTTAGATAAGTGCTACTGATCAGTGCCTTTTCTAGGAGCTACAGAGCACCACAAGGTAGATGTGGGGGGGCAGAAAGTAGGTAAAGGAGAAAGTGGGAAGTCATGTTTCTTCTTTAGTAACACAAATAATTAATCAATGTACTATTTAATTCTCTTTATATAACTTTATCTGAATCCGCCACTCACTTGCAACCTCACCTTTTTTGTAAAAGAAAGTTTGTCAGATTCACACAGATCCCGATCTGGTGGAAGTCTTAAAATATACTAAACAAGACAGGCAAAAAAAATTTGAGTGGATTTTTTTGTGAGAGATGGTAGGACTGGTTTTGTAGGCAGTGCTGGGCAATGTGTTAAGTGGTGCGGCGATATAGGTGGAATATTGTGGGTGAAGTGAGTGGCTAATTATAGTTGGGTTCCCAAAATGTACTATACCAGATCTGGTGTAGTATCTCCCCCCGCACTCCTTATGGTCCCAGCGTGGGTTTCTGTCATGTTTGACAATCCTTTAATCACGTTGGTGTATAACATCAAAAATGAAAGTTAACAAATATGGTGATGTTTGTCTAAGCTTTTTAAAAATCTTTTTCATTGTTTTGAAAAGTTGTTGAATTCTTGTGGTCTCATCCCACATATATTCAGTTTTGAATTGTGCATAACAAAAAAATCCTCAATGCATTTCAGACACCTGGCCCTTCATCAGCAGGTCATTAGATGCAAGCTTTTGCCAATGTCATGTATTGTTTATCCCATTAGTTTAGCTGCCGTCATGGTTGCATATGTGATTGGAAATCAAGGGCCTAATTTATGAGGAATTAGCGTAGGGCAGATCCACAAGTCTTCTGGCTGCGCTGCCCTAAGCCAATGTGAAAGGGCAGGAATGCACTATGTTAATGAAGTATGGTGCATTCCTGTCCTTTCCCCCTGCACAGGCGCACAATTTGCTGCCTAGCGCCAACGTATTCACCCTTGCACCATGGTGCAAGTGAGCCTCTGTTGCAGGCAGGATTGTTTTTGTGCAGGAAGGGGATCCTTCCTGCACAAAAACCATCCTGAGAGGCGTTTCATGCTACCTATGTGGGCTGCAAGAGGAAAAAACAAGGACAAAAAAATATTTCTTCTCCTTACGTCTGCTCTGGGGAGACGTAAGGCTTTGGCACTGCTCCAGGTTTACGTGATTAAGTAAATGTGGGGCAGTATCAAAATCCATGGGTGCTGCATGGGAAAACATTTGGAAGAGAATTAATGAGGTTTATGGGCCTTAAAGGGCCCTAAGCCACTGAGGAGAGCAACAAGACACAGAGAAAAAAGAATAGCATTCTGTATAAATAATATAAGTGGTACCCACACTAATAAGGCCCCGCAGAAAGACAATATGAAACAAATATAGTTGGAATAGGACCAATAAGCCTCTGGGCCCCTCAAGAGAACTGCTGGTCAATTGAAAATTCGCAACAACATTTTGTAAAACATAACATTGGTGTCATGCAGGGTTTAGACAAAATGGCACATTGGCACATGGCAAATAAGAGTAATAAAGTAAGCCCTGTAGTCCCTATCCTCCATGACAAAAAACAAGCAGGACAAGGACTGTACAAAATCCACAAAATATGACACAACATTGAGGACCCTTCATACGTTTCTATCCCACCCAGGAGAGAAGCAGTGAGACTCTGATTAAAATTGAGAAACCTTGCTGAGGCATACATCAAATTAGACATTAAACAGTCTCTGGATTATAGCAAAAAGAAGGAAAGTGAGAAAAAAATCCCCATTTCTCCATATCCCAGTATAGTACAGCTAACCAGTGCTAAAGTACTTGTGCTCTCGCCCCTAAAACATGGCAATGTTGGGTTATTCCCAATTGGCATATTTAATTTACTTATAAGTCCTAGTAAAGTGCAAAACATGTGCCCAGGGCCTGTAAATTAAATGCTACTAGTCGGCTTACAGCACTGAATGTGCCACCCACATAAGTAGTCCCTTAACCATGTCTTGGTCCTGCCACTGCAGAGCCTGTGCATGCAGTTTCACACTACCATGTCGACCTGGCAATTAACCCTCTTGCCAGTCCTAAACCTTCCCTTTTTGTACATATAAGTCACCCCTAAGGTAAGCCCTGTATAACCCAAAGGGCAGGAGACAGTATTTTTAAAAGGCAGACCATGAACTTTTAAACTTTCAATGTCTTTGTAGTGAAAAACTCCCAATTTCACTTTTTACAACTGCAAGGCCTCTCTCTCCCATAGGTTAACATTGTGATTACCTTATTATATCTATTATGTGTACCTCCAAATTATGAAGAGATAGGATTTTCAAATTTAGTGTCACTGAACTCGCAATTTAAAATCACAACTTATGATGAAGTTGGATTTTAAATTCCAGTTTAGTAAATGCCACTTTTAGAACGTTTGCTTTTACTTACTTTAGACTGAGGTTGGTGACAGCTGTCTTCCTGCATTCCCTCTAGACAGTCACACACAAAGGAATGGTAGGGGTGCATGAATGGTCACTTGTATGCAGATCGGACATCCTGAGCAGGATGGGAGGGAGGAGCTGACACTTACACCTGAAAGGGATGTGTCCTGTCCCCACACAAAGTATTGCTCACCCCCCTGTAGTGTGTCTGGAGCCAGGGCAGGAAGGGAGAGCCTCTGTGAACCTCAAAGCTTTCGTTGAAGTCTTCTCACTTCAAAGGCACCACTTGGATTAAGTACTGGACCTCTGGCACTACTAAATCAGTACACCTTTGTACCTGTGACCACTCTGCCAGGAAGAAGAGGCTCTGCTGTGCTGCTCAAGGGCTGCCACACTGCTGGAACTTCTGTTTCCTGAATTCTTGCCTTGCTGTGTTGCCCTCCTGGCTGCTGCTCTCTCTCTGCCTGTGTGAGAAGGATTGGACCTGCATCACTTGAACCCAGAGTGACTCCAAGGCCTTGCCTCCTGTTGCCTAAGTCTCAGGGACACAAAACAGGTAGAGCCCTTCTTTTCCAACCCTTGGGCTCATCTCCAAGTGAGTTTGTCCTGCCAAGTGGTGCCACCCCAGCCCTGGACCATTGGAAGTGGACCTAGGGGTTTGCTCCAGTAGAATCGAAGTCTGTTCTGCTGCGATAGCAGAATCAACGCATCACCACTGTTGTGAGAACTGGACCAGTGCATCACACTAGGCACCTGTGCATCACATTCAAAGCCAACGCACTTTGAAACAGCTGCTCCACTCATAAAACTGATGCATCACTGTAGTTGCGTGGAGAAATTCGGTGCAACACCTCACTGACGCATCTTGCTGTTGGTACCAGGATCAAGGTACTTTTGTTTCGGGGCCTGCATGGGTCCTGTATCCGGCCTGCACTCCATCACTGTTGACCTGACTCTTGACCTTGTCCCGGTCCAGTGCAACCAATTAACTCTTTAGGATCTACTTGCTTCTTGGCACTATATTTTTACTTTAATGTTTGAAAATTGATGCCTCGACTTCCGCTGGATGGACTTTTGTCATTTTGGTCTTGTTTTATTTATAAAATCATAATCTATTTTTCTAACCTGGCATGGAGTCTTTTTGTGGTGTTTTTGCTGTGTTATTGTATGAAGTGTTGCACAAATACTTTACAAATTGCCTCTTAAGTTAACCCTGACTTCTCTGTGCCAAGCTACCAGAGGGCCACCACAGGACAATTTAGGCGGCGTTGTGACCTACCCTGACTAGGATTGTGGTTCCCACTTGGACAGGGTACATACCTCTGCCAACCAGAAACCCAGTTTCTAACATCTCAATACCTAAGTCTTGCAGCCACAAACTGAAGTAATCCAAAGCGATGAAAACAAATAAGTGGTAACCCCATAATCGGGGAATTGCTCTACTGAATCTAAAATTGTACTATTGGTTATCTCAGCTACTTGAGGGTGTATGCAAGCAAACGGGACCCAGCTTTAATAGTAGACAGGAGAGCAGTGGGCCCTATTGGATACCTACTATACTTATATGTGGGTGACAGTGTGGGGGCGCTGCCATACCGGATGGAGACCGCGATGAGACTATGGAAACAGTTGACATGGTGTGGGGAGGGAAGCTGACAATGTGAACACCCCTCTGGGCGACTAATGTATTGAAAGACCTACAGCACATAAGAGGGTACAGGAAGTGTGAACAGTTGCGTATCTCCAAAATAGGGGACATCTGGAAGGATGGAAAAGTGATACTGTTCCAGTAACTTCAAGTGCACTATGAATTAGCAGGTAGCCATATCATCCTTTTCATGAAAATGAGGCACATACTGAGGACCCATATCAGCAACCTGAAAGAACTGGGGGAAGAAACACATTAGAAATGAAAGTTCTGGGCACCCTCCTACATAAGCATGCTGTGTCACAGATCCATGCCTTGCTACTTAACAATATCAAACCCCCCTTCACGGCACTCAGAGACAGCTGGGATCAAAACCTGTGGAAACTTGAGGATGACACATTGGCGGAAGCATGTAGTTACCCAAGAGAAGTGGTTTTCAGGGCGGGCTTTAGGCTGATCCAATTAAAAATATTTCACAGGGCATACTACACCAGAACACAACTGGTGGCAATGGGCAAATTAGACAACAATAGGTGTCTCAGAAGTTGCAGACAATGGGGCATGCTATTGCGCACTCTATGGGACTGCCCATGTCTGCAGGTATACTGGGATGCGATCGGCAAAACACTATAGAGGGGACTGGGCCTCACGCCGAGCCGTACTCCAACCCTGGTAGTGCTGGGAATATGGGGAGAGCAATCGCTATACAATAATGCGTGACTGTTTTGTAATGCGTCACTGGCAGTCTCTAAGTGGGAGATAATCCAAACTTGGAGAATGGTGGTGTCTCCAACACTCAAGGCTTGGAGATCAAACTTAGAGTGGGGTATGGAGCAGGAAAAACTGGTCTATCAGTCACGCGGTGCCCCCACCCAAAAAACCAGAAGGTGTGGGGCCCGTAGAAGCAATTCATGCATGAATCTGACAGATAGGAGTTGGATGGTTGGGTCCAGGGCTGGCACCGGGGCAAGACTTGTGGCATTGACCTCTTGGGCTCCAGAATGAGTGGTGGAGGCAGGTGAGGAGATACATCAGGGTGTGCATGACGGGGTAGGAAACCATTGATATGGGTGGAGCTACAAAGTGTACATGATGTTTGGAGTTATTTTAGTACTTTGGACCTGGGAATGGTTGGGGGTTTTATGGAGACTGCAGTCTTGTGATCAAAGTTTACCTGTTGGTTATGAAACTAATAAAAAAGATTTACAAAATTAATTGCTAGATCACCATGCCTTCTTACACCATCAGCCCATCAAAAATAATTATCTCACTTTCTTGATGTTTCAAAATAATGTAAGGGCAGGCAAAGTATGTATAATGCTTTTTCTCTAGTACCCAAATCCAAAAATGCCCAAGAAGTTAACTAACAAAAAGAGGAGTTTGAGGGACAGAAATATGATGTGGCTAGTGTATACACAGTATTATCTGTGGAGCTATGGATAGCCTATCCACTTAAATTATGTTTTCCTAATAATACACTCTCAGCAATACACCTAGACATGTATAATTATTCAGTTTTTGTTAGTTGATCTGTAAATATTGCTAGTGCATGTGAGAGAGACTCTTGCAGTTTCAGAGTTTCAGAGACACTGTTTCCTGCACAAACCAGGTCTTGCACAAATCAGAGTTACGTGGTTCACATAAGAGTAAGGAAATAAAGCAATTGCACGAGATACAGGCAGTCCAGTTTTCACCATTATGCTAAATTATGCAGGGGCCTAGGCTGCAGTAGTTGGGAAGGAACTTCTGATAGCATCCTTGTGGAACCTGGACTTTTTAGTTTCTATGCTTTAGGAGTTGAAATATTAAGGCTTGTTTTATGTTGTCTCCATATTCCTGTCAGAATGTCTACACAGACTTCCTCCAATTACAGTGTGAAGCACACAAAATGGAGAGCAACTGTATGCACCCAAACTTAGATGAAATTCCTCAGGAAATTCACTGTTCCGTGGGGGATAACGCACACATTTACCACTTGCTCTGAGCAGGTATTAACTGTGTGCAAGGCGGTGGTGTTGAGTAGGAGGTGTGAGTGAGTAGGACGCAAGAGAGAGGATTTTGCCTGGAAGGAGGGAACATTATGTGCTCCGCTATTCCTTTGAAGAGAGTTGGGCAGCATCCCGGGACCTGGACCGGAGTACACTGCAGCCCATTCCCAAAATGATTTTACTGACCTGATATTATGGCTGGTAAAGTCCAGGTCAGTGTTTCCACATCTGAAAAATCCAGGTGCACCGGCCTACCTTTAACTGTAAATAACCAAACTTGTAATCGGGACCTACAGTCCAAAAAAGGCAAAAAACACACACTGCTTTCTTTAATTGATTTAAATTTCTGATAAATTTGAATGTAAGACATTTTAAATATAAATGTGTGCACACATTTTTCTTTGAAATTAGCTCAAAATAATTATTAATAACGATGATCTTCCTTTTGTAATATAGGCTTATTTATCCACATTCTGAATTTTGAGTAGTATAATACATGATTTTTCAGTTCCAATTTTTTCTTTGGACTTGTTATTTTTTTTATTACACGTCACTTGGTTGAAGTATATTTTAATTAATTACAATATAACAGAAACAATCAAAAGTTAAAATTACAAAAAATATTTGTTTGTCTCGTAATGACTGCCTTTGTTGCCGAGTTTACCGCAGTCCACTTCTAGTCTCATTACCCACTTTGAGTTGAACCAGGGTTTTATAGAAGACAAGATTCAGCTGGCGCCACTTTTATTATGGATCAGTATTTGGTCAAACCCAGCAGCTAAGCTTTGTAAAGATATTATATCTGATTGCCTGATGTTGGATAAGGCCTATTTCATACCGTGGCTGAGTTACACACGGCACACTTCTGGATCCCTCAGTATATCCTCTTGGTTTACTGATCCTAGTTCTATCCCAAAAAATGCCAAGAAGGAGGTGAATATATATTTTAAGGACTATTGTGCAAACATTAGACTGAAAAAGGAGTTATAAATCCTCGGTGTTGCGCTATTGTAGTCTCCTATATACAGACGCATCCCCTTTATATTCATCTTTGGACTTGTCTAGATGGGAGCAGTCACTTCTCTTTCACTTTAGAGCAGGGTCAATTCATTGGTCCTTATTCTTCCAAAAATTTCGGGACCCAGAGGGAAAAATAATTCTGCACAATCACTATTGCACTTTATGTTTTTTTGCAATTTGCACAGCCTAGCACGAAAGCATTTTTTAACACCTTTGTTATGGAGGAAAGGTTTTCGACGCTGTAGACCAGGTCTCCTTTATTTACAATCTTTGAGTTTACACGAAGTTGTTTTCAATGTCTGTGCCTTTTTGAAAGCAGCCATTAGGGCTAGAAAAACCATGTTAGGTTAATTCGCTAGAATTATGGTTTAATACATGAAGCTTGACTGAGAAGTTTTGGCTTAGTTTAGGGGGATAGTAGGAGCGCATAGTGGACCCGTTAAGAGGATTTTGTTCTCTCACCATCCTCATCATTCTTTTTAAATCTCATCCATTCTCTGTATGAGTGTAATGGTGTTTTAAAAGAAGAATTTGATTACGACTTGTACTTAAGGAATTTTAAAGCTGTTTATGTACATATATCTTTTTATCTGTTTTTATGCAAGATCATTTTTAAATTTTATGTATGAATATGGGTATGTGCAATATTTCTATGTACTTTTATGGTCTATTTCCATTCAAACTGAATAAAGTTATATTGATTGATTGACCGCCTTTGTAATGAAGGTAAATGTTACCTAGTAATAAATACCTATTTTTGATTTGGCTGTTACTCATTCAAAAGTCAAACGTTCTTCTTTGAGCAGACATTTATTCTGTATGCATTTTTCTTTCAAATACCAGGTTAGCTAATTACTTCTCAGTAATAATGTAGTGCATTTGTCATCCATTATTCATTACCCTTAGCCATGGACTTACCAACATTTATTTAACCCTAAGTAGCTAATCAGATTTGCTGTTTACTGACCCAGACTTACTAACAGTAGACACTTACAATTAAAATTACTTCTATTCTGCTGACATTTCTTTCTTTACCTCACAAGTCAATCGTATGTATTTTGTTATGCACACACAAATCTAAATCCTTTGTAGCTGGTTGAAAACAGCTGATCATTTGAAGAAAGAATGGAGAATTACTTTTAAAGCAAATTAATTATTGCCAGTGACTAAAGATTAAATATTCTCATCTCTCTGGAATGTGTTTTGGCAAAGAGTGAGAATGCATTACTAATTCTATCATGGCAAGGTTTTAAGGGAGTCATTTAAATGTGTTTACTAATACAATAAACTTTCTAATTTAAGCTAATGAAATTCCACAGGACAATTGCCAATGTGGCGTTCCTTTGTAAATTATGATATACTGAACAATTGTAAAATTCGTACGCTGCTAGACACGGATAGTGGCCACTTTAGATCATCTTCTGTCCTCTGTTTCATTTCCTCTGGAATGAAAAATTGGGCTTAAATGTCATCTGCACAAATACCAACTTAAAATGGCTCACTTAAAACCAATTATACTGCACAGGATAGTTTTCATTTTGTGCTTTTTGTGCAAACGCAAGTGAAACATTGTGCAAAAGTCACAAATGATCACGAGAGATGAGGAAGAGCAAGCTAGGGATTGTCCGGCTGCGCCTACCCAAATATACATGGCTTCGGCCCCACGCCTTCCGGTTTTCAGTCCAGGCCTTCACACTCCAGTGTGCATTGCTCATACAGAGGTGTTAAGTTTGCCATGCTCATGCATATTGTTAGGATCTTGATCCTTCTGGAATGATAGAATGTGGAATGTGTAAAGCATTGTCATGCGTGTTATTGGAATGTATACTATTGAACAGGGAGTAGCATATTATGTGAGCCTGCTGCCCTGTCCGTTCATACTTCTAGATGCTTAAAAATAAATACTTAGGGGCCGAATTTGATGTCGGGTGGAATTGCTTCCGCCTGACACTGACTCGGTCCTCGGACCTACCGACCTCTGGTCAGCAGTCCCGACCGCCTCATTACGATGTGACCACACACTGTTTGGTTGCATTCCTGCATTTCCCTATGGGAGCATGCATTACAGCTGTAAACCAGCCGTAATACATGCTCCCATAGGGAAATGGGAGGTGCAATTCATCCCTGCACCCCATGACAGGCACCTCAAGGTGCCTGCCAGATGGTGCAGAGTTAAATGGAGGGGCACCATAGGTGCACCCTTGGCCCCCAACGGAGGCTGCAAGCACAAGGGGGCCCTGCTGGGGGCTCCCAAGCATGCTTTCCGACAGGCCGGCATGGAAACCATGCTGGAAAACGTGCATCGTATCTCAAGCGTGAAAAGGCCCGCCCTTGAGATTATTGGCTGGCTTCCCACTGGCCCTGGGGCTCCTGAAGCCCCTCAGAAGCCAGCTGGAATGACCGGCCGGTTTACTTTCCGACTGGCTAGATCATAATTAGGTGGTCGGAAAGTAAACCAACGGCCCATTACGATGTCGGAGCCTTTACGGGCTGCATCGTAATTGGCCCCTAAATTTGAGTATTACTTACCTGCCTCTGCATCTTTATACTTATGTTCCTATTATTTCTGAGACTGTACAGTCAATCAACTGCTTACATGACTTACAAATGACAGTTAAGGCCTAATGGTTTCTTAAAAATATAAAAGTAATATATATAGATATATTCGTTTTTTTATAATGTGATGACTAAAAATAATAATTAGATGATTGTTCTGGAATTGCAAAAAACAAAAGTAGAGGAGCACAGTTTCTGACCAAGTATATGGTTTCGTAGACCACTAATGTCTTGTAAATCACAAAACACACTTGAGAAAGGAGAAACAAATGGGATTATTCCCATTTGTTTGTCCTTACTCAAGTGTGTTTTGTGATTTATACGACATTAGTTTTTCTACGAAACCATATACTCATACAGAAACTGTGCTCCTCTAGTTTTGTTTTTGAACTTTACTTGTCCGAGTCTTTTTAAAGGTTGACCTGAAGAGTGAGCACTGGTTAATACTCTGAACTATAACAGTGTGCGGCAATCATATACCATAACCGTTTCTCTAGCAATATAATTGTTCTGGAATTGTTCTTGAAATATTGTTTTATTCATTGAGCATTTATTACTTTTTTAGTTTAATACATGTTAATATGTTTGGAGTTAGATCAATACATATACACCAAAAACAACTTACCAACAGCTCCCAAGACCCCACTCTCTCACAATCACACAGCCCAGCAATCACCCCCACAAAACTTCACATTTGCATGCATGCTGCTCAACACCTGATCACTAACCAAACACACCACAGAGATCTGGTACCTGCTGCACGATAATGCCCTTGACCTACATTTCCTCATGAAACCTGGCTGAACCCTGCCCAGACGTGGGTCCCTTGCTCACTTTGCCACTGGATTCAAGCAAGCCTGGCTGATGACGGCTGGAATGCCAGAAACCGGTCCTAGGATGCTTGTTTCCGGTCCAGGGAAGACATGGCTTGGCAGTTCGGGCTGGACTGTTCCCATGAGACACAGGGTCAGACTGATTTGCATATGGCCATGTCTGAACTGGGGTGGTGGAGTGAGCTAAAGAATGATGATGGATTAAACCCAGATCAGTTGACTGGGGGTGAGTGTTTGATTGGTTCAAACGTTCCGTCCATCATCCCCTTTTGTATCGCTTTGTTCGCCCTAAGTTGGCGGGGGTATGCCCAGACGTGGGTCCCTTGCTCACTTTGCCACTGGATTCAAGCAAGCCTGGCTGATGACGGCTGGAATGCCAGAAACCGGTCCTAGGATGCTTGTTTCCGGTCCAGGGAAGACATGGCTTGGCAGTTCGGGCTGGACTGTTCCCATGAGGCACAGGGTCAGACTGATTTGCATATGGCCATGTCTGAACTGGGGTGGTGGAGTGAGCTAAAGAATGATGATGGATTAAACCCAGATCAGTTGACTGTGGGTGAGTGTTTGATTGGTTCAAACGTTCCGTCCATCATCCCCTTTTGTATCGCTTTGAACCCTGCATCGGCAACTGACAGCACCACAGCCACCCCACCCAGCTACAAGATTGCCAGGCAAGATAGACTTCACAAGCCTGGAGGTAGAATCACCATCATCCATAAGAACACCATCAGCTGCACCATATAGACAGACACCTCATCCTCTAACATGGAACACCTGTTGTTCTAGATCCACATCACGGTCAACTTCACCCTAAGCAGCAGTCTCACCTACACACCACCAGGACTGCGCATCATCTTTACTGAAACTTTTTTTGACCTTGCTGCACAATAGGCCTCATTGCTAGCAATAAAATACTACTAGGGGACACAAACTTCCATCTAGAAGACCACGCAAACCCCAACTCAAGGGCTGTTATGGAAGACCTCAGAAGGAGGGCCTCACTCATTCAGTAAAAGGACCTACTCACATTGCAGGATCCTATTTTCATCAACTTCGCCAACATCTGAGTCAACAAGCCCACACCAGTCCCCTGAATAGGCTACACCCTCATAAAGTTCAGCATCCTTGTCCCTGTATGAAACACACACACCACCACCAGACCAGCCTGCTTTAACTGGAACAGCACTACTGACAAGGGCTGGAACACCGATCTCAGCACTCACTGACCTAAACACAGCAACAGCCTCCCCAAAGACAAAGCATTTCAACAATTGGATCATATCCCGTGCTGACACCCTGGCCCTCCTCAAACACAGCAATACAAGAGCCAGACCCTACGCCAGTTGGTACATGGAGAAACTCAGACTGATCAAATGCTACCACAAACAACTGGAGTGCAAATGGAAAATGAATCTAACCACCAAACGTGCCACTCTAATGGATCACATTGATGCCAGCACCAACAGAGGCAAAGAAACCTTCACCTTTGTGAAAGATTTCACCTCACCATCGACCGCCTCCAACTCGACCACCACCTCGCAGGACCTCTGCAATAATCTCTCTCAATTTTTCAGCAACAAAATCACCTCCATTTACAGAAACTTCAACCCACAACCAGACCTGACAGACCTTGCCGAACATCTCCCAGTCTTATCCAAAGAACCAATATAAAGCATATAGCCCATCATCACCATAGGTAAACTGCTGCCACCATGAAGTCCATCAACTCAGGGTTCCCATCAGACCCCTGTCCCCACCATGCCTCATCCAGAGGACTGCAACCCATCAGCGCCATGCTCAGTTCCATTCTGAATACCTCGACCTCTTTGGGAACCTTCCCAGATGCTTGGAAATATGCAGATGTTCTCCCATTGCTTAAGTAATGCTCTGCAGACCCTTCAAAACTTGCAAACTACAGACTGATCCCTGCTACCATTCCCGGCTAAGCTCTTATAAAAATTCATTAACAGACACCTCCCCAAAGATCTCAATGACCAACTATTCCTCAACATCACCCAGTGTGGTTTGAGACCCAACCACAGCATGGCAACTACCCTCAGTGCTGCCAAAGAGGACATCCATATGAATCTGATCAGAGGAGACACGGTGGCCCTCATCCTCCTGGACCTCTCTGCAGTATATGACACAGTCTCCCACCCCATCCTCTTTCAATGCCTACACAGCATTGGAATCCAAGAACACATGCTCCGATAGATCTGCTCCTTCCTGACTGGAAGGACCCAGCCAGACAGCCTGGCACTCTACATCTCAGGCGCCCGCAACTGCATCTGCTGAGTACAAAGGATCCTCTCTGAGCCCCACCCTCTTCAACACATAGATGATCCATTAGCCATCATCCTCCGCTCTCACAAAATCAATGTCCTCTCCTACGTTGACAACATCCAACTCCTTCTCTCCTTCATGGAGAAGACACCCAGTACCTGGATCAAGTTCAATCCCTGCATGACTTAAATCATCAACTAGATGAAGATCAACTGTCAAAAGTTAAACATTGACAAGACCAAAATTGTGATCTTTGGGAAAAGCATATGACTGAGGGACTCCACCTGGTTGCCAACAAAGCTAGGAATGACACTCCACCCCATCCACCCATGCCAAGAACATTGTGATCTTCATCAACAGCAAACTTAACATGACCGCCCAAGTCAATGCCGTCATCGCCTCATGCTTCCATTCCCCGAAAGTGCTGAGGAAGATTTTCAAATGGCTCCCAACCAGTACCTGGGTACCTGACACACGCGACCTTGTCACAATCAAGGTGGACTACAGGAAAGGCTGCTGACTATTCTCATCTCAGCAGCCAGAATCACTCTCAACCTCCCACAATGGACTAACATCACACCACACCTGAACGAGCTCCACTGGCTCCCCATTCCCCAACAAGCACAATTCAACTCCTCACACACACTTTCAAGGCACTATATGACACTGGCACAGTATACCACAACAATTGTATCTACTTTCACAAACATTCCAGACACCTCTGCTCATCTGCACATTTTGTATAGTCAGTGTCCATAGGCCTGCATGTGTTCTTTCTTTTCCAGGCCTCCTGCTTGTGGTTGTTGTGACCATGTTGCTGGTGGCCGTTTTGTGTAGGCAGTCAGTGTGCTTTTGCCATAGACCTGCATGCATTATTTGCTGTGGCCATGCCTCCTTGCTCAGTACTGTTGTTGTTGATGACCATGTGGCATGTGGGACTGGCTGGCAGCCATTTTGTGCATCTAGGCAGTGTGGCCCTGTGCCATAGGCTTGAATGGACGGTTGACAATGATAGCAGTTTAATAAATTAACATCCATGAGGATAATTTCACTTATTTATAGTTTTTTGGTTTCATTTTTTTTTTATTTTAAGTTTTTTAATTAGAATTTTGTTCGTTTTATTTTTTTAATTATTTAATTTTTGAACACTTTTTTAAATTTAGTTTACTTTTTTTATTTCTTTTTAGTTCAGATTATTTTTTTTCCCCCATTTTCCTAACATCTAGCATCAACCCCATGTCTGCTATAGGTGCACTGCACAACAGCATTCATTGTCTAAGAATTATTCCATTATCACCTGCACCTCCCTGAGTGCCACATCCCAACGCGATGCACATAAAGCAAACAGTTACATCTGTATGTTGTTATTGTTGCCCCTCTGATCCTTCCTGAGTGTACTGTACACCATGAAAGTTTATCTTGGTGTTGTTTTACAAATGGATAGTTAGACTGTATTGCTAATTATTTAAAATAAGTGACCACACTAAATGATATTGTTTGTTTGTAGTACTAATTGAACTGCAACAATGCCACGTTTCACTGACGTTCTTCTTGCTTGCTTGCTTTTAGGTGCACAAGAGAAAAGACATCACCCACAGTACTGCCAGACAGAAGGCCTGTGCATGACGTGACGTGTGACTGACTACGCAACACAGGCATCTCTTCAGCTTGTGAACCTAAGTGCCACTGCCACATGACAGCTTCAAGATGGCCCCAAAGTAAGTTCCTGCAGAGAAAGTGGCTAGTGGGAAGGAGAAGAAGCAGATTTCCACCACTGGCGTGACAACCACAACTTTTGTTCGGTAAAGTTGTGCTTGCCGGAAAGGCCTCTGGCAAGCAAGCTGAGAGCAGCCCTCCTGCATCACCTGCACCCCCTCAACCTAAGGCCAGGACCATGTCTGTGAGTGAGACAGCCAGAGAAATCATGTTGACGCCGATGAGTAGTGATATTGAATTGGATTTGTCCCTTTGACTAAGTAGTACACAATCGTTTTAGGAAACAGATCAAAGTGGATGGCAGCCGCAGCCAGCAATAGCACATTTGCCTGATGTTGGAGCAGAACAGGAGGTTGAGCTTCCTTCCGCGCAAGAAGTTGAACCTACTCTTTTAGTATCATTGGTCCCAGATCTCCAGCAAGGAAAAGGAAGAGTACTACTGCACCATCTTCTCCAAGTGCCACTTCTGATGATGATGATAGGGACATGGAGTGGACCCCAGCAGAGTCCAGGAGACAACAGGAGAGGCAAGGGGAAAAAAAAGTTCCTGAAGGACTTAGACTTATGGAAGGGGATGATGAGGAGGATGAGGATGATGAGGTAGTCATGTGGAAGGTAACACAGAGGAGTCTGTCATTGCTTTTCAACCTGCTCTGAGAGCTATGGCACAGGTAGCACCACCACCAGCTCCCATACTTGCAAAGCCCCAGCTGAGAAGTCCTGCACCAACCCCCCTAACAAGAAGCAGAGAGACAAAATCGACAACACCCCCACCTATCCTCCAGTTCTTCTTCAGGCTTTGGCAGTGGCACAGTAGAAAAGTACTCCTCCCCAGTTTGGGACTTTTTTGCAGTTAGCAAAGAGGGGGAGTACATTGCAGTATGCAGCATTTACAGCACGAGTGTACGTCGAGGTAAGCCTGGTACACATTATGATACTAGAGGCCAAATGATCCATATGAAAAAAACTTCACACAATCCAGTGGGAGGAGCGCCTTAAAAAAATTGCTGAACATGGTTGTGGTGGTGAGGAGAGCCAGGGAACATCAGCTACAAGTTCAATCATGATGGAAGGTGATGATGAGCAAAGCAGCCCAGTCCCCAGCAGTGCACCAGTAGATTCACCCACCTCGTAACTTCACAATGGCACAAGATTCTGAGTGAGTTGGCGACACCATGGCATACAGTGGCTGCCCACCATGACGTACATTGAGTCTATCACTACCATCCACTTCTTGAAAGAATCCTGTGTCATTGCCTCAGAAAATAAGAAAATCCAGGCTACTATTATGGGCATCTTTAGGCAGGAGGGGCCCTACAAGCGGAACCACCCAACCTCAACGTTTGTACAATGGGCAGCTGGCAAAAATGTTAGCGCTGGACCTCCTCCCTTTTTCTTTTGTGGAAGGAGTAGGATGCTTACACTTTGTGGCAGCCATTTTCCCAAGAAGGAAGGTACTGAATAGGACCTATTTTGCCAGAGCTGCAGTTGGTTGGACAAGCTTTTCAGCAAAGTGTTCACACCATCCACCTGAAGACAGACATTTGGACCAGTTGTCAAGCTACTGATTACATGTGCATCGCTGCACACTGGATCTCTTTTGCATAGGTAAAGCAAAAGATATCTTCAGGTCTTGGTCCTGAAGAAAAATTTTAAGAGCTTTTGGCATCATGCAACAGTGGCCATGTTCGCCATGGAGAAATCACATACAGCTGTAAACATCTTGGAGGAATTTAACAGCAAGGTGTATGAATGGCTGTGACCCAGAGGTCTCAGAAGTGGATTTGTTGCCACAGGCAATGGCAGTAACATAGTCAAGGCCATGTCAGACGTAGGCTATTTCAGCGTCCTGTGTTTGGCCCATTGCATCAAACTGGTGGTGCAAGATTACATCAAACAGGAAGACATAGTCAGCAAAATACTGACCACCTGCAGAAGATTCTGCACTCATTTCGGTCATTCTTTTCAAGCCAGAAGCAACTGCGGATTATTCCACATAATAATAGTGCACCAGTTTAAGCCCTGATATAGGAGGTGCCAACATACTGGAACGTGTCCTTTTACATATTGCAACATCTGTTTGAGCATTACAAACAGATCAATGACTGTGTCATTCAAAAAGGAGGGGATGCAGTTGGGAAAGCTATGACCATGGATGCGGACAAATGGGGCCTAGTCAAATGCCTGATACAGATGCTAATCCCTGCTGAGGTTTTAACAAGGGAAGTTAGCAAGGAGAACAGTATGATGGGACAAGCTATCCCATTGTTGTATTTCCTACAGGACCAGCTAAAGAAGGTGTCTGAAAGGTTCACCCCACAGGTGTGAGTGAAAACACAGAAGCGCATGCCTTGGCTGAGACCTTAATCCTTCACTTGGCTTATAATACAAGGCTGCAACATGACATTATTGAGTCCAAAGAGTAGATCTGTGCCACACTACTTGATTCATGGCAAATAAAAATTCTGCCCACTTTCATTCCTTTTTCTGAAGGGGGTGTTTAAAAAAATAAGATGTGGATTATAGAGCAAGCCAGAGACTTGGAAGAACGGCTAGAGCTTTGAGTCCCCCCCGCAGTTCTGGGGTGCCGTCTTTAACTTCCAGAGAGGGCAGTCTTGTCTCACAGCAACCAACAACACCATCAACCAGAACACCATCAACAGCAGCAACAGAAAGACCAGACCCAACTTCTGCATTGTAGTGGTTTCGATTGGCAGGGCTCAAGTCCAGTGCAGAGGTGACGGCAAAACAGATTGAGCAAGTGGCAGTCCTGATGACCATCCACAGGATGTTCCAGGAGTATCTGTATGATCCAAAAGAGGTCTATGTGAATCAAAATTCATTGATGTATTAGGGAAGATGTCCAATGGCCAGAGCTCAGCAGGCTGGCAATAAAGAAATCTGGCTTGTCCTATAACCAGTGTGTCTGCTGAACGTGTGTTCAGTGCAGCTGGTGCAGTTGTTACAGTGAGAAAGACCAGTTGCATGCCTCAAAATGTGGAGAGATTGATTATGAGCAAAATGAACCAACATTTTATACAACACAATTACACCATTATTAAAACAGCAGCACAGGAGGAGGAGGTTTATTGGACCAAAATTGAATCAAACGTGTTAGTTGACCAACTTCTGGGTGAACCACCTGAGTTTAAGGATGAACACTACTTCCCGGACTAAGTATGCCAGTGCACCTATAGAACTTTTTAATCTTTTCTCGTTGATCTTAGCAAAAAATAAAAAGAAAGTAGCTAGTGGATTTTTATTTTTTTGTGTCAGATTTATGCTGCCCCACCTTTTTTATTAATCACATATTTTGCTGGACATTGGGGACAATGCGGGTACCCCTCGCATGCCTTGTGCCTATCCCTTTTTGCATCACTTAGCACTAGAAGGTATGCCCAGAAGATCATTCATTGTTTACAAGACTGCCTTTCAATACCAAATTCCAATGTGTTGCTTGCATCAAAGATGATTGACTGTCTAAAACCTAACCTATCCGTGCTTGGATTGGAAGAGGTAACTTCAACTGTTGCAATAGTGAGTGACAGATTGTGTAAGTGATGATGATAATTCATGTGGTGGCAGACAGTGAGGGAGAGTGTTGAACTGTAATGTGGAAATTTGCATTAGATGATTGATTTGCAATGTTTGGGGCCTGAGTGATGGGTGATCATTTTTTGCCTGGAGGTGATTGGCCTTCACAAACTTACCTGTATGGTCCACTCCTATGATCCTTCTGTTTCTTTCATCATCTAGGATGGCTGCCCCATTTGACTGTCAAGAATGCCAAATTCCAATCTGCTGCTTGCATTAAAGGGGAGATAGTGTACCTACCACTGTGCTTGTATTGGAACAGGTAACCATTGCACCAATAAGTGATCAGAATATCGAGTGACTGTGAGTGATGTGTGGAGGCTGACAATGAAGGATGGTGTGTTGAACTCTAATACAGAAATTTCTTGTGATGATTATTAATTTGCAATGTTGGAGGCCAAAATGATGGGCGATCATTTATTTCCCTGGAGGTGATCGGCCCTTTCACACAGCCATGTCTAATTGCACGGTCCTTTCCTTTTTCTGGCTCTTCAGAGACCAGAACAGTCATTTTAGTTAATAAACAAAAACCTATGCAAAATACTGTAATTCTGTTTCTCTACTTGTTCTTCAACAGCAATGCACCACACGTCTATCTTACTTGGGTCATGATGATGACTGGTCTAGGACGGAGTTATTCAGAATCAGGAGACAGGAGGAGGATGGAAGAACTCAGGGCAGGAGTTGCAGAACTACCTCATCAACAGCTATTCATGTGGTGGCAGACAGTGAGGGAGAGTGTTGAACTGTAATGTGGAAATTTGCATTAGATGATTGATTTGCAATGTTTGGGGCCTGAGTGATGGGTGATCATTTTTTGCCTGGAGGTGATTGGCCTTCACAAACTTACCTGTATGGTCCACTCCTATGATCCTTCTGTTTCTTTCATCATCTAGGATGGCTGCCCCATTTGACTGTCAAGAATGCCAAATTCCAATCTGCTGCTTGCATTAAAGGGGAGATAGTGTACCTACCACTGTGCTTGTATTGGAACAGGTAACCATTGCACCAATAAGTGATCAGAATATCGAGTGACTGTGAGTGATGTGTGGAGGCTGACAATGAAGGATGGTGTGTTGAACTCTAATACAGAAATTTCTTGTGATGATTATTAATTTGCAATGTTGGAGGCCAAAATGATGGGCGATCATTTATTTCCCTGGAGGTGATCGGCCCTTTCACACAGCCATGTCTAATTGCACGGTCCTTTCCTTTTTCTGGCTCTTCAGAGACCAGAACAGTCATTTTAGTTAATAAACAAAAACCTATGCAAAATACTGTAATTCTGTTTCTCTACTTGTTCTTCAACAGCAATGCACCACACGTCTATCTTACTTGGGTCATGATGATGACTGGTCTAGGACGGAGTTATTCAGAATCAGGAGACAGGAGGAGGATGGAAGAACTCAGGGCAGGAGTTGCAGAACTACCTCATCAACAGCTATAAGCAAGATGTTATCGACTTCAGTTCAAAGTTAAAACAAGAGTCTGAGACCTGGTACTCAGCTATGAGGAATATAGAGAGGTGCTTTTGTGAAATGCTGCTGCTGCTGTGTGTGTGTGCGTGTGTGTGTGTGTACCTGTGTTGGACTTGTAGCAAAAGTAAAACTTTGAGTCTCCCTCTTGTTCTTTTTGCTCTGCGTCAGAGTCTTCTTGATACACTCCTCAATAAGCTTACCTTCCTTCTGTCCTTTTCCTTGTCTGTAAAATCCAAGTTCTCTTTTACAATCTACAGGCCTTCTTCTGGTCTCCTGCAAGAACGAAAGGCAAAAGCTAGCCAAGCTCAACAACACTCCTTGTTACCTACCGGACCAGTCCAGGCAGGAACCAAAGAGTGGACATTTCCAAGGAGAATGCAGATACACCATCTAGTTTTGCAATATGGTATCATTTATCTTTTAACAATCATATTTATAGAAGTGGGTGGTTGGGTTCACTCCCCAACCTAGAATACTGAAAAGTTAGATATCCGATAGCTTGGGTCTCGGGGGTAGAAGGACTGTTTGCAATGCAATTTTATCTGTATTCTGTCATACTCATTCCTTTGTTTCCTTCTGTAACAGATTGATGGAGAATGATGTGCTGCTGCTCATTGCCCAGATGAATGCTGTCAAACCTTTCCCCAAATCCCCTTTCCCATCCATTCAGCAAACCCCTAAACCTCTTACCCCGGGCTGTGTGATTTATTGAGGTGTGGCTTAATTTACACCATCAATGGATCACACACTTGGTGGGGCGGATGTGTTGAAAGCTACAGCACCTTACTGCAGGATCTTCTAAGAAATAGCCCGCACTGGCCCATTACCTACCAGCACATGAAAAGTGATCCATATTTTAGATATAGAATGAACAACATCAGTCATCAGCATCATCATTCAGGGCTTGTGTTGTGCAACCCTAAATGCCTAACCTAAGCTTGTCCACTCCAGACTTTGAGTCCATTTTTTATAACTCGAGGATTTCACAAATTATAATACTAGCTCAACAATAGCCAAAACGTACTAGTATTGCTGTTTTTTGTATGTTAGCACTATCAGGCATTCTTGTTGTGTCATCATGTAGTACTTAGGTGGTGTCAATTCTTCGTTAAACTTTGATAAACCAAACCCACTAATTCAGTCTTTCTTTTTCATTTAGTTGCCTACGATGGATAATCAATCAATCATTCAGATTAATCCTACAATTGGAGCTCACCTGGGTGGAACTCGAAGTGGGACCTCGCTTGAGAAGTTGTTATTGCTTATTCTATTTTCAGGTAAGACAACTAGTATGGATGAAATTTAACCAGTTAACTTAGTAAGTAGTATCTAACTGCTACTATTATTTATCTAGGTTGTTGTAGACAACATAGGTTATCATGGCAGCATTACCCCTAATGGTCAAGATAGTTAGAGAAGTACACTCTCTCTTAAGTTACAAGCTCATAAACAGGCTGTGTAAAACTAGCTGAAGGGAGCAGTGCACAGTAAAAGTAAAACAAGCTACTTCAAGCATACATTTAGATTAAATAAAATAGCTTTCCCCTTTATTTATTTACAAAGAAACCCACCCTCTCCACCAAACAACACGCCTACCCCTCTCCCCAAACAAAACTCACCCAAGCCCCAAAACGCAAAATGTCCAAGAAAAAAGTCACTCCAATCCCAACACCCTTCCCACCCTCTCCACCCAGCCCCAATAAAAAACAAGTCCCCCCAACCAAAACAAAAAATTGAAAAAAGAGCTAGAAGAGGGCATTATGGATATCTCTCCGGAGCTGATCCAGGCTCTGTTCCATCATGGTGAGCCTGCCTTCGATGGTGTTCAGCCGCTGCAGGATGCGGCACAGCAATGGCATGTTATCAGTGCGGTAGGGCAGCAGTTGGCTGGCGGCGGTGCCTGTGATGGGATGGCCAGGTGCTGGAGGCTGGGGGACCAGCTGAACTGGGGCCCAGCTGTGGTGCATCACTTTCCTCCTCCTCCTCTTCTAGGACCACCAGTCACAGGTATTCTACCTGGATACACTTTATCCTCTGCCACTGCAGATGGGCTTCTATCTCCTGCCTGTTGGGTGGTCCAGCTAGACCAGCAAGAGCAGCTATATTTAGAAAAACAAGAACGACAAATTGTAAATAATGCTCTGTGCAAACAACTGTTTTAAATTACTGGTTGGCACAATAGCAGTGCATTGGTGGTCCCCTAGGGCCATTGGAATTTGATGTGATTATGATTAGGAGAGTCACAAGGCCAATTTTATGTTTAACCCACTCATGCTTTGCACAAAAAAGCGCTGACTGTGTGGCAGAAAAGTATTAAAAGGCAGAAAAACATCACCGGATTAAAAAAACTGTGATTTGATTTTTTTTTCTTCTAAAGGCTTTTCAATTAACTATTGACATACAGTTTGAGTTGAAAAATAAATTACCTCTCCATTAATGAGTATGGCATTATGCACTATATGGAGTAAAAGTTGTGTGTTGTGCTAAAATAATGAAGCCATGCTGATTGCTAGCCAGCACGTGCGGTAGTTTGCTACTGTCTTCAGCTGGGGCAGCTGAAGTTGACAATTATATATTTTGAATTCTAATTGCCCTGCTCTTCTACAAATGCTCTTCTTTCTACCCCAACTGCAAAGAGGCAGATGAATAATAAATTAGTTACTACTTCACACACCTCACATATGAAATGTGGATATTAATATTAACCTGTCTGCAGTAAGTAAATTTTGGGGAAAGGAATGGACTATATAGATTATATTTGGCACATTCCTCATTGTGTACCCCATGAGCCAAACTTGACATCAAATCATGCACTTACTCCCACTTTACGTTGTGGCCTCGCCCACCACCACATATTTCCAACAAATTAATTCGCTGGGCAGTAAGCAAGGAAAGGTAACTCGTTCATATACTGTACTGCAAGGGGTAGGGTAGAGGGATTAGACAGCTTACTTGGGCCTGCAATCTGAATCTTCACAATAGGCAGCACAAACATTCCAATACCCCAAGATTCTACCCTAAGAAGTTCACAACAATCATAAAAGGACTTACTGGAGTCAGCAGAGTCCTCGGCAGTAGCGCTGGTGGTCGGCGCTGGCTGACCGGCTTCTCTCAGACCCTCGGCAATGTCCTTCTTCTTGCCCTTGGGTTCTGATGAAAGAAATTAAGAAGAAAAAAAAATAGATTAGTGATTCAGTTAATAATCTCCACAAAACATTTTATTACAAGTGAACATAGTCACAATGTACTACAGATTGCCTATAGTACGACTAGTTTCAACTCAAGTTTATTGACTATCGTTGAGTTGCCCATACTAATCCTGAAATCCCTATTCCAAATTTCCTTTAACAAAAACTACATTTGTAACTAATGCATTGCACAGAATGATCTTTGATTCTATTCCCATGACTCTACCCCCTTGATGGACCAACTCAGTCTCCCTTTTTTGCAATGCATAGATGCATACTACACTTCTCTGTGAAATATGTAACTTGGAACTGTACGAGCTACATAAACAAAGTCACAGAGAGAATGCACTACTCACTGATTCACTATCGTGACAGGAGAAAAGTCTGCAATGGCTTCTTAATTAATGAGCCAAAGTGAACGTCAATGATTATTATTATTATTTGCAGATTTATACAGCACGTAGCTGCCCCAGCGACGGGGCATCCCAGCGCTATCAAGAATGACTGTAAGTAGTGAGAGCCCGGGAAAAGGAGAGAAAGTTACGCCGGGAAAAGCCAGGTCTTTATGGCTTTCCGAAAAGCTAAGTGATCTTGGAGCCCTCTAATAGCAGTCGGAAGGGAGTTCCAGAGTTTGGCCGCCAAAACTTTAAAAGAACAACCACCAGCTCTGGCTCTTAAAACTCTGGGGGTGCATGCCAACCCTTGGTCAGCTGACCGCAAGGGACGGCTCGGTACGTACGTTGTTAGCAGTTCTGCTAAGACCGGAGGAGCTTTTGAGTCAAGATTTTATGAGCAAGGCAAAGTGTCTTGAACTGGATTCTTTTCCCTACCGGCAGCCAGTGTAGTTTAGGTAGAAACTTAGACACTGAACATGATTTCGGAAGCGCCAGTAGAGTACGGGCCGCTGCGTTTTGTATTCTCTGAAGGCGCTGAATACAGGATTTGTTGGCACGTAAATAAAGGGAATTGCCATAATCCAGTCTGGATAAAATAGTAGCCTGTAGAATAGTCTGCCGGACTTTGGGTTCGAAAAAGCCAAGTAGAGGTTTTAACCCTCTCAGGAGCCCGAAGCAGGTCCCTGCGACTAATTTGGATTGAGCGTCAAAAGAGAAACCTCTATCGATCCAAAAGCCCAGGTTCTTGACCGCCTCCTTCGGCAGAGGTGCTGGTTTTAATTGGTCTGGCCACCATTGCTCTGACCACATATCGCTGTCTCTCCCGAACAGCAGAATTTCTGACTTACTGGCATTTAGCTGCAAGCAATTTGTTGTCAGCCAATTGGCGATTGCCAGCATATCCTCCTTAAATTTGATGAGATTATTTTTACATTTCTTAGAAAAGGCGATGACTAATTGCGTGTCGTCGGCATAGGAAACCAACGACAACCCTCTGCTTTTTGCCACCACTGCCAAGGGTTGTACATAGATGTTAAAGAGCACGATGCTCAGTATCAATCCTTGCGGAACCCCATGTCTAATTGCCAACTCCTGGGAGTGGTAGGGTGGCACTATGACCTGGAAGGTTCTGCCCTCTAAGAAAGAGCGAAACCAGGCCAAGGCCGAATCCCCAATCCCTATCTCCTGTAGCCTGCACAGTAATATTTCATGCGAGACAGTGTCGAACGCGGCACTTAAATCCAAAAGAATTAAGGCTGCGGAATTTCCGTCGTCTAAGCTACTGCGAATTTCCTCAGTCACTGCCAACAGAGCCGACTCAGTACTGTGGCGGGCTCTGAAGCCATTTTGCGAGGAGTCAAGGATGGCAATTTCCTCTATAAACTCTGTCAGAATAGTATTGACATGGGATTCAGCCACCTTGGCTAGAAAAGGGAGCTGGGAAATGGGGCAATAGTTACCCGGTTCAGATGGGTCTAACGATGCTTTCTTCAAGAGAGGTGTCACTTTAGCGTGCTTCCAAGCTGATGGTATACGCGCTGAGGTCAGGGATAGATTAATCAGTTCCCTGGCCACTGGTAAAATGAGGTTGCGAAATTGGCAGAATTGGGCTGGTCTCAAGGAATCAGCTGGAGAGCCTGATTTAATTTTCAAGCAAAGAGACTCAGTCTCAATAAGGGATATTTGGGGAAAGGAACACAGTGTTTTATCCGTCATGGGTCCCCTGTACTTATGCCCTATCCTCTGATCAATATTAGTAGTGGCCTGTGGAAAGCTTTTATACATTTTATCCACCTTATATACAAAATATTCGGCCAACTCATCGCACTGATTATTAGAGGTGACAGGTGAGTCGGCTTTCAAGTTTGCACATTTCATAACTTTAAGAAGGGAGAAGATCGTTTTGGGGAGTTGTTACTCTCCGAAATTTTGCCAGCGATATACTCCGCTCTGGCTCTCCGGACCAGCTTATGGTATGCTTTAATGGATTTGCGGTATTTATTTTTTGCTTCTATATGATACGCGCGCCTCCAGGCCCGCTCAAGTTGTTTACATTTTTTCTTAGCGTCAATTAGGGATTCGTTGAACCAAGGGTTCGACTGTCCTCTTTTTTGTTTAAAGCTAACTTTAGCAGGAATACAACTGTCCAGAGCTTGATTCAGGCAATCCTGAAAGCATGTCTCAGCTAACTCTATATCTGATGACAGCTGTGGAGTGTGGTTTGACAATAAGTCAGAGAATTTATTAACCTCTAATTTATGCCAAGGTTGTTTGGACACCAATAGTGGACGGTTCGGCTCTGGCTTGCCTTGCCAATAAAAGGAAAAAGGGACAAGAAAATGGTCCGTCCAGGCCATGGGGATCGGAGGCTCAGTTTTTAAAGAGCCTAGGTTGGAAAATATGGGGTCCAACAAGTGACCTGCTGCATGTGTAGTATTGGAGACCCGTTGTGCTAACTGACATGCCTCTAGATCTGCTAAGAAATTGGCAATGCCCGTATTGCCGCTATCTTCTAGATGTAAATTGAGGTCTACTATGATGGTAACGTTAGCTGCCTTACTAGCCAGCAGGACAACTTTATTTACTAATTCTTCCCTAAAGACTTTAGATGGCCCTGGTGGTCGATAAATAAGCAGTCCAGAAACCGTAAGATTGTGGTTAAGGGTGATTTTAAAAAGTGCGCTTTCGCCCTCCGGGATGTTCTCCCTAATGAAGCTGCAGGAATATAGCTCCTTATGGATTAATGCAATCCCTCCACCTCTATTTCCGGTTCTGTTAAGTTGTTTCATAGTATAGCCTTGGGGGAGTGCGAGCCAAGATTCCGCAACGGAATCCTGCGTTAGCCAGGTCTCGGTCAGGAATAATACATCCGGAGACTCATCGGTTAATAAATCGAAAATCTCAGCATGATGCTTCATCAAAGACCGGCAGTTCAGGCTGAGAAACCTGAACTTTATGGAGTCGGGTGTCGGTATGTCCATCCCGTAACGCCTGAATTGAAATGAGCATTGTTTGCATTTGAAAGAGCCGACCGGTGGGGACCAAGCATACTTTATACAAGTAGAGCAATTAATGTTAAGTGACAGAAGCTCGGCTCGTGAATACTGGCGTGTATCTTTAGCAGATCAGGCACAGTGTCTGGCGTCTGGCGGCATCCAGGCGTGGACGGGCGCAGACGGGCTTGCCTTTGGCGCGCCTTTGGTGCGCCGGCGGCACGCCCGCTGCGAGCGTCCTCTGCGCGGCCAGCAAACCATGTGACTTAAATGCCGTTTCCCCCCGGAAATAAGATTGGCAGGGGGAGGAGCTACGTCCCTCCACTCAAGCGCCCCGTAAAGACCCTGGTGGACCGGGGACCATCTAATCCCTAAAGTGCGGTGTGCAATTGCCAACAAGTACAGTGCGAATTTAAAAATGTCAATTAATATTTTAAACAAGTTAAAAGGTTGCCGAAACACAGATTAAAATAGTCAAAAGCTATCCGTCCGGCGCGCAGCATCTATCTCTGCGCGGCCAGCAAACCATGTGACTTAAATGCCGTTTCCCCCCAGAAATAAGATTTGCAGGGGGAGGAGCTACATCCCTCCACTCAAGCGGCCCTTAAAGACCGTGGTGGACCAGGGACCGTCTAATCCCTAAAGTGCGGTGTGCGATTGCCAACAGGTACAGTGCGAATTTAAAAATGTCAATTAATATTTTATACAAGTTAAAAGGTTGCCGAAACACAGATTAAAATAGTCAAAAGCTATCCGTCCAGCGCGCAGCGTCTATCTCTGCGCGGCCAGCAAACCATGTGACTTAAATGCTGTTTCCCCCCGGAAATAAGATTGGCAGGGGGAGAAGCTACGTCCCTCCACTCAAGCGGCCCGTAAAGACTGTGGTGGACCGGGGACCGTCTAATCCCTAAAGTGCGGTGTGCGATTGCCAACAGGTACAGTGCGAATTTAAAAATGTCAATTAATATTTCAAACAAGTTAAAAGGTTGCTGAAACACAGATTAAAATAGTCAAAAGCTATCCGTCCGGCGCGCAGCGTCTATCTCTGCGCGGCCAGCAAACCATGTGACTTAAATGCCGTTTCCCCCCGGAAATAAGATTGGCAGGGGGAGGAGCTACGTCCCTCCACTCAAGCGGCCTGTAAAGACCGTGGTGGACCAGGAACCGTCTAATCCCTAAAGTGCGGTGTGCGATTGCCAACAGGTACAGTGCGAATTTAAAATGTCAATTAATATTTTAAACAAGTTAAAAGGTTGCCGAAACACAGATTAAAATAGTCAAAAGCTATCCGTCCGGTGCGCATACCTGAGTATGATTAGGTAGCGCTGAGCACCTGCCTAGCATAAACTAAAGTATATTAATTATATTTTATTTTAACACATGTCAGGTCTCAGGGTGCTGGAACCCACCCTAACATGGCAACAGCTTGGCAGGAGCGATCTACTGTACATTAAAAAATTTCTTAATTCCAAGAGAGATAGATGATGAGTTGCACCTAGGTGTGGTATTTTACCATATTAATTGCCTTCCACCAGATATACAGAGCTGACGTATGAAAGCATTTATGGGCCTTGTTAACATAGGTTAAAAAAAATCCATCAAACATTCAATGTTATATTTAAATGTGAATTTCTATATACAATTTTCTTTTTGATAATTAGAAATAAGCTTTTCTATTAAAATATTTTCTCAATATTGTTGTAGACTATGCTTTTGAAAACAACGCAATGGTGAATTCTATTTAATTTTTATGAAATATTTTTAAACTCTACATATTTGTAGTTGATGCAATTGTTCTTTCTATTGTTTTACTAGCAATATTTTGATGTCGATATGTTTCATATTTTAATTGTATGTTTCTATTGATCATTTGGCCATGATGTTTTTTGTGCCGGGTGCATGATACGCCTGGTGCATGATATGCATATGGCTGACTCCTTACATTGTCACCATGCTGATCTTATGTGAAGATGGCAACATTGAATGTGTTACTGTTTAGTCCCCAGGCACACACTATGAGCCACATGTACGAACATTTCATTTTGCTAGTCTCTAATTGTGATTTTTTGTGACTCACAATTAGAGACTTGCAACATGAAATGTACTAATGTGTCTCAGACACATTAGCGATTCCCAAATGGGTCGCAAGGGACCTGTCTCATCAATATTCAAAAGGCAGGTCACAATTTGCAACCCATTGGGAATAGGCAATAATACAGTGGTGGTGGCTTGCTGGGGACAGCAGACCACCATGTCTGTGTTTGCTTTTTAATAAAACACTTTTTCATTTGAAAGGGGGCCCGGTTTCCTTAAAGGAAAATGGGATATATTTCAAAAAGAAAAATGAAACGTTTCAGTTTCATTCTTTAATGGTAGGCAGCAGTCTGTTGGATCACTGTCTTCACAAAGGAGAAGGGATCCCTTGGGGACCTCCTTTTCATTTGTGACTGGCTTACCACCTACTTGAAATAGGTGGTAAACTGTGATTGTTTTGCAACCTCATTTTGGTCACAAAACAATTGTACATCCCCCTGCGGCTCACTATTAGGAAGGCATGCCCTTGGTAATAGCGACTCACAAACTCTATTTTGGTTACTGATTCATAAAATAGTGTTTGTACATAGAAACATTTATTTTACTGGTCACAAATTGTCCGATGGCCCACTTGTGACCGGTAAAATGCATCGTACATCTAGCCTCTCTTTTGCTCTTTTCAAGCACACGTGGGAGACTAATGGGATTACTCCCTTTTGTCTGCATTGGCACCAATCAAAGTGCCTTTAATATGTGGACTTGCCCTCTGTACAGTGCAGTTTTGGGTCTACACCTACACTCACTTTACCTACTGTGGGGTGAAATGTCACTTATAATTCTGACTTACTGTTGCGTTCTAATTGGATGATGCTTTCTGGATACTATTGTCTCTTAGTGAGGAGTTATTACATTCCTGACAATGGGATAAGATGACACACTTCCCTTTTACTGCAATATTGCCCTGAAGTAGTCAATTTTTTGTTGGATGAAACGTGTTGGCTGGCTTTAAGAATATTTACATGAAGCACTAATAAAAGAAGAACTTTATTGGAGACATAAAGCTTGCTGTAAATAAGGTGGTGCACCTCTGATTGTAATGTGTGCATCTAGCCCTATATCCCCTCACCTAGAACTCCATGTCATATTGAATCTCACTGCTTATGGCAGCAGATATTCCTGCCACTCAGCCATTGTAACTAGTAATTTTGACAATATTTTCCCCACATTTTTATATTGTACTTTGCCACCCGCTGCCCCCCTTGCATTTCTTGATAATGTCAATTGTGCTCTGGTTTGTTTTATTATTCTGATGGTTGTTGTCATCAACCTCCCCACTTCCATTGTTGTTTGAGTGGTGGGCCCATGCTGTGAAAGTACTGCAAGCTTGTTTAAGGTTACCTAAAGTCTAACAGACATCTGTGCCTTGGCTCAAGTATCCGGTTTTCTCCCACATCCTTATATGTGCTTTTTACATAAGTATAAAGCACATGCCTCCAGGTGAACTTCTATCTGTCTGAGTCCAACAAATTTGTTTTCCATGCTCATTGTTGCCTCCCTTTAAAGCACACTGATCATCCCTGATAAACAAAATAATTCTAAACAACAATCCATGCCTTTATTGTACCTTAATGTCAATGGCCTTTCTCATTATATCAACATTAATATGATACTTAATTATCTCGCCTCCAAATATTTTAGATATGGCACTACTGCAAGAAGGGCACCTTTGGAAAAACTGAACAGAGACTGGGTGGGTAAAGCGATGAACAGATGTTGCTCTCTGGTTGACCTGCACACATAGGCTACCTTTTCATCCAGCTTAAAGAAAAATGCAGAGTGTCAATATGTTTCAGAAAATATTTACAACTGAAGGTCCTCAAGACATGGACTGCTGAAAAAAGCTGGTATATTTTTACTATGAAATAAACTGTCATCAACTCGAATCATAGGTTGAATTCAACCATCTAATGGCACAAAAGTTGTCAGTTTTCTCTAACCATTCCAGACTACTCACCAAATTTGGGAACACCCCTATGATTACAGGGGGAGGAACATTGCCCCTGATACCATATTGTACAAAACTGAGAACAATGATAGCGCTAATATTGTGGATAGACCAGTTCTACAAGACAAATTGGGGAACTTGAATCTTTTGGCTCCCTGGGAATTGTCATATCTCACAGAAAGTGACTATACCTAAGTTTCATGGGGCTTATTTACAAGCCCCTTGCGCCACTTTTGCGTCATTTTTAACATGGAAAAGTGACGTACGGGTGACGCAAGTCACTTGTAAATAAGCCCCCATGTTTCTACAAATTACTTTTCCTCATGAGTCATTCTCTTATCCCAAACAATCAAGGTACTTGACACTGGAAGACAAGTGAGGGATGATGCTTGGTGTTGCTTACGTTTGATTTAAGACTTGTGGCTATGCCATCCATGAATTGGAGAACAAAAAACAGTACTAGCAACAAAATTCCAGAGATAAAGATGATATTACATGGACATGCTAAGGCTTCCTAGAAGAGAACATAATATTCTGACATAGAACCATATCATACTACAAACATATTGCATCCATAATATCAAGTACCACACCATTGTGATGGCAAGTATGTAGGTAAATGTAGCTGTACTATTCTTTACCCAACCTCAAACTATCTTAATGCTACATATATCCCAACAATGTACATTTGAAAGCAATATTTTGATAGAATACCCCACTAAATGTTCACTTCCATTTCCAAAATTTTCCACTTATGTCCACTGTCAATCAGACAGTGAAATCACTTGTGAGGGGATTCCACAATCCATCTTGGACGTCTTCTGGAAAGGCTCCTGTAAAGGACAGTTTCCCAATAGAATTTTATAGAATTAACAAACATCAACTCTATTTTTCCCTGCATCAGGTCTTTAATGATGCACACTTAACTGCCTCCCTGCACCACAACCTCACCAAAGCCATGGTATTCCTAAAATCATCTCCTGTGAGCGAATGACTGACGCATCTTACACTAAATACCAACACTATGTAGGTTTCTTGTGTTACCTCTTTGAAGTCAGAAGGGGCACCAGATAAGGATATCCCATTTCTCTGTTATTGTTCACCCTATCATTGGATCCACTGACTACTGCTGTCATATTATCTCAATCTGTTCAGAATATACAGACATCCATTGGGAACATGAAAATAACGTTGCATGTAGACAATATTTTTCTGACCCTATCTGATCCTAAAACATCAAAACCGCATTTGATGTATACTATTGACAAGTTCTCTGGGTTCCCTAAGTGCAAAATTAACTGAAGGAAAGGTGACTCAATCCTACTGTTGTGTTACTAGGGTTGCCATTGCTGATTATCACTTTGCTTGTGTGCCAAACAACCTCACCTATTTTGGCTTGTTAATCAAGTGAGAGGATAGAGATCCATACAATTGAATGTATAAATGTAATTTACTATTAGTAACTATCCACCTGTTTGTGAAGATCTCCACCACCTTTTGGAGATCCCCAATTGCAAGAGAAAATTAATAAAGTTAATTTTAAAAAATGAATAACATTAATTTAATGTGATGTAAAAATGTAAAATTGTTTTAAACAAATAATTCTAACATTGTACTACTTAAAAAAATATTCAACACACTTCCTCCTATAGTTAACTTTGTATTAAATTCTAAATTAATTTAAATATATGAATTCTTATTTAAAACTAATATTTTTGAAGAATACTTTAAAATTAAATTCACTCACTCTGACATTTATATTTTTTATTAAATTTGTAATGAACTTAGTTGTTAATTATGTTTTTAATTAATTGTACTAATTCAATACTTTTAAACTGAATTAAAAGCCTAATTTGATGAGTTTTACATTTCAGTGTAATATTACATTAGAAAAATAATTAAATTTAGCATAAATTATACTGAAGAAATAAATATATTTTCTCTGGGGAGACCTCAGCCCTGTGAATGGGGTTCTCTGCATATGTAAGAGTTATACAATTTAGCAGTAAATATGGGAGGGATAAGGAAGAGCAGTGGGAACATGGAGAATAATTACTACAAATTGGGAGGGGTGCATTGAAATTTAAGGAGGGGTTTAGGAAGGCACATGCTAATAGAAAACACTCACCCACATAAGAGTAAGTCAATTCCTTTTCACAAAATATGCTTCTAATTCATTTACATCCTAATAGCTGCAAATCGTATCATCACTACGTAGTTATGGTTTAGCCACACTTTCCATTGAAAAGACATTGTTTGAGTTGCCTATAACCATTAAGTATATATAAACCAGTGGGAGTGAGAAGCTATGTACGTTGTAACCCTTAGCCTCCCAGACTTTTACAAGTAACTACACTTGAGAGGGTTAACATATGTTATTGCAATCTCTTCATAAGGAGTGATCAGTTGCTGGGTCCTTAGTATAGCTCTAGAGAATGAGGGATCCATAACCTGGTAAATTAGTGTGATCCTGGCATCTCTTGGATATTTTTATAGGATGCTCACCTGCAGGTACCACCTATGCCATGCAAAGACAAAGACCCCCTGCTATTAGTGGCAGTTCCAATGGCAGGGAAAATACTATTGTACTCAGAAATTCCCGGCAACTATAAAAATAAACACTCATAATAGACACATAAGGGCCAAGCAAACATGAATATATGAAAAATTTGATTTATTTATTTGTGTGACAAATGATATAATAACTGTACATGCATACTCTAAATTTAATGTTCATATCCTCGATTCACCATACAACACCACAGTCATACCTTCACAAAAACAATCAATCATACAACATATCATCTGATAAATAAACAAAAATGACTGTTCACTAATGAGCAAAAACTAAACTGAACAATACATACTACATAAATATTACTGAAAACTATCTCTACACAATTCATAAATAGAAATAATTCATTCATTTTAGAAAAAAGTTGTGGCTTTAATTGTTGATTCTTTCATTCATAAATATAATCTATGTGTGTTTTGGCGAACAACATGCCTTTATCAGGAAAGCCACGACATATTATCCAGCCTGGAAGTATAGGCAAATGCATCCACCTCACAGGCTTGTGGATAGTGAAGGATTAATAACGTAGGATCACCCACTTAGAGGAAACTGAATATTCGCGTAAAACCACGTGCGGGATGCACAAGATGCAAATAAAACATATTACATAAATAGCCAGGTTTAAGAATGATTGCACAATCTTGCTGGCAGTGATTGTCCTGGATTTCAGTGAAGAGTACATGTTGATCGCTTCCCTCCCGAAGTGTGTTTAGAAAGCTTATACAGAACTACGGTTAAGGTTTCCAGCCTCCTTGAAGATGAGTTCACCAACATTCTTATAAATGTTGCTACCATAAGATCGATTTTAACGGCACTCCTGCCATCACTGCCATCAAGATTGTGCAATCATTCTTAAACCTATACTATGAATTCTGTAGAGATAATTTTGTATAATATTTATGCAGAACATCTTGTTCAGTTTAGTTTTTGTAAGATCATTTTGAGATATTAGTAAGATTGTTTTGTCATTAAAACCTAGAAACATGAAATTTACGGTATGTATATACAATTATTATATAATCTTGGCCCTTATGTGTCTATTCTGAGTGTTTATTTTTGTAGTTGTATGGGAATTTTTGTGTACAATATATCCTATGGCATGCTTCATCATTGGATCCTCAACTTCTGTACCTAGTGTGAGGTGGTGGGCTCAACGCAGTTCGTTAATGGAGCTTTATGCTAAGAATAAAGAATTATGAGTGAAATAAAATTGCCTTCTGGATCCTAACTACTTTTACTATGAAGGTCCTTTGGCACTGGCTGTATGGGTGAGTGAGTGGGTATGTAGGTGGCTGTATGAGTGAGTGAGTGGGTTTGTGAATTGGTATGTGAGTGATTGTGTGGGTGTGTGAATGGACATATGAGAGGTTGTATGGGGTGTCAGTGGGTCTGTGGATTGACATCAGTGATGTCGCCAGTGATGTCACTGGCCATGTCATGAGTGATGTAATATGTGAAGTCATAAGCAGTGCATTATAGTTTGCTCAGTTAACTGCAACTGCTGAATTTCAGTGGTTTTGTATGAGTGAAATATGAGCCTAACTATAACATCCCTGTAACCTTTGGGTTTTGTTCAGTGAATTTCTTATGTTTTTTTAATTCTATTTCAGAACTATAACATCTCTGTAACCTTTGTTTTTATCAGTGAGTTTCAATGCTTTTTTACTCATTAATCCTAACCGTAGCCAGTCACCTTTGAGAGTGGGTATGTGAGTGTCTGTGTGGGTCTGTGAGTGGGTGTTTAATTACCTGTGTGAGTGGGTGTGTAAGTGCCTGTGTGAGTGGGCCTATGAGTGCCTGTGTGAGTGTCTGAGTGGGTGTGCGATTGCCTGTGTGGGTCTATGAGTAGGTCTGTGAGTGCCTGTGTGGGTCAGTGAATGGGTGTGTGAGTACCTGTATATGTCTATGAGTGAGTGTGTGAGTGGTGCTATGGATTCTGGGCATTAAAATACTACTTAAAGGGAGAACCATGAATTCTGCTCTCACAGGAGATGACAAGAAAGAAACCACTCATCACAGTCACGACACATCAGATTGCGCTCCAAAAGATCAATGATGAATTCACCTCTATGAAGGATTTCATATTGTTTTTCAACATGGAATACGAGAGAAAACACACTTGATTTGCTTTCACCAAACCCAAGAAGCTAGGATCGTTTGTGCTTTAGTGAAGTGGAGATTCAACTTGGGCACCTTCTATGTTTATATTTGTAAGTGCTTCCCATTGATGTTAAATTTCTGAGAAATGAGCACCAGGCCTAGATTCGAACCTCATTGTTTCCAAGACAAGTCCCTAGTTTTGCCGAAAACGTCTACCCAGCTGGAATACATTCATTTGGTTAATTAGCAAGTGCTATCTCGGACAAATCTCTCATGCATATTCTACACTACAGGTGTGTATAAGGATCACAACTAAGGTGTGCATGTAATTTTGGGAATGTGATCTTTATCCACAAATCTGTGATAACTTGAATCCTCATCAAGAGTGATGATGAGACTACAAAGAAGTGAATCTCCACCAAACAGGAGCTCTTCCCCTTAACTAAATGTAGAAAGTGCTTCATTATTTGGTGGAGATGTCCCCGTATTCCTCTGCATCAATAGCATGTTGTCAAAATCAGAGTGAAATGCACTCGAGGGCCATTTGTTAAACTGCCCATCAATGTGGGAAAAAGCGGGAACATTTTTTCCTACTACTAAGGAAAATGAGGGTTGGCCACAGGGGCAAAGATTGCGGATTATTTTGCATACTTAAGGTAATTAAAAGGGAGAACCATGGACTCTGCTCTCCCCAGGAGATGACGAAAAAAAAATCACTCGTCATAGTCACCCAAGATCAGATTGCGTTCCAATAGATCAACGATAGTGATACCTTCATTAAGGATTTCAAATAGTGTTTCAAAGTGGAATACGAGAAGAAACACACTTGAATTGCCTTCACCAATGCCCAAGAAGAAAGGATTGTTTGTGCTTTAGTGGCGTGAAGCTTCAACTGGGGCACCTTGCATGCTTTTATCTGTAAGTGATTCCTAAGGGCTGGTCAAAATTCAATGGGAGAGGGGGCTAAGTACCTTCCCCTTCACTGGGACAATTTCAGCCTTGGGGCCCAGTCACCTCTACTTGGGTGCCCTGGCCCCACCCAAGGCATCAAGTGTGTGTCATTGGGGACAGCGGGGGATCCACAAGGCCCACGCAGTTCCTATCGACTCTCCACCTCCAGCGTGAGCCAGCATTGCTCCCACACATAGGGAGCGGACAAAAATGCTGCTCCTTCCATCTGGGAGCAATCCTTTCATCTGTTTCTCTGCCTGCGTGACAGCAGGCAGGGAAGCAAATGAAAAAATGCTCTCAGCAAGTGGGAGCAGCTTGACATCTTTCGCTTGCTGGGAGCGGAGTTAGTCTTTACTTTTGCTTGGCGGAGCTGTCACTGCTCCCACCAAGCAAAAGCAAACAGCCATCTCCTGGGGGTAGGCACCTCAGGAGAAAGAAGGAGCTGGCTCTGAGGTTTGATGGTCCCCAGGGCCAGTAAGGGCTCCAGAAGGGGAGCCGCATGGCCTACTTCCTTTACTATGCACAAGTCCGCCCCGGTAAAGTGGTGGTCCCCAGGGCCTTATTAGGTCCGGGAGGGGGCCGCACACCCCCCTCCCAGTTATATATATTATGTAGGCCCCAGGGAGATGGTGGCCAGGGGGCTTCAAACCGCCCCAGGAGGGAGCTTCCCTCCATTTAAAAAATAAACCTGTGGTGAGGTGGTGGTCCCCAGATATCAAGGATCCCAATGGAGGGGGGTTCGCGCAGCCACCCCCAATATTTGAATAAAGTCCCATGGAGGTGGTGGTCCCGGGGCTAAAAAGAGACTAGGAGGGGGCCCCATGCCCACCTGGGGGCTATTACTGTAAGTCCGCTCGTGTGCTTTAAAATCTTTTGCCATGGATTCGTGACTCTCACAATTTTACAGCAAACACAAAAATAAAATTAATTAATTACATTAAAATAAGTGCTTAATCAAAGCAATCACCATCGTAATTCCAACGCAGTTAGAGGAGTGATTGCAAAAAGCTGTTCACAAAGCTGCCCTTCAACCATCAACAACCATTGACATGAAAATTCGGCAACACAGCAAAAAAAAGGATGCCTATAAAAATCACACCATATTCATATCTTCAAGGACAAAGCAAATTCCCATAATAGGAAATCAAACACTGTTGAAACACTGATACCTATCCGACCTCAAAACATAAAGCTATGTTATGCCCTGAGGCATCTATAACCTGTGTTCTCACCATGCACTGCTAATTACCCACATATTACATCACTCATGATATCTTCTATGAGATCATTGATAATATCAGTGCATCATTTGCAGTAAAATTATTGATGAGTAAACTGTGCATGGCGGAGGCACAAATTATACTTACCTTAGGGCACACGTTATAGTTTCTTGAGAAAACTATAACTATAATTGCTGAATTTCTATGTTTTCCTGTGTGTAAATTGTAAACCTAACTATGACATCCCTGTGCTTTGTTGTTTTTAGTGAATATATATATATATCCAAAGAATACCCTTTCAGGCATAGAGTGACGCATACATTTTGCAAAAAAGAAGCAGAGAACTCTGGGTAGTTCTGAAGTTTAGGTGGAAAGCAGCTTCTGTATATAGCACCCTCAACACCAGCGACATCTAGATCTGCTCACCTCAAATGTCTGCTTTTCTATCAAAGTCTTTAAGCATAGGATTAGCACAGTGCCATCCACGCCGAGATAGAAAGGGACAAAGTATTTTGCCATTTCTACAGCAAAGTCTTTAAGCATAGGACTAGCACAGTGCTGTCCATGCCGAGCTGTAAAATGACAAAAGCCATTTATCACTCCAGGCACAGTATAACAGCTGTGAATAGGTAAAATTCCAACCAAGCCAACCTGAAATGAGTAAAAGCAAATGAGGTTGCTTTTACTCATTGTACTTAGCGATGGGATACTGTTTATCCTCTTTACCTATTGTTTGTACATGTTCTAGTACTCTCTCATACTTTCTTTTGGCAGAGTTGCAGGTAAGATGTTTGGTTATTTTGTACAGTTGTTGATCCTCTGAGAGCTGTACGTTCTTATGATTAGTACTATATTTACAGGCTTTGCAACTTCCACAAGCAAAAAAGCCTTGTAAGTCTGTCTTGCGACCAGGAGGTTTCACATGACTGTGGCTGAGTGTATCTTGCAAGGATGTACTTCTCCTAAAGGTAATTTCAGGTTATCTGATGTATAGTGACTGTGATGAGTGGTTTCTTTCTTGTTCTGGTGAGAGCAGAGTCCATGGTTCTCCCGTTTAATTACCCCAAGCATGCACATGCCCAAAATGCATAGCGCTACTCACACACTCACTCACTGACATACACAGGCACTCACACACACACTCACCGACCCACAAAGGTAATCACAGACCCACACAGCCACTCACCACCCACACAGACACTCACACAGGCATTCACAGACCCACTCACAAAGCCACACAGGCACTCACAGACCCACTCATAGACACACACAGGAACTCACACACTCACAAATTTACTCCCACACCCACTCACAGACCCACACAGACACTCACACACCCACTCACAAACTCACATAGGCATTCACAGACCCACTCGCACCCCTACATAGTCACTCACAAAATCACTCTCAAAGGTGACAGGTTACAGTTAGGATTAAAAAGATAAAAATCATAGAAAATCACTGAAAAAAACCAAAGGATACAAGAACATTATAGTTACACAGATTTCACTCATACAAAACCAGAGAAATTCAGCAGTTATAGTTACCTGTGCTAACACTAACTTATGCCCCCGCAATGCACTGCTTATGACATCAAATATTGCATTACTCATAACATGGTCAGTGACAATACTGATGGCATCACTGGTGGCATCTCCATGACACGAACCCTCTGCAAACCCTCCCCATCTCATGCAGAGTTCTGATTAGCTGCCAACACTTCAATGAGGAAGTGCTGGCAGCCAACTTGGGACTTGGACTCAGCCAAGTCCCAAAAAAAGGTTACCAATAAAGGAAAGGGGTAGGGTAGGAATACCCTGACCCCTTAGCTATTGTGCTGGGATCTCCTAGGGACCCTGTCAGAGTAAAAAATTATTGTTTAAAGGTTTTCCTGCAAAATCACGAAGTCACAAATCCATAGCAAAAATATAAAAAAACAAGAGCAGGCTCCCGCACATGGTTACTATAATATCCCCCAGATGGGCATGGGGCCCCCATCTTAGTGCTCTTTGTAGCTTTATTTAAATATTGGAGTGCAGCTGCGTGAACCCCCCTCCATTGGGCTCTTTGATCCCTGGGGACCACCACCTCACTTTATTTTTTAAATGGAGGGGGGCCGTGCGGCCCATCTACTGGGGATGTTTGAAGCCCCGGGGCCACCACCTCTCTGGGGCCTACATAATACATAAAACTGGTAGGTGGCTGTGCGGCACCCTCCCAGGCCATATGGCCCTGGGGACCACCGCTTCCCTGGAGCCAGCCCGTGCAATGTAAAGAGGGAAGGCCACGCAGCTCCCCTTCTGGAGCCATTATTGGCCCTGGGGACCACCACCCACCAGAGCCAGCTCCTGCTATCTCCTGAGGTGCCCAAATTTTGGAGATAGCTGTTTGCTTTTGCTTGGTGGGAGCAGTGACAGCCCCGCCAAGAAAAAGCCAAGACTAACTCTACTACCAGCAAGCGCGAGCTGTCAAGCTGCTCCCGCTTGCTGGGAGTGTTATTTTCATCTGCTTCCCTGCCCGCTGTCAAGCAGGCAGGGAGACAGACAAAAAGATTGCTCCCACATTCAAGAGGCAGCATTTTTGTCTGCTTCCTACATGTGGGAGCAATGCCGGCTCCCGCTGGAGGTGGAGAGTTTTTTTTTTTGTTTGTTTGTTTTTTTTTTTAATTTTTATTTAACAATTTCCATCATATGTATCATACATTACATCTTCTGAGAATCATTGTACAGCTTTGCAGCCTTCCTGCATTGAGAGAACTGAAGGAGAAGAGCACAAATATCTAACTTTGAACTCAGCACTGAAAAAAGAGGAGCATGCATACCCAACTCTGAATACAGCAAATGAAGAAATCCTTGACATGGCACCACATTAGCAAGATCAGATGTTGTGATTAAGGTATATTCTATTAGCAAACTATACGCCAAATAGCCAGCATCAACATTCTATCAACAGCATATTATACTTTTGTCCTTGGGTTCTCAGGTCTTAGGGGGTGGAACGTCAGTGGTAACAGGAGGGATCGTAGCCCACCACCTGTGTGTATTGGGAAGCGGCACTCACGTCCTACATGGTGAAGTAAAGATCTCAGATGACATGAGTAGGGAGTGATCATGTGTCTATCGAGTATCTTGCCCCAAAAGGGGGGCATCTGACCTATCTGCGCCCTGCATTAAAAGATAACTTTGGAGAGGGCCCCATATGTCCTTAGGTCTAGAGGCATGTGGAAGTGTTTCTGCATAGATTTTTAATTGCCCCTGACAATAAAGTAAGTCATCTAGCCACTCCTTGAATTTCGGGGCTCTTCCCCTTCCCCATCTACATGCCACCCTACGCTTGGCCAGCAGGAACGATATGGCGATGAACTTACGGTACGTCCTAGGTACCTGCTCGGTATAGCCCAACAGCGCCAGCACAGGGTCAACATCCAGCGTGATACTTGTCATCTGCCTAACAGCTTCAAATATCTGCACCCAGTACTCCTGTATCTGCGGGCATTCCCATGCCAGATGTAGGAACCCCGCTCCAGGTCTGTGACATCTTTCACATTTGTCATTATCGGTCAGCTTGAACCGAAGTTTTTAGCAGGCGTATAGTAGAGGCGGTGTAAGAATTTATAGTGAATCACACGTAATCTACAACTAGCAGAGATCTGTGAAGTTTGGAGGCAGCAATATGTCCATTGTTCGTTGGTTACCTCTCTACCCAGTTCAGTATTCCACTGTGTACGGGCTTTACTAGGGGCTTCCGTTTGTTGTGCGCGTATGGTATGATTGAGCCGGGACACTAGGTGTTTTCCATCTGTGGATCCCAGCATTTGATGGAGAGGAGCAAAATTTGCAGGTTCCTGTGGGAACTCTGGGATAATGGCCCGCATTCCCTGTCGGAGTCGGATATAAAGAAAGGTATCGAGGGGTGTGGGTTGAGTCCCGCGAAAGAATTGTTCTGGAGAGCAAAATACCCCATCTGAAAAGAGTTCTCCCCATCTAGTAACTTTGATGCGTGCACACAGTTGTTGAAAGCCACACTCCTGTAGGAGAGGCATTTTGGGATGATAGGTCAAAGGAAGCCTCGAGGAATACAACATTGGGGAGTCAAGAAGATCAGAAATCCGACGCCATGCGTCCACAGTGCCCGTAATAGTGGTAGGCGGCGTAGTACGAGTACGACCAGGCGCCTGTAGTAATCCATCCAGAGGGATGGGGTTAGCCAGCCAGTGTTCCGCAGCCACCTGTGGCATGTGTCTGGGTGGGTTGATCCAATAATAGGCGTAATGAGCCTGCGCACATAAAAAATAAACTTCAAAGTCTGGGATATCAAATCCACCCTGCGCATAAGGCCTTGTGAGCATAGACCACTTTAACCTTGGTTGTTTACCTCCCCAGAGCAAACGGAGCAATTCCGAGCGAAGGGTTTTAAAAAAGTTCTGACCAGGGTGATATGGCACGTTCATGAACAAATATAAAAACTGTGGGAGTACCACCATTTTTATCAGGGAGGCACGGCCTGCAAGCGAGAGAGGTAGAGAGATCCATCGCGTGACATTACTGGCAAGTCGGTTAATGGCTGTACCATAGTTGAGTCGCAGCAGCTCCTCTCTGTCCCTAGTAATTTGTATCCCTAGGTAGCGGAGGTCTGTATCGCACCACTCCAGTGGATAGTCCAAAGCAAAGGCCGCAACTGCAGGTGTTAGGGGAAACACCTGCGACTTCCCCCAATTAATACTTACCCCCGAGAGCTGTCCAAACACAATGAATTCCCGCAGCAAAGGAATAATGTTCTGTTGGGGGTCTCGTATGTACAGGGTGATATCATCTGCATAAAGAGATACCAGGATTTGACGCAAGTGGCAACGGAATGCCTTGTCTTGATGGTGTTGACGCAGCTTGGATGCCAGTGGTTCAACCGCAATGGCAAATAAGAGAGGGGACAGTGGACATCCCTGTCGAGTACCTCTCGTGACAGAGAACATGGAGGAGAGACGGCCATTGATCAGCACTTTAGCCTTAGGCTGTTGATATAAAAGTTGTATCCAGGAAATGAACAGAGGGTGAAAACCCATCCGTCGCATCACGCCAAAAAGATAGTCCCATTCCACAGAATCGAACGCTTTAGTAGCGTCGAGAAATACCGCAGCTAAAGGAAGTTCGGGGGCCACATTCTGAAGAAGAGTAAAGAGGGTGCGGAGGTTGTGGGTGGTAGCACCCCGGGGACAAACCCCGATTGGTCCGGTAGGATAAGTTTGTCCATCATCAGTGCCAATCGGTTAGCAATGATCTTGGCCAGAATTTTCGTGTCGCAATTTAGCAGCGACAGCGGTCTATATGAGTCACAGGAGTTTGGGGGCTTATCGGGCTTCAGAAGGGACGTGATAAGTGCTTCCCTCATCGAGGGGGGGAGTGTGCCAGCCTCCAAGGCTTCTTCATATATTTCTTTAAGCACAGGGGCCATAATGTCTATGTAATTTTTGTACAATTCGGCAGGAATGCCGTCTAGGCCCGGAGTTTTGCCCGACTTCATCTGCATTATCGCCTCCCTAACTTCGTCAAGTTCGAAAGGAGCACATAAGAACTCCCTTTGTGTGTCACCTAACCAACCGAGAGCAACATCGCCCAGGAAGCTATCTAGGTCGAGCACACCTCTGCGTTGTGTGGTATATAGTGTAGTATAGTGTGCAGTGAATGTGCCTAGTATGTCCATGGTGTCCCGTTGCACTACCTCCCCAGGTCCCTTAATTTCCAGTATATAATTAGAAAAGCGCGATCGCCTGGTCACTTCAGCTAATGCCTTTCCGGGCCGTTCACCCTCACCGTACCTACAAGCCTCCCAGTATCTCCCTCTAAATTTCGTTTCTCTCGCTGCCGTTTCCGTATACTCCGACACTTTCACTCGGAAGTCCGTCTGTACTTGTCCCGTTTCCCCCGCTGCCATTCGAGATTCCAGCACCTGCAGGTCATTTTCCAGGGTCCTTAACGTTCCCCGAATGTCCCTGAGTACCCCAAAACTCTTGGATATAAAATACCCTCTAATTGTGACCTTGAAGGCCTCCCATATCATTTCCACACTATCCACAGATCCCCTATTTCTCTGAAAAAAGTCATGAATTTCCTCCCCCATCTCAGTATTAAAGACAGTGTCTAGTAAAGCCGTGGGCTGCAGCCTCCAGCTAGGCCTAGGTTTATCATATCCCGGTAGAGTGATCGTGAGTTTCACAGGGCAATGATCGGAAAATGTTCTGGCAGGGTGTGTGACGTCTCTAACTGCCGGTCCCAGGCCCCTAGTGACGAGATAGTAGTCCAGTCGAGCCCATGTTGCCGCATGTGTTGTGAAATGCGTGCCCCCTCTGGCTAGTGGGTGTGCATGGCGCCATGTATCTATCAATCCTCCCTCAGCAATTATCCCCTGGAGGGTTACCTGCGATTTATTATAATGATGCGGTGCAGGATTGGAACGATCAAGCATCGGGTCAAGGGATACGTTAAAGTCCCCCCCCCATATTATATGAGTAGAGCCTATATTTACAATTTTACCCCAGAGGGTGGTAAAGAAATCAGGAGTGTCTACGTTTGGACCATAACTGCATACCAATGTAACTGAGTCTGTACCCAGATGTCCCCAAACCACCGCATAGCGTCCCTGTGGGTCCGCCATTGTACCTGCTAGCACAAAAGGCGTCTGTCGTTTGATCAGTATTGCCGTGCCGCGAGCATAGGAAGAGTATGAAGAGAACAATCTGCACGCCGCCCATTTGCTCGCAAATGTAGTAGGAAGGTTTGGGTTGATGTGAGTCTCTTGAAGCATAGCAACGTCAATCTGTTGACGATCTAAGTAGGCCAATATCTGTCTACGTTTCCGGGGGTCCCCCAGTCCTCTGACGTTCCAGGACATAAGTCTCAGCTGCCCTACACCCCTCGTGTCACCCATAGCTCCCTTTGGTGCAATATCTGCAACATTGCGATGCTGTATTCAATAGTGTTCGGATACAACGATAGCCACATTTACCGGTGAAGTGCTACAAAGTGTGCATGCCATAGCATTCATTAACCCATACCCCTACCGCCCCCCCCCACTGAAACATCCCAAACATGCCAGTAGTGTTTGTCCCTCCCCCCTCCCTGTTACCCACAGAAAAAACAAACATTACGTTCAACTTGTCTATTCAGTGACCAGAAGAGATCTGTTATGGGGATCACCCTCAGGGGGAATCCTGCTGGATGGCGCACGGGTACCTCGTGCCGCTCAGGGGCCGTGAGAAAACAACAAAACCCCTGATTGCCACAAAGGTGTCCGGCTGCATTCGGTCCTTACATCCCATCCCTTGGCATATCTCGCCAGCTTATTCACTTAGTCCACTAGTTTGAGCTCCAGTGATGTATATGTCCATTGCAGCACGTCCATGTATTTCCAATGGTCGGTGAGGAGAGCATCCCGCCATGGCCCAGATCCCTCATCAGTCCGTGTGCGGCGGGTGCGTCTTTGAAGCGGCGTCCGGCTCATTCCCATCCATCTTTTGGTTTTTAAGGCGCTTAAGAAATTCTTCCACTTGTTGGGGCTTCGTATAGAACGTTTGCTTCCCCTGGTGCGTGACCCTGAGGCGTGCAGGGTAAAAGAGAGCATAATCTATTTGGGCCAGTCGTAGTTTTTGTTTCACCGGGAGGAATTTGCGCCTTTCCTCTTGCACTGTTGCAGTAAAATCAGGATACATGGTGAAGGGTACCCCCTCAAAGCACAACTGCTTCTTCTCCCTTGCCACTCTGAGGGCAGTGTCTCTGTCTCTATAATTCAGGAGGCGCGCAATTATGGGTCTGGGCATACTACCAGGGGGAGGCCTCGGGCCCAGGGAACGATGGGCGCGCTCAACTATGAAGTGTGGTGAAAGAGCATCACCCCCCACCACATCCAGTAGCAATTTCTCGATATAGTCCTCCATTTTGCCTGTATTTGTGCTTTCTGGTATGCCCAGCACGCGGATGTTATTCCTCCGACTCCTTGCTTCAATATCCTCATTCTTTGCAGCAATGAGTTTTAGCAGTTTATCCATCTGTGAGACGGAATCTTGGATGTGGGACGTTGCATCTTCAGCGTCCGATATACGCTGCTCCGTCTCTTTTATGCGCACCTCATGGCCCTCTATTTTGCGGACAACTGCGTCCATTCGCGTAGTTAGGGTATCCATTTTGCCAGAAATGTTTGCAAAGCCCTGTCGGACTTCCAGTAGCAGCGCTTTCATATCATCCCCTTGGGGGGATTGTGAGTCTTGTTGTGGCGCATCCGTGCCACTGTCTCCCTCCGCCGTCTGCAGACGGGCACTCTTCTTCGCTTCAAATGTAAGGCGCGGCTGGCGCGCATCTGGTTTCCCCATTGTGAGCGCCCACGAGTCTTATATGGGATAAGGGGCACACCAGGAGATCCCCCAGGACTGATCCAGGTTCGGAGTAGTACCTGTGGCGTCTGTTGTTTTGGAGTGATTCCCAACCCACAATAGAGTGGCAGTACAGTCCAGTGCTTTTCTCTGCCAATGCTGTTTGAGGGACGGGCTCCTGGACAAAGGTAGTGCAGTTGCGTTAGTGTCTACCTGAGAAGGTACGCGGATCTCAGTCAGCTATAGGGCCCGCTTGATTTACAGGTAGCTTTCCCTACTTCTCCGCATGCCCTTAGTGCTTCAGGACCTCTCCCCGTTCCGCAAATTATGGCTGAGGTTCCATGCTGCTGATGCGAAGTTTGTAGCTATCCCCTGATTTACTGGATGCGAGCCCCGTTAACCACTGCGGAATTTACTACCAGGAAGTGCCTTTTTGCCTCTCGCAGTGTTCAATGTTTTCCGTCCCCCATGACAGCATGCCTGCTTCGCAGCCGCAAATGTCCGATTCGCCACCCGAACGACGACCCTACTGCTACAGCCCAGCGCTCAGTGACGACAGGAACCCGGGTGTTCTAGAATATAGCTGCACACACATTCAGCCCTGGCCAGTTCACCGATGCAGGGAGCACAGCGTGATATTGGGGCATTCACCACTTTTAGATTTCCAGCACCCCAACTGGTGGCCGAGAGTCTGCGCTGGACCAAACTATCCGCTCATTTACGGACTGCGAGGCCTGTTAACTTCTGCGGAGTTTGCCACCAGAAAATTTCTTTTTGCCTCCCGCTACAATCGGTGCACACAGCTACACAGCCGCACATGGCCGATCCGCCACCCGCACGGCATCCCCACTGCGACAGCACACCGCACAGCAACGGGGTCCCTGTTGAGCTAGTACAGTCCAGCGCACACGTTCCGCTATGGCCATTCCTCAGGTGCAGGAAGCACAACGCAGCGTTGGTACACTCAGCGCTATGTAGACTCCAACATCACCGCACTCGGGCCCACTCACCACCTGGGAGCCCTGATCTCCGAGTCGGCCTTCGCGCCCAGTGTTTGTTCCGCACCACTCAGCTTCCTCACAACGGCCTCCCGCCGTACATTAATATCTGGGCCTCCGCTGTTCTAGGGCGCCTCAGTTCTTTCTTTACGCTCTGGCCTGCCTGCAGATAGTGAGCACGATGGGGGCATTGAGTCACTCACCACCTCCTATGCTCCGGCACAGCGATGCCCGGGCCCATGCGCCACATGGAAGCCCCGGTCCTTGCGTAGGCGTCCGCGCCCAGCGGCAGTTCCGTACCGCTCGGGCCGCACAGCGGGGTTTGTACTCTCCTCTGCTGCTTCGGCATTCAGCGACGTGCAGGCATCAAAGTCGCCTCGCCACTTCCCTATGTTGCGGGATCGTGGTTCCGCTTATTATTAGGCAATTTTTGCCATCTGGGCAGGATAAATAGCAAGATAACGGCGCCAGACTGCGGGAGCCTCACATCTGGACGGCCATTCCGCTCGTGCGCCACCTAGCGCCCCCCCTGGAGGTGGAGAGTTGGCAGGGACTGTGAGGGCCTTGTGGGTCCCCCGCGATCCCCAATGATACACACTGGGTGCCTTGTGTGGGGCCAGGGCAGCCAAGTAGAGATGGCTGGGACCCATGGGATGTGGTCCCTGGGGCTGAAATCATCCCAGGGAGGGTGTGTAGCCCCCTCCCTGTTGAATTTTGATCAACCCTCGGGATGCACTTACAAATAAAAACATGTCAGGTGCCCCAGTTGAAGCTCCATGTTACTAAAGCACAAACAATCCTAACTTCTTAGTATTTGTGAATGCAATGCAAGTGTGTTTCCTCTCTTATTCCACTTTGAAAAACTATTTGAATTCCTTAATGCAGGTGTCTCCATCGTTGATCTATTTTAATTTATACACAGTCTCTAATATACACAGTCACTCTTCTATACACCACTTACACACACCCACTTCCACAGAGAGTTACCTTAGTATATGTTAAAGAGTCAGATTGAAATACCACTAAACTGAAGGATCCAACCAGCAGGGGAGATGTGCGAAGCCTGTCCAACCATTCCCCCCATGGTATCTCCTAAGAGCGAGTATAGACAGCTTTCCAGAGAGGCACCATACAGGGGAAATGGGAAATGGAATAACATTTTTAAAAAGCTGCTGAAGATAACTGGGAGCCCTCGTCTTGAGAGTTCATAATAGGATACCAATGCCTATTCTCTGTGTAGAGCCAACCGTGTGTGAGTGCCCTGCAGAAAGACAAAAAATAATAGTGTACCATGATTCACCTATATGTTTCTGTTCCTATGTTAACAACATGCAATCATCCTGAAAGGATTTACATACTCACAACACACTCTTCACACAGCTGATAAGAGCACAAGAACAGTGTCAGTATCCTTTCTGTTTCGGAGAAAAGACATAACCATAGATTTGCACTCCTTTGAAGAAACATGGGTTTTAGTTATGTCTGTGAAAGGATATTCTTTTTGGTTAGGATATAATAGGCAGTCCATATGGAAGAAAACAAAGGAAACAAGAAGGCTAGAGTGAACACTCCACAGTACTTATCTGCCCAGCGTCAATTCAACTGCAACTGTGTTTTCTTATCAGCTGTTGCTTTCACAGCGACAAGAATAATTCACCATATGAGCAACTCGCACTGACTTTTCCTGGTTTTCCCCCTTACAGTGGTATATACATGCCCACTAACAAGAGCTCCCGATACTAGCTCCTGATACTGTCATGGTGTTGTACAAAATTACGGGTCGGGTCAGAATAGTACAGGTACACAAGCAAAAGGCCCACTCACACCACTAGCGTATCATCGTGTGATTGGGGTTCAAGTGTGAGTGGGCCTTTTGCTTGTGTACCTGTACTATTCTGACCCGACCCGTAATTTTGTACAACACCATGACAGTATACATGTTTAACACTCAGTAACTTTTAGAAAATGCTCACAATCACTGGATGATGTCATCAATGACACCCTGAAACTGAACAAAAGTCATGCTTAACACTGGAGAACACTCCTTGAACACAACACATTCATTAAAGTTGCTAAGTTGAAGAGATGAACGGCCAACTTCTTAAATCAAATGTAAGCCTTACGAACACCAGTGTAAGATTCCAGCCTCTGATCTACTCTATCTACACCACCCATGTTCTTATTGTAGTCTATAATGCACACAGGTTTGTGCACTTCAGCAACCTGACCCTAAACAGTCACTGGTGAAGTATTTCCATCATGGATGGTAGGCAGCATGTAGATATCCCTCCTGTCCACAAATTTCACAGCTAACAGTTCATCTCTATGCAAGGCACTGCACTGTCACCTCTCAAGCTTTTTGCAAACAAGATTTTTTGGGTAACCTTTCTGGTAAGAGTGGATTGTGCCACAAACAAGAGTGTCCTCTTTGAACAATTCTTTAAACAATTGCACAGTCATGTAGACGTTATCTAGCTACAAATGGTGACCTTTGTTAAAAAGACCTCTACCAAGATCCCACACAACTTTCTCTGAAACTCCTAAAGTGGATGGACAACCAGGGGGTTCAATAGTGGAATCCCTACCAGTGTACACATGGAAATTATAGACATATCCTGTCCTACACTCAGACAACATATACATCTTAATTCCATAACGTGCCCTCTTGCTAGGAATGTACTGCCTAAAAACAAATGGCCCTTGAACAAGACCAAAGACTCATCAACAGCTATTTCTCTCCATGGAGTATAGATCCTTGAAAATCGATCTACAAGTGATCAAGGACAGGTCGTATCTTAAAAAGACGGTCAGAGTCAGGGTGATCTCGTGGCAACGCCGAAGGATTGTCAATAAAATGCAGAATCCGAAGCAGAAGTAAATACCACTCACAACTCATAATTGTAGGAAATATGGTCGTTGCCATCAAGGGACTGGTAGACCAATATGAAGACACTGACGGCTTCCTTATCAAGCCCATCAAAAAAGTTAAACCCAAAAACGTATTCATCTCATCCAGATTTGTGGGAGTCCACCTGGTAGCTCTAGACCAGGGCCTAAGTCTGGCACTTTTGTCCCTCAAATACTGTTCAGCATACAAATTAGTCTGCTCAACAATCTCAGCCAAAAATACATCATCCATAAACAACTGAAAAAACTGTATAAGCAAAACAATTTCACAGTTCAATTTACACCCCGCATCACCACTAAAGGCAGACAACACCAGCTGCACATGTTTGGATCAACCCAGAGTCCAGCACTTCCAATGGGAAGCATTGCAGCCCCAGGCTGCAATCCACATGCCTCTTGCTGCACCATCTACACATCAATGTCCACCTCTAATACAGGTATTTCATCTGCACTGAAAATTTGGATTCGCGACTACCGCTGAAAATGAAAAATAAATGAATGGCTTCATTTAATTTAGGTCCCCAGGTGGGCCAGGTCCTGGGTGCATTATGAAAATAATGATGGGGGCCCACATGGGCCCCCCGCAGCCCCAGGGACCGCCACCTCCCTGAGGCTATGGTAAATAAAAATACATGGGGTGCTCCAGCCCCCTCATACAGCCCCTGGGACTGCCACCTCCCCAGAGCTATGTTAAATAATAATGCGTGGGGGGCTCCGGCACTCCCACGCAGCCCCAGGGACCGCCACCTCCCTTGGGCAACTCTACATTAAATTACATATGGGGCCATGCAGCCCCTGCATCCCCAAGGATCACAACCTCCCCGGGGTTTAATTAATGTTGGAGAGGGGCCACAGATGGCCCTGGTGACACCCCCAGAATTGCTTTTGGACAGAAGGAACTGCATGTCAGCAGCTCCCTCTGTCCAAAAGCAATGCTGGCTCCTGCAGGATGCAGAGAGCCGGCAAGAGCTGCAGGGGCTTTCAGGCTCCCCCTGCAGTTCCCAATGAGGTGGCGATGCCCCAGGGAATGGGGTCCCCAGGGCAATATCGGCCCAGAGAGAGTGGCAGGCCCCCCCTACCCATTTTTTTAAAAAATATGAAGGCCTGGCCTTGGGAATGGGGTCACCGGGCCAAAATGTTTTTTTTCAGTGAACATTGACTAAAAAAACCAAAGGTTGCAGGGATGTTATAGTTAGGTTCAAATTTCACTTGGACAAAACCAGTGAAATTAGGCAGTTATAGTTAGCTGAGCTAACTATAGCTTATGCTCCCACAATGCACTGCTTATGGCTTCACATGTTACATCACTCATGACATGGTCAGTGACATCACTCATGACATCACTCATGACATCTCAAATGACACAATCCAGTGACTGTAAGGATTTTTTAAGAGTTTATGATTGTTAAACACATAAACTAAGGTAATACAAAAGTTAAAGTAGTATACTAGGTGTACTACTAATATATATCATGTGAGTGGCTGTGTGACTGTATGTATCCTTGTGCGTATGGGTGTGTGAGTGGCTATATGGGTGTATAAGTTGGTTTGTGAGTAGCTGTGTGGGTGAGTGAGATGCTGTGTGAGTGGCTGTATTGGTGAGTGAGTGGGTGAATCAGGTGCTGTATGGGTGGGTGAGTGGTGGTATTATTGGCTGTATGGGTGGGTAAGTGGGTGTGTAGTGGCTGCATGGTGAGTGAGTGGGTGTCTGAATGGCTGCATGAGTGAGTGACGAGTTTGTAAGTGGCTGTATGTGTGAGTGAGTAGCAGTTTGAGTGGGTGTTTTGTTAAGTGAGTTGCTGTGTGAGTGGCTGTATTGGGGAGTGAGTGTCTGTGTGAATGGCTGTTGGGATGTGCGAGTCCTTGTATGGATGTGTGAATGGGTATGTAAGTGGTTTTGTGGGTGAGTGTGTGAGGGCTTATATGGGTGAGTGAGTGGCTGTGTTAAGAGGCTGATTGGGTGAGTGAGTAGGTATGCGAGTGACTTTGTAGATAAATAAGTGGCTGTACTAGTGAATGAGTGGGTGTGTGAGTGGCTCTAATTGAGGAGTGAGTAGGTGTGTGAGTAGTGGTATAGGTCTGTGAATGGGTATGTCAGTGGTTGTGCGGGTGTGTGAGTGGGCGTACAAGAGGTTGTATGGGGTTTCAATAAGTGTGTGAGTGGCTCTGTGGATGATGTCATCAGTGATGTCATCAGTGATATCATTTGAGATGTCATCAATGATGTCTTCAGTGATGACACTGACCTTGTCATGAGTGATGTAATATGTGAGGTCATAAGCAGTGCATTGCGGGGCGTAAGTTATAGTTAGCTCAGGTAACTATAACTGCCGAATTTCACTGGTTTTGCACTGATGAAATCTGAGCCTAACTATAATGTCCCTGTAACCTTTGTTTTTTCAGTGAATTTCTAGCTTCTACGTTTTTTTAAAATTCTATTTGCTAACTATAACAACCCTATAACCTTTTTTTTTTTTAAGTGAATTTCTAAGGTTTTTCAAAATCTATTTCCTAACTATAATGTGTCTCTAACCTTTGGTTTTTTAAGTGAATTTCTATGGTTTTTTAACTAGTAGTCATGTTTGCAGAGTGGTGGACAAAGAGGGTGGGGCCTCTGACCAGCTCTCAGGAATCCTGCTGTGTCAGACTTACCTGGAGGTAATAGGAGGGCTTCTGGGCCCCCAAGTACCCACAGCATCTAAGAGGACTGTATTTCCATCCACAGTGCTTAATTTGTAAATAAATAAGTGCCAGGGCTATTGTCAGGAGGCCTCTGCAGCTTGTACCACTCATTCCCCAGCCAGCGCTGCCGGTGACAGTACGAACACACCTACGAATATCAAACTCCTTCAAGGGAGAGGAGTTGGCCTAACGGCTAGGGCAGTCAAACTCGAAACTGGGGAACTGGGTTCGAGTCTCGGCAATGACGCTGAACATCCTGTGATTCTGGGCAAATCACTTAATCTCCCCGTGCCTAACAAAAATGAATGTGTCCTCATGTAATGCAACTGGTGCTATGTAAAGCGCTCTGATACCCGATTCGGGTAAAGTTCGCGCTATATAAAACTCTGTAAAAAAAACGTGTGCCACTTCAGACTATTCCAGGCCCCCAAAGCTATAGGAATGGGTGGGTGGCCGGTAACATTCATTTTAATGTATATTAAATTAATAAGTGACTGTTGTTGTGCTCATTTCTAAAACACACAAACAGCGCCACCATGTGGCAGACTGTCAAAAGACCCAGGGGTTGGCAAATAAGTGCAAGAGTAGTGGAGAAAGCGGGTATGGCATCCAAAGACCTCTCAGAAATTCTGCAGTGTGGGACCTACTGAAGGTAACAGGAAGGTTTGTTGGCCCCTAAGGACACTCTAGAGCCAAGGAGACTTCATTCCCCAACCAGCAGTGTGCCAGGAGGCGCATTTACAGAGTGGTGGAGAAAGGGGGCGTGGCCTCCAAACTCCTCTCAGCATTCACGCTCCATGGGACTTACTGGAGGTAACAGGAATGCTTGTTGGCCCCCAAGGACTCTCAGCATCTGAGGGGATGTCATCGACCAACCAGCAGTGTGCCAGGAGGCGTGTTTGCAGAGTGGTGGAGAACAGTGGCATTGCCTCCGAAGTCACCAGTAGGTAATTATATATTTCTATAGTAAAAGCGTTTTTTGACTTGCCTCTATCTTTTGCACTGTTTGACGAATCTTCACGAAAGTATCTAAAAACAGTAACCCGGTGAATCATGAAGCCGGGGTTGAGAAAAATTATTTAAAAAAAAGTTAAATGTGAATTCCCTGAGGACCTGTCAACATGTCTACATCCCGAATAACCCCGGGCAAAGCACTACGCTACGCTATCGTAGTTTGCGAGGTTTGCGCTACTTCGCACAACGCGAATTGCACGTAGCACAGTGCAAACACGCGTAGCGTAGTGCAGCGGTCATTTATTGCTTGCTCGCGGTCCTCAACGTCAAGTTGGCGACCGCAAGCAAGCAAAATGACATTCCGGCGAGACTTTTTCCTCGTTCGCGATCAGCAACATCAAGTTGCCGATCGCGAGCGTGGAAAATAAACCTCCCGTCGAGATTCTCAACGCGGGGAGGTCAGGTTTCTCATTGCGAGTGGTCGCGTATGCTCGCGACCGCTCGCGATGAGAAACTACCAGTCCGCTTTGAGAAAGCTGCCGCTCGAGTAAAAATCTACTCGAGCGGCAGTAAAAGACAGCTCGCACTGTGCAAGATGCCGTTTTCAATGATTGCACAGTGCGGACAAGCATCCGGCACTGTGCAATCATTGCGAACAGTGCACTACGCAGTTCGTGTAGTGCTACGCGTAGCTCGCGTAGTGCGAACTGCACTTTGCGTAGCTTCGCGTAGCGCTACTTCGCGAACTACGCCCAGGCTTAATCCCGAACCACTGAACGGAATTAAACCAAATTTGGCAGAAAGGTAGATTTTGTTACACAGATCATGCGTTCAGTTATTTGGTGTAAAGCAGTTCAGTAGTTCTTGGCAAATTTAAGAAGAAAAAGTTTGCGATATTTGTGGTAGCTGTCATTTCAAAGCGACATTGTGATTATTTGCGATGAAGCGAGCCAACAAGAAAGCTGTGATTGGCCGGCCCTAACCTGAAGAGAAAGTTGCAACTGCCATTTTATGGTTTGGGGAATGGTTGTCAGGCTGAAAATTTGTGTGAATGGTGATATAAGGGGTCAGGGAGGAGGTACTCTGACCCCATGTATGATAAATGAGGCTTTAAATTACACAAGTTATCTGTTGTCCTCAATTGATCATTTTAATTATGCGTGATAATGGTAAATATGTCGCAGCTGTCAGCGAGGACCCCATGTAATGCCGCGACGGAGTCGTGAAGATTTGTGAAACTTAAACAATATATATATATTCAGTGACTCACCCATTCAGAGACTCATACACCCACTCACAGACCCACTACTACACTAGCACAACCACTTGCAGACCTACTCAAAGACCCACTCAGACAGTGATCCACCCACTCACAGACCCAATCAGAGACTGAGACACCCACTTACAGACCCATTCAAATACTTACACATTGAATGAGGGAGTCATAAATGTTTTTTAGAGTTATTCTGATGGTAATGTATGTAGTGTGAAGGTTAGAATTAATTTTTTTTGTTATAAATTTTGAATGTACTATTAGCTATTAAATGTCTGCTTTTGTTTTGCGATATCATGACATATGCACGATCATCGGGACAGCATCGGGAATATTTGTTTTATTTATAAAGAAAATGATCATTGTTTTGGGAACTAGGGTGGCTCTGACAAGAGCTGTTGTGTTGATTTTCAGGTTGCTGAGAAACACCCTGTTGCCTTCATCTGTAAAGTGAACTCCGTCACTTCTATAGATTCCATGCATGTCAAAAAATATGTTGTTGTTGTAGACAGAGCCCATGTATGGTCTCTGAGAAATGCAGAAAAACAAACAGTTTTTTCACATGTTTCGTGGCTTTGTCAATTTGTGGACGGAATTGATCAGACAACTTCCATATCTGTCTTTGGCATATGTTCGGGTATACCAAGACAATGTGAGGGAAAAGAGACATGAATTCTGTAAAGGTATCCTTCAGTAGGATTTCCAGTCCTACCCCAGTCAGTTTGTCTAGGTCATTGCCACCACAGTGCACAATCGTGAGGTTAGGGGGTTGGGAATCCATAATGCTTTTTACCAAAGGCAGCAATTGATGACACTTTAACCCTCTCTGGCAAATTCATTTAATATCCACATTAGCCAAACCCTCGTCTCAGTCAATACCACTCTTTCTAGCAGCTTTTTTTGCCCAGAAGACATAGCTGTGGCCCACAATCCACACTCTAGCCATTTTAAAGTTAAGCAGCATTAGCAGACTGGAGAAGGCTGGAGCTTAATGAGGCATTTTTTCAAATGAAAGGCAGTTAAGATTGAGGTGTTCTCCTGGTTTAAAAAAAGCACATATTTCATTGGATGTTGTGAACATGCAGGTGAGTAAAATTAGGTTGTGTGTTAAGAGGATTAGTAACTACATTTGTGATTGGCTCTGGTAAAAAAAATGTAATCCAGACATAGCTATGCTTTTTAATATGTACAATAAACCACACCTGATGTAGCTCTTTTTGTAGCAAGCATGGTCCTTCTAGAATGTGGTGTGAACTGGTGACCTACTGGTTCTAAAAGGTTGGTATGGAGACTGTGCTAACAGTGTATTGGGGGAAGGGTGTTAAAGACACAGTTCACTATTTCTTAAAAATATGAGGTGTTTATACTAATTGTACTATAAAAAGGGTTTCATTTCCTAGTGAGGGCTTACTAAAAAAGTATAGTGAACTGTTTAAGTTATAAAAGTATGAAGGTAAATATTTTTGGGGACTCCCATTTGGTTTGATAATTCACCGCAATGATCGCGATGACATCACGATTACTCAATTCAGCATCCATTTTGGTGGTCTTTGTAAAAGGGAGTGAAAGGCTTAAAACATACTAAACATTGAGAAGTACACTTACAACCCTAAAATATGAAAGAAATGTTTTCATTTGCTGTCTTCTGCAGTATCAGACAGTGCAAAGTTGAAAAGGTTGCTGTTTATGGTTGCTTTGTATGAGAGTGTGTGCCATTCTTGTGCTTAGTTTTTACAAACCCTGAGCCTATTGCATCTAATAAGAACCAAAAAAGCTATTTGATCAACAAACTCATTCTTCTGGTATGTGAATTATGTTTCTTTTTATTTTTTTTAAGCACAAATATTGATTTAGAAGGTATATGTGTAAGTAAGAATTTTTTTAAAGAGCCTGAAATGTATATAAAAGTATTAAAATACTATTCGATGGTTTATGAGTGGTAGTGTATACATGATGTGGTGGTGACAGGGAATGTTTTCATTTGCTTTCTAGAACCTGACAAATATAGTGTGGAAATGGGTGGAAAAAAATCCCTTATCTCTTGAGGCAGTAGTTTCTAAAGTAAGAACCGAAGTAGAGTTTCTCTCATCCCTTAATGATTCCACAAGATGTGAGGTGGGACACATTGAACTTTTTACCTAGATCAGAAATCTGTTGGGTAAGACGACAAAGGGGGGTGGTGCGAGTTTCCCTAAGGCAAACCCATGGTACAATCGCTCCTGTACGCTAGCCAAAAGCGAGTTATTGGTGGCAGTGAAATCTAATATGTGCCATAATATAGCCAGCTGTAGGTCTAAATATAGACAGGTTTTGTCAAGGGCAAAAGAGGAGTGGGAGGGCAAAATGTGATTAGCTCTTCATGAGGCCATGATTTTTAAGGACAGCCATACATTTTGGTGCCTGGCCTCCACTTGTATTACTGGTATCCAAACTGTGTTGGACCTTTGTATACAACCCGTTGATTGGGCAGATCATTCCAGCAAGTTATATTCTAGCAGTGGAGTAATAGCTATGGATGATAGACTGAGTGAATGTGTCTATGCTCAGGAATTTAGTAAAACTCTTGTCGTTACTTTATCAGAGACTCTAAATGTCATTAATTCATGTATTTCTGCCTGTGCCCCTTGTCCGGACAGGATTCCTAATGATTTATTTAAAGCCAACACGGAAGTGTGGGGTCAGTGTATAAATATTCTGTCGAATGCTATATTGTCCGGTCTTGCAATTCCACCTTCGTGGAAGTTTGCCAAGATCCTGCCCATCTACAAGATGGGGGATCGGGCAAGCCCGGCGTACTATCATCCCATCAGTTTGAATGATTTATTGCAAAACAATTTCTACAAACAAGTACAGTTTCACTTGCAGAATTGGATTGATGAGGAGGGTATTCTATCTGACTTTCAGGCGGGCTTTCGCACAAGTATCAGTACCCTGGATCAGGTCTTTAGGTTCCTGTGTCTATATTGGTGTGAGGTGTTAGTAAATGGGGAAAACCTGGGTATTTCCCCCTCTCTATTGAACATTTTAGTGAGACTCCATGTGGGAATTCAACTCAGGTTCGATGGGGCACAGATGGACAGCTTACTGATTTATCTAGGGTGGTCCAAGGAGTAGGACAGCGATGTGTCTTAGCCCTACTCTTTTTTTCTTTATATAATAATGGGGTGATTGACCACCTTAGTAAGGAGGGATGTGATGTACCAAGTCTCAGGGGAAGGAGGGTTCCAGCCCTCCTTATCACCAATGATACCTTATTAATTTCAAAGACACCGCAAGGCCTACAAGTGCTCTTGGACCATTTTTCTTCATTCTGTGCTGAGAGGGGCCTTGAGCTAAACAGTACCAAAACCAAATGCATGTTTTTCTCTAGGGCCAGACATTTTTGTTGTAGTAGACATGTCTTGGTGGAAAACATGCTTATCAATCACGTGTACTCCTTTGATTATTAAGGCATCCAGTTGACACCTAATCTGAACTGGGCCCCGCAGATTGAAAAGGCCACAAGATGCTTACGCAACAGTCTGTAAATCTGGTGAAGGTTCACCACACAACTTCTTCCAGGCAAGTGGCTCCTGTTTTGGAGATTTATAATGTTAAATTAATTGGGTGTGTATTGTATGGTGCTGAAGTATGGAGATCATCAAACCATAATTGCCTTGCTATGGCTGTGCATAGGTTTATGAGGTCTATCCTTTCACTTCCAATGAGTACGCCTCTTGTCCCCCTGTATTTAGATCTCGCCCAGAAGAAAATATTGCACAAAATTGAATGCCGAATGTTATTGTTTTGATATTGTTAATGGACCACAGCCGACCTCGAACCCTTTCGCAAACGTGTCAGAGATTTGTTGACCCACCCGAGTGTAGTAAAAATCCCCTGGTTTCATGTTATCAAAACTCTCTTACAGAGGTTGAGTCTACATGATTATTGGCTTTTCCTGGAACAACAGTGCCAGTTATCTAGAGAAAAGATAAAAAATCTCTATTGGGAAGCAGCAGCTATGGACATAGCAACTAATAGCACAGGTAGTCTCAAATTATTCTTTATTGATTGTAAACCATTTATGACTTTTGAGACATCAATTCATGAAATCGAACCCTCCTTTGCACGCAAACTACATCTGCAGTATAGATATCATATCCTTCCGGTCAAATCTTTTATTTTTAACTGGTCCGCAGTGAATGGGGGTGGTGATGACCAATGTCCAGCATGTGGGGTGGGTGCCAGAAACATTGGAGCACTTATTGTTCTTTTGTCCCCAGTACAGTAGGTCGCGAGCAAAGTGTATTGTTTCACTTTGTAAGAATCTTGGTACTAGGAAACATCAGGTTGCTTTTAATGTTAAGTACCAGTACACCTAGCCCCCATGTCTCCAGGGTGGCCAAATTTCTTATGGCAAATTGGATAAGGCACTCCAAGTGCCTATTAGATGAGTAAGTCACCTCCCGACCGGCTATAACTGAGATGAATACAGTGGAATGTTTTGTAAACTGTATATGTGTTTAGCCTACAAATTGTTTTATCTTGTTTTAATAATTTTATCTATTTCATGATAACAGCTGGACTGTCCTTTTTTATCTATTTAGTACTCTGTAAACTGTGTCTAGTTTCTACTTTGTTGATCTGTGTGATTGAAATAAAGTATTTTGACTGACTGACTGACAAAACTGCCCATGTTGCGATACATGTAGTCTTTTATTTATAATGGGAAACTGCTCAATGTCCATGGATACAAATAAAAAAGCCAATTGGTCTGGCCTTGGCAACTTAAAGTGTCTATTTTTTCACTATTTTTTATTTAAGCACGTGTTATAAAAATAGAACAAGAAAAAAATAATGATTCCACCTAGATGTGATCAATTAAAAATAATTAACCATTGCATACAATTTTAATAGCCCAATATCATACTTCCTAGCGGGCAGATATTTAGAATAGGTTTGGAAGTCCTTTCTACTTTTAATTCACATCGCAGGAAAATATGATCTTTATTAGACAAAATAAAAGACACTACTGGCTTTGACTTATTGTAGCCTAATGGCATTGTTTAACAAAAAAAACGACATAAAAAATATGAAGTTTAAAAAATGGAAAGAAAACAGTAGTGGTAAACTAAGGTATTGGCTCCAAGCCTTAGAGCGGAAGTGCACTTCTTTTAGGCAACTGTGCACATGTGATCAGAAAAATACCATCACCCATGCCATCACATTGCTAGAGAGACAAAGGCTGAAGTGGGTTGGCCCATTGCTCCATGCTCTATGATGTGGTTGGAGGAAGTAAAATTTGAATGACTGTTGAACAGATCAACAGATGAAGAGGACTGACCCAAAGTCACTCTATGGATGTATATCTATGTTTTTTATTTGCTTACGTGAGGCTGGTATAACACTAAAGCTGTCTCTATACCTAAAACAGGTGTAAAAACCACTTATCCCAGACACAGAGAAATCGAAGACTTCTCTGCAATCTCCCTGTACTACACATTAAAATGCCCCACCTTTTGTGCGTTTTCCTGTGTCCTCCGGTAAGAATTACACAATGCTTCTCTAACCTACGTCATTCATCACTGCCTACATACACAACACCCAGCGCAGCTCTCTTGAGGTAATTCACCCAGTACCTCTGTGAGACACACCACGCAGTGGTCCACTGTAGTGAAATACCCAGTACTCCTACAGATGTGACACTACTGTTCCCTGAGGGGCATCGCTCAGTGCCTCCCTGATATGCATTGTAGTGTTCTCCTTATGAGAACACTCCCAGGAGCAATATAGAGATTTCTGCTCCTCTAAACAAAATTGCATTTTGCCCTTAGAGTACCTCACTGACGCTTAATAAAACAAACATTTTCTAACATTTTGTTGTAATGTCTATCGCATCCCCTGTATGCATGCACCATACAAAAGCCAAACATATGGGCTTTGTCGTTACTTCTTCCTTCAGAACTATTATGTCTATTACCCTGCATTCCTAAAAACATCATGCCTTCAAGGAAAGACAATTGCAATTTTTTAACATGAAAATTGTGAGTGCTTCACATTTTCAAAAGAAAAACATGACCTTTTAGCCTTCTCAGCCCATCTTTGGACACTCTTTATGCCCCTGTGTAGCTGCGAAACACAGCATAAAAATTTAGAAAAAGAAGTATGTTTAGAAAAACAAGTTTTCCATTTTAATTTGTTACATTAAGTTAGAGCATAAGGCAATTTGACAAAAGTGATAGGTTTTGTCTGATACAAGCTTGAACTTTCATTTGGCGACAGTATAGAGATACATACTAATTAAAATAAAGAGTGGTAGCAAAGCCAGAGGATGTAATTATACACAACGCTATAACATAGACCTCAATCTTGGTAGTAAAAACGCAATTATCGAAGAAATAATTATTTCAGCTGCAGTCCTTTATGCTAGATTTTTTTTTGCCTCGGTAAACACAGAGAGGTAATGATTTCATTGAATATTAATGCGAATGTCTATACCGAACAGAAGAGTGACAGCAGTTTAGAGAAGACGGTGGCTGCAATTTTTAGAACTCTGAATATTTATAACCTCATTTTCAATTCCTTGTGGCTGCTTCATTATGTAACCACGGAGGCAGCTTTCTCTGCCCACACAAAGTACACATATTTTATCATCTCTTCAAAAACAGGGCACAATCAGTATTTGCATTCCTGAGATGTTAATTAATTCAAACCGATAAAGCTCTTTTTGGAAAAAAACATATTTGCTGTTTGCTCATGAAAAAGAGATTCCCCAAGTATCTTCCAGCAGCCCCACCCCCTCCTGTCAGTAGAAGCACAAGTAATACACTGATACGCGCGCATACATTTATTCCACAATCTAGGTTGCTGCTAAAATAGCATTAGGTTGTCAAAGCTACAGAATGGCTGTCACCGGAAGACCACTCGCCATTATTCCTTGCATAATAGCACTTGACTTTAAAGCAAGGCGCATCAGCGGTGAAAGGGATGGCCTCTTGTGAATTCAACGGATCTGTGAGAAAAATATTCCTTTACAGTATATCAAGGTACAGTAAATTGCCCTAGCTTCTATGATTCTGTCACTAAAGCCTGAAACATTTGTATAATGCCAGTAAAAGGGAAAATAAATAAACATGTTATTATAACTTTTTGCAGTATGGAGGCGTGGCTTGGACGCCAAACAAGATGGCTGCGTAGCTGCGGAGCTCCGCACCAACGGCCCTCATGTAGCTCCATTTCGAGTGGGGAGCACCTCTCTTCGAGATTGACGATGTGGGAATTCACCTTTATTTTGTTGCGGTGAGCATTTGGACCCTTTGTTTGCTGACTTCCTCTTGTTTTTGGCATTTTCGGCGGGACGAAGCGTTTCTCCACACAACAGCCGACATCTTGGATCCTCTACATCGCGCTGCGTGATTACTTCAAAGTGCTCAACTCTTACTCTCAGGAAGCCCCTGGTGATTGACATCTCGTGCTGGGCAAGTGAAACTCCTTATTTATTAAAACTCTGTTGCTTTCTTGGCACTTCAAGAGCTATAATTTGACTTTTCTGCTAACAGCCGCCATTTTATGCCTCCCTCGACACGCTCCACGATCTCTGAATATTAATTGACTCTTGCTTCGAGAATTAACCTGACTCTCGATCCTTGGGTGGTCGCCATACTGCTGCTCTGTTAGCGCTACAAAAGACCTCGGCTATTTTCAATTTTCATCGCGTTCATATAATTGAAGGCACCCTTGCTCAAAAATGTCTGAATTAAGCCTTTTTTCAGCGTTTTTTGTTTTCTCCATGCTTGTACGCAGTTGGCATATTTATTTTACAAAGAACAAACATGTTTTTGTGCCCTTACTTTCCAGACTATCTCGTTTTTGTGGAGACATTTTCTTCATTATAAATTGAAAAGCTTAGGTACCTTCACTATGTAATCATTTTCTCTACTGCTCACATTTATAGTGACTCTGTTGGTTAAAGAGGTGGACCCTGCGATTTCCTTTCAGAATTGAAACCTCCTTCTGCTCACAGTGTACCTGATTTTGCTGTACTGCTTTTGAAAGTTCAATTTAAACATTGTTTACTAAACTCCCCTTGTCTTTTTTATGGGGAGACTAAGAAACCTTAAACTCACTACTTCCTCCAACTTACGGCACACTCGGACTCAGACTCTACTCTCAACGAAATGGAGGACATTTCTCCTCAGAAACCTAATCATATGACAGGCACCATTCCAAAAACACAGCTTTCAAGCAAACTATCTGTGATTTCCACCAAGTGACCCAAAAAAGACCCTCCTTCTCCAGTGAACTCTTCCTCAGCCTTCATGGATATAATTCTTGAGGAAATTCATGCATTGAAACCCCTCATGGAGGAAACCAATAAAACTCTGCAACATCTGGATGACAAGTGGTCTTCGTTGGAATCACGTGTGCTCGTTGTGGAACAAAGAACAGATTCTCTTCAAGCCTCATGCTCTCGCATCTCATTTCTAGAGTCTGAAATATCTCTACTCACAAAGCAATCTGAAGATTTAGAAAACCGAAATCGTAGGAACAACCTTCAAATTTATGGTCTTCCCGAAAATATTGAGGGGTCCAATCCAACTGTCTTTTTTCAGACATTTTTGCCTAAGCTCTTGGATTTATCTGCTACTTCTCCTCCTAACATTCAAAGGGTTCATAGACTTGGTCCCAAGATTTCTGCAAAACCTCGTGGAGTCATCATGTTTTTCCTGCAATATGCAGACCTCCTACAAGTCCTGTCTGCTGTCAAGTCCAAAAAACAAATTTTTTGGGAAGGTCAACGTCTATTTTTCTCTCAGGATGTGGCTAAAGTTACGGCAGATCGTTGGAAAAAATTTCTTGATCTACGTCCTCAGTTGCGTTCTATCTATGCCAGATTTGGACTAATCCATCCCTGCCTTTTCAAGGTCAACTATAAGGAATAGACTACCACATTTGATGAGCCAGCTGCATTTCAGGAATTCCTTCATCATCATGGAGCTGATGTTATGGATACTTCAAAATCTACTTGATTTGTTATTTTGCTCCGCCCTGTTTGGCTGTTTCTTGTCTATGCAATTCCTTGATTGTTCTTTCGCTTGTATTTTTGTAATGTTCAAGCATTAAGTTGTTTTACCTATTCTCTCTCTTATCCCTCTCTTCTAGAGTAACTTCTTATTCATAATGTTTATTCCCTTCATATACAGGTGTATTTTTCCCGCCATCCGTTTCCCATATGGTCTCCCCTATATGTTGATGTCTTTATCCGTGGTTCCCCTGAGGTTCGGTGGAGTTCCGGTGCTGTCGTCGTCATCTTCTGGTGTAGCCTCCCCCCATTTCTTCTCGTGTTTGTAGGTATGTTCTTCAGTCGTCATTTGTATGACCTGTACTGTCTTTTTGTTCTTTATCTTATCTCTCTTTTATCGGTATTCTCTTTTATGGTTTCTTCTTTTCGCTTTCTTTTGTATTTTATCTACCTTACTCCTTCCTCCATTATGTCTTCTTTACTAAAACAAATGCTTTATTTCTTCCACTTCTCTTCCTCATATCTATCTTATTCAAACTTTATTCTCTCTCTTGTAAGCATATTGTTTGTTCATGCTTTTATCATTAAGTTACATTTCGGGTTACAACCTTGAATATTAAAGGATTAAGCAACCCTATTAAAAGGCAACGGGTGCTATCTCATCTAGCAAAATTAAAAACTGATATTGCTTTACTTCAAGAATCTCATATTTCTGAAGATGAAGCTTCCAAGCTGAAGAGATGTTGGGTGGGTCATGTGTTTAATTCTCCAGCTATAGGTAAGAAAAATGGGGTTTTGATCTTATGTCATAAAAAATTACATGTTTCCCTTGTTCAACAGGAATCTGATACTGAAGGTTGTTGGGTTATTGTTAAGCTTCTCATAGATAAGATTCCTTTAGTTATTTTTAATGTATATGGCCCTACTTCGGTCGATAAGGTTCTTGGACTAATGTATCTGACAATTTGCCTCTATATGATTATGATTATATTATATTTGGTGGTGACTGTAATCAAATTCATGATCCTATATTAGACAGACATTCTAGAGTTAAGTTTGTTCCCTCTAAAATGCACTCGCAATTTACATCCACAGTACGTCGCAAATCGTTGGTTGATATTTGGCGACTTTGTCACCCTGACCTTCGAGAGTATAGTTTTTATTCAGCCTCACATCACTCGCAATCCTGTATTGATTACCTTTTCCTAAGTAAGTCTTTGGCCCAACATACCATTCAATCTGAAATTGGTTCAATTTTAATCTCAGATCACGCTCCTGTACATGTAGATATAGATCTTATCCCTTTTTCTCCCCACCCAGGAAGATGGCGCTTTAATAATGCGATACAAAAGGGGATGATGGACGGAACGTTTGAGCCAATCAAACACTCACCCCCAGTCAACTGATCTGGGTTTAATCCATCATCATTCTTTAGCTCACTCCACCACCCCAGTTCAGACATGGCCATATGCAAATCAGTCTGACCCTGTGCCTCATGGGAACAGTCCAGCCCGAACTGCCAAGCCATGTCTTCCCTGGACCGGAAACAAGCATCCTAGGACCGGTTTCTGGCATTTCAGCCGTCATCAGCCAGGCTTGCTTGAATCCAGTGGCAAAGTGAGCAAGGGACCCACGTCTGGGCATACCCCCGCCAACTTAGGGCGACCAAAGTGATACAAAAGGGGATGATGGACGGAACGTTTGAGCCAATCAAACACTCACCCCCAGTCAACTGATCTGGGTTTAATCCATCATCATTCTTTAGCTCACTCCACCACCCCAGTTCAGACATGGCCATATGCAAATCAGTCTGACCCTGTGCCTCATGGGAACAGTCCAGCCCGAACTGCCAAGCCATGTCTTCCCTGGACTGGAAACAAGCATCCTAGGACCGGTTTCTGGCATTTCAGCCGTCATCAGCCAGGCTTGCTTGAATCCAGTGGCAAAGTGAGCAAGGGACCCACGTCTGGGCATACCCCCGCCAACTTAGGGCGACCAAAGCGATACAAAAGGGGATGATGGACGGAACGTTTGAGCCAATCAAACACTCACCCCCAGTCAACTGATCTGGGTTTAATCCATCATCATTCTTTAGCTCACTCCACCACCCCAGTTCAGACATGGCCATATGCAAATCAGTCTGACCCTGTGCCTCATTCCCTACTTCTAGATCTTAATTTCTGCCAACAATTTAATTCCATTGCCTCCGAATTTTTTACTAGTAACTCAACCCCAGAATCTCCCTTTGGTATGATATGGGACTCCTTTAGATCAGCCGCCAGGGGTTTTATTATAAATTTTGTATCACAAAAGAAAAAATCCCTAGAAGCCCAATCCACTCAATTACTTAATATTTATTTATTTATTTGTAAAGTTTTATAAAGCGCGAACATGACCCTTGCGGGTATCAGAGCGCTGGACACAAGGCAAAAGCATGAATAAACTCTGTATAATAGAGGCCAACACTGTGAAACAACAAGGAGTACATAATCAAGATCAGGTACCTGGTAGTGGGCCACACTAGATCAAATTCTCCTAGAGTGCAAGATATTTCCTGTAAAATTCAGCAAAACAATCAAAAGGGAACTCGACACAACATAATAAAATAAGTGACAAAACTGTAGGGTGCGGGCCCTAGGGTAAAATAACAATTATCAACCAAAGATAAAATAAGTGGAGAACGCTATATTGGGATAAATGTCAAGTCTGTCAACATGGGGACATGTAAAAGAGAACACGATGATGCAGTTAATGATCACTCAGGAAAATCAATTTGGCCTGTTTCTTGAAATAGGCCGTGGAAGGATTGGCTCTAATCTCAGTAGGAAGAGCGTTCCAAATTCTAGGCGCCAGGCCGGAGAAAGCACGTTTGTACGTACTTTTCTTTCTGAATTTGGGAGGTTTCAAGAGTAGTGTGCACGTACTTCTTAAGTTCCGACCCGAGCCCGAAAGAACAAGCTTCTTCGCCAGATAGGCCGGAGTGTTGTAATGCAGAGCTTTATGCGTGAGGCAAGCTATTTTAAAACGAATCCTCGCTTCAATAGACAGCCAGTTAAGCTGCAAAAGGTCAGGTGTAATGTGATCGTGTTTATTGGAGCCTGTAATGAGCCTGGCTGATGCGTTGAGAGTGGATATGAGAGGGGCCAAGCTCGCTTTAGGAAGCCCCGCGAGGGTCACCAGACCATATTCAAGACATGAGATCACCAGGGATTGTACTGCAGGCTGTATGTCTTCGGTCGGAAGGAAAGGTTTGATTTTCTTGAGGGTGTTAAGATGAAAGTTGGGACCCCTAATAGTAGCACTGATGTGAGCTTGCATATTAAGGTATTTGTCCAAGGTAATTCCTAACAATTTAGCGGAATCAACCACGTGAGGGGTGCAGTTAAGGGCTGTGAGTTGCTTTAGCCAGTCCAGGGTAGGTGCAGAGTGGTTGTGGGGGGCAATCAGCAGGAATTCAGTTTTGAGGGTATTCAATAAAAGATGGTTCTGGGATAACCATTGTTGAGTTTGCGAAAGAGCCTCATTTAAAGTTTTAATGTCATCTAGCAAGGAGATCTTCAAGTAAAGTTGTGTGTCATCCGCATACATGTGTAATCAATGTTAGACTGGTTCAGAATGACAGTGAGAGGTTCCATAAAAAGGTTGAAGAGCGTGGGCGAGAGTGCGGATCCTTGCGGAACTGCAATCCTGACCTGGGTACTAGAAGCAAGGGACTGGTTGAGTTTAATCCTTTGTGTGCGGTTATGTAAGAAAGAGGTAAACCACTTTAGGACCGGTCCCGCTAGACCCATCCTCTGTTGAAGAAGATTAATCAAGGTTTCATGTTTGATGGTGTCAAATGCAGAAGACAGGTCCAGAAGGATTAGAAGACAAGGTACATTTTGATCAAGGGATTTCAGAGCGTGTGTGTTAGTGCAGTTTCAGTACTATGCCCTGCTCTGAAACCGGATTGATAGAGGTCCAGTAATTGAAATTTCTCTATATGGTTGCAAAGCTGCTTGTGGATGCATTTCTCCAGCAGTTTGGCTAACGTCATGATGTTAGTGATAGGTCTGAAGTTGTTAGGATCAGATAAATCCGAGTTGGGCTTCTTAGGGATGGGAGTGACTTGCCCAATTTTGAGGCAATCAGGGATGATCCCCTGCAGGAGAGATTCATGAATAATCCGCAACCAAAGAGGTAGAATGGCCAAGTTGAGGTCTTTAAAAAATTTAGCAGGCAGTGGATCATTGAAGTGATTGGCCGGTCTTAGAGTTGCCATATCGTGGAGTAGTTCTGTGCAGTCTGGCAGGATAAAGGAATTCCAAGAGGCATCATTTTTGGGAGAACAACCGAGAAAAAAGGAGACTGCCGAGGGTACCACAAGCTCCTCTGGAGATGTGGTGAGGATTATAGGCGGCACCATGGGAGTGACCGGTTGCAGTTCCAGTTCAATTTTCCTAGTTTTTTCAGAGAAGTGCTCTATGAAGTCCGCCCCGCTAGGAAGCGGAGTCACGGAAAACAGGTTTGGGTTGGAAGTGTGGTTTGCTTGATGTTTGATACTGTCAAATAGCATCTTGGGTCTGTTTTTAGCGCCGTCCTGCTGCGCCCTGAAATGGTCAGTTTTAGCAATGCGGATTTTTTTATTGTAAGCGCTTCTCATTTTCCTTAGCTGGTAGAGGCTGGTGGTGGAAGGCTCTTTTCTCCAGGTCCTCTCTGAAAGCCTAAGTTTACGGCGTTCGTCATTTAGGGAACCATTAAACCAAGGTTAGGATTGTTTGAGAGGAATCCTTTTAAGTTGTTTCGGCGCAATGATGTCAAAGATATTAGCCACAGTGCTAATGTAATGATCAGAGAGATCATCCAGGTTAGTCATGTTAGGGGGAGGATGAAGTCTATTCATAGTGATGGAAGTAAGAGCATTGATGTTGACGTCTCTCATGTTGCGAGACAATTGTTTCGCTTTAAGAGGTTGACCCTTTCTGCTAGTGGTCTTTTCCAGTATGTAGAAGGCAATTTGATGATGATCCGACCAGTCGCAAGGTAGGATGTCACTCATTTGAATGATATTGTCTCTAGCAATAATGAGGTCGAGGGTGGCGCCTTTAATGTGGGTAGGTCCCTTACAGAACTGAGAGAAGTTGAGATCAGAGAGGAAAGTCTTAAAGGAGCTGACCAAAAGATCATTGGTGTCATTCCAATGGAGGTTAAAGTATCCAAGGAAGATTTGGTATAGTTGGTCCGAACATGAGCTGATGACCTTCATGATTTGCTCTATGAAGATCAAATTGTCACCCGGAGGATGGTAAATCGTGTGAAGCACACAGACAATCTTGCCCTTATTCCAAATTTATGTCATTAGTAGCTCACAGGAAGATAGCGGAGCATTCTGAGATTGCTTTATGGTTAGGCTGGAGCGATGAATGCAAGCAATGCCACCCCCCATTTTCCCCGGCCTATCACATCGGATAATGACATAATCAGACACAACTAAAATGTTGAGCACAGGGGAGGAGGCATCGTTGAGCCATGTTTCCGTGAGGATCAATAAGTCCAAGTCTTGCGCTAGGATGATTGCAGAGATGTCAGCAGCATGTTTCACAGCCGATCTGCAATTGAGCAGCATCGAATTAATGTGAGGGGAGGTGTTAATCTCTTCACTATGAGCAGTAGTTATTTGGAGTAGGTTTTCCTTATTAATCGATATGGAGTTAGCCCTGGGTTCCCTGTCAGGGTTAGGGGAAATAGCGGGGATGTTAGTAACGGAGTTAGAGGAGGCAAAAGACCCTGTACTACTATACGAGAAAACCAGAGCGAAGGTGTCTTCCGCCGACAGCTGAGGCTGAAACCTACGAGGTCTGGAGTGATGGTTAGGCAGAGGCCTAGAGATCCACCTGGAACTAATTGGGGATCGGGAAAAGGATTATTCGTCCCCATCCCCGAAGACTCCAGGTGTATTGTAATGCACATTCCCATGTGGAGGGTGTAGATTCCATATCCTCTCCATCTTCATGGAGAACTGAAGTAAGGTCTGCATGATCTCTTTGACAATCAGGAGATCCTGCTTGATGTCAGCGAACTTCTCCTCAAGATAAGGCCCATTAAAGCCCTCCTCAGCAGCCCCAGTAAGAGACGAAGGGTGGGAACCTGAAGTTTGGAGGGAACTGGAAGGTACAGTAGGACCCTTACCGCATTAACAAGGGGGGCTAGAGTTCCGCTTGAGCATGGATTTGTCGTCAACCACGGATAGACTATCAGAAAGAAATGATGCAAGAGGGAGCTGCGCCTAACCAGGGTAGGGCTTGGTAGCCGGCACGTTGGTAATAAAATTAAACAGTTAGAATATAATTATTATCATTCTAATAATGAGTCTTCTTTGAAAAATCTTATTGATGCTAAACTTACTTTTAATAGATTATCCACAGATGCTGCCTCCAATTACTTATTGAAATGTAGTTCTCGCTATTATGGGGGTCAAAACAAAATGGGGAAATTACTGGCTAACTATTTAAAAGTAAGAAAAGAAAGAACGAGAATAGAATCTTTACAGGGCCCTACTGGTACTCCTATTTTTAAAGATAATGATATTTTAAATGAATTTGTTTAGTTTTATAAGGATTTATATAAACCTGAAACCCTACCAGAACAGTCTGATCTCTCTTCCTATTTTCAATCCATTGCTTCTCCTCCTTCTAACCACATTGATTTTGATCCCTTGGGATTTGATATCTCTTTAACGGATATCTCCCATGCTGTCTCGTTGTTACGTCGTGGGAAAGCACCCGGACCAGATGGTTTTACCATTGAGTTTTATGATCATTTTGCAAAGATGCTTTTGCCTAATCTTTTACTTTTGTTTAAATCTTTCTCTGATACTGGTTCATCTCAAGGCACGTTTCAGGAAGCCTTGATCTGCTTAATCCCTAAGGAAGATAAGGATCACTCTCTTTGTAAGAACTATCGGCCTATTTCTATAGTTGATACAGACTATAAGATCTTCACAAAGATTTTGGCTCTTCGTATTGATCATGTCCTACCTGATTTGATTAGCCCTGAACAATCCGGTTTCGTTAAGGGAAGACTAGCCTCTGACAATTCTCGGGTCTTCTTTAATATCATAAGCAAGGCCTCATCCTTAGATCACCCTATCGCCACTATTGCTTTAGATGCAGAAAAGGCCTTTGATAGGATTGGCTGGGATTTTATGTTTTACGCATTAAAATGGGCTGGTTTTCCTCCTAAATTGATTGCTTTAATTTCTTTGTTATACTCAGGCCCCAAAGCTTCAATATTTGTCAACGGTAAAACTTCTGATTACTTCCCATTGCGTAGAGGGGTGCGTCAAGGGTGCCCCTTGTCACCATTGTTATTTGTCTTAGCATTAGAACCCTTTTTGACTAGGATTAGGCAGGATGATCGTATTTCAGGATTTCAATTTGGTCCACATCAGGTTAAAATGTCAGTTTATGCAGATGACATTCTTTAATACTGTCCTAATCCTGAAACTTCTCTTCCCCCCTTCAACAGGTAGCCTCCTTTTCTCAGCTCTCAGGCTATCCTCTTAACACCGACAAATGTGAAGTTTTACCTTTAAATGTTTTATATCAAAAACATCTCTTTGACCATTCCGGGTTTTCATGGCATCCATTTAAAATAAAGTATTTAGGCTTGTGGTTCGCCCCTTTAATTCCTGAAACATTAAAGTTAAACTTTGTTTATATCACCAATAAATTGAATGATGCTATTACACGTTGGCACCCCCTTTTTCTATCTTGGTGGGGTCGTCTAGACTCGATTAAAATGATGCTCTCTCCTCTTATATTATATATTATCTCCATGATCCCTATAGACATTCCTGGATATTACTTTAAGAAAATTGACTCTACCTTGATAACATTTCTATGGAAAGGTAAACCCCCTCGTATAGTTTTGTCTTCTTTAAAAAAAGACAGACCTAATGGAGGTCTTAGGCTTCCTGATTTTAAAACGTATCACTCCGCTTTCTCCCTAAAACAAGCTGCTCGTTGGATCTCAATGGAACTCCCTCTATATCCTCCACTATGGATAATAATAGAGAAATTTCTTATTGCCCCTTTCGATTTTCAAGAGGTCCTCGCTTTTACCACCAATATTACATCTTTACATTCCCCTGTCATTTCCCACTCCCTTAAACTCCTGGTTCCTCTCTTATCATCATCGTATCCCTCAACTAGCTCCTATCATCAACAACACATTTGGCATAATAAATCATTACGAATTCATAATCGTTCTATATACTGGAAAACTTGACATTCTAAATAGGCCTGGGCAGTAAATTGCATTCCGCTCGTGGAATTTGCGGAATTTGGGTAATTTCGCGATCCGCGGAAAACGCGAAATTGCCAAAGATTCCGCGATCCGCGGCTTCGCGGAATTTTTTGCTTGTTCGCGCTTTTAAAATGCGTGTTCGCAAGATATTTCTCCCCGAGCATGCAAACAACGTTCGCGAACAGGAAAAAAGCATCGCGAACGGGCGGAACAAGCAATTCCGCGTGTTTGCGGAACTTTTGCGTGCTCGCGGAGATTTTTTACCGTTTCGCGGAGCTTTGCGTAGCGCGACTACGCAAATTTCGCCCACCCCTAATTCTAAAGGCTTACGTTGGATATCTCAGCTTATACTTAACGATCAACCCCTCTCTTTTTCTGATCTCCAAACAAAATGTTCTTTACCAACGTCCTCTAGATCGCAATAAAATCTTCTATGTCCATCCCTCAATCAATATCTCCTTACTTTACCAAGAACTACTAACTTTCCTGCAATTTACAAAAACCTATCTTCAATACTCGACACTTCCCCCCTGCATCCAATATATACAAATCTTTACCACTTCTCCCAGACAGACACAAATCTAAGATTGAATTGGCTTGGCAAAAGGATTTATCACAAGAGTGGCCAATCACTATATGAGACAAATTATGGTCTAAGCTTCACAAAACTTCTCGTGCTGCAAATATCACACAAACCCTTTATTTCATTTATCAACGAGTGCTATTTACTCCAGTGACCCCAGCATCTTTTTCATCAGATGTGTCCTCTACTTGTTGGTCCTGCCCTTGTCCCTCTGCCGACTTAAAGCACATGTTGTTTGAGTGTCCCCCTATCCACCAATTTTGGCAGTTGGTTTGGTCCCAAATTAAGATAAATTTCAAAGTTCAGATCCTTTTTTAGTTCACAAATATATTCCTAGGCACTCTATCACCCCAATGGCCCCAATCACCACTGAGTTATAAACTTTTAGATTTATTACTAGCTATTGCCTTTCATTTAATAACCTCAAACTGGAAGCAGGCTGATAAGGTCACTTTCAGATCCTGGTGAAACGCTGTCTGTTTTCATCATCGACTGGACACTAATTATGTTTCCCCTATATCTCTAGCAATTAAAAGAGATCTTTTATGGCTTCCATTAACAACATATTTATCTCTATCTGCCTCTTCTAATGTTAAAACTACGAATGTATCAGATGATGTACGGAAACCACCTTAATTTCTCCCTTTGCCACTCTACTCCTAGATGATTAGAAGGTTACAATGATAAATCATTTATCTATTATGTTTTTTACTCTCAATTGTTATATATTAATTACATAATGCTTCCCTTCTCTTGCCCTTCCCCTCATTGTTTATATTATGTATATTTTTTTTTGTATACAGCTTGATAGTCCTATCCTTATATATTCTTACTTTACTTACACATCTTTATGTTAAATAGGATTTGTTCTATTCATTTTATTGCTGTTCTTTTTCTTGTTAATCTTTAATAAACTCAAATAAAAAAATAAAAAGACTTTTCGCAGTATAATGCGGAGCCTGGATAGGTTTTTATGTAGTCATTCCACAACTGATTTGTGGCAACAAGTTTTTTGTTAAATTCTGTTATCCAGTGGCTTACCAATTTTCAGGAAAAGCAATGTCTGATGGCATCTGATAACATGATGCATCTAAACGCCTTTAAATTTGGTCAGATGATCAGCTTATTATTAAGACCCTCATCCTTTTGAAGTCAATTAAAATAATTTTGTTATAACTGGCATCCCTAGCATGGCTTTCCCCCTAACATTTTGCCTTCAACCATCCTGTTTCGCTAACTTTGGGGCCTATTAGGATGGCGGGCGGAGACACGACCGCGGTGCCGGCGGTGGCGGTAACACCCATTTACCGCACACCGCCAGCGGTCTCCACGTCCGCCATATTAGGATGGCCACACATTGCACATTTCCCGCCCGCTGTGGTGCGACGCTGACCGCCATCAAAGTGCGGCCGCCACCTCGGCGGAGTGAGCCAATCACCACACACCGCCGTGCGGAATGACGTCCCGTACGCCGAAGATATCACGATGCCGGAAACAGGGCAGCGCACCGCGACGGAGAAACCGCACAGCGAAAGACGGCGGAGACTTCACAGCAGAGACAGAAAAGAAACACCCGGGACACACCTCGATGGATCCTGCCCTACAAGCCTTCCCGGTGCTGTACATGATACACCACCTGCAAGTTATCCACCGCTGCAGACGCCTCCGCAGGTACGTACAGACACAACAGTGCAAGTAACACAATACACAGCTCCAGGGTGGAAAAACATCGCATGGGAACACCACACACCCCTGTGGGGACAGGCACACAGCCATCACTGCACACACACATGTCCCACCTGTGACAAAAACATCTCGCCTCATACTGCCCACCCATGTACCGCATTCATGAACAAATGTCCCGGTTACGTCACCGCCGTGGACCATGCACACAACACAGAGCACAGGGCCAGCGCATGCCAAGGGCACCGTACAAATCGCACAGAGCCACAACTCCATCCACAACACACCAGCTACCTCCATGAAGGGACACAACATGTGCCTCCCAAGTGCCACTCCTGCACAACAACCACACAACTACAGCCACACCATGCCCCACGTCCCAACAACTGCATATACAGCCACAGCAGGACCCTTTGCAATGGAACACATAGCACAGAATCCCAGGCCCCAGCCAACACACACACCACAACAACATCACACACAAGCCAAGAACACTGAGGCCAGGCACAAAATGTACACACACACAGATGAGGACCAAACACTTCACTGCACACACTACCTGACAAGTCACACACACACACACCACCCTGACTCACAGCTACATACACACACCACATGCCAGCAGTAATGGAGGACAACATATAGGAAAGCCAAAGTGAGGTGCCCACAAATGGAAGGGCAGTGACACAACCATCAAGCATGTGTGATGCTCATGCAAGACAAGACACATATGAGAACACACACAGCCCATCACAGCACACATGGCTGACACAGTCAGTCAACACAAACCACGGTCACCCCAATGCAACAACTCCTGGAGACAGCAAGGACACCCATGTATAGGCACAGGGATGTAAGGAAGGCCCTGAACTCAAACACTGACCAGCCACACATAGGCATCCAAATACTGGACAAGACAATGTCTGCTGCACAACACACAGTGACACACTACATGACAGCCAAGTACAAGTAGGATATGTCACACATACCTCCTCCCACAACAGCAACACACAATACTGCCATGTGCACAAAACACAACCACAGGGCTAAACAAGTACACATACAGGCACACCACTCCAGGGTCACACATGGCAGTAGTTGACAATGCAGGTGCACACACATCCACAGTCACAACAAAGTCACCCCCTTCACACCATACACTTCTCCACCACCCAAGTGCACACATTGGAAGTAAGCCATGGGACCGGGATAACTCATCACCACAAGATGTCCATACACCGACACTGATTGGCACACAGAAAGGAAGCTCACACAGACCACATGACCCTGGCCTGCCTGTAAGCCTGTGCCCAAACTCCCACCCTGTGCTGCCATTGCCCACAAACCTGACATGTGTCCACCATAGATAACATGAGCCAAGAAGGAAGATGACAACAAGATTTCATTGCCAACCACCTGCACTGCACCCATAAGTATCACAGTCATGTAGAAATGAAGTGCCTCCCACCCCTGCAAAAAAAATGAAATGTGAGCCAACCCGTTGGCAATGTTGAAGTGGCATACTGAGCCTGTGACACAGTAAACCATGCACACACAGAAACAACTTTATTCAGGAAGGACACTGACACAACTCACTGCAGGACCAACTGTGTTTATTCACAATTTGCATATAGAGACAACAAATTTGGGCAACAGCAAAGCCAGTGGGCATTTCAATATGCACAGTATTTACATGAAAAGCTGCACAGGCAGGGGGCAAACAGCAGTGAAACACAAGGCAAGTACAATGTGCAGAGTAGTAACATCAGAAGCTGCACAGGCAAGGGGCAACCAGCAGTGAACAACAAGGCCAGTGGCCAGTTCAAAGTGCAGGTGAGGTACATGAGATGCTGCACAGGCAAGGGCAAACAGCAGTGAACAGCAAGGCCAGTGGCCAGTCCAATGTGCAGGTGAGGTACATGAGATCCTGCACAGGCAAGGGGCACACAGCAGTGAACGACAAGGCCAGTGGGCAGGACAAAGTGCAGAGTGAGTCCATGAGAAGCTGCACAGGCAAGGGGCAAACAGCAGTGAACAGCAAGGCCAGTGGCCAGTCCAAAGTGCAGGTGAGGTACATGAGATCCTGCACAGGCAAGGGGCAAACAGCAGTGAACAGCAAGGCCAGTGGCCAGTCCAAAGTGCAGGTGAGGTACATGAGATCCTGCACAGGCAAGGGCACACAGCAGTGAACGACAAGGCCAGTGGGCAGGACAAAGTGCAGAGTGAGTCCATGAGAAGCTGCACAGGCAAGGGGCAAACAGCAGTGAAACACAAGGCAAGTACAATGTGCAGAGTAGTTCCATCAGAAGCTGCACAGGCAAGGGGCAAACAGCAGTGAACAGCAAGGCCAGTGGCCAGTCCAATGTGCAGGTGAGGTACATGAGATGCTGCACAGGCAAGGGGCAAACAGCAGTGAACAGCAAGGCCAGTGGCCAGTCCAATGTGCAGGTGAGGTACATGAGATCCTGCACAGGCAAGGGGCACACAGCAGTGAACGACAAGGCCAGTGGGCAGGACAAAGTGCAGAGTGAGTCCATGAGAAGCTGCACAGGCAAGGAGCAAACAGCAGTGAACAGCAAGGCCAGTGGCCAGTCCAAAGTGCAGGTGAGGTACATGAGATCCTGCACAGGCAAGGGGCAAACAGCAGTGAACAGCAAGGCCAGTGGCCAGTCCAAAGTGCAGGTGAGGTACATGAGATCCTGCACAGGCAAGGGGCACACAGCAGTGAACGACAAGGCCAGTGGGCAGGACAAAGTGCAGAGTGAGTCCATGAGAAGCTGCACAGGCAAGGGGCAAACAGCAGTGAAACACAAGGCAAGTACAATGTGCAGAGTAGTTACATCAGAAGCTGCACAGGCAAGGGGCAACCAGCAGTGAACAGCAATGCCAGTGGCCAGGACACAGTGCAGGTGAGGTACATGAGATCCTGCACAGGCAGGGGGCACACAGCAGTGAACGACAAGGCCAGTGGGCAGGACAAAGTGCCAAGTGAGTCCATGAGAAGCTGCACAGGCAAGGGGCAAACAGCAGTGAACAGCAAGGCCAGTGGCCAGTCCAATGTGCAGGTGAGGTACATGAGATGCTGCACAGGCAAGGGGCAACCAGCAGTGAACAACAAGGCCAGTGGCCAGTCCAATGTGCAGGTGAGGTACATGAGATGCTGCACAGGCAAGGGGCAACCAGCAGTGAACAACAAGGCCAGTGGCCAGTCCAATGTGCAGGTGAGGTACATTAGATGCTGCACAGGCAAGGGGCATACAGCAGTGAACAAAAAGGCAACAACATTGTGCAGAGTAGTGACATAAGAAGCTACACAGGGAATGTATGCAACTCTAACATGCCATGCCCAGCAACAGAGTAATGGGCGTGACAATGGGCATCACACGCACCCCTGTGGACAAACAGGTGTGTGAGGGTGACCACCACTCAGATGGGGCTGTCTGTCGGACTTGGAGCTGACTGTGTGTTGGGGTCAGTTGGAGGACTGCCCTGGGCAGTGGGAGTAACAACTGTGGAAGAGCCAACTGCCTCTCCACTTCTTGGGGATCCTGAAAGGCTTCCCTGTCTGGGGATTGAGGGGAACTGGGGCAGACACAACAGGTGACCCCAACACCAAAGCTGATTCTGGTGTGGATGGTGACCCTCCCTCTGGGGACAAGCTGGATCCCGCTGTGCGCTTGCCTGGTGTTTGCCGCCGCCCTGCCTCCCTCTGTCCACCAGCTTTGCCCCCTACAGTGTCCTCCCGTGCTGGCTTCACAGGGTTTGGGATGGGAGTGGAGGTCAAGGATGGATTATCCATGGGGCCCTCATCCTGTGTAATGTTTGCAGGCAACACCTTCTCAGTGGGTGTGGAAACTGTCATTTTGCCTCTGCGAGACGTCTTTGGGACAGGCGAGAGGAGTTGGCCTAACGGCTAGGGCGTTCGACCTCGGACCTGGGGAACTGGGTTCGAGTCTCGGTAATGACGCTGAACATCCTGTGATTCTGGGCAAATCACTTAATCTCCCCGTGCCTAACAAAAATGAATGTGTGTCCTCATGTAGTGTAACTGGTGCTATGTAAAGCGCTCTGATACCCGATTCGGTTGCGGGTCAAGTTCGCGCTATATAAAACTCTGCAAAAAAAAAAAAAAAAGGGGAGTCTTTGGCAGGGGAGGAAGGTGAGGCCTGTGACCCTGATGCTTTTTTCTTTGCTTTGTGGCCCTTGCTGTCGCCTGATGGGCTTTTCTCTTTGCGCTCTGGGGTGGCCTTACTCTTATGTGGGGATGGTGTCTGCGCCCTAGTACGCTTGGGCTGCTGCTGCTCCTGTGTGCTGCGGGTTCTGTATCGGGACTTTGGGGTCCGTTGAGCATTGTCACTGTCATCAGAGGTGCACAGTGACACGGGGCCAGACCGAGTGCTGGGAGCCGCTCCCTGACAATGTGCCTGTTGCATGGCTGCTGTCACAGTTGATGACAAGGACTGCACAGTCCGTTGTAGCCCACCTATGTCGGAATGTAAGCCCTCCATGAAAGCTATAACCTGCCCCAACTTTTTGTCATGCTCTTGGAAGGCATTGAGAAGTGCTGTCTGCCCCACACACAGCTGGCGCAATAGCTCGACTGCTTCTGCACTGAGGGCAGCAAAGCTGACATGGGCTGGGGCAGCTGTGCCTGGGGTGAAGGTGACTCTTCCCTTCCTACTCGTGTGGTCACGGGCAGCACCAGTGGAGGTTGAAGGGAGGCTGGGCACTGGACGCTGTGTGGCGGAAGAGGAGGCCGAGTCCCCATTCCCTTCACCCCCCAACATGGATGTGTCACCGCTGGCGTCAGATGAGGTAGAGATTTGTGTCTCCGGCTGTGAATCCTCTAGCAGACTCCTGTCCCCCTCCTCGGCACTGGTCACATCTGTGTCAGTCTGCTCCGGTGCGGCTGTTGCACTGGAAGCCTCACCACTGGTGTCCGTCCCCTCTCCCTCTTCACATACGGGAGCTGCTGCATAGGAGAGAGAAGTACTGTGAGATGAGTGGCATCAACAGAACTAACACGTGCCAATACATCTGCATCCTAGAAAGAGGTGTGCAGCACATTGCACGCCACCCTGTGCACACATATATCTTGCCACCCAAAATCTCAACAAAACGGTGCATGTCCGCCACACATCCTGCCATAAGTGCCCCAGGTGACTCACACAGCACACCATCCTGCAGTTGGCTCACATCAGACACAGCCCCAAAATGGCCTGTGCACACACACTGTCCCGATGTTGGCAAGGATGAACACCACGACATGGTGCACATCACCTACATGTGTGGAGCAGTAAGGGACCACACAGACTACAAAATACCAGCCCACAATGACCCTGCACACATGCCATCCACCATATCGAGTCCATGGGCACATCTACTGTTGCACATTGGCCTCAGATGTCTGACTGGCAGACATCTGAGGTCTGGAATTGCACGCATTCATTGAAACACATTCACAGTTGGCACACTGGCATTCCCATCCATCTGAATTCACACACTACCCCACAGCAGAAGGTACCTGAAGGCCACAACTCCAAATGTAAGAGAGATGCACAGTGCTAAAACTCACTTCATGAAGCACCGTTTGGGCAAAAGCATGGCACATACACCCAGCACAGAGGCCACTCCCAAAACATTGCACCACACAACCAACGTCACACAGCTGACAATTTGCACACTCTGTAGACACATGCACCCACTCCCAGCCAAAGGCAGCCTGCAACACATACTCACCCCTGGCTCGCTGCTGATGCTCCTTCAGTTGTCTGTCCAGCTCAGGTTGTGTGACAGCCAGGATGCGGGCCATTAGTGGTGTCATGCTGCGCCTAGCCAACCTGCCAGTCCGAGGGAGCAGCCCCAGCGTCATCTCGGCCACGTTCTTGCTCAGCCGGCAGATGTCGTCTCACCTTTTATGACAGTGGGTGCGCCTTCGGTTTGACACACCCAGATCCCGGACTCTGGAGCCAATGGCCCTCCACACGGCTTTACGCTGGTGGACCTTCAGCTGCAGGCATGGGAGACAAGAGGGGTGAGGTTCCAGTGACACAGTGCACAATGACAACACAACGAAAATGCAGTAGCAGGACAGTGACTCATCCAAAACTCCAGCTACAACTGTCACATAGCCAACAATTGCTGTGAACATGGTGCAATGTCATTGGTCAATCAGACGTACAGGCATGCATGTTCGATGGTGGACACAGTACCTCCACATCGCATTCACATGCAGGATACCAACACAGCAAGCAACGTGTAGTCTGGCTGCAGCTACTGTCTGCAGTTACCTACAACTACACATAGAGAAGATAGCAAAACATGTGTCTTGTTGTTGGACTCACTGTGTCCAACACTGCGCATTCCTAAGTGTCCTAGCCCTGTGAAAGCCTCACTGTGTCCTGGAACTCACATAGAGTGACAACAACTGTCATACACACACCCTTCTCCCACGCCTGCTCCTGTGCAATCTACATGGCAGAGATGGGACTTAGATGAAGAGGCGTGACCCAAACAAACATGGAACACACTGTACATGCAGTGATGTGGACATGTGGCATTCGGCGGGGACTGTGCAAGGCAGGTGGACTGACACTGAGTGGGTTAATTTGGAGCAACACAGCCATTCACACAAACGATAACTGGCCAGACTCCAGCATCACCAAAATGTAGCTGCACTGTATGGCTGACACTACAGGACATGTCCCTCTACTCAGGATAGGCATGCAGGGTAACGTGTGAAAGAGCCCACCAAGCCCTTCCCGCTGTAGTAAACATGATAGGCAGTGCATGTCAGAGCCCCACAACCACTGACACATACCAAAGCACCTCCACCCCACGTGTGCACACCCTGCACTCTCACTGACAGTCTGGGAGACTTACCACGACATTAGGGCCGCCATAAAGCCTTGGGTACTGTGCAAGCACCCCGTCTACCAGGACCCCAAGCTCCTCATTGGTGAAGGGACTGGCACGGATCTTCTGAGTCCTCGACATCACAATGGACATGTGGCAGCAGCAGCACGTTGAGGGTGGCAGCCAGCAGTCCCTTGAGGCAGCAGGTGGAGGGTGGCAGCCAGCAGTCCCTTGAGGCAGAAGCAGCAGGTGCAGGGTGGCAGCCAGCAGTCCCTTGAGGCAGCAGCAGCAGGTGGAGAGTTGTCAGTCAGCAGTCCCTGGTAGCTGTGGGAATGTGGTGCACCCTCCCACACATATATAGGCCCCTGGGGCTATGTCAGTGGTCCCAGGGTGCTGCAATTGGTGTACCAGGTCTGCCTCATTCAAATACATCCAATGTCCGCCTCCGCGGTGGCGGTGCACGCCTACCGCGATTTTCAAACTCACATCAGGCTACCGTGAGGCTGCTTCCCATTGGCTGCAAGGGCATGGTCCATGCCGGTGACACACCGTAGGGTCCATTTGCGCGCTACCGCGGTGGTGCATCTTTTGAATGCCTCCAGTGACCGCCTCTGCGGGGGTGGTGCACGCCTACTGTGATTTTCAAACTCGCATCAGGCTACCGCGAGGCTGCTTCCCATTGGCTGCAAGGGCATGGTCCATGCCGGTGACACACCTCAGGGGCCAGGCGGTAGGCACTGCCATATGTCTGCCAGACAGTGCCTGGAGTGAACGTGATTTGGGTAGCTGTGCATGGTGACCGCCATTGTCACATACATATCTGGCGGTGTCACCCGCGATCGTGCCTGGGTTATGGGTGGTGCCACACCACAGGGGCCAGGCGGTAGGCACCGCCATATGTCTGCCAGACAGTGCCTGGAGTGACCGTGATTTGGGTAGCGGTGCATGGTGACCGCCATTGTCACATATATATCTGGCGGTGTCACCCTCGATCGTGCCTGGGTTATGGGCGGTGCCACACCACAGGGGCCAGGCGGTAGGCACCGCCATATGTCTGCCAGACAGTGCCTGGAGTGACCGTGATTTGGGTAGCAGTGCATGGTGACCGCCATTGTCACATACATATCTGGCGGTGTCCCCGCGATCGTGCCTGGGTTATGGGCGGTGCCACACCTCAGTCGTCAAGCGGTAGGCACCGCCATATGTCTGCCAGACAGTGCCTGGAGTGACCGTTATTTGGGTAGCAGTGCATGGTGACCGCCATTGTCACATACATATCTGGCGGTGTCCCCCGCGATCGTGCCTGGGTTATGGGCGGTGCCACACCTCAGTCGTCAAGCGGTAGGCACCGCCATATGTCTGCCAGACAGTGCCTGGAGTGACCGTGATTTGGGTAGCGGTGAATGGTGACCGCCATTGTCACATACATATCTGGCGGTGTCACCCGCGATCGTGCCTGGGTTATGGGCGGTGCCACACCTCAGTCGTCAAGCGGTAGGCACCACCATATGTCTGCCAGACAGTGCCTGGAGTGACCGTGATTTGGGTAGCGGTGCATGGTGACCGCCATTGTCACATACATATCTGGCGGTGTCACCCGCGATCGTGCCTGGGTTATGGGCGGTGCCACACCACAGGGGCCAGGCAGTAGGCACCGCCATATGTCTGCCAGACAGTGCCTGGAGTGAGCGTTAATGGAGTTGTGGAGTAGCTGTGCTGCACCCAACGTGTCCTCCAGCTCTCTGCATAGGCCAACATGTACAGTGCCCAGTGTCTCAACAATTGAAGGGTCCTCATGAGGGCAAATGCACAGAAGGGACATGTCACTCCACGTCACCAACACATACCATATATGGGTCACCAGTACATTGCATGGGCACATACACTCGCACATGTCACATGTGCTGTGTAATGAAATGTAGACTGTCCAGTTAATGTGTTGCATAGCATATGTAGATAATGGTCAATGTCTGTGTGTGCAATGTAACGCACACTGTTGTCTCATTTTCTGAACTAGGGGCATCAGCAACTGGCACATTGTCCAATGCACATGCACACACGTGTCCCCCACGCTCAGCCGGTGGTCAGTGTGTAGTTGAAGTGTGCCATGTGCAACCTGTTTTGGTAGGTGTATCAGGGCCAGCAACATGGTGTGTTCGGGTAGTATTGCAATTAGTAACATATGCTGGGGGTCATACTCACAGGTATGCACACATATCTGTTAGTATATCACACTGTGCATGCGAATGAGCCGGAGGGGTGCACAGATAATTGCTGCTGGTAAGAGGACAGGTGTACGAGTAGTGTGCCTGATGTGTACCTACTTGTGAAGTGCCCTGTCGGTTAATGGTGCATGTTGTAAGACTTGGGAATGTGTCTGTTGAAAAAATTGATGTGATGCACATTTCATGGTCTTCTGCATTGACATCTGTGCACTGTGATCTGTCCTAGGAGGAGGAGGCCCAATATCCATTGTCCGTTCACAGTCCTGGCAGACATGGAGAATGAGGATATAATCCGCAAATTCAGGCTGGACCGACAAACCCTGCAGAACCTATGTGCCATGTTGGAGCCCCACCTGCAGCCACGTCGGACATATCCAACAGCTTTCACCGCAACATCTAAGGTGATGGCATGCCTGCATTTCTTTGCAACAGGCTCATTCCAGCACACGGTCGCAAGTGCAGGCGGGATGTTACAGCCGATGTTCAGCATGGTGCTGAGGGATGTCCTGTCGGCCATGATGCTGTACAAAGACAGATATATCCATTTTCCCAGGGGGCCTGAGTTGGTGGCTGTGAAGGGCGATTTCTATGCCCTTGGTCATATGCCCCATGTCATTGGTGCAATTGATTGCACACATGTTGGGCTTGTGCCACCACAGGCACGTGAACAGGTTTACCGCAATAGGAAGCATTCACACTTGGTAAATGTTCAAGTGGTGTGCCTGGCGGACATGATCATCTCACACGTGTGTGCCAAGTTTCCTGGCTCAGCCCATGATGCCCACATCTTGCGGAGCAGCATCGTTCCTCAGCTGATGGCCAATCTGCTTCCTGAGCGTGCATGGCTTGTGGGTGAGTATGCATAGTGGATTAGAGTGGTGTGTGTGTCACATGCTGTTGTGTTGCATTTTGGGACTGCAAGGTTAATCTGTGTCTCTCACACCCAGGTGACTCGACATATCCGAACCTCCCGTGGTTGCTGAGCCCATTGCGGAATCCCATCACGCCAGCTGATGTGCGATACAATGATGCCCATGGGAGGACACGGTGTGTGATAGAACGGAAATTTGGTCTCCTAAAATCAAGATTTCGGTGCCTGGACCGTACTGGAGGTGCCCTTATGTACTCGCCAGGGAAGGTGTGTCAGATAGTGGTGGCATGCTGCATGCTCCACAACCTGGCCATTCGCAAGGCAATACCCCTGATCCTGGATGACGATGATGAGCAGCCAAGGCCGCCGCCTGCAAATCAACCCGGATCCAGTGACGAGGGCAGTGGAGAGGAGGAAGGGGTCGACATGCGTCGACAGCTCATCACCCGCTACTTCACTTGAAGGTGAGTGACGATGTAGAAGGGACAAAATGGTCTGATGGTGTTGCTGTTGCTGTGTGGGTGTATGTGAGCTTGCTGACTGCAGCTTGGTGTTGACTCATTGCTGCCTGCCAATGTATGTGTGATTGGTTAGTGTGATACAGAATGTCTCTATGGTGACTGTTGCTCTGTGTAAAGTTTGTAGATCTGAGTACCTTGTTGACAAGTGTTGTGTGATGTGTACAATGCCACACCCATACAAGTGACTCTTGTTCTGCGGTTTTCCCTAGGTCCCTTCAGCATCTCACTTGTTACCTACATTCCATTCCCCTCAACCATGTCCTACACGGTGAAGGTTGCACATCCTGTATTAAAGACGGAGCAGACACAACAACATGTGTGTAAGGTGTATTTATTTACAACTGTGACATGCGAGGGTGGAGAAGATGTGAAGGGGGGAAATTGAAGAAGTGAGTTGACAGTCATGGTAGATGAGATACTTGAGTAGTCCCCACAATGATGTGTAGACCCAGTCCAACAGATAGATGCCATTCACATGGCAGTGTGGTGAAGGATAGTCCAAAAGGTCAATGCAGTGGTGCAGTGGTTTGCCATCATGGCTGGCTCGGGGACTAGCGTTTGGCAGGTGCTTTGGCACGTGAGTTCCCCTGGCCTTTCCTTGGACGGCCCCTCTTGCGCTTGACTGGAGGGGCCACTGCTGCAGGGGCAGTGGTGTCTGAGGACTCTCCCCCCTCTGTGGACGCAGGGGAGGATGATGAAGTGTCATCCTGCTGCCCAACAGGGGGAGGCGGAGGGGTAGAATGTTGCACTTGCCTGTCCCTCAGAACCGCCACTAGCTGCCCCAAGAGGTCCACAATCTGTCCCATGCGTGTGTCCATGGACCTCAGCAGCAGGAGGTGCTCCCGAGATTCTTCCTCTAACCGGCCCATTCGTCCTGTTGGTAGGCCCCAAGGACTCTGTTGATGTGGCCCAGGGCTTCCATCCCAGGATCAGTCCCCCTCTGCATGACCCTGTCCCGACCAGCTGCACTGCTGCCACGGTCCTGTCCGGTCCTCACATTGGCCCGCTGCATCCTCTCCCTGGCCTCCGCAGTCGATGTGGTGGGCTGCTCAACCCCTGGGGCAGGGAGGGTGTTGCGGACAGCTGTGGTGGTGGTGGTGGTGGTGGTGGTAGTGGTTGACACACAGGCCGTGACAGCAGCTGTCAGAGGATGGTCAGGGGCTGCAGCTGATGTGGTTGGGGGGACAATGGGTGCCTGGGACTGGTTGCGGCCTGCCACACCAGATGGGCCAGCGTGGAGCTCCTCATCCAAGGAATCCAGGGAGTCCTCATCCAGTTGTCTCTGTTCCGGGTGGGGGGGACTGGCTCTGCAGGGTGGTGTCATCCTCTGCAGTGAGTTCCTGGTCACCTGTGGGTCAGATGAGAAATGGTCATTGTGTTGCACCCATCAAAGTTTGTGTTAGCAGTGTTACATCAACTGTTTGCACATCCAGCAGTTGTTCACTGTACAAATTTGCATTGACCGACATCCAGTGATGCATTACAAGCTGTTGTGGTACATGCATTACTTGTCCATATTGGGAGTTGTCAAGACATGACATGCACAAAATAGTTTTTTGACATTGACAGTCTCATGTTGGCATCCTGTTATTGATCAATCATATGTCATCCATTTACGCGTATGTGTCACTTGTAGAGCCCTTATAGCGGTTTACTCTGCACAGTGAGTGACCATTGTAGTTTCAAGCATACCTTTTCAATGTGGTGTAGATATCTGTATTTGCAATTCCAGACATGCTTAAGTTTGCTTTAATTAGATCCTAGGTGGTCTGGACCACTGCTACTGTCAGATGGCATGTAGTGGTGTGCATGGTTGTGCTCGGAGTTCCATCTACATGTGTTTCAGTCATTCACACTTTGGTTGCTGTCACAGTTTCCTTTTCTTAGGTGTGTGCACACTATAGTTGCCAATACTATCTGGGTGTGCAGTTGTGCATTGAGAGGCCTGGTGTCCTATGCCAACATGTTTTTTTAAATGCATATCTGGCTGAATGTTGTGGCTGTTGATATGTTGTGTTTGCTGTATTTTCCTTGTATTTGAGAGACCTCTCTCTGTGTGTATGATGAGGGCTTCCATCTTGGTCCAGTGTGGGACAAGTCAGCATGATATGTCCACATGCCAGTTCTTTTGAAGTGTACATTGCAATGACTGACACATGCATGTTGGTGCCAGGAAGTAATGGGTCTTGTGTGCTGGCGGTCAGGTGGGCCCGTGTGAGTTGTTGTGCAAGCTTTCCAGCCCCACACACCCCGACCTGTGAGATGCTGTTACCTACCTGTGAGTTGGGTGGGTAGCATGCATTGCCTGCCCCATGCTTCTTATTGGGGGTGTAGTGTCCCATCCTCCATAGTGGTGGAACAGCATGCATGTTGCATTTTGTGGGACGGATAGCCAAACACACTACACCGTCTCACTGTGTAGATGGCTAACTACCGTTTGAGGTGAAGGTGAGCAATGACATGGCTATGTGACCTGGTAGAAATCTTTAGCTGGAATGTGCGTGTGGTGAGCATGATGTGTGTGTGGCTTTTTGTACCCATTGATTTCAGATTACATTTGGTCGTGGGGTATAGCCCCCATCACTGTTGTCCCAGCTATCTGGCTGTGGGGTTCACTCCCCCGACATTTGAAGGCACAATAGGGCAAGGGGTATAGTCTCGTAGCACAGTGGTGACATACAGCAGGGTGAAGATCTCACCCAGCATACATTTCCACACTGTCATGGTTTCATGGTATTTGTGGACCTGAGAACATGAGCACAGTACTGGTGAAGCAGTTGTTCCAGGGCATCCATACACTGACATGTTGTGGTCAACAGTGGTGTGTGTGTGAGATGTACTCAGCCCTGTGCAGACAATGTGTGGTTTTGGGGCCAGACTATACCAGCACTGTTCAGACAGACAGTGTGAGATGTGAACATTGTCAATGCATACACACATTGGTGGTCCAAACAAGACACCTTTGACAATTTAATTCAGACAAGGTGCTGTTCTGCAATTCAGTGCAGCACTGTGGTAGCTGGGTGTGTTGCAGGACATTTGGGATGTGCTTAGTTTAGCATTGTGAGTCCCAGCTGCAGTGTAGTTTTTGGGTGCACTGCACTTCCACTGTTTACATTGCAACACTGTGGTATGACATGGGTGATTTGCACTTTGCCATACAAACGGCCAGACACTGCTGCAGGGCAGCATGGTCATTGTTAGTGTTGCAGTGTGTGATGCCTGGCACAGTGTACACAATGTGGGTCAATTTTGAACAGAGACTTGTGCATGGTGACTACAACACAACTGTTTTGCATTATTTGTGTTGGTGACTGTGGACTAAGTGGCATGGTGTCATGTGTGGCTGCACAGACGTCACATGCCTATGAGTGGGACTAGTGCTCCATCCTGCTCAGCTGTGGGACAAGGGGGCCAGGTGGGAGTTGTAGTGCAGGCCTCCCAAACACCCACCCACCTCCCTGTAAAGATGGCTACCTACCTGTTAGGTGAGGGTGTAGCACACAATGGCTGAGGCATGCTTCTGGGTGGGGGCAGTGCTACATCCTGCTCAGCTGTGGGACAAGGGGGCCAGGTGGGAGTTGTAGTGCAGGCCTCCCAAACACCCACCCACCTCCCTGTAAAGATGGCTACCTACCTGTTAGGTGAGGGTGAAGCACACAATGGCTGAGGCATGCTTCTGGGTGGGGGAGGGCTACATCCTGCTCAGCTGTGGGCCAAGGGGGCCTGGTGGGAGTTGTAGTGCAGGCCTCCCAAACACCCACCCACCTCCCTGTAACAATGGCTACCTACCTGTTAGGTGAGGGTGTAGCACACAATGGCTGAGGCATGCTTCTGGGTGGGGGGAGGGCTACATCCTGCTCAGCTGTGGGACAAGGGGGCCAGGTGGGAGTTGTAGTGCAGGCCTCCCAAACACCCACCCACCTCCCTGTAAAGATGGCTACCTACCTGTTAGGTGAGGGTGTAGCACACAATGGCTGAGGCATGCTTCTGGGTGGGGGCAGTGCTCCATCCTGCTCAGCTGTGGGACAAGGGGGCCTGGTGGGAGTTGTAGTGCAGGCCTCCCAAACACCCACCCACCTCCCTGTAAAGATGGCCACCTACCTGTTAGGTGAGGGTGTAGCACACAATGGCTGAGGCATGCTTCTGGGTGGGGAGAGGGCTACATCCTGCTCAGCTGTGGGCCAAGGGGGCCTGGTGGGAGTTGTAGTGCAGGCCTCCCAAACACCCACCCACCTCCCTGTAAAGATGGCTACCTACCTGTTAGGTGAGGGTGTAGCACACAATGGCTGAGGCATGCTTCTGGGTGGGGGCAGTGCTCCATCCTGCTCAGCTGTGGGACAAGGGGACCTGGTGGGAGTTGTAGTGCTGGCATATGTACACATGTACCCATGGTGATGTTGCTAACTACCTTTGGGGGCTTCAGGGGGAGTGTCTGTTGTATCTGTGAGAGATGTGTTGGGGGAGTGTTGTGCACATGATTGAATTTGAACCTAGGAGGTATTATTTTGTAATAGTGCAAGACAGTACATTTGTGTGATGTTAGGCATTTGTTTGTACTTACCAGCCTCCACTCCCCCGGGTATTCCTGAGAGGCTCTCTGGATGTAGAATGCCAAGCACCTTCTCCTCCCATTCAGTGAATGTTTTGAGTGGAACGGGAGGGCCACTGCCTGTCCTGTGAGCCAGCTCATAGTTCTTGGCTCTCTTCTTTTTGACCACTGCCTTCAGATCGTGCCACCTCTTCACGATTTCATCTCTATTGCGTGGCACGGTCCCTACTGCATTGACCTTCTCTACTATCCTTCTCCACATTTGAGTCCTTGTTGCTAGTGGTGTCTGTTGGACCTGGTTACCAAACAATTGTGGTTCTACCCTGATTATCTCATCGACCATGACCCTCAACTCACTCTCAGTGAATTTGGGCATTCTCTGTGGTGACATGGTGTGTGATGTGTCAAGGTGTTTAGGGTGCAGGTTTGGAAGTGGTAGTGGTGGTTGTGATGTGTATGGTGTGTGCTGTGCAAAGGTGTTAGAGGTGCAGGTGTGGAAGTGGTGGTGGTGGTGGTGATGTGTGTGTGTTGTGCAGATTTGCCTCTCCTGTCATCTGTGGTGGATGTCCTCTCAGTTGTGGAGTTTTGCAAAGGATTGTGGTAAGTTGGGGGTTAGATTTATACTGGTGTCTGTGGGTGTGTCAGGATGGGGTAGTGGTAGCAGGTGTGGTTGTGTGTGAACCTGGGATTTGTAGTTTTGGAGTTTACCATGGGGGTGTGTCTTTGGGCTGTGTTAGCTATTTTTGGGTGCATGCCTTGTTTGGTTGGTGCACTTTGTGGCCATGTTGTGTGTTTTTCTAGCGACCGCCATTTTTTTAACGGAGCGTCCGCAGTGGTGGCTCGGCTACGGCGCTTCCGCCGTCTCACTGATTCTTCAATGTTGCCGACCGCGGCGGTCGGAAACAGCGCACTGCACTGCGGGGATGTCGGGAATATCATAATTTCGATGGCGGTATCTCCGCTGTGGTTGCGGTCGTTTGGGCTGTTTCCGCTGCGAAACCGACCGCCGCGGATGGGTTTGGGCCTTCTCCGCAGGCGAACGGCGGTTTCTCGGGTCTCCTTTCCGCCGCGGTTGGATTTTTACCGCCGAGGATCCTAATCTAGCCGTCGGTTTTCCCGCGGTAGCGGCGGGCGGTGTTTTCCTGCTACCATTGCGGGCGGTTGTTTTTCCGTCCGCCATCGTAATGACTTCCTTTGTTTTTTTGCTGGCTTTCGGATTCTGCACACTTTACCACTGCTAACTAGAGCAAAAGTGCTTCTGCTCTCTCCTTAAAAACTGGTAACACTAACTTACGGCCTACTGGCACATTTCAATTACTTATCAGCCCCTAGTAAAATGGTACTACCTGTGCCCAGGCCTGTAAATTAAATGTTTATAGTGGACCGCAGCACTGATTGTGCCACCCATTTAAATAGCTCTTTAAACATGTCTTGGGCCTGCCATTGCAGCCTGTGTGTGCAGTTTTAAACGGTGCAGAGACAGAATATCAAATAAAAAATATCGATTTACACAAATATCGAGTTAAAAATATCGTGGGTCAGAAATATTGACTGACAAATTGTCATGGTCAAGAATATCGAATTTAGTTAAGTAATATCGATGTTAAAAATATCAAAGTGTAAAATAACGATTTTTTATTAATGTTATGTATTTTAGTATGCATTTTATATGTATGTGATGTATCTTTTTTTGTATAAGATGTGTTTGTACTTTTAATATGTGTTAAATTTGTAGTAGTTATTAATTATTTTTTATATGATTTTTGCGTTTTTAGTTCCGTAGTGGGTTGTGGGTTTATAGGGGAATAGGGTGTGAAGAAATGTATTTATATAAAATTAATTGAATATTTTTATTTATTATTATTTGTTTAATTGAGATGTTATAGTGTTAAATGGGTAAAGTAATTTATTCTTAATTAATTAATAATTGCTTGTTAATTAATTTTAATTAGTTAATTGGTAACTAATTATGGTAATTGTGTAATTAATTTTAGGTGTGTGTTGTGGTGTTCATAGGTATAAAGGGTGGGAAGGGTGGAAAGTAATTTATTAATAATTGATCAATTAATAATTAGTTGTTAATTATGTTTAATTAATTAATTAGTAATTAATTATGTTTAATTAATTAATTAGTAATTAATTATGGTAATTGTGTAATTAATTTTAGGTGTGTTTTGTGGTGTTTATAGGAGTAAAGGGTGGTAAGTATTTTGTGTTTAATTAATTAATATATAGTTGTTAATAATGTTAATTATTTGATATTTATTTTGTGTAATTGTTTATTTTTTGTGTGTTGTTTTTATTTTTAAAGGGGTAAAAGGTGGGTATTAAATACTTTTTTAAATATTTAATTATTACTTGTTAATAGTCATAGTTTTTCTTCTAAAAAATTTTTTTAATTGTGTTTTATTATTTTATTGTTTAATTTAGTTGTGTGTTGTGGATATTATAGTGTTAAAGCATGTGTATTCAATGAATGTTTATTTTATTTTTTTATTAATACGATTTTTATAATTGATTATTAATTATGTTAATTATGGAAATAAATTTAATTAAAAATGTCGAAGTGTTTTGTTAGTGGTGTGGTGTTATAGGGTAGGGTATTATTTTTTTGTTTGTTAATATTTGGTACTTTTAAATAATTATTGTTTATAAATGTAATTATTAATTTAGTTTATATATTATTTGTAGGTTTTTGTAATTAATATTATCATATGTGTTTTTTTATGTTTGATATATTTAATTTTATATATTTTAAATATTGTTTATTCATTTTTATGATTTTTAAAATTTTGTAATATTTTTTTTATTTTTTTATTGTTTAAGTGTTAGTAGTTTTTTCCCCTCCGCTACCCAACACTTTCCCTACTGTTGCACTCATTGGAGTGGGAATAGTAATTTTTACCCCTCCGCTATCCAACATTTTCCCTACTGTTGCACTCACAGGAGTTGGAATAGTAAATTTAATTCCTCTGCTATCCAACACTTTCCCTACTGTTGCACTCACTGGAGTGGGAATAGTACATTTTATTCCTCCGCTAGCCAACACTTACCTACTTTTGCACTCACTGCAGTTGGAATAGTAATTTTCACCCCCTCCGCTATCCAACATTTTCCCTACTGTTGTGCTCAGAGTTGGAATGGTAAATTTAATTCCTCCGCTATCCAACACTTTCCCTAATGTTGCACTCTTTGGAGTGGGAATAGTAATTTTTGTCCCTCTGCTATCCAACACTTCCCCTACTATTGCACTCATTGGAGTGGAAATAGTAATTTTTACCCATCCGCTATCCAACATTTTCCCTACTGTTGCACTCACAGGAGTTGGAATAGTAAATGTAATTCCTCCGCTATCCAACACTTACCCTACTTTTGCACTCACCGGAGTGGGAATATTAATTTTTACCCCTCCGCTATCCAACAGTTTCCCTACTGTTGCACTTTTTGGAGAGGGAATAGTAATTTTTACCCCTCCACTATCCAACACTTTCCCTACTGTTGCACTCTTTGGAATGGGAATAGTAATTTTTTCCCCTCCGCTATCCAATACTTTCCCTACTGTTGCTATCACTGGAGGGGGAATAGTAATTGTTAGCCCTCCGCTATCCAACACTTTCCCTACTGTTGCACTCACTGGAGTTGGAATAGTAAATTTAATTATTCGCTATCCAACACTTTCCCTACTGTTTTAATTTTTTAGTTTATTATAGAATGGTTTTTTTATGTTAAATTATTGATATATATATACATTTAATTTTTATATAATTTCAAAGTTTAAAAATTAAATAAAGATAATAGTTAATAAATAATTTTTAAGTAAATATATGTATATGTATAACTTTTTACGTTTGTGTGTTTAAATTTTTTTAAATTACGTTTATTTGTTATATTTAGTTAAAATGTATATTACATTTAATTTATTTTGTTAAAAATAATATTAATATTTAATATATTTACTACATATTATTTTATGTTACATATATTTTTGAAACAATATTTTTTACATCTATATTTTTTACCTTGATACTTTTGATTCGATATTTTTGTACTTACCTGTTAAGGTATTGGAGTCGATATTTTTGCAGTCGATATTTAGAACATCGATGTTTGTTACATCGATATTCTATCAGTGAACCATTTTAAACTGCCATTTCAACCTGGAAAAATTGTGTACCTATTGGGAAGCCCAAACCTTCCATTTTAATATATATAAATCACCCAAGGTTGGGCCCTGGATAGCCCAGGGGCCATGGTGCCATGTATTTAAAAAGTAGGACATATACTTTTAAGTTTTACATGTCCTGGTAGTAAAGAAATTGTAAGTTTGTCTTTCACTACTGCAAGGCCTACCTCTCCCATAGAATAATATTGGAGTTAAGTTATTACATTTAATAAGCTGTAATTTCCAAATAGAAGCAGGTAACTAGTTCATGTTTGGTGTCTTTGGAAGTCATGAAAAATCCTATCCTATGGTGAAGTCAGATTTTTAGTTACAATTCTGAAAATGCCACTTTTAGAAAGCCGGCATTTTTCTGCCTTAGCCATTTAGTGCTTGCAGCCTATCTCTGGGTCATATGACTGAATGCAGTTGAGAGTTCTGCTTTAAGTATTCCTTCTAGACAGTCACTCACAATAGAGGGCTTAGGAGTGCCTGGCTAGGCCATCACTGGCAGGATGGGAGGGCGGAGCTGAGCCTCCACACAAAGGGCTGCATTCCTCCTGTAGTTAGTCTGGAGCCAGGACATGGAAGGCAAGATGCCTGGAGACTTTAATAGGAAACATCTGGAAGCTTCTCCCACTTCAAAGGAAGGCCCAGGTATATATATTGGACCCCAGACACCAACTCTTCAGTACACTTCCGGACCTGAGGGCACTCTGCCATAAAGAAGAGCTGCTGTGCTGCTGAAAGGGCTGCCACTCTGCTGCACTGCTGCTCTGTAGGACTGCTGTCTTGCTGTGCTTGCCAGCTGCTTGCCTGTCTGGGTGAGAAGAACTGGGCCTGCATCTGCTGAACCCAGGACCACCAGAGTGACTCCAATGACTAGTTGGCTGGCTTCCTGACTTGAGCCTCAGGGACAGAAGGCTCCAACAACCTCGACCCCAGCACCTGTACTCTGCTCTCTGTGAGACTGCCATACCAAGTAGTGACATTCCAGTTCTGGACCCTTGTATGTGGGCATAAGTTGCTCTGCCAGCCTCTGCGGACCCAGCAGTACTGGCACATCTCATCTGTTGTGCATTGCAACGCTGAGAATAACTGCTGCATTGCCGCTGCTGCATGGATCTTCCCATCACAAAGACCTGCATAGCCTGCACAGCCTTTTCGAAACTGCAGATGCTCGATGCATACTTGGCGCAGGCCCTCGTATCACTAGTCACCAACATCCTCAAAGACAATGCCGGACTCCGCATTGCAGCCTCGCAGCTCCTCAGTACTGATGCATCGCCCCGACTCAGTGATACACTGGACTTTGCATTGTAAGCCCTTGTTAACAGGCTCCTCGATGAATGGTGCAGGACCTCTCATCACCTGGGAACTGACGCAACGCTTCGGCTGCAAGATGCATCTTCGATATGAACCTTTGCAGCACTCAGCAAACCAGGATTTAAGGTACTTTTTTCAGCGGCCCTAACTGGGTTCCTGTAGCCGGCAAAATATTGCTCACTGAAAAAAGAGAATTGTCCAAAAGTGTCAAACATGACATGAGCCACTGATGAGGTGTTTAAGAAATGAGAACAATATTTTCATTTGTGCTGAAGAAGCAGCGATAACAGGTGAAACTAAATACATTTACTAATTTGGCGTAGCATTTTTGTTTCTTAGTAGGCAATTACAAATCCAGGCCTAGATTTACAAAAACCAACATAATGCTGCATTGTGCAGCATTATGTATTTTTTTGACAGGTGACAGATTTTCCAAGTTCCGCATTATGATACAAAGATATGCTTTGTAGTACAGCATGCCGTAATGCAATTAATCCTTGCATGCCACAACTCCGACTTGCATGCCGCAAGGCAGTCTTGCATCACAAATGAGGCATTTGAATCACTCTTCACTTTTAAAAACTATGCATTTATCATGCAACTCTTCCTCACTTTCACCATGGCAAATCAGGAGGATGCTACGACTCATGAGGGTCTTTTCCAAAAGGAGTTTCTGTTTGAGATGATATGGCTTTTCTTTTAGGCAGGACCACTGGAATTTTGCAATTATGTGGCAGCTGCAATTTTCGCATAATAATAGATTTTCTGCATTTGCAACATAATCCATCATCTGCCAAATAATCTGCGGATTTTAACAAAACAAATGTTTGTTTCTAGCTCAAATGGTTCAAAAGTTACTAAAAATGTAGTAACATGTGTTGCCACGCAGTGGAGCGCACTTTGCAAAACTGGACCGGTCACCTTTCTGTTGCCTATTGCTACATTTAGGTGTTAAACTGGTACTAATGAGGTGCAACCAATGCGTGTATTACTACAAAATAATGGAGTAATACTGTTATAAAATGTGCTGCATTATGACGCATAATTTGCCTTTTCTTAAACCATAATTTAGCTCAGGTATACCAGGCGTGAGACATAATGCAAGGGCTACTTCTCTGTATAGTAAACTTGAAAGTGTCAATTGTTTAGCAGACATCTCAATGAGTGTTTCAGTTCCTATCTGGGGCTGTGATTCCATGTGTATTTAAATGTATTACTAAATCACTGCCTCTCTTTATGTGATATTGATTGCCTGAACGTGTCTGTAACAGCCTGCATAAATTGCCTCCTGGGTGTACTAGTGAATATTGGGTTATTTAAGTATGTAAGAAACTGCGTTCATTAGCACAAAATACATATCAGTTCTGCCTGTCTGTATGAGTTAAACTTTGTGTGCTTCTCTAACTACCTCACTATGGGGCTGATTACGATGGCGGGCGGAGGCACATCCGCTGTGCTGGCAGTGGTAGAAAATGCCCTTTTCCGCACTCCATCGGCGGTCCTTGCGTCTGCCGTATTATGATGGGCATAGATAGCCCATTTCCCGTCCGCTGTGGTGTTCCGGGTTCACCCGAAAATCTCCGTCTGCACCGGTAGCGGACGGAGCCAATAGAGAGGTACCGCCGTACGGAATGCGGTCACGACCGCCGGTCAAATCACGATGCCTCAAACAGCCCATCACACCGCTGCGGAGAATCCGGCCATTCGAGGATGGCGGTGGCAATACTGCGGATAGCTCCATGTGTTCCAGACCGCTGGGGAAACGGGGAAACGGAGGTCTTTGGCCTTTCCGCAGCAAGTCCGACCGCCGCGGACGGATTTTCAGCTTTTCCGGCGGTGAATCCTGGAATCCGACCGTCGCGGTAGGGAGTTTCTGGCGGTGCATCCTAATCTGGCCGGCGGTTTTGCCGCGGTACCTGCGGGTGGAAAATTCCGCTAGCACGGCGGTCGGAATGCTTTTCCGCCCGCCATCGTAATCAGCCCCTAGGTGTTTCAGTGTCTGTCTGATTTGTTACTTAGGTATCTTGGATTTAAGTCTGGGTGTAGGTTGGATGTATAATTGGGCACATAGGTTTTTATGAGTGCATCTAGTACACTGAAACATCAAAGTGCAGCTTTTCATTTTTAAGCGACTAGCTCCCTGCACTATGGCCTAGCTACAGCCTACCTTAGTGTTCACTTTTATCTGGTACAATAACAGTTTACACCTTGAGTAGCACTTTTAAGTGATAAGACACATCTGCCAGTAAAACTACCTGCCCAAGCTCAAGTATACCATATGTGAGACATAATGCAAGCGCTACCTGTCTCCATGGTAAACTTGAAAGTGTCAGTTGTTTTGCAGACATCTGAATGAGTGTTTCAGTTCCTATCTGGGGCTGTGATTCCATGTGTATGCAACTCTTTTACTAAATCACTGCCTCTCTTTATGAGAGATGTGATTGTCTGAATGTGTCTGTAAGGGCCTATATAGATTGCCTCATGGGTGTACTAGTGAATATTGAGTTATTTAAGTGTACAGGAAACTGCCTGGATTACCACAAGATACAGATCAGGTCTGCCTGTCTGTGTGAGCTTCTCCAAGTACCTCACTAGGTGTCTCAGTGTTTGTCTGCTTTTGTACTTATGTATCTCAGATTTAAGTCTGGGTGTAGGCTGGATGTATAATTGGGCACAAAGGTTTGTATAAGTGTATGAAGCTCACTGAAACATTCAAGTGCATCTTTTACTTTTTAAGCAAATAGTACCCTGCGCTATATATACCAGGCCAGAAACATAATGCAAGGGCTACTTGTTTGCATAGTAAACTTGAAAGTGTCAGTTGATATCTGAATTGGTTTTTCAGTTCCTATCTGGGGCTGTGATTCCATATGTATGTACATTTTTTACTGAATCTCTGCCTCTCTTTATGTGATATGTGATTGTCTGAATGTGTCTGTAAGGGCCTGAATAGATTGCCTCCTGGATGCACTAGTGAATATTGGGTTATTTAAGTGTGTAAGTAGTTGCCTTCATTACCACAAAATAAATATCAGTTGTGCCAGTCTGTATGAGTGAATCTTTGCGTGCTTCTCTAACTATCTCACTAGGAGTCACAGTGTCTGTCTGCTTTTGTACTTACGTATCTCGGATTATTACAATATGACATAATTATATACTTTATTAATCATTTTTTTGACTTACAAAAAAAAATGAAAATTAACATACTGAAAGATTGAGTTTGTTGATAAAATCACTTTTTTTTCTCTTCTATGGTAGATGTCAAATTCTCAGGGTTTGTAAAAACTTAGCACAAGAATGGCACACCACTCTTATACAAAGCAACCATAAATGGCAACCTTCTGAACTTTGCATTGCCTGATGCTGCAAAATTCAACAAATAAAAACATTGCTTTCATATTTCAGTCTTGTAACTGTATCTTTGAATGGTTACTGTCGATTAACCCTTTCCCTCCTGTTTGCAATGCATCTAAACCTCTCCAATTAAAAAAAATTAATACCTGTTTCTTAGCACCTTTTCCCCAATATACCCTCTCCAAATTCTCAATAGAAACCCTCTAGAACCACTAGGTCGCAAGTTCCAATCACATTCCAGAAGGACCATACTAGTTACAAAATGAACTACAGCAGGTGTGGTTTACTGCACATACTGTAAAGAATATCCAACTCTGTATTACATTTTCTTCTATTTACCAAAGCCAATGAAACATCTATTTACTACTCACTTCAAATTGCAACCTACATTTATTCACCTGCATATTCCCTACATCCAATCAAATATGAAGCTTTTTCCAAACCACCAGCACACATGCATTTTCACTGTCTTTCATGGTACCAATTGAGATATTGAGCCGCACACCTGTTCTGTGTGCTACTCCTCCTTCCTACAAAATGCTTATAGTCAGGATTGTGGGCCAAAGCTATGTCTATTGGGCTAAAGAGGCTGCAAAAAACAAAGGAATTAACAGGGACTTATGTTTGCCAAGCGTGGAGATTAGTTTGTTTGGCCAGAGAGGGTTAAAGTTCCATCAGCTACTGGCTTTTGTTAAAAACATTGTGGATTTCCGAGCTCCTCACCTCAAGATTGTGCACTGTGGTGGCAATGACCTTGGCACATTGACTGGGGTAGAGTTAGAAATCCTAATGAAGAATACATTTGCAGAACTGATCTCACTTTTCGCTCACACTGTCTTAGTGTACACTAATATACGCTAAACACAGAAATGGAAGTGGTCAAATCAATTCTGTCCACGGATTGACAAAGCCAGGAAACATGTTAATAAAACTGTTTCTGCTTTCCTCAGAGACCATAATATGGGCTCTGTCTATGACAACAATCTGCGTTTTGACATGCATGGAATATATAGAAGTAATGGAGTTCACTTTACAGACAAAGGGAACAGGGTGTTTCTAAGCAACCGGAAACTCTGAATACAGCCTTATCTGTAGCTGTCTTATACACACTCTCAACACAAAGGCTCTTGTAAGAGCCACCAAAAGGCCAAAATGGTGTTCATTTCTTGTCAAATAATTTTTTGAATCTTTGAAATCTGTGACGACGTCACAATCGCGTTAGTGAAACCGCAAAACAAAAGCAGACATTCAACGACCACCACCACATTAAAAAATGTTAACTTAAAAATTCATTCTCTTACAATACACACATTACTAACCATATCACTGCTTTAAAAACATATTTGTACACATATTTTTGTAGTAAGTCTTTTAAGAAACTGTTTAAACCCACTTACCTTTTTTGCGATTACACCGAGAGTCGCGAGGACTCGGGTAACCTCGACGATCGTGCCTTTTTTAGGGGGTGCAAAACAGATATATGCACACATTTTACAGTATTTTAGACACTAGGGATTTATTACTGCACTGCTTAAAGTCATATTTTTGTAGGGAGTTTGAATAAAAACAACGATTTAAACCAATTTTCCATTTTCGAGGTGACGTCAGGCATCGCAATGATATCGGTAGCCGCGGTCACCATGAATACGTTGCAAAATGACAAAACAAATGCAGACATTCAACAGGCACTACCACATTCAAACTTATGACTGTAAATTAGATTATTACCCAAAAAATAAACATATTACTATCCAATTGGCTGTATAATAGCATGTACAACTCCCCTACTATCTCTTTAACACAGTGCATAACTTTTTCAGTGTAATCTATGACTGCGTGCATCACTATATCACTAAGTCTCTCATTCATTGTATAAGTATTTGAGAGGATCTGTGAGACGGTGCACCCGTCTATCAATACTTCTGTAACGAAAGTCATGACTGCCTCATTACATCTATGAGTGTGTGCATTAGTGTCACAATGGGTCTGTGATTGGTTGCATAAGTCTCTCACTCAATCTGTGAGTAGGTACATAAGTGACTTTGTCCATTTGTAAGTAAGCATATGACTGTCTGTCTGGATATGTGAGTGGATACATGAGTGTCTAAGCGGGTGTTTGGGTGGGTGCATGAGTGTCTGAGTAGATCTGTGACTGAGCGCATGAGTCTCTCAGTGGGTCTATGACTGGCAACGTGAGTGTCTAAGTGCTTCTGTCAGTGGGAGCGTGGATCTCCGAGTGCAACTGTGAGTGGGTACATGAGTCCCTGATTCTGTAACTGACTGGGTGCATTAGTCTCTGAGTGGGTCTATGAGTGGCTGTATGAGTGTCTATATGGGTGTGTGAGTGTCTGTGAGTGGATGAATGAGTGTCTGAGTGGATCTGTGAGTAGGTGTATGAGTGTCACAATGGGTCTGTGAGTGAGAGCATATGTTTCTGAGTGGGTGAGTGAATGGTTGCTTGCATGTGTGTCTGAGTTGGTCTGTGACTGGCAGAGCGAGTGTTTGGGTGGGTCTGTGAGTGGATGCCTGAGCCTTTATTAGGTGAGTGAGTGGGCGGGTATCTATCTGATTGTGTTTGTGAGTGGGTGTGTGTTTCTGAGTATGAGTGGCTGACTGAGTTCATAAGTCTCTGAGAGGGTCTGTGACTTAGTGTGGGAGTGACTGTATAGATGTGTGAGTGGGTGTATGAGTGCCTGAGTGGATCTGTAAGTGAATGTATGAGTGTCTCAGTGGGTCTTTGAGAACATACGTGAGTGTGTGAGTGGGTCTGTAAGTGGGTGTGTGAGCATCTGAGTGGGTCTGTACATAGGTGTGTGACTCTCCGAGTGAGTCTGTTAGTGGGTGCATGAGTATCTGAGTGGGTCTGTGAGTGGGTGAGTGACTCTCCGAGTGAGTCTGTAAGTGGGTGCATGAGTATCTGAGTGGGTCTGTGAGTGGGTGCATAAGTGCCCAATTGAGTCTGTGAGTGGGTATAAGAGTCTCTAAGTAGGTATGAGACTATTCACATGGGTCTATGACTGAGTCTCGAAGTAGGTGCATGAGTCTCTGAGTGGGTCTGTACATGGGTGTGTCACTCTCCGAGTGGATCTGTAAGTGGGTGCATAAGTACCTGAATGTGTATGTGAGCGAGTGTGTGAAAATATATATTTTTTATTTTTTTTCACTAATGTTTTCAATAACTTTGTGATATTCACGATGTCCCTGTGATGATACACGGGAGGCCACACTGGTAGTCGCAACATTGTCACAAATATCGCACGAGATTAAAAAAATCAATTTTGGACACATAACTTGTGTCACTAACACACCCATTTCTCAAACATGTGGTCAGCGTATCTCCACCCGGACCCCTCATGTTAGCTTTCACACCATTTTTATTCCCCGGGAACCGTTCCCGAACGATAAAATAGCAGCTGCAACTTTCTGTTTAGGTTGTGTCCAGCCAATCACAGCATTCCCGATGGCGCACGCATCCGCAATAAATCACAAAAACACAGAATGCAGCACACATAGAAAGAGGAAAAACACAAGGAGAAATGTTTCCACGCAGGGTGGCTTTACGTGTCCTTGTACATATGGGCAGCACGTTGCGCCCCCGGTGCATCACAAAAAGTGGCGCACCGGTGGCACAAGGGGCTTGTAAGAGCACCTCAGAGTGGCTGTGTGAGTGGCTGTAAAGGTCAGTGACTAGGTGTGTGAGCGGCATTATGGTCTGTGAGTGAGTGTGTAATGTTTGGGTAATTACGTAAGTGCATGAGTAGTGCCTGGGTGATTGTATGATTGCATAGGTAGTGTCTGTGTGATTCTATGAATGCAATTGACAAGGACACACTGAGAATACCGGGTGTTTTTGACAAAGTGTAAGATACATATATAGACATATTTTACATAACTTTTTCAGTGTAGCTATTTAGTAAGATACTAATTTAACTTCTCCCTTTGTTTTCATTTGTCGAAATAACTACATCAAAAATAAATTTTCTTCTTCACTGTAACATCGGAAGTCGCAATGACGTCAGTAGTCACGAATACAAATGACAAAGGGTAAAACAGATATATAGACATATTTTACAGAAAGTTTGAGTATAGCTGTTTAGTAACATAATGTTTTAACTTTATTTTAACAACACATTTGTAAAAAACAAGTTTTAAAAAATAACTTTAAACATCGGAACTCACGAATAGAACATAACTACCAAACAAATAAATGTCATTGGTTTACACAGTTTTACAGCAAAATTTGCGCAATGCACAATATGTGACAAGACATTTTGAAGTGGTACAAATAAAAAATATTTTTGCGCAACTACGTCCATGCTTTACCATCTGAAAACATACCATGGCAATAATCTAAAAGCAGCTAGAAGGCAATGCGAGGCTGAAGGATCCTCAACTTCAATAGCAGCCACAACAACACCGGGGCAGAGAGTCCCTTCACAGGTCTAATCTCAACTCCAATATTTGGCTCCAAAGTTTTCCTAGGTGGCATCATACTGCATGGATTGTGGAGTTGTAATGATTGCTAGAGAGAAGTCAATAAGACCCCTTTGCAATGCTGCAAAGAATTATAAATGTTGATTTTTTTATTTGTGTCCCTTCATAGTTTTTCTACATTAGCAGGCATTTAATTATCTTACAAAATGGGTTTCTAATTTCAATGTGTTGTTCATTTTATTATCTTCTAATTTATTGTAACACTACTTACATATAACTTGCTGTTCGGACAAGTCAAAGTCAAAGTGTTCCTCTACAAATAAATACACAGCTAACCTTTGCCAGTTCTAGAATTAAATGCACAGCTAACGTTTGCCAGTTATCATTATTTACTTTTTCACTTTGAAAACATAAGTCAACAGTCTGTGTTTAAATCTTCTAGTGAGTGTGTCAACAAAATATACAATCATACCCTGTTTTTTTTAGACCACACTGTGTTAAATTTTGTAATCTCTTCTTCAAAACTATCAACCATAATATCTGTGTCCTGTTCTACAACTCCTCCTCTTAACAACTCTTCATTTTCCCTAGAATCCTGCTGAGGACCAAAGAAACTAAACTGCACATCATCACAAACCTTTTCTACATCTGCCACAGTACCACACAAAAGTGCTCTATTCATTTCTCCTAAACATAAAGCAGGCATTTTCACTTAGTACAGCCTCCTAACTAAAGTTCTAATTTTTGAGTGGTGTACAGCAAACATCCTTAAAAGATGAAAGGTGCTTTGGTACACTTTTTTTGGATAAACAAGCTAGTGAGTTTCCCTGCAAATTTGTATGCTTTCTAATCTTGCAAGGATCCAATCCTTGTAAAGTACTTATTTTGTGTTTTAAACTTCACCTTGGAAAGATATGTAGAAATGTCCCTAATATATCAATGGATTGCTGTCGAATACTACAAACACTACTACAATTCCATTTCTATACAGATGCCTGATTACCCCTTCCTTGTACCTGTTCTCCAATAACTTGTTCTCAGTGGCGGCTCGCCGAGGGAGTGGTGCGGGCGGTGAGGCAGGGAGGGGCAGGGTGGGGGTAGTGAACTCGGACATACGACGGACAGAACTCAGAGGGAGTTCTGTCTGTCGTAAGTCTGAGTCCACTACCCCCACCCTGTCCCTACTCCACCCCGCCTCACCGCCCGCACCACTCCTCGGCGAGCCGCCACTGCTTGTTCTACATTTGTAGATACCATCCCCTCTTCCGCTATTGGTGTGCCATTCTTCATTTCATAGCATCGTTCTCCGTAATCAATAGCATGAACTAATCTATTATCCTGGACATAGCTTTCTACATTGAAGAAAGACTCTGCACTAGAACTATGTATGCAATCTCCACTAAAAACTGTACAAAAGTTACTTCTATTCACTAATCTTTTCTTCTGGTTTTGTCTCCTCATGCACAACACCATTTTGTCAAGAGTCTTCATTTTATTTAAAATCAAAATAAAAGCTTCCTCTTCAAAGCAAAGGCCTTATCAACTACTTTCTCAACTAATTCTTTCTGTTTCAGAGCCTCTTTCCATCTTCTATACTTCTTCAAAGTTCTCTGTAGATTTATAACTACTCTACTTCGAATCATCCTTGTTCTGATTTCCTTGAACAGCTTCTGTCTACTGGTTAAGGTGTGTCCATCTTTGTTACCTTATTTCCTGTTCTTGTTATATAGATTTTGTCCACTGTTATTCTTTCTCATAGTTTGAATTTTATTTTCCTTATTTTGGAATCTTTGGGAATGTCCACATATATTTTAAAGACATCACTTTGTTCTCTTACCAGTAGCTCTTTTTTTCTTTCACCACTTTTTCTTCATTTTGCCCCTTTTGTTTCTCAGTTCTGCATAGACACTGTACTTGCTTCTGTTCCTTTTTGTAGACATTCTGTCTGAATAATAGAAGTTTTTATGTTATGTTCCAGTTTTAAATCTGCAAATCAACCTACCTACATAACTAAAAGCACTTACTTCAATGTACGAATCCTAAACCAAAACACAAAACTTAATTTATTACTTACCTTTTAATATTATAGCACACTCTCCTACAACACAGCCGCACCATATCTCAGTTCTCACTTATACATGCTAAAGGATCACTTTGGACCAGATGTATCAAGCGTATTATCGTTTGCAAACGGGCCGATTCGCAGAATCGGCCCGTTTGCGAATGGTAAAAGCCTTTGGGATGTATCATCTCAAAGGCATTTGCAAAATAGGGAATCACAATTTTTGCGATTACCTATTTTGCGAATGCATTTAAGGATTTGCAATTTGTGATTCCTTATATTCAATGCAGGAAGCAAGAAAAAATTGCGATCTTGCTTTAAGGAATTGCAAATTACCACCAACTTCAAGTTGGTGGTAATTTGCAAATTCCTAGAAAAATGCAAATGTTGGCATTTTTCTATGTGCCATGTGGCACACACACACGCCCTTAGGGCATGTATGTGCGCCACATGTGCACACTTACCTTTTTTGGGGGTTACTCAGGGTGGCCTTTTGGCCCCCTATCACCCTTGAAATTGCATTCGCAATTTGCGATTACCAATTTGGTAATCGCAAATTGCGAATGTCTTCCCATTCATTCCTATGGTCCTCTAGGGTAACCCTGGGCGTAGTTCGCGTAGTAGCGCTACGCGTAGCTACGTGAACTGCGTAGTGCGGTAGGGAAATGCTGTTCGCACTGATTGCACAGTGCCGGATGCTTGTCCGCACCGTGCAATCATTGCAAACGGCATCTTGCACAGTGCAAGCGGTCGTTTTCTGCCGCTCGAGTAGATTTGTACTCGAGCGGCAGCTTTCAACGCGGACTGGTAGTTTCTCATCGCGAGCGGTCACGAGCATACGCGACCACTCGCAATGAGAAACCTGACCTCCCGCGTTGAGAATCTCGCCGGAGGTTTATTTTCCTCGCTCGCGATCGGCAACTTGATGTTGCTGATCACGAACGAGGAAAAAGTCTCTCCGGGATGTTGATTTTGCTCGCTCGCGGTCGCCACCTTGACATTGAGGACCGCAAGCAAGCAAAAAATGCCCGCTACGCGTTTTTGCACTGTGCTACGTGCAATTCGCGTAGCGCGTAGTAGCTCAAACTCCGCAAACTCCGCGAGTGTAGCGTAGTTTTCCGCCCAGGCCTACTCTAGGGCCATAGGAATGAATGGGAAGGCATTCCTTAATAGCGAATCGCAATTTGCGATTCGCTATTAAGGAATATGTAGGAATCGCAATTTTTATTTGCGAAACCTACATACAGTCCATAATAGCGAATCGGTAAAATTTGCTATTAAGGACTCGCAAAATACAATGTTGATACATCAGGCCCCTAATCCCTTTTGTACTCATTTTTAAAATAAACATCAACCAAAGGGTAAAAGTACATACAGTGTCTCAATACTGTAAATCCAAAAACACAACATAAGACTATTTCTGTGCCTCTCTATCATTGTGTCACTGGTAGATTTACTGTTTCAATACTTTTCTACTTACATGTGTCAGATTTAAATTTTGAAAAACACAAAGTACATGCAAACAGTGTGTGACAGATCACATATATAATTCACCACATGGTTCTAAACCAGTACATATTCCTCACTAAAACTTGCAAATACATGTGTTTCTGGTTGAGTTCAACAATACTCCCCGGAAGATTGGATGAGTGCATAGATAGTGCCTAGGTGATTCCCTCAGAATATAGGTAGTGCCTGCATGATTCCCTGAGTATATAGGAACTACATCAGTGGTCCCATATCTGCATAGTTAGTGCCTGTGTATTCACTTAACTATATTGCTATTAACTAGGTGATTGGATGAACACATGGGTGTTGCCTGCGTAGTTCAATGAGTACATTTATTATTATTATTTATATATCACTAGCTAGACCCGGAGGTATCAGACCCCTTTACAGAATTTAAGAGCAAGGCAATAATCCAGCCACTAAGTATATGGCGCGCAACAATGTTAGGTTCAAGTACAAACAACAATAAATACACATAAAATATTAGGCAATGCGGGTGGTATACGATATGTACACAGAACAGAAGTTCGACCCTGAGGGCGGTTACTGATTGAGGGCAAGTCGCTAATTTTGAGTACAGCAAGAGAACGACCTTCTAGGCAAAAGAGGCAAACAGAAGTAAACGCTGTTCAACGGGGTCAAAGAGAGACTAATAGAACCGAGTTCAAGAATTGCTCAAGTGTGCCAGTATTTGGTGAGGAGATGGCATTTCAGGTTTCTTTCGAAGCCAGTGAAGGAGGGGTTGCATCGTAGGTCCCTCGCGAGAGAGTTCCATATGCTTCGAGTGCTACCCGAAAAAGAGCGAGCCTGGGTAGATTTCTTTTTTAGTTTGGGAGGAACGAGAAGAAGTGTGTTGGAGCTTCTCAATGATCTGGTTCTTCCTGCTTTTGTGAGTTTGTTATCTAAATAGTCAGGGGTTTGTCAGTGAATGGCTTTGTGGGTGATACAGGCAGTCTTGCAATTGCATCTTCCTTCGATGGGAAGCCAGTTCAGGGTCCTGAGTGCAGGCATGATGTGATCATACTGTTTAATATCTGTTATGAGCCTGGCTGACATGTTTAGTACTGATCTGAGGGGAGCGAGGTGCGATTTCGGGGTCCCTGTGAGGATAGCATTCCCGTATTCAAGTTTGGAGAGGACCAGAGATTGAATGACCCATTGGAAATCATTTGAGGGAATGAATGGTTTGATTTTTTTAAGGTGTTTTAGTGTATAAATCGCTCCTTTGGCTGAGTTGTTGATGTGAGCCTTCATTGACAAGTCTTTATCCAGGGTCAAGCCTAAGGATTTAGCCAAATTGGAAAGAGAACAATTTAGAGCCTTCAGGTCACTGATCCAGTCTTTGATTGGAAGATGGTTACGTTTGGGGAGAACAGGATTATTTCAGTTTTGGTGGGGTTTAATTTTAGATGGTTAGAGTTAAACCACGATTGTATATTACTCAGTGTGACTTTGAGAAATAGGATGTCTCTGGGTGTTTTAATTTTGAAGTAGAGTTAAGTGTCATTTACATAGAGGTGAAATTTGATCCCTGCTTGCTTCAGGATGATAGTAAGGGGTTCTATGAAGTGATCGAACAGTGAAGGGGAAAGGATTGAGTCCTGGGGGACGCCAAGAGAGACAGGTGTACGCTTCGAAAGGCAAGACTTGATTCTGATTTGTTGTGATCGGTGGTGAAGGTAAGAAGTGAACCATTTTAAAACAGTGCCATTGATTCCAGTAAGGCTGTGTGATTCACAGTGTTAAAGGCCACTGATAAGTCAAGTAGGATAAGTATGCATGCATCACCTTCATCTAAGGATCTATGGATGTCATCTGCGATATTGAGCATGGCTACAGCCTTTCCTGATCCCTGATTGGAAGGAGTCAAGTAGGTTGGAATCATCTATATGCCGGTTGAGTTGTAGGACGCATTTTTCCATAGTTTTGGCTAGGAACGGGAGGTTGGAGATAGGTCTAAAGTTGTTGAGATCATTCGGATCAGCCCTGGGATTTTTGGGAATGGGTGTGATTTGACCTAGTTGGAGAGAATCTGGTACACAACCCAAGGCGAGAGAAGAATTGACGATTTTTGTCCAACATGGGGCAATAATGTGGTTAAGGTTATGTACTATTTTAGCAGGGAGGGGATCTTTGGTATGAGAAGTAGGGTTTAATTTTGCAATTATATTGAAAGCTTCAAGTTCTGTCATGGGTTTGGAGACCGACCATTTGGCATTGTTTTTCAATTGGATGATGAAAAGGTTGTCGTTAGTTCCATTTGGAGCCATTGGGTCATTAGCGAGATCCGGAAGAGTGACTGTGGTGGACTAGGGAGTGTCAGAGCAGATTGATTGTATAAGGGGTGGGGTTATGACTTGAAGGAAAGATTGCTCAATTTTAGTTATTTTGTCCATGAAGAAACTGGCAATTTCTTCACATCATTCATTAGAGGCTATTATTTCATTTGGGGAGGAAGAAGTGATTTGTCGTTTGACAATGTTAAAGAGTTCTCTGGGCCTGTTCTCTGCATGGTCAAGTTGGCTGTGGAAGAAGGTGGATTTTTCTCTGGAGATGTGCTTCTTGTATGCCTTCCTTGCAGTTCTGAGTAGAGTTAGATATAATGATGATGGGTTTTGTCTCCAAGTCCTTTCAGCTTGTCTAAGATGTCGTCTTTCATTGTTGAGATCCGAGTTAAACCAAGATTTTGATTGAATTGATCTTAGTTGTTTTAATTTGAGAGGTGCGACTTGGTCGAGAGCTTCTGTTATAGCAGTGTTGAAGTGGGCAGTGAGGTCATTTACGTTATGCCAGGGAGGGTGATGTTGTAGTTGTTCACAGATCTTGGCTTCAAGATCCGTAATTGGGACTTGTTTGAGGTTTCTGGTCCACTGCTTAGGTTTATTCGATGAGTCTAAGGGGCCGATTCCGATCTCGGTCGGAGGCGCACTCAACACCATTCGGTCGGGAAAAAGCCATGCGAAAGCCTGTTTCCCGACCGAACCGTACGCGGGTCCGGCCGAGCGAGTACGATGCGACTCCGCCGACCGACTCGTCCGGGCGACCCGACCGCTCCGACCGACTCGTACTCGGACCGCACCGCTCCGACCGACTCGGTCGGACCCGATTCGCACCGCGCAATGGAGACGCTTCCGGCCGGGTGAGCACGATGCGCACCTCGACCGCTCCGACCGACTCGCGCCGTCCGACTCGAACTCGCTGTCGGAGCCGCACTTTGGGGTCCGTGTCGGACCCCCCTGTACGCGTACCCGTGCGAGGCGCACACAGGGGGACCCAAGGGTCCCCCTACCTGTGCGTGCACGCCGCGGGCGCTTCGCGGCGTACTCGCTGTAGGGGGCGCCCTTGTCCGCCTCGCACCCATTGAGGCACGGGAGCCCGCGTACGCGTTGTACGACCGGCTCCCATTGAGTTCACTGGGAGTCCGACCGACTCGTGTCCGATAACATACGGACGCATCGGACTCGGCTCGGTCGGACTGCACGGGTCCGATTCGGTCGGAAATCTCTCCGGGTCCGGCTCGGTCGGGGAAATTTCCGGCCCGAATCGGAATCGACCCCTAAGTGTGGTTTGATGAAGGTATCGATGTTGAACAGTATGAGATGGTAATCTGACCAGTCTATAGGTATGATGGCACTAAGGGAGACCAGTTCATTTTTGGTGATAATCGCGTCAAGCGTAGCACCTTTGATATGTGTTGGTTTATTGCAGAGTTGATTTAAGTCATTCCTTTCTAGAAGTTTCATGAGGCTCCTGTCTGTGGAGTCTTCGGTGTTGTTCCAGTTTCAACTAAAGTCTCCCAAAAACATGTCCTTTGTGTCAGTGAAGGGGTGCTGAGTTAGTAGGTCAGATAACTCTTCAGTGAAGAGGGCACGATCACCAGGAGGGTGGTAGATGGTGTGTAGTTTGATAGGTGGGGAGCCATTACCTTTAAGTTCGACGCCGAGGTATTCAAAAGTCGAGTATTCTGAATTATTTAATATGGTAGGATGAATTTCAGCTTTGTGGATTATGGCTAGACCTCCATCAGTTCTTTCCAGTCTGTCATGTCTAATGATGGAGTAACCAGGAGGGGTAAGCAGATCAAGAATGGCATTGGAGTGGTCGTTGAGCCATGATTCCGTGAGTAAAGGAAATATCAATTCCCTCACTGAGTAAGGTTTCAGCGATATCTGTAGCGTGTTGAGCTGCCGATCTACAGTTGACGAGAATGCAAGATGAATGAGAGGGATTGTCTTTAGCAGGTTGTAGAGTCTGAATGGTGGTGAATTGAGCAGGGGGCTGGGCGAGTCAGTAGTTACATGGGTTCTATTGATGCCCACTATTACTGGGATTTTGGAGGGAGGATTGTGGGTCAAGGTCTGGGTCTTGGCTGCCAATCTGTAGTTGGGGAGCATGCAAGGTAGCAGGCAGGGATTGTCTCTTGCAGATTGTAAGGGCTGAATGGTGGTGAGTTGGGCAGGGGGTCTGGGCGAGTCTGTAATAACAGGGGTTCTATTAATGCCCATTATTACTGGGATAGTGGAGGGAGAGTTGTGGAAAGTAGTCTGGGTCTTGGGGAGGTAAGATTCGCTGAGAGCCTCTGCTTCCAGTATGGATAAGGGGCAGTGAGAATGACGGGGCCTGTGGGCCCGCCGGCACAGGGGAGTGGAGGGCCAGGGGGTACCTTGTAAGGCCGTCAGTGAACCTGTGTGAGGAGGCAATTTCAGACTCTTGCAAGTGTGAGAGTGGGTAAGGATGGCCTGAATAGAGAGGTCCTGTCTAAGATGCGCTAAGTCAGTTGCAAGAGAGTCGAGTTTACGCTCCATACGGTTTAGAATCTGAATGAGAGTGCTATTGATGCATCCCGCATGGTGGTGGGGGAAAACGCAGCAAGTCCTGCGCATGAGGGAGCAGAGGTCGCTATGCTGTAGGGGTGATCTGAGCTGTTGGGACAAGAATTAAAGACAATCTGGGAGGGATGCGTAGGGTCTGCCTTGGTCGGGGGGTATGTCAGTAGAGAAATTAGTCGATGTTGACCTACAGTTGGGGTCCGCATCACAAGGCATGCCATGGGCCTCAACAGGCTTAGTTACAGTGAGATGGTGGGTAGGGGTGGGAGCAGGTGAGGACCTGCTGGTGGCCAATTGTCTGTTGTGAGTGTTGGAGGGGTAGTCAATGATGCTGGTTGAGTCCATACATAATTAGTGCCTGTGTGATCGGAAGAGTGCATGTGTAGTACTTGGGTGATTGAATAAGTCTAGATAGCACACTTGATATATAATTCCATACATGCCTCTCTAAGAGTATACATTGCTCTGCTACTCAATGTGCACATGCATCAGTAAGTTTCTAAACAACAATTCTCACCTTTTGAAAGCACAAAACCTTTTTCTATATGGCATACCTACATCATTTCACAACTATTTCTTGTGTCTTTAAAACATATATTCAGCATTTCTCAAAGAAAAGTCACATGCCAAGTGAAGCTAGCACACAAACTCTCAAAATACATTCTACACTATTAACCCTCTCTAATTATAAACGGAGCACGCTGAAAGAAATGCAACCCTCACTATATATAAGAAATTTTCAACAGCCTTGAAGAACATATCTCACCATGTAAACATATATGTGATTTCATAATAGATATACCCCTTCAGGCCATCTTTCCAATAATATAATGTTCGCTGAATCTTTAAGAAGACTCAACAGTCTCATTGTACATATAACTATCTGCAACCAGAAAACCATATCTCGCCATCTAAGCATATGCAAACCGGTAATATAAGTTAAAAACCTCATTGACAAACACTTCCTAATACATACCTAACAAGTATTACTACTTTTTAATTTATATACAGGCACAGCACATTTTCTTATGTTTTATTCATGACTATACTACTCCTATTTAACAATGTGACTAAAAGCACTACAGGTCCCAGAATTCAAATAACATAGATCTGTCTGTTCTGCACATGATGCTTAGACATTTAAAACATTGTAATTTTTAAAGGCATTACTCATGGCAACTTTCAACAGTACTAACATCTTAAACACATACCGCCTGCCTGATACAATTTATCTGATATTTTTTTCATATCACTGTGATACTGTTTTTTGTCAAACTCCCATATACATCTTCATTTCTAATCTACATGTTTTAAATAATTAAAAAGTTATATACATACAGCGAATTCAGTTCATAGACTATATTGTTGTTTTAGCTCTTTCTGGATAGTTTTCACACTGTTAAGATTTATAAAAACTAAGCAGAAGAATTGTACACCACTCTCATACAAAGCAACTATAAAATGGTAACCTCTTCAACTTTCCACTCTATGATCATGAGGAAGGCAGCAAATTAAATAATGTCTTACAATTTAGACTACTCTAGCTCCACTTGTGAATGGTTAGCATCTGTGAACCCTTTCCATCTCTTTCAAAAAGAGGTTCCTGTCTCCGCATGTTTGCAATGTTTTTGCGATCTTTGCGGAGTCCAAACCTATATCTAGCTTTAGTTTTAAAAAAAAATTTAAATACTGCACAACATATTATTGCATAGTCCTGAGTTGGAAATTAAAGTTTGGCATTACTTAAATTGTGTCATCACTCCTCAACTTTAAAAAAAATGTTCTGTCTCTTTAACACCCTTCCCCCAATACACTTTTAGCTCAGTGTAACTGGAAACCCAGTGGAACCAGTAGGTCACAAGTTCACAGCACATCGTAGAAGGAACATGAAACTTCCAAATAAGATACAGCAGGTGTGGTTTACTCCACAGATTCGAAAACATATCCATGTCTGTACTACATTTCTTTTTTTAAATAAGAGTCAATATTAGGACTTGTTGCTAAGGCATCCAACACACAACCTCATTTTATTCACTTTCATGCTGACAACAATCAATAAAATATATATTTTTTATTAAACACCTCTTTTTTAACTTTTTCATTTGTAAATCTGCCTCATTCATCTCCAGCTTTCTCCTGACTGCTATTACTCCTTCACTTCAAAATGCTCAGAGTATGGATTGTGGTCCACAGATATGTCTATTTGGCTAAAGAGGTTGCAAAAAAGAGAGGCATTGACAGAGACTTGGGTTTCCTAAATGTGCAGATTACTTGGTTTGGCTAGAGAGGGTTAAAGTTTCATCAGTTGCTGGCTTTGGTTAAATCCATTGTGGATTCCCAACTTCCTCACCTCATGGTTGTTCACTGTGGTGGCAATGACCTAGGCATATTGACTGGGGTAGGGCTGGAAATCCTAATGAAGGAAACCTTTGGAGAACTGATGTCGCTTTTCCCTCACAATGTCTTGGTGTACTCTAATATATGCCAAAGACAGAAATGGAAGTGGTCAAATAAATTCTGTCCACAGATTGACAAAGCCAGGAAACATGTTAATAAAACTGTTTCTGCATTCCTCAGAGACTATCGCATGGGCTGTATCTATAACAACAATAGGCTTTTGGACATGCATGCAATTTATAAAAATGATGGAGTGCATTTTACAGACGAAGGCAACAGGGTATTTCTAAGTAACCTGAAATCTGCGTCTGATCTTATGTGTGGCTGTCATATACTCACAATCAACATAAAGGCTCATGTCAGAGCCATACTAGAACTCAAAATATTGTTAATTTTCTTTAAAAAGATCCTTTTTTCAGTTTTTGGGAATTTTTGCAACGACATCACGATCGTCGCTGAGACATTGCGAGAACGCATAACATTCAATGGCCACCAGCACATCCAAACATAGCAAGTAAAAAAATCCATTCTAAACATTGCACTAGACATATTACTATATACATGCTTCTTTAAAAACATGTTTAAACTCATGTTTTGGTGCTACATTTCTATAAAATCCATCTTTAAGACCTATTTTCCGTTTTTGAGGTTATTCGGGAGTCGAAACGTCGCCTTTAACCTCGACGATTGCACTTTTTCCAGAAAGTGAAAAACACATAGATGCACACATATTAAAGTATTTCACAAACTAGGGGTTTATTACTGTACACTTCAAACCCATGTTTTTCTCTTGTATTTCTAGAACAACCATCTCTAAAACCTATTTTCCTGCTGGACATCACAATGACGAGTACTCGCGATCTCCACAGATTTTTGTATTTATTTATTTATTTATTACTGTGTTTTATAGAGCGCGAACTTGACCCGTTAGGGTATCAGAGCGCTTTACAGGTAACATAGCATTGTACAAAAGGTATAGAATCACCTGGTAAAAGAAAAAAAACAGATAGTAGGGGCAGGATATAGGATACATAGAAAGACACGTATTTACAAATTACATATACAGTTACTGAAGATGAGATACGTATTTATAGATTACATTTACCATTACTCAAGACAAGAACCCAGGTTCCTAGGTCGGGTGATTAGGAAATCCGAGGGGAGGCAATAGGCAGACGTGGATCCGTGTCTTAGTGGTGGTTGAGGGCAAGTTTAAACGAGGAATTTGCTCATAAGGAAGGTCTTGGCGTGCTTTTGAAGCGGGCCAGAGAAGGGATTTTTCTGATGTTAGGTGGGAGAGAGTTCCATATTCTTGGAGCGGCTCCAGAGAAAGCCCGATTGTACGTTTTTTTTCCCGAAAGCGTGCAGGTTGGAGCAAGAGGTTTCTGGCAGCCCGGGAGTTTCTGGATCCTCCGGAAATCACAAGTTTCCGTGCAAGATATGCAGGGGAATTTGAGTATAAAGCCTTGTGTGTGATGCATGCTAGCATCACACACAAGGATACGTTGCGAAAGCAGAAAGCAAAAGGAGGAATTTAATAGCCACCACCACATTAAAACATTAGAACTATATAATTTATTCTAACCATCACATGAGATAAATGACTATCTAAATAACTCTATAAAACATTTATTAGAATCTCAATATCTCTATAACAATGCGTATTAATGAATTTTTAAATATACTTTCACCAATATTTGCGAGTACGTCGCAATACTCACAATATCCCTGAGATGGCACAAGGGGGGCTGCGCTGGCGCTCACAGCATCATCGCAAATATCGCGATCGATAAAAAAAATCAATTTTGGACACATAACTTATGTCATGATTACACCCATTTCTCAAACATGGGGTCAGAGTAACTCAACCCTGACACCTTATGTTAGCTTTCCCACAAATATTTAGCCCCTGGAACCGTTTTCGGTTGATAAAATGGAGGCCGCAACTTCCTATTCAGGTTGCGTCCAGCCAATCACAGCATTCCTGTTAGCGCGTGCATTCGTTATTCATCGCGGACCCGCCATGAAATATCCACGGCCAGAGATATATCTATAATTTTCAGCTTAAATTTCTCAAAAACTACAGGGCGGATTGGCACCAAATGACAAAAAGGACAATCTGCGTAACAACATCTACCTTTCTGCTAAATTTGGTGTAATACCGTCCAGTGGTTCGGGCTGTAGGTTCGACAACGCGTTCCTATGGGAATTAACATTACAAACGCACCCTTTGTTTACACTCCTATTTCTCAGTCCCCACTGCACGGATCACCCCCAAGCCTTTTATGACAACTAGTAATTACTTTGACACTTTTTGGGGAAAATTTCATGAACATTGGTCAAACGACACCAAAGTTATAGCTAAGTCATAAAATGTTTTTCATATGGAAACCAGGTCCTAACTATAACTACCTATTGGCGACCGCCAGTTGGCAATATATATATATAAATATTTCACAGAAAGGATTTAGGACGAACAAAATCCAAACGAGCCCACTCGGTCGGTCAAGGCAGTTTATTTCTTTAAGACAGACAAGGACGACGCGTTTCGACCACGTCCGTGGTCTTGGTCACATGACCCTCGCCTCCCGTGAATTGCATTTTAAAGGTAAGTGCACGTGATATAATGAACATAAAAGAAATGTTGATAGCACATGTCACAATACACCGTGAAGAAAATCAAAAGTGAAAACAGACGCAGCTGTTTGGGATGAAAATACATTGTGATATTTCATTAGTTTGCACAACGTGTTTACTACCATTTGTAAAACATTTTTACAACAACCACTTTATTACGCATGGCAAAGTATTTTATGTTTTTCATTTATACAGTAAAGGAAAATATATTGCCCTATAAATATATATATATATACATATATGTATATATTTAAGTAGAAGGAGGCGTCTGAGGATGCCCTTCCATGCAGGTCGGGGCTCGTCTTAAGAGGACGCTGCCGCTTAAATTAATAATTCACGATCCTCACCTTCCCTTTAGGCTTGTCCTTTGCCTAAAGGGAAGGTGAGAGGATCGTAAATTATATATATATATGTATATATAGATAGATAGATAGATAGATAGATAGATAGATAAATAGATAGATAGATAGATATTCAGTAGAAAAAACAAAGGTTACAGGGACATTTTAGTTAGGAAATAGAATTTAAAAAAGCATAGATATTTGCTGAAAAACAAGGTTTCCAAGGATGTTATAGTTGGGCTCAGATTTCACTTGTACGGAACCATTGAAATTCAGCAGTTATAGTTACCTGAGCTTACTGTAACTTATGCCCCCGCAAAGCACGACCTCAAATATTACATCACGCATGACATCATCAGTGACATCACTGATGGCATCTCAAATGTCATCAGTGATGTAATTTGAGATGTGATCAGCGATGTCATCAGTGATGTCACTGGCCATGTCATGAGTGATGTAATATGTGAGGTCATAAGAAGTGCATTGCAGGGGAGTAAGTTATAGTTAACTCAGGTAACTATAACTGCTGAATTTAACTGGTTTTGTTTGGTGACATATTATACACATGTGGAATCCCTGAAAGATCCTTAAATTCCTCCCAATGGGTCAGGACACATCCAACCTGGCCCTTTATGCCAAGTTCTGCCTTTTCGTTTAAGCCCTGGGGACTGTCCCTATAAACTAAAATGGCGTCTGCACCTTTGCTCAGGTTGCAGTCAGCCAATCACAGCGCGCATTCACAATTCATCACAAATTTGTTGCAAAGTAGCCACATACAAATTTGAATTCCCTTTAATATCACACAATACTGAAAGGATTTACACCAAATAACAAAAAGCACAATCTGCAGACCAAAAGCTAGGTTTTTGCCAAAGTTGGTGTAATTCCTTTCACCTGTTCAGGCTCCAGCGGTGTTTAAAGAGTCTATGGGATTTAATATGGGAGACATACTTTTTCTGACCCCCTCTTTTTCTCAACCCCCCAATTGACAGATCACAAACAAAACTTTCCATTGACAACAAGATTCAAGTTTCAAGTTTATTTTTATTTGATTTAGTTCTCTGCTGAGAACAACAAATATTTAATACATAAGATTTTCCTTTAACATTTTGCAATAAGATAATAAAAGTTGTCGATCTAATACAGAGTTAAAAAAGATTAAAAAATATAAATAAATGGTAACATACAAATTCATTTGGCAGTATCTTACAAAGCGAAATCAAGTTCTGAACTGAATTCATTTTACAGTTTGTGCGAATTGGTTGTATAAACCTTTTTCTTGCTTCTACAACTGTCCCATTTGGGCAGGCAAATAACATGTGTTCCAGATCTTACTCCCCGCCATTACATAAGTTGCAGTAACTACTAGTTTTTTCTTTTGGGAGCCACTTATAGCTAAAAGGTTTTAGAGGAAGTATCCCGAGCCGAAGTAATATAATCGATCGCCTGACACCGTGCTTTAAGTTAAAATAGATATACTGCTGTATTTTCTTATAAACAATTGTTTCAGCATATTTTTTATACAGTGACAATTTGGAACAATGCTGAATGTCAAGTTCAAAGCTTAACATTGGTGTTAAATGTTTTAAAAAGAGCTTCAAATGGGCAGGAGTCCAAGATTTCAACAAATTAATATTAACATTTGATAATTTGAAAGCAATTGAGATGTCCTACAAAATACATATTTCGGCGATCCTTGTTCAAATGTCTCTATTTATAATAAGGATCGTAACGTTCCTTGTTTTGCGTGGATGAGGTTATATGCCCATCTAATAATATTACTAATTCCTCTGGCATAAGAGCTAACTAGTGAAAATTCGAGGCGGATAGCTTTTACCGGTACAGCTTGAGACATCTTTGTGAGTTTCCGGAGGACTTTCCCTTCTTTAAGATCCAGATGTTTCCATTGACTTAGTGGAATGTATTCAAGGGCGTATGATAGTACTGGCGGGATCTTAGCACTGTATACCTGAAGAAGAGTGGAAAAATGCCTTTGACCGGTCGAGGCATATAATCGTACAAGTGCTCCCACATGTACGTCGACTTTCCGGTTCAGATTCTGTATATGAAGCAAGTTTTGCAGGGATTTAGAAAAGATTCTCCCTAAGTAGGTATATTCGTTTGACACTTCCAGCCTTTTTCCCCCTAGAGTCCAGTTGTAGTTGACACACTGTTTCCTTCCCGAAAATGGAACTATTTTAGTTTTTGTGGTGTTCGGTATTAAGTAATTTTCTTCCGTGTATTTATAGAGTGCTTGCAGATTCCTTAGTAGGCCAAATGGAGTTAGATCTAGGATGACTACATCATCTGCATACATCATGGTGTGGATTTTATGCGTTCCTCTGTCCACCCTATCGAATGCGGTCGTAAAGTCAACGAAAGCAGCGTAAACGACCTGAGATTTTAAGGTTACATATTTATCGATTATTGTTTGCAACACTGCAATGTTATCAGTGACCGAGTGTTTTGGTCTGAACCCGGCTTGATATAAAGGAATTAGACCTGATGAAAATGCCCAGTCTTTAAGATGTTCTAGTACTGCTGCTGCAAAAAAATTTCCTGTTGCATCCAGGAAAGCTATCTGCCTGTAGTTGCCGGGAAGCAATCTTGAGCCCTTCTTATGTATTGGGATTACAATGCTCCCCTTCCAAGAATTTGGAATTTCCCCTGTGTCAAAGATATGGCAAAAGAGGGGAGTTAAGAACTTACTCCATTCTTTGGGATTGTTTTGGAGGACCTAATTTTTTATTTTGTCAAATTCGTCAAACGACGCCAAAGATATAGTCTAGTCCAAAAATTATTTTTCTATAGAAGCAAGGTCCTAACTATAACTACCTACTGGCAAACATATATATTTTCTCCTCCTCACACTGAATGCGATTAATTAGGAACGCACTCACAGGGAATCTGCTGCAATTTACTTTATTGTACAAAAAATGGTTACAGTGCCCAACGCGTTTCGGTCCTCTCCTCGGACCTTGATCACGGGATGTACAACATTTGACCTGATGCATTATTTATTTCCACTTCTCATGCTTCCTGTTCTGCTCCATTGCATGCTGGAACATGTAGTCTTGGAAATAATTGACAATGACAATGTTCAATTTTTACAGGGTATAACAACCTCTAATTTAAAGTGACTAGATATATCACCTACTGGCAGTCGCCAGTAGGTAGTTATATTAAGGACCTAGTTGGCGTAGGAAAATCATTTTTTGTTTTGCCAATAACTTTGACACTGTTTGAGAAATCTTTACAAAATTTTCAAAATAAGTATGCCGCTCACTTCAGCTGCTGTCTTGAAAGTTTCGGGGTGATTCATCAAGCAGGGGTCATGAAAAAGGAGAGATCCCAAAATGCATTTTCCCAAGAAATTACCCATAGGGATTTTAGACAACTACAGCCCGAACATCTGAACGGAATTACACCAAATTTTGTAGAAAGGTAGATCTTGGTCCAGAAAGTGGCCTTTTTGTGAATTGCTGTAAATCAGTTCTGTAGTTTTTGGGATATTTGTATATCTAGGGACACAGGTCCTCCACAGATACTCCTGGGATCCTCCTCAATTTTGCGAATCCACGCGCCAACAGCAATGCTGTGATTGGCTGGCCGCAACCTGAGAGGAAAGTTGTAGCTGCCATATTGTTCATCGGGACTCAGTTCTCAGTGGGGAAAATAAAGTTAAAAAGTGATAGAAGGGGTCAAGGCAGAGGTACACTGACCCCATGGGCAAGAAATAGTCCAAAACTGTTTTTTAATCACACAAGGATCTGAAGATCCACCCCGGATCCTCCTGGATTTGGGTGGATCCTTGGATTCAGACCTCAATTAAAAAAAACAGACACTCACTCACAGATCCACACTCACAGATCCACACTTAAACACCCACACAACCACTCACACAGTTACAAGGGACGTTATAGTTAGGTTCAGATTCAACACACACAAAACCATAGAAATTCAGGAGGTATAGTTATAGTTATCACAGGTAACTACAACTCAAGCCCTTGCCATGCACTGCTAATTACTCCACATATTACATCACTCATGACATCTTCTATGACATTATTGATAATATCATTGCAACAGTTGCAGTGAAATTATTGATGAGAAAACTGCATGGCGCTGTCGCGAGTTATAGTTATCTTATGGTACAAGTTATGGTTACTTTAGATAACTATAACTGCTGAATTTCTATGGTTTTGTGAGTGTAAAATCTGAACCTAACCATAACGTCCCTGTCACCTTTGTTTTTTTAGTGAATTTTATATTTATATATAAATTGACAGAAAAAACCAAGGGTTACAGGGACGTTATATTTAGGCTTACATTTCACTTGTACAAAACCAGAGAAATCCAGCCATTATAGTTAGTTGAGCTAACTATAACTCACGCCCCTGCAATGCACTGCTTATGACCTCACATATTTTATCACTCATGACATGGTCAGTGACATCACTGATGACATCACGGATGACATCTCTTATGACATAACTGATGACATCAGTGATGACATTATCCAGTGACTGTGAGTGATTCTTAAAAGTTTATGAGTGTTAAATATATATAGCACACGAAACAAGCCACGGGTCCGGGTTAGGAGGAGGTTAGTGTGTTATGCAAGGGGGAGGAAAGGAAGATTCCCTTTTTAGGACGGTTCCCCTCACACACCAGAGGTGTCATGCTTCATCATGGGGGTACCTCTCACACGGAAGACTTAGTCTTCGTGTGGGCTACAACCCCTCTCTTACGAGGGAGGAGCTCAGGGATGTTTTTATTTGGTCAGGCAGGGTATACTAAACCCCTATGTGAGCCGGTGGTGTGTATGGAGCAAGAAAGTGCAGTGCTGTAAAGTGAAAAGTTAAAACTGGCTACAGGGTTAGCTATATTGTGACTTTATTCAGCTACCCGGTGTCAGGATTAAAAACAATGAGGAGCTGATGACACACGTGCCGACATTAAAAGCCACATGTGTGGCTAGACCAACATGTTTCGGCCAGGAGGACCTAGGTAGTATCGCTGCCTTCTTCAGGGTCAATTTATTCAGCTACTGCAGTTATACAGTGTCTGTACGTGAAAAAATAATAATTTTTAAAAAACACGTGAATAAATCAAAAGTTAGATACTGGACCAGTAATCTGACTGTTCAGTATGGACTGCATACAACCTATATTGAAGACATAAAGGCATGTATGTAAACATTGTGTATATAACCAAAATCTCAAGTACATTGACTAGCCTCCTACATTCTAATTTTTAGCATTTTTAAAGCACATATACATTTGGTATCAGATGTGTCAAATACAAAAACGTGTGACCTCACCGCAGTGGGTTGTACAGCTTCACTACGTCTGTCCAGGCATATTAGCCATGTGGTACGTACACCAGAGCCTGCAGAGAGAGGTAAATGGTGTTTCTTTAAAAACAAGAAGCCCCAAGGAGGGATTAGAGATAGAGCTAAAAACGACTTAAGAATCTAACAGATGACGTTTCCCTGTTGTTGGGCGTCAAAGGTATGGCTGAAGGCACAAAAACGAAAAAGAGAGAGCCAACCAAATGAAAGACCAGGGATCTGTCAACCCTGGACAACATGCATAGACCGGTGAAATGGATGCAGCAGAAAAAGGAGCACAGTTCAGGGAGCTCATTGAAATTATAGCAGAAGGATAAGGTGGTCAAAACACTTATGGATGATGGCAAGGGTGCGCAATGTAACACTTGCCAGAGCAAGGCAGTGCGGTTACAACGGGCACGCTGGGTGAGGTGGCGCGTCCGATGAACTCTGGCTACAGCCTAGCAACCAGTAGATGGAGTGGGCTGGTAAAAACGAGTAAGCGCATCGGGGCTGGTGGTGTTAATCCACATATGTCTGCCCTATGAAAGGGGTGATCCAGCAGGCCGGATGGTCTAGAGGTCAGCCTAGGTGACATAGTGTGTCACAAGGCATGATCCGGTAGAACCCAAAACCTAGCATGAATGGGGGGGAAAAGGGGAGAAAAAGGGGAGAAAACTACGGCAAACATATGCCTAATGGGCAGCCCGCAGAGAGCGGTGCGATGCCTGGCAGGCGGGGAAAACTACGGGAGAAAGGGCGGAGTGTCACCTGAGATAGCAAATAGCGGCGTGATGGCGTGGAAACAAAAAAATTGAGAAAATGCCTGCTCAATGGAAGAGTGAGGCAGCTGTCAATCAGGAAAATGCAAAGAGGTGGGGGTGCCGAGGATTGTGCGATATCTCCGTGGTGATCAAAGCACTTACCACAAGGGATGTGGGTCCTATTCAGTCGAGCACGCCCAGGGCAGGAAAACGCTCACCGGAAAGGCTCACGTTTAAATATACGTTGCGTGCAAACAAACTCAGTTCAGCTGAGTTGCGCGTACCCGGAAGCCCGATCGCTGGGCTAATTTAGTAATCTTCTACTGAGGAGGATGCCATCTGGTTCTTTATTTGTCCCGCTGGCTTTGGCATCTTAACACCGCGCTATCCACCACAATTTCTTTGTTTCCACGCCATCACGCCGCTATTTGCTATCTCAGGTGACACTCCGCCCTTTCTCCCGTAGTTTTCCCCGCCTGCCAGGCATCGCACCGCTCTCTGCGGGCTGCCCATTAGGCATATGTTTGCCGTAGTTTTCTCCCCTTTTTCTCCCCTTTTCCCCCATTCATGCTAGGTTTTGGGTTCTACCGGATCATGCCTTGTGACACACTATGTCACCTAGGCTGACCTCTAGACCATCCGGCCTGCTGGATCACCCCTTTCATAGGGCAGACATATGTGGATTAACACCACCAGCCCCGATGCGCTTACTCGTTTTTACCAGCCCACTCCATCTACTGGTTGCTAGGCTGTAGCCAGAGTTCATCGGGCGTGCCACCTCACCCAGCGTGCCCGTTGTAACCGCACTGCCTTGCTCTGGCAAGTGTTACATTGCGCACCCTTGCCATCATCCATAAGTGTTTTGACCACCTTATCCTTCTGCTATAATTTCAATGAACTCCTTGAACTGTGCTCCTTTTCTGCTGCATCCATTTCACCGGTCTATGCATGTTGTCCAGGGTTGACAGATCCCTGGTCTTTTCGTTTGGTTGGCTCTCTTTTTTGTTTTTGTGCCTTCAGCCATACCTTTGACGCCCAACGACAGGGAAACGTCATCTGTTAGATTCTTAAGTCGTTTTTAGCTCTATCTCTAATCCCTCCCTTGGGGCTTCTTGTTTTTAAAGAAACACCATTTACATCTCTGCAGGCTCTGGTGTACGTACCACATGGCTAATATGCCTGGACAGACGTAGTGAACTGTACAACCCACTGCAGTAAGTCACACGTTTTTTATATTTGGACACATCTGATACCAAATGTATATGTGCTTTAAAAATGCTAAAAATTAGAATGTAGGAGGTTAGTCAATGTACTTGAGATTTTGGTTATATACACAATGTTTACATACATGCCTTTATGTCTTCAATATAGGTTGTATGCAGTCCATACTGAACAGTCAGATTACTGGTCCAGTATCTAACTTTTGATTTATTCACGTGTTTTTTAAAAATTATTATTTTTTCACGTACACACACTGTATAACTGCAGTAGCTGAATAAATTGACCCTGAAGAAGGCCGCGATACTACCTAGGTCCTCCTGGCCGAAACATGTTGGTCTAGCCACACATGTGCTTTTAATGTCGGCACGTGTGTCATCAGCTCCTCATTGTTTTTAAACCTGACACCGGGTAGCTGAATAAAGTCACAATATAGCTAACCCTGTAGCCAGTTTTAACTTTTCACTTTACAGCACTGCACTTTCTTGCTCCATACACACACACCGGCTCACATAGGGGTTTAGTATACCCTGCCTGACCAAATAAAAACATCCCTGAGCTCCTCCCCATAGAGAGGGGGTTGTAACCCACACGAAGACTAGGTCTTCCGTGTGAGGAGGTACCCCCATGATGAAGCATGACACCTCTGGTGTGTGAGGGGAACCGTCCTAAAAAGGGAATCTTCCTTTCCTCCCCCTTGCATAACACACTAACCTCCTCCTAACCCGGACCCGTGGCTTTTTTCGTGTGCTACATTATTTGGTGGGGAGTCAGCTCACGCAGGTCCTTAAATCTCCTTAAGCCCTCAAGTGTATTGATTGTTAAATATATATACCAAGGTGTAATGTTGAATCAGTGGATGTCTGAGTGACTGTATGGATGACTCTGTGGGTACGTGACTAACTGTATAAGTGAGTGATTAGGTGTCTCAGTGAATGTATGGGTGAGTAACTTGTTGAGTGAATGTGTGTATCTGTCTGTCAGTTGATGTCTAAGTGGTTGTATGGGTGTGTTAGTGGGTATGTGAATGGCTATATGGGTGATTGATTGGTTCTCTGTCTGGGTGTCTGTGTTTGTGGGTGAGGAGGTGTGTGACTACCTGTATGGATCAGTGAGTGGGTGAGTCAGTGGCTGTATGGGGTACTCTTGCATGTGTGAGAAGTTGTATGGGTGGGTGAGTGTCTGTATGACTGTGTCAGAGATTGAGTGCATGTGTCAGTATGGGTGAATAACTGAGTATTTGAAAGGCAGTATACATGAGTGAAAGGGTATATGAGTGACTGTATGTGTGAGTGAGTGAATGTGAGAGTGGCTATATGGATGAGTGCATGCTTCTGTCAGTGACTGTATATCTGAGTGAGTATGTTACTATTTGTATGAGTAAATAAGTGGGTGGGTGTGTAACTATTTGGGTGAGTAAGTGGCTGTATGATTGACTGTATGGATGAGTGACTAGATGTATGAGTAGTTTTATGGGTGACTCACTTAGTATGTGAGCACCTGTTTGGCTGTGTGAGTGGATATGCCAATGGCTGTATTAGTGAGTAAGTGGGTCTATGAGTGGCAGTAGGGGTGAGCCAGTGAATGTGTGTGTAGATTAATTAATCAGTGAGTGGGTATGTAAGTACTGCTATGGCTCTGTGAATGGGTTTGTGAATGGTTGTCTGGGAGTGGCAGTGGATGTATAAAAGATTCTATAGGGGTGTGAGTGGAAACGTCCGAGATGTTGTGGATGATGTCATCACTGATGTCATTTGAGATGTCACTGACCATGTCATGAGTGATATAATATGTGAGGTCATAAGAAGTGCATTGCGGGGGCCCTAAGCTCAGCTAACTATAACAGCTGAATTTCTCTGGTTTTGTACGAGTAAAATGTAAGCCTAACTATAACGTCCCTGTAACCTTTGTGTTTTTTCTGTGAATTTCTAAGGTTTTTTAAATGCTAATTCCTAACTATAACGTCCCTGAAACCTGTGTTTTTTCCAGTGAATTTCTATGTTTTTTAAATGCTAATTCCTAACTATAATGTCCCTGTAACCTTTGGGTTTGTCTGTGAATGTCTTAGTTTTTGTAAGTATTAGTCACATTTGCAGAGTGGTGGAGAAGGGGGCTGGGCCTCCGACCAGCTCTCAGGAATTCTGTTCCATAGGACATACAGGAGGTACCAGGAGGGCTTCTTAGCCCCCAATGTTCATCAGACGTAAAGTGGACTTCATCCCCCAATCAGTATTGCGCAAGGAGGCACGTTTGCAGAGTGGTGGAGAAAGGGGGGGTGGCCTCTGAAGACCTCTTAGCAGTCCCACTGTGTGGGACTTACTGGAGGTAAGAAAAGGGGTAGTGGCCCAAGGATGTCCTTGTCGGCCAACTACCCCTCCTGTTACCTCCAATAAGTCCCACACAGCAGGATTGCTGAGTACTGATAGCAGGCTATGCCCCCTTTCTCCACCTCCACCTCCTGGCGCGTTCTTGGTTGGGGATGAAGTCCCCTTTACTGCTGAGGGTCATTAAGGGCCAACTAGTCTACCTGTTACCTCCACTAAGCCGCACACAGTGGGATTGCTGAGAGGTGGTCACAGGCCACGCCCCCTTTCTCCATCACTCTGCAAATGCGACTACTACTTAAAAAAACTAAGATCATGGAAGCAAGAGCATTTTTCCTGCTCTCGCTTCCATGAAGCGAAGCAGAGTTTGCTATGGCATGGCGGGAGCAGTGTTACCCGACATGCCATAGCAAACTGCAATGTCCCAGGAGTGGGCACCCCAGGACATTACTGGAGCTGGCCCTGTGGGGTTGTGGTCCCCAGGGATATTTACGGCTCCCCAAGACAGGGTGGCCCCTTAGGCTATGTTGCGGAACTCGAGCCCCCCACACTTTACTTTTAAAAATAGCCCCGGCAGGTGGCGGTCCCCGGGGCTGCATGGTGGGGCTGAAGCCCCCCCACACATCTTTCTAAATTTAGCCCCGGGGAGGTGGCGGTCCATGGGGCTGTGTAGGGGTGGCAGGAGCCCCCACACACATTTTCATAATGTTTAAAGCCCTGGGGAGGTAGATTGCCCCCGGGACCTGGCCCACCTGGGGGCTTCAAGGAAACGAAGAGCGGGAGCCCTTGTTCCGTTTTTTTTTTTCTTAATTTTCGGCAGGATCTTCGTGATCCGACAAGAATCCCGCCAATTATTTTTTTTTTCTGGGCCCTGGGGGTCCCTGTGAGACCCCCTGAGCAGGCCTAGGGGGTCAGGGTGTTTCTACCCTGCCCCCTTTTCTTAATTTTTTTTTTTTTTTTACCTTTTACCTTTTTCCGTGTGACTTGGATCAACAGAGTCACAAGATGGCTGCCAACACTTCCTGGTTTGAAGTGTTGGCAGCCAATCAGATCTCATGCTCGGGATCGGGAGGGTTCGCAGAACCTTTGCAGTCAAATTCGTATATCTGAGAAATGTTTAAATTTCTCAGGAACTACTTTTGAACGCTGACCTCTGTCTTGATCATATTTACGCTGCGTCATCATTTTAATTTTTTTTATATATGTATATATATATCTAAATAACCACATAAAAATATGTGATGTAATGCTCCCTGAAAAGTAACAAATATAATATGAAATTATTTTTACAAAACATTACTTACCTTGTCCCGCCACTTCAACTCCTGGCTGGTAGAGGGGTCCTGCTCTCTGTCGACCCAGTGGTGCATAATTTGTTGCTGGGCGAAAGTGACTCTGGGGTGGTGCTGCATGTAGTTCCCACTCTCCCCACCTCAGCTTTTGCTCTGCTAGGTCATAGTCCATGCTAGGCCTGCTGCCAGCTTGAGGGAGAGGTCGCACTGCTGAAAAAAGCAAGGGGTGGATCAATTTAATTTGTAGGAACAGTACATACTAATGAGTACTATTCAATGCCCTCTTTATTTTTCCTCCTTTCAGGACAGCCCAACACCACTAACCCACACTTGCCCCATAGGACTGAAAAAGTCTCCATCTCTGCTGCTACTCGTAAGTCATGTTGAATATTTTCTGTTCTGCTTTTAAACCAGTACACATTAGTGTCTTCAGTATTTTCTCCAACTTCCCCCTTTCTACTTTAGAGTCTGCATTAATCACACATACCTGCCGCCTTGAGTTTTCTTTTATATTCCTCCAATTTCCATAGCTGGTTTCCTCCTGTCTGTAGCTTTCTTCCCATGTCTTTATTAGTAAGATTTCCCTTGCCCATCTTTTAAATGCCTAGTCTTTTAATAACAGACGATTGTTGGTAACGTAAAGAGGAATGCAGGACTAAGGGGCCGATTCCGATCTCGGCCGGTAGGGCTCCGAATCGGATTCGGCATAACCGGATCCGATTCGGAGCCCTATTTCCGACTGATTCGTACTCGCGTCCGGACGAGAGAGTACGATGCGAATCGCCGACCGACTCGCTCGGGCGCCCCAACCGCTCCGACCGACCTCGCTCTCGGGTCTAACCACACCGACCGACTTCGCACCGCAGCAATGGAGACGTCTCTCCGGCCGGGTGGCACGATGCGCGCCGCGAGCAGTCCGACCGACACGCGCCGTCCGGCTCGAAAGAGCAGTCGGAGCCGTACTCAGGGGTCTGTGTCGGACCCCTGTACGCGTAGCTGCGCGAGTCGCACACAGGGGGACCCATGGGTCCCCCTACCTGTGCGTGTATGGCGCGAGTCGCTCGCCATGTACCCGCTGTAGGGGGCGCCTTGTTCGCCCGGCACTCCATGGAGGCAATGGGAGCCCGCGCACGCGCGTAGTACGACCGGCTCCCATTGACTTCAATGGGAGTCCGACCGACTCGAGTACGATAAGCATACGGACGCATCGTACTCGCTCGGGTCGGGCTGCACGTGGTCCGATTCGGTCGGAAATCTCTCCGGGTCCGGCTCGGTCGGAGAGATTTCCGGCCCGAATCGAAATCGGCCCCTAAGTATTTACAATATGTAGGTTGGCAGAAGGCTTTATTGAGCAAACAGTCCATAGTACAGGTAGAAAAATGGTTATCATGGACCTCAAAAGGAAGCCTTGTCATACAATGTTCCACGATGTCATGACACCGCAGCATGGTAGGATACCACCATATGTCATGTTCATTCACTTCCACCGCTTCATTGTTTTCCAATACTTTCAGAGCCATGTCCGTACATTCTGAAAAAAAATTAGTATATATGGTTGAATGGTTGACTATTTACTTGGTCCATTCAATTTTTCAAAGTGATAATTTGGATAGTAGATAATGCAAGATTAGTGATGTCTTACTTTTATAACTTATACAATATATAGAGATGATTACAGGTATCTAAATATGTGTGTTATGTTTTGTGTAGGAAATAGGAGTACCCTAGGCTCCTGCGGAGAAGGGTAGAGAAGACCATCCAGTGAGGGAGGGATGAGTGGGCTGCTGGGACAAGGGGTAGGTCCTTTCCTTTCACAATGACAACTACAACATTTGTTAAGGTTTTCCTTCCTTTTTTCCAAGCCCGCTTACCAATCCTTATGTAAATTATCCAGCCACCTATATTTCTGTCCCTCTTTACCATTTGTTAGAAGAAATTGTGCAGTGCCCAGTGCTCACTGGCCTATCAATTACCCCATTCTTCCTGTCCCACCAAGGCCATAGATTTAAAACTCATCTCAGCATGTGCCACATTTCTCCCACTGTTTCTGGGTTTGCTAACAGAATATCGACCCTCAAAATATTGAGGTGAAAAATATCGTCATCCTATACTTATAATGGGAAGTACAAAAATATTGAAAAAAAATATCAGTCATTAATATTGTTGTATTAAATATGGTTTTGTAAATGTATATAATATAAAATAATACATATTAAATATATTAAATAGTAATATTAATTTAGAACATAAAATAGATGTAGTATATATTTTAACAAATATAACAAATAAATGTAATTTTAAAAAAGTTAGGAACCCATATATAATTAATATATATATACTTGCATACATCTACTTAAAAAATAATTATTAAACTAATAATTTAAATTTATAATAATTTTTTTTAAATAAAAAATATAGCAAATAATATATATCTATATATATTTATACATATATTTAAATATAAATATATATATATATATATACGTATAACAATAACATAAAATCTTTAAAAAACAAACCGTTCTAATTAAATAAAAAAGTAAACAACTTAAAATTGTTAAAATGTAGTAAAAAATATTTTATGCATTAAAAAATATTAATAATTTAAAAAATATATCATTTTAAATAAATAAAAACGCAATAATATAAATTAGAACAATACAAAATAAATTATCTAATACATATACTATTCCCACAACAATCTATACAAAACTACGCAAACTATTATAGTAAATATATAAATAATTTACTACTCCGACTTCACATAGCGCAAAATAATAAAACTGGGTGAAATTTACAAATCTCCTCCAGTAAATGCAACAGTAGTGAAAGTGTTTGATTGTGGATAGGTAATATTTACTATAACCATTCCATCCAGTACAACAGAGAGGAAACTATTGGAGTGTGAAGGGGTAAACTTTACTATTTCCACTCCAGTCTGTACAACAGTAGGGAAAGTGTTGGAAAGCAGAGGGGTAAAATTTACTATTACCACTCCAGTCAATACAACCGTAGGGAAACTATCAGATAGAGGAGGGGTAAAATGTACTATTCCCACTCCAATCATTGAAACAGTATGGAAAGTGTTGGATTGCGGAGAGTAAAATTTACTATTCCCACTCCACTCAGTACAAAAGAAGGGAAAGTGTTGGATTGCAAAGGGGTAGAATTTACTATTCCCACTACAGTCAGTGCAACATTAAAAACAAACAAAATATCTTGAACAAAATGAAATTATTTCAAAAACAAAGTAAATATAAAAAAATATAAATATGTTGTAAAAAAATACAAATATATTTAATATTAAAAATTTTAAAAAATAAAAACCTATTACAATGTTAAATACATATCACAAATACCTACAAATATTATTATAGATAAAATACATTTTTTTTCATATAAACATTTTTATTTAAAAATTATTTAGTAACAAAAAAGTTATTAGACAAATTTATTTACTAACTTTCCACCTTATAACCCCACAAAGCTCACAGCTTTTATCTTACACTTAACTTAAACAAAAAAGTACACTATCAATATTAATATTTATCAACAAACCAACTATCATTAATTAAATATTTATTATTAATGAATTATAATAAATGAACTTCCCACAATATTCCTTTACAAAACACACAACACACTCAAAAAATGTATCAAAAATGATGTACACAATTAAATTAATTCATTATTAAATTAATCAATATTAATTAACAAAGGTTATTATTAATTTCTCAAAATTTATTTTCTTCCCACTCCATACCCCTACAAAATCCATAGCCCACATCAAAAATCAAAAAAACAATTCTTGCAAAATTAGCAACATTTATTACAATTAAACAAATAATATTTATTAAAAAATAAATATTAATTCATTAAAATTAATTAACTTCCAACCCTTTACCCATAAAAACCCCACAACCCCCACCTAAAAGTAAACTTAATAAAGACATTAATTACACAATTTAAATAATGAATTGTCAAATAAATAATTAATAGTATCTAATAATCTAATTATTAATTAATTAAAATTAATTTACTCCCACCCTTACAAGTATAAACCCCCCAACCCGCACACATAACATGTACATTAAAAATGATTAGCACTATTAATGTAATTAAATATCAATCAAATAAATAATATTAAATACAAAATATTCATTAATTTTATTACAATTACATCACTTCCCACCCTATACCCCTATAAACTTACAACCCAATACAGGACTAAAAACACAAAATGTAATTAAATCAAATGTAATAACTACTAAAACTTTAACAAATATATTAAAAAACATAAACAACAATTATACAAAAAAACGACATCATATACATTTAAAATATATACTTAAATACATAGCAATAATTAAAAAACTATATTTCAAACAATTATGGGCCCTATTACGATGTTGGGTGGAGTTTGCTCTGTCCAACATCATCTTGGTCAAGGGACCTATACTTTACAATGGGAGCATGTATTCAGGCCGGAATGCATGCTCCCGTTGTAAAATAGGAGGTGCAGTTCATCCCTGCACCCCGGGGTAGGCACCTCAAGGTCAAAACCCAACACCGTAATCCCAAGGGTGAAAAGAGCCGCCCTTGAGATACTGACAGCATTCCGACTGGCGGACGGGCTCTCTGAGCCCGGCGGAAGCCAGTCGGAATGACCGGTCAGATTCCTTTCTGACCGCCTCTATTGTAATGAGGCGGGTGGAAAGGAATCTGACCGGCAAATTACTATGCTGTTGGAAAGGCTCCGACAGATGGTCAGAGCCTTTTCCGACAGCATCGTAATCAGGCCCTATATTTATGCAAATTATATTAATTACTTCAATATTTTTATAATCGATATTGCTTACCTTAAATCAATATTCTTTACATCGATATTCTTCCTGAGGATATTTCCATACCACAGTATTTTGTACTTGATAATTTGATATAACGATATTTTGTACTCTGTTACCCTGTTTCTGCCTAAGCCACCTCCGCTAACAATTTGGCAGGGTGTCACCCCCTTGTGCTACCATCAGCCACTGGGGAAGTGGGATTTGGTGGCACTGCCTGCCTCTGCCATAGCTATAAGTTGGCTGGGATAGGTACAAAAAACAGGCTAACTGGTGAACAAAAATGTTAAATAAACACAGAGGGGAGAGGGAAAAATAAAGAGTAAAAATATATTTAGAAAAAGGGGGAGAGGTGGAGCAGAATGGGGGAATTGTGTTGGATGGGGCCCAGGGAGCAGGAAACACTAGGGGATACCTAGGCATCACAAGGCCTAATGAAACAAAATGGCTGGGTATTTGCACACTGTGAGATGCAGTTCACACTGGTTTCCAGCATGAACGGTGCCACCAGCATTATTTTTCTGACCGGATGTGCGCAAGAGGCATCTTGTGTAATCCCGCGAAATCTCACTCAATTTTTAGAAAGTTCTGCATGATTATGCTAAATCGAATGATGCGAGTTATGCCCACCTATAATTCTAGTTTAACTTTCACTACCCTGGACAAACACCTGAACCTTCAAAGACACACTTGCCATCTCACCATGGCAGCATAATTTCAATTAACACTACTCAATCAAACAATTCATAACTGCCTATGACTTAAAAAAAATATTGCAGGTCCCATTCTTGTGAGACTTAATTATAGGAACTCCATAATGGTAGGGTATCTTAAAATACACCATGCCTCCTCCCCTCAATGCAACTTAACAGGCAGGGTTCTTTTTTGTATAACAAAGCATACTAAAGTGAGGTTTGCATTGTGCATAGTGGGGGCACTGAGACTTTTTGACACTGTGCTTTTATAATAGCGTATAGCATATGTACACATAGAAATAACAAGAAAGTTGATGACTTCACAATAAAAGCTATATCACATTTATTTGTGTTTTGAATATTTCTTCAAATATTTTTTTATAAGAAATCATTTTTTTCTATTCATATAGATGTATATTAAATAATAGTCTTTATTACACATCACCTGTGCTTTCCATTGAAGCAACCAAAATGTTTTTCTCCAAAATAATTGCCTCTTCTGGGTTACTGGTTTGGATAAGGACATTTCTACTAGATTAGTTGATTAGGTAATTTCCATAGTTTACATTTGTACAAGCCTATAATTCCCAATCCCAACAACTGGATACAACAAACGTACTGATATGTTTTTCTTTTGTTTGCAATTGTTTGAATAAATGCACTTGCTTATGTATAAAATCAACATTCCTGCTGAAACCTGAAGACACAGTGCCAGTTATTTGATGAAATATATAAACATTAAGGGGCAATTATGATGTCGGTCGGAAAGCCTCCGACCGCAGGTCAGATGCTTTCTGACCGACATCTCCGGTTTCAATTCCCACCACCAAATAACAATGTAGGCAGTTGGAATTGAAACCGGCCACTCATTCCAGCTGGATTCCAATGGGCTCAAGGAGCCCGTCGGCCAATCAGAGGCCCCAACTTAATCCCTGAGGATGGCATTTCCACTGTCGGGATTACGATGTTGGTTTCTGACAGGCTTTCCATGTCGGGCTTTCCCACATAGAAAGACTGTTGGAAAGCGACTTTGGGGGCCATTAGTAGGGCCCCCATTTCTCCACGGCCTCAGGTTGGGGGCCGAGGGGGCACTTTTTGTGACCCCCTGTTCATCCCTGCACCACGTAGCAGGCACCTTGAGGTGCTTGCCATGGAGTGCAGGGAGTAACACAATCTCCCATTTCTCCATGGGAGCTTGTGTAATGGCTGGTTTATCGCCGCAGCACAAGCTCCCATAGAGAAATGGGAGTATGCAACCACACCATGGGGGTTATTAGGATGGCGGGTGGACTTTAGTCTGCCCGCCACCCTAGCGCTGCTGGGACCGGCCACCAGATGTGCGGCGGTCCCGCACCACTAATTAGGATGCGACCGCCACCCTGGCGGTCGATGATTCCGCTATGCTTACAGCTGGCGGGTGCTGCTGTAAGAAGCACCCGCCGCAATGCCAAAGAGGCATGTTGTGCACTGCCATGCACAACGGGCAGGCACCGCGCGGTGCCTGCCATCTTGTGCATGGCAATCAGAAGGGGGCACCATAGGTACCCCCAAGTGCACCCCCAAACCCCCACCCCCTCCGGTGGCCCGCAAGGGGCCCCCAAAGCAATTCACCGCCAGCCTTCCCATGGCGGCAAAGCCGCCATGCAAAGGCCTGTGAAACCCAGCATCCTAATATGGATGGGGGTGCCTGCTAGGCACCGCCACCATATTAAGGCCCCAGCCCGCCCGCCCGGCAATCAGAACGATTGCCGACCAGTGGAAAAGCGGTGGACGCACTTTGTGAATCGGGTGGAGATGGCGGGCGGATCGCCACCACCAGGCTGACGATGGTGATCCACCCGCCATCCTAATGACCCCCCATGTGTGGTCGCATTGTAATGGTGGTCTTGGGACCGCCGACCAGAGGTCGGTTGGTCCCGAGATTGTGGCGATGTCTGCCCGACATCATAATCAGGCCCCAAATGTTATCTTCTATATAACTTCATATAGTTTGCATGTCATAAGTAGCTTACAAGGCATGCCTAAAATTGTCTGTAGGGAAACACTGTAGCTTATGCTGGCAAAACAGTAGGCTGCTAATTAAATAGAGAATCACAGTAAACCAAAAAGGTTTAAATGTTTAGAAAGTGAAGGTTACAAAGTCACTGGTTCAAAAACACTAGAGTATTGATACAGCAAACAGTTGATTACTTTTTACGTTCATAACCCTTTATTTAACGTGTGCAGTAGAAGAAATCAATATGCCAATACCAATCAATAGAAAAACAAGCAGATGATTCAATAAATGAAATAAAATGATTCCACAGAATCAGGATAATGTAGCTTTGTGAAATAAAAGCAATTATGATAGAGAAATTATGTAATTTTGGTGGATTACTATTAGGCAATAATCAATTTTTTTATATTTTGGTTTTAATACTTAAAGAAGGGAGTGTAAAAAGAAGGTAAAGTAGAAAGACAAGTGTAGAGCAAAGGAAAGAGAGAATAAAAGGTCAATAGCAGATAGCTTGCCCTAAGAAAAAGGTTAACCAAGGCTAACGCATTGTATTTGAAAGACCAACAATATTTAAACATACATTATAGAAGTCAATTATTTGAAATAAAATTAGTTATGTTTGTTTACAAAACCTTGAGATACATTTACAAATTAATCAAAAAAGTATGAAATCACGATTAACTGAAATACCGTCTAAAGGTTTTGACAGTAGGAAACGAAAGGCGACCATAACAGGTCTCCCTTGATTGGCAGTTGAACCATTAAAAAATAAGTTCCATCTAATCTATGAATATTGCATACTAAATTCCACCATGCTTTAAAAGAAAGACTATTGGCATTTTTTCAATTAGACCTAGGGGCCGATTCCGATTCCGGCCGGAAATCTCTCCGACCGAGCCGGACCCGGAGAGAATTCCGACCGACCGGACCCTAGCAGTCCGACCGGACGAGCACGATGCATTCGCACGCTATCGGACTCGAGTCGGTGACCGGGACTCCATTGAAGTCACTGTCGGTCGTACAACGCGTACGCGGCTCCCATTGACTCAATGGGTGCGATGGCGTAACAAGGGCGCCCCTACAGCGGGTACGCATTCATGCGCATCGCGGCATACATGCACAGGTGGGGGGACCCATGGGTCCCCCTGTGTGCGACTCGCGCGCCTACGCATACAGGGGTCCGACGCGACCCCCAAAGTCCGGCTCCGACAGCTTTTTCGAGCCGGACGGCGCTGAGCCGGTCTGGACTCGCCCGCGGCGCGTGATCGCACTTACCCGGCCGGGAAACGTTCCATAAGCGCGGTGCGAGTCGTGTCCATGCGAGTCGGTCAGAGCGTGTTGAAGCCGCGTTCGAGTCGGTCGGCGATCTCGCGGGAGCTTGCATCGTACTCCGCCGGCCGGACCCGCGTACGATTCGGTCGGGAAACAGGGCTCCGAATCGGATCCGGTGAATCCGAATCCGATTCGGAGCACTACCGGCCGAGATCGGAATCGGCCCCATAATATCCTGTAAAGTTGTCCACCGAGAAAAATTAATATCTTGTTAAAAGATACAGTAACTCAGCATATTTCAGCAGTGTTATTTCAGACCTCTGTCCAAAATGTAATAACCAGAGGACATTCAAAAACATAAATATAATATAGCTCTAGATTTTTTGTAACTAACAAGTTTCCTTTTTATAAAGTGTTGCAAGTGTAAAAAACGAATCTATTTTAAAAGAAAGCCAAAGCTTGGGTTGTACTATCAACATGTGAGGATATGTGTATTTTAGATCATATTTTATCCCAAATTAAGATAGTGAAGGTGTATTATATAATTTTCTTCTGTAGCAATTCAACATTAGTGTTTGATCTATTTGTGGTAATCTTTTGCTACACGTAAGAGGTTGCACAGTTAAAAGAACAATTATATGTATTAGTTTGTGTGATTTCAGTCCATGTGCCATAATCTAGGGCAGCAAACCAGACTTGCCTAATGGAAGTTATTCACAAATCATCTTTATCTACAAAAGAGGTAGGAGAATTGAATTTCATTTGAAATTCCTGAAAGTTAAGAAATCTGTTTTCCAGAAATTAGTTGATTAACTTAGCAAATACCTTTGGTTATCCAATCATGACAAAACTAAATCTTGTTTCTAATCAAGATAATATTATGATACCAATCAGGGACAATATGATGTTAGAATTTCCAGGGTGAGAGTGCATAACAAGGGGTTTAGCTAATGCACATGAATGTTTAATCATGGGGCAGGAGAAAGCTCTAGGTAGTTCATTAAGGTCATGTCCTTAAATGGAAAAAGCTGAAAAGCTGAAATTTCAGACTTTGAAAAAGACCTTCACTTCTAATTCATTCGTCCAATAGTGAGGTCCAAATTTCTTTAAGATTAAAAGCAGAATAGGGTGACATTTTAAAAAATCTGGTAAGTTATCTCATCCATTTAATGTGGGCCTTTTAAATTTATAGAACTATACAAGTGCCATTTTCCATTTGCATGAAAATTTGGACAATATGATATCAATTATTTAAGAAACAATTGAAGTAGTTTGACAGAATGCATGCATAAGTACATTTGTATAATAGTAAAATCATCACTTTTATTATACCAAGTCTGCCTGACCAGGATAAAATAAAGGGGACCACTTGCCAATCAGTGTGCTACAATTGCATTTAATTTCTTCTACTTTCATTTTTATTGTTTCCTTTATAAAATTAGAGGGGCAGGTACTCAAATCATTAATGTAGGTATTATGTCATGTTCTTGAACACCTTTTTTCAGCAGTATTTGTGTGGAAGTAAAACCTTTTGAAAACAGGTGTAATACGTCAATAACTAACTGAAGGAAAGATATTTGATTTTTTTGGGGGATAAACAAGTTTTATTGATTTTAATGATTTGACAGAAGACAACCGAGCCAGTCATCACGACACCATGAAAGTCCAGGAGTACATACAAAGTTGTGCGCACTCCAGTTTAAAGACACAAGTAAATGCAAAGCAACATGAATCAGGACATTCCCCATGAGACTAAACCATACCCCCAACCATTTCCCCCAGACCAAACGATATTTCTGGGACACCCGCGGTGCCTCATACATGATTTTTTCTTGCGTGGCACACCAATCCACCCCAGTCCGCCAGCGTCCAACACTCGGGGTCGGGCATTTCCAGGAGGCCGCTATGTCCCTTTTGGCTACCACCATTGCTGTAGTGAAAAACAACTTCTCGGCCTCTGACCCATCCAACCCATCAGTAATACCCAGGATTGTGTGCTTTGGATTGTGGGGAACTTCCCACCCCAATATCTCGGTGAGTTCCTCCTCAATATCCCCCCAGAACCGCGTCAAGCGGGGCAAGCCCACACCATGTGGAGAAAATCAGCTGGATCGTGACCACACCTAGTACAAGCGGAGGTCGGGCTGAATCCCGCTCGGTGAAGGCACACCGGGGTGAGGTAGGCTGCATGTAAATAATAGAGCTGTACCAAGCATAGCCTGGCGGAGGCAGTGACCGTCCTAGGGGCCATAAGGGCGTCATGCCAATCCTACTCCTCCAGAGTGCCCACCCATTCCTCCCACTGAGCTCGTAGTCGATCCAGGGAAGTAGGGGTATTATTGATCAGTGTGAGGTAGATGCGGGAGATGCCACCCTTCCCCAGGTCCCCCAACATACTCTGTGCCTCAGGCGGGCTATGGTCAGGAAGCCGTGTACCTGTTGTGAGGTGCGTATGAAGAGCCTGTCGCAATTGCAGGTACCTGTAGAACTGCGACTGATGCAGGGAGTATCTACTTTGAAGATCTTTGAAGGAACGCATGTGATCCCCTATCCAGACATCGCCTAGTTGTGAGATTCCTATAAGGTCCCCATGCCCGGAAACCCCGCAGCCCATTCACCTCTTTGAGCCAGGTCCCCTGCCACAAGGGTGTACACTGGGTCAGTGTGTGTGTCCACTTGGTGTGTCGCAGTGCGGCTCCGCCAGGCCAGTAACACGGAGCGCGTCACCTCCTGGTAAGTGGGACGGAGGTAGGAGCCCCATACAACATAGACTGAACCTTGGTTAGGCCCACTCCCCAATTCAAGCCTGTAAACCTGGCCGGACCATCCCCCGTTGAACCAGTCATGTATAGAGAGCAGGCGCATGGCAAGATAGTACAGATATAGGTGAGTCATTCCCATACTCCCGTCAAACAAGGGGATCCTACAGACATTCAGCGCCAGTCGGGCCCTACCTTTCCCCCAAAGGAACTTATTGGCCATGCTATCCAGTTCTCGGAACCAGGTCCTGGGGAAGTATAGGGGGGTATTTTGAAGAAAGATATTCGATTTTAATGTATAATAATAATAATAATACATCATCCACATAAGCAGTAAAAATAACATCTACATACCTATGAAGAAGAAGAAGATCTTGTAATTGTCTCCAATAAGGTTCTAAAGATAAAAAAAAAACTAGAGGTGAAAGAGGACAACCTTGTCTGGTTCCTTTCGAGAGGGGAAAATAGGTTGACTGTATACTATTTAGAAATATGGACTTTGTGGAAAAAGTGTAAAGCAACGCAGAATGCTGTATAATTTTAGGTGAAGAAATACATGCCACTGCAGGACCTTCATCATAAACACGATCAACAGACTCTTCTTTAAAGACTAAATGGAAACCATTCATAAGAACCTCTCCTCCTGCCTAGGCAATGTTCAGGCATCAGATGTAAATAATGGCCTATCAAAACAGTTCAACTGCAGACTCATAGAATTCACCCCTCTTTCAGAAGAACCAGTTTTCACCATCCTGCATCCAAACCTAAACTTTGCAATCCTTCCTTGAGAACTGCAACAGTCCGCTAAAGCTGGAAGAAGGTTATAGTAACGCCCCTGCTTAAAAACCTATCTTAAAGGCAGCCAGTCTTGGCAGCTATTGACCTATTTTTCAACTCCCAATATCTAGAAAGTTATAAATTAGGAAATATTTAAATATCTAGAACTATATTACCTTTTGCATCTGTCACAATCCAGATTCCTCCCTGCTTACTGCACAGAATCAACCCTTCTGGCCATAGTGAACAATGTTGGGTACATCTAGGTTTAGGGTGGCTCTGCTCCTCTGGTTCTACATGACATGTCTGCAGCATTTGAAACAGAGTTCCTGAATAGATTGAAGGATTTTTGAATCAGGGGCTTAGGACTGAGCTAGCTTAAATCTTTCCTTACCAACAAACAGCAAATCATGTCTCTTACTCAGTATCAGGCAGTACCTTTTTCATTCACGTGCGCAGTAGCACAGGGTTTGGCATTCAGCCCAATGCCTTTTGGCATATACATCTCCCAGCTGGCATCCCCAGTACAATCGTTTAGATTTGATATTTTTCACATCCTGAGGATACTCAGATTATTGTGACCATTTCTGAAAAGACAGATATCATAAGACAGAAATGCAATGATTGTAAAAGACCCATTGCCAGTTGAACTCCACCTATCCCAATTTTTACAGGAAAAAGACCAAGCATTTGTGCTTCCGCAATGAAACCCTTGCATGCTCCATTATGTTGGCCAGCAGAATTGGGAGCACTCCTGTCATCATCAGCTCAGTAAGGAATTTAGCCATTGTCATTGACAACAATCTATCCTTTGCAAACCATATTAATAAAGGTGTAGCTACATGTTTCTAGATTCTTAGACTATTGAGGAAAATATGTCCTCTTCTGTCAATTTCTCCCACGCAGAAGCTAGTCCAGGCCATTATATTTTGCCAACTGGACTACTATCTAGGTCTTTCCAAATATCTGCTAGATTTCCTGCAGATAGTGCAGCATGCAGCGGCACTCCTCACTTTTAATACTCCTATGCTCTCCTCGGTCAGTCAACATCTAGAGGTCCTGCATTTGCTACCATCTCACAAACAGGTGATTTTCAAATCACTCTGTCTGAGACACAAGGCCTTGGAAAAGACTGCCCTCCTGTTTATCAGAAACACATTTACCAAATTCAATAGTGGCTGGCAGGAAATGGGGCTGGAGGGGTGGGGAGATAAGATACAAAAAAAAACACTTACCTCCTCACAGCTGCCGTGACCATCTCTCCACTAATGTGCATCCTTCTCTGGCGAGTCCCGGAAGCAGGAAGCACCCAGGATCCTCTAAGCCAATCACAACGCTGCAATGCAGCATTGTAATTGGTCTGAGCACCGTGGTTTGGCACTCAGACAGCCAGTGGGAGCCTGGTGGGGAACATGCAAAAGGTGCCAAATCATCATGCACACTTGGAGGGTGCAAATCAGTCCCCCCCCTGTGCTACCAGCCCCACCCTAACCTAGCCTATTATCATTTTATTTTTCCTGCTCTGAGAGCAGCGGGGGGATGCTCTTCTGCCTTAGCGGAGGAGCCGGCCCATACCAAATACCTCTTAATGGGACAACAACATTCTGTGTCCTGTAACCTCTTAATGGTTTCTAAACTTTACAAGAGCATAACTGGAGGTCAGTTCCTTTGCCATATGTCTGCTAAGCTATGGAAATCCTAACTGGAAGACATAAAAGCCACCACACACTTCCTTGGATTTAGAAAGAAGCTTAAAACATGGTTCTTCCTCAACAATACTCTTGATTTAAAACCAGGATGGAGTCTTGACCTTCAGAGCCTAGGCACCTTTCAGGGCAGCAGTCAAGCCTAACCCATTGTTTAACATTACAAAGGCCTTTTCAGCATCAAATGCTATTGCAGCAATAGTTTATGTGTGTTTAGAGTGCCATGAATGATATTAAAATGGGTTCTAGAGTTGTCAGTGATGTAACAGCCTTTCAGAAGACTTGACTGTTCTTGAACAATCAGTTTAGGGAAAAAACAAACCCATGTCTCTTACTTTTTATGAGGAAGTACTTTTTTCACCCAAGTGCAGCGTAACACAGAGGTTTGGTATTCAGCCCAATGCTTATGGGTGTATATACAGTTTCAAAACCAAAGGGGATGATGGACGGAGTGTTGAACATTGCAAGCACTCACCCCCAGTCAACTGATCTGGGTTTAATCCATCATCATTCTTAGCCACTCCGCTACCCAGTTCAGACATGGCCATATGCAAACCAGTCTGACCCTGTGCCTCGTGGGAACAGTCCAGCCTGAACTGCCAAGCCAGTGCCTTCCTGGACCGGAAACAAGCATCCTGGGACCGGCTTCTGGCTTACATAGCCGTCATCAGCCAGGCTATCTTGAATCCAGTGGCAGCAGCAAGGGACCCACGCTCTGCACAGCTCTGCGCAATTTAGGGCGAACATAGGAAAATCAGATGGGATGATGGACGGAGTGTTGAACATTGCAAGCACTCCACCCCCAGTCAACTGGATCTGGGTTTAATTCATCATCATTCTTTAGCTCACTCGCCACTCCCAGTTCAGACATGGCCATATGCAAACTAGTCTGACCCTGTGCCTCATGGGAACAGTCCAGCCCGAACTGCCAAGCCATGTCTTCCTGGACCGGAAACAAGCATCCTGGGGACCGGTTTCTGGCTTTCAGCCGCCATCAGCCAGGCTATCTTGAATCCAGTGGCAAAGTGAGCGAGGACCACGCCTGGGCATACCCTGCCAACTTAGGGCGAACATAGCAAACCAAAGGGGGTGATGGACGGAGTGTTGAACTTGCAAGCACTCACCCCAGTCAACCGATCTGGGTTTAATCCATCATCATTCTTTAGCTCACTCCACCACCCCAGTCTCAGACATGGCCATATGCAACTGAGTCTGACCCTGTGCCTCATGGGAACAGTCCAGCCCGAACTGCCAAGCCATGTCTTCCTGGACCTGAAACAAGCATCCTGGGACCGGCTTCTGGCTTACAGCCGTCATCAGCCAGGCTATCTTGAATCCAGTGGCAAAGTGAGCAGTGGACTCCACGTCTGGGCATACCCTGCCAACTTAGGCTGAACATAGCAGAAACCAAAGAGGATGATGGACGGAGTGTTGAACATTGCAAGCACAATGGGTGAGTGTTTGATTTGTTCTAACGCTCCGTCCATCATCCCCTTTGGTATCGCTTGTTCGCCCTAAGTTGGCAGGGTATGCCCAGACGTGGGTCCCTTGCTCACTTTGCCACTGGATTCAAGATAGCCTGGCTGATGAGGGTCTTGAACCCGAAACCGGTCCCAGGATGCTTGTTTCCGGTCCAGGGAAGACATGGCTTGGCAGTTCGGGCTGGACTGTTCCCATGAGGCACAGGGTCAGACTGATTCGCATATGGCCAAGTGTCTGAACTGGGGTGGTGGAGTGAGCTAAAGAATGATGATGGATTAAACCCAGATCAGTTGACTGGGGGTGAGTGTTTGATTTGCTTCTAACGCTCCGTCCACTCATCCCCTTTGGTATCGCTTTGTTCGCCTCTAAGTTGGCAGGGTATGCCCGAGACGTGGTCCCTTGCTCACTTTGCCACTGGATTCAAGATAGCCTGGCTGATAGAGGGTTTTGAACCCGAAACCGGTCCCAGGATGCTTGTTTCCGGTCCAGGGAAGACATGGCTTGGCAGTTCGGGCTGGACTGTTCCCATGAGGCACAGGGTCAGACTGATTTGCATATGGCCATGTCTGAACTGGGGTGGTGGAGTGAGCTAAAGAATGATGATGGATTAAACCCAGATCAGTTTGACTGGGGGTGAGTGTTTGATTTGCTCTAACGCTCCCGTCCATCATCCCTTTGGTATCGCTTTGTTCGCCCCTAAGTTGGCAGGGTATGCCCAGACGTGGGTCCCTTGCTCACTTTGCCACTGGATCTCAAGATAGCCTGGCTGATGAGGGTTTTGAACCCGAAACCGGTCCCAGGATGCTTGTTTCCCGGTCCAGGGAAGACATGGCTTGGCAGTTCGGGCTGGACTGTTCCCATGAGGCACATGGTCAGACTAATTTGCACATGGCCATGTCTGAACTGGGGTGGTGGAGTGAGCTAAAGAATGATGATGGATTAAACCCAGATCATTTGACTGGGGGTGAGTGTTTGATTTGCTCTAACGCTCCGTCCATCATCCCCTTTGGCATCGCTTTGTTCGCCTCTAAGTTGGCAGGGTATGCCCAGACGTGGGGTCCCTTGGCTCACTTTGCCACTGGATTCAAGATAGCCTGGCTGATGAGGGTTTTGAACCCGAAACCGGTCCCAGGATGCTTGTTTCCGGTCCAGGGAAGATATGGGTTGGCATTTCGGGCTGGACTGTTCCCATGAGGCACAGGGTCAGACTGATTTGCATATGGCCATGTCTGAACTGGGGTGGTGGAGGGAGCTAAAGAATGATGATGGATTAAACCCAGATCATTTGACTGGGGGTGAGTGTTTGATTTGCTCTAACGCTCTGTCCATCATCTCTTTGGTATCGCTTTGTTCGCCCTAAGTTGGCAGGGTATGCCCAGACGTGGGTCCCTTGCTCACTTTGCCACTGGATTCAAGATAGCCTGGCTGATGAGGGTTTTGAACCCGAAACCGGTCCCAGGATGCTTGTTTCCGGTCCAGGGAAGACATGGCTTGGCAGTTCGGGCTGGACTGTTCCCATGAGGCACAGGGTCAGACTGATTTGCATATGGCCATGTCTGAACTGGGGTGGTGGAGTGAGCTAAAGAATGATGATGGATTAAACCCAGATCAGTTTGACTGGGGGTGAGTGTTTGATTTGCTCTAACGCTCCGTCCATCATCCCCTTGGTATCGCTTGTTCGCCTCTAAGTTGGCAGGGTATGCCCAGACGTGGTCCCTGCTCACTTTGCCACTGGATTCAAGATAGCCTGGCTGATGAGGGTTTTGAACCCGAAACCGGTCCCAGGATGCTTGTTTCCGGTCCAGGGAAGACATGGCTTGGCAGTTCGGGCTGGACTGTTCCCATGAGGCACAGGGTCAGACTGATTTGCATATGGCCATGTCTGAACTGGGGTGGTGGAGTGAGCTAAAGAATGATGATGGATTAAACCCAGATCAGTTGACTGGGGGTGAGTGTTTGATTTGCTCTAACGCTCCGTCCATCATCCCCTTTGGTATCGCTTTGTTCGCCCTAAGTTGGCAGGGTATGCCCAGACGGGTCCCTTGCTCACTTTGCCACTGGATTCAAGATAGCCTGGCTGATGAGGGTTTTGAACCCGAAACCGGTCCCAGGATGCTTGTTTCCGGTCCAGGGAAGACATGGCTTGGCAGTTCGGGCTGGACTGTTCCCATGAGGCACAGGGTCAGGACTGATTTGCATATGGCCATGTCTGAACTGGGGTGGTGGGAGTGAGCTAAAGAATGATGATGGATTAAACCCAGATCAGTTGACTGGGGGTGAGTGTTTGATTTGCTCTAACGCTCCGTCCATCATCCCCTTTGGTATCGCTTTGTTCGCCCTAAGTTGGCAGGGTATGCCCAGACGTGGTCCCTTGCTCACTTTGCCACTGGATTCAAGATAGCCTGGCTGATGAGGGTTTTGAACCCGAAACCGGTCCCAGGATGCTTGTTTCCCGGTCCAGGGAAGACATGGCTTGGCAGTTCGGGCTGGACTGTTCTATGAGGCACAGGGTCAGACTGATTTGCATATGGCCATGTCTGAACTGGGGTGGTGGAGTGAGCTAAAGAATGATGATGGATTAAACCCAGATCAGTTGACTGGGGGTGAGTGTTTGATTTGCTCTAACGCTCCGTCCATCATCCCCTTTGGTATCGCTTGTTCGCCTCTAAGTTGGCAGGGTATGCCCAGACGTGGCTCCCTTGCTCACTTTGCCACTGGATTCAAGATAGCCTGGCTGATGAGGGTTTTGAACCCGAAACCGGTCCCAGGATGCTTGTTTCCCGGTCCAGGGAAGACATGGCTTGGCAGTTCGGGCTGGACTGTTCCCATGAGGCACAGGGTCAGACTGATTTGCATATGGCCATGTCTGAACTGGGGTGGTGGAGTGAGCTAAAGAATGGTGATGGGATTAAACCCAGATCATTTGACTGGGGGTGAGTGTTTGATTTGCTCTAACGCTCCGTCCATCATCCCCTTTGGTATCGCTTTGTATATACAGTTTGTCAGATTGAAGATGCTTTTTATCCCACCCGATAGAATCCTATACCATGGGGTTTTCAATTTATCAAATTTGGTAAATACTGCACCAAAGTCCACATGCCTCGGCAATTACTGTATTGTTTCCCCTGTTAAATTTGGCCCGTCAAAAGTTTATAAAGTAGGAGGTATTTAACACATCCGGAAATTACCTGGTGTGGTAAATATCACCCAATTCAGAATCATGGCCTTTGTTTCTTTATGGAATACCTTAAACCCTTGACATTCCATATCACACAAAGACTATTCTTTGTCAGGTACATAGAAAAATATGCATACTAGTACTGGGGGAAAGTAAAATTATGCAGGTGTCATTCATGTAATTTTGAGAATTTCTTATTACGCTTGCTACTCGAAATTCCCAAAGTTATGCCATGTACCATTGGTACTCCCCCTTCACAGTAAAAATTTACCACAAATGCATAATTTTTGGTAAACATACATCTGAGGACCAGAAACATATAACAGAAGGACTATAAGGTGTACATTAGGCTTGGAGGAATGGAAACACTGAAAAGGCTGACTAATATGTAAGGCAAAAGAGCTGGGAAAAGAAGGAAAATCAATTTAAAAAGGGAATATACAAACCCAAATGAAAAGAGAAGAACATTTTCACGTCTATTTTACTTTTACCATGAAATTGCAATTCAGAGAATACAATAAAATGAGGTGTGGTGAAGCACCATAACCAAAGAAAACCGAACCAATGATGCTACAAACAAAAGCAGACAATAGGGAGAATGGAAAAATAGCAATAACATTAGGATGCATATTAATACCAATGACAACCAACAGTTCTTTGAAAAGAGTATCTTATCACAAATATGAAAGATGAAACAACAACTTAGGAAGAACAGGACATAGCGATAGATTTGCGGCCATCAAGTAGCTGGCTAAACAGACCACCACATTCATCATGGTGGTCTATTACCTTTTACGAAATAATTACCTATTTAGATGCCTCAAATCCTAAAATGTAGTAAGTCAAAAGGGTTATGACTTCTAAATCACTTAATACATCTAGCCTAGATAACAAATATGGGGGCATATTTGCAAGAGATTGTCCCTTCCTGCACATAAACAATCTCTAATAGTGATTTGTAAATCCTATGTGTGCTGCATTGTGCAGCCAGCACACATAGAAGTTGCAAATCGTCTTTTTTTAAAAATTATTGTTTATGTGCAGGAAGGGACACCTTCCTGCACATTAACAATAATTCATGGGGATTTGCTGTTTCTATGTGTGCTGCACAATGCAGCACTCATAGAAACAGCAAAACGAGGATAAATTCACTGAGGCACATTTTCAAGGACTTATCGCCGAGTTAGCGGCACTTTATCGCAGCCAAAGTGGCGATAGATATATCGCCCTATTCACAAGCTGGTGCTAACAGCTGATACTGCCAGTTATCCCGCGATAGCAGCCCCCAAAAACATCGCCACGGATGACACCGGCAACTAACGCTAATGAGATGCAGAGTAGGCGTTCCCGTGCAAAAAGACGCGAAAAAACAACTCCGCAACATTCTCAACGTCCAGCCAGATCAGCGAGAAGAGCACAAAACATGTGATAAGGCGTGTTAGCAGCAGGGAAATAACACCTGATTTTTCCTGGTATTAAGTCGGACGATAACCTGCACCAGAAATGGGAGCCCAGCCCGCAGCCATACCAGAAGAACAACAGATGCCATGGAGCAACTGATCACGCAGCCAGACACCCAAGTGGGCCACAACACCCACCGCCCCCGCCCCCCAAACTGCCCCCGCACCCCCCCAGGGCCCTACCCCGGACAAAGATAATTCACATCAACGTAACGAAATCATGAACAAAACTATTCGCCTGATGTCGCACAAGTACAACAAGCAACATACATGTGTGTACAGAAAAAGGAGAATCATACATTCATCATAGAATTGCCAAACGGACCCCACGATTTTGCGTGCACATCGAGTCCCGGCTGTTTAATATCCAAATGCTAAATATCCCAGAACAATCATTGTGAATTTTGGGGATTTTAGATTAAAGGAGAAAATTCTCACCTGTGCAATCCGTGATAAGGGGTATCAGACAAGTGACAATTTTTCGTTCAAAATCTTTTCAGATATGTCTGCTTATTCGGCTAGGCAGAGAAAAAAATTTAAAGGCATGATATATGGTTTTCAGCAAGTTGGGGCCCCTGCAGGACTAGTTCAACAGTCAAAACTAAAAGTAATTTATAAAGGGAAAGTCCATATATTCCAATCAGTTCAAGAGGCACAGGAGCTCCTTTATTCTCTGCAACATCCAGGGAAGGCAGCTTCAAATTGACTTTTTGGTCATAGTCTAATGAATTGTAGGGGGAATCTAAGGGAATTTTTTTTTTGTTTTTTGTTTCTTCCTTTTTCATTTTGCGCTTTCAGATCGCCAGCGATTGGCTTACCACCTGGGTGCCATGTCACAGCACCCCAATGTTGGGAGGTGGGAGGGACCACATGGGGGAGACAGGAGGGGTCTAGGTGCACTGAGGGGGGGAGGGTCACCTCAGCGAGCCCCAGGCGGGGGAGGCTCCATGATGGAGGAGACCCATGGGAGCAGGGAGGAGGGGTTCACGAAGGGTAGGGGGCGGGAAGGGTGTGAGGGGCACGGAGGGCAGGGGGGTGAAAACATAAAATGTAGTGGATTTCTGATGGGAATGCAGAGGATCAATAAACTATATATATATATATTTTTTCTCTCTCTTATTCTTAAATGACTTCTAGACCATTAAAGATTATTTCCTGTAATGTGAACGGGTTTAATAATAGACTGAAGCGCCCCTCCATGTTGGCCTGGTTTAAAACCTTCCAAGCTGATATCATTTTTTTACAGGAGACTCACTACAAGGAGGGCGCGCCTAGGGATAAAACCCCTGCCTTTGTTCAATATGAAATCTTTGCCTCTGCAAATGCGGCTATTAGGGGGGTTGCTATTTTAGTCAGCAAAAAGATTCAGGGAGATATTACAATGGTACAGAAGGACAATAACGCAAGATGGCTCTGGTTGCAAATGAAGATCTGCAACCAAACATTCAACTTGTTAGTTTTTATGGTCCAATAGATGACTCAACAGAGTCGCTTCAGTCATTATACGACTTTGCCTCTGCTCAAATAGGATATCTCGTCATTGGAGGAGACTTTAATTTTTAATTAATCCAGCTATTGACTCGTCACGACCCCAGAAATCTCAGTCTAAACCTAAATCTATCAGGCTATGTAGAGATCTACTATGTGATTTGAGGCTGGTTGATTGCTGGTGCGATGAATTCCCCAGTGAGAGGAAGTACACTTGCCACTCAAAGAGATATCACTCGTCCTCACGAATCAATTTTTTTCTTGTCTCACACGCTCTTGTAAGTACCAAATCAGAGATCATTGAAAATCCTTTTTCTGACCATGCATTAATCTCGGTTCAATTTTCAATTCAAACTCAAGTCCAAACCGAGTTTAGATGGTCATTAGATACGTTTCTTCTAGTTGACGAGAATTGGGTGGCAAATGTACGTTTGCTTTTAGAGGATTTCTGGAAACGTAATAGAAACACGGCTTCCAATTTTTGCAGTTTGGGGGCTTTGAAGGCTTTTTTTCGAGGGGAAGCAATAAATTATACTGCATACAAGAGAAGCAAAGAGAAGGAAGAAAAGTTGCAGCTCGAGAATCAGTTTTCTAGATTGACGGCCCAATATTTAGCAGCACCCTCCAGGGAAAATAAAATTAAGCTGTCTCAGTCTAAGTATAATCTACAAGAGATTTTTGTCTCCAAAGAAATTCTAGCACATGACGCAGTTTTACAGAAAAGGTATGAGGAGAATGAGCATATTGGCAAATATTTAGCCTGGTCAGCAAAACGCAAGGTTAATCGAAATACTATTAAATTGATAAAGGACCCAGTTACTGGTAAATCTACTTGCCATCCTCAGGAAATTTCAGCCATTTTTTTGGAACACTATAAGAAGCTCTACTCTGATCCTTACAATAGCTCAGTAGAGGCAGCGGATACCTGGCTTAACAGTATTAATTGCCCTTCATTGTCACAGACAAAGAAAGATAGCTTAATTGCAGAAATTACAGAATAAAAAATAAAAAACACTGTGATGTCTTCACCCTCTGGGAAAGCATGCAGATGTGATGGGATCCCTATTGAGTTTTATAAGCTTTTTCTACCTCAGCTCAGCCCTGTTTTTGAGCTTTTATTTAATGGAATTTTGGAAGGCGAGTTGATCCCAGCTTCATTTACGCAAGCTGTGGTAGTTAGCTTCGTTAAAAAAGGCAAAGCAGAGGAGGAGGTTAATTCTTATCGTCCAATAAGCCTGTTAAATAACGACTATAAGACTTTTTCAAAGATTCTGGCGAATCGCCTATCTCTAGTCTCCACCTCTCTTGTACATGGTGACCAGAATTGGTTTATCCCAGGTAGACTTTTAGCTACTAACTCTCATTATTTATGCCAAGCTATTGATTATTTCAATAGCAATAAGACGAAGGCAGTCATTATGATGTTGGACGTGGAGAAAGCGTTCGACAGAGTTCAGTGGAATGTTCTCTTCTCAATCTTAAATAAATTGGCGCTTCCATCTGAGCTCTGTCGAGCGATAAGTAACCTATATCTCAGGCGTCCATAGTGATAAATGGCAAAAGTGCGGGCATGATTTCCATCAGCCGGGGGACGCGGCAAGGCTGCCCCCTTTCTCCAATATTGTTTTCCTTGTTTTTGGAGCCGCTAGCCTGTGCAATAAGGCAAGATCATTCTATTTTACCCCCTATTTCAGGTTCAGCCAAGCTGAAGCTTTTTGCCGATGATATGGCTTTGTACTTGACAGCCGAGGAAGATAGTATCAGACTTGCCTTGGCTAAAATAAATGAATTTACAGTTATCGGTGGTTATAAAATCAATCAAGCAAAATCAGAGGCACTTCTTTTCAACTGCTCGCCAGCTGTCTTACCCCTTTCGATGCAGGGACAACAACTTAGATCTCACTCTATAAGGTATCTGGGAATATTTTTTTCATCACATTTGGAAGATCTGTTCTCGCTTAATTATATTCCTACATTCAATAAAATGCGAAACCTGCTTTCTCAATGGAAGGATCTCCCTCTGACTATTATGGGCAGAGTAGCTCTCATCAAAATGAATATACTCCCCCTGTTTTTATTTTTATTTTCTAATCTGATGGTTAAAGTACCTCAGTCTTTTTTTGAGCAAATTAATTCAGAATTGAGATCGTTTATTTGGCAGGGTAAGAAACCAAGATTAAAGTTAGAAACTTTGCAATTAGAAGTCATAGATGGGGGTCTGGCTTATACTACCAATCTTCACTGATCAACTGGCTTAATTATAACAACTCGGTAGAAATGTCTTCCGTAAAAAAAATTCTTGAGTTAATGTTAGGCAAAATGGAGATTGCTTTAGCACCGTTTTTATGAATTCCAAGCTTCAAAGAGATTGCAATATAAATTTCCTAAATTAGTGGCTTTTCAATTCCAGAGGATCTGGGAGACATTTAATATCCCTTGGTTACATCCACAGCTGAGATTGGTGGAATGCCTCCCTTTCGGTTTACACATGTCCACTCGGACTTGCGATCTCTGGGCTAAATTTGGTTTCTCTAAGCTTCAGGATTTTTTTTTAAATGATAGATTTAGAACCTGGCAGGAAATTAGATCGTTTAATAACAACATCCAGACGTCTCTTTTTTTCAGTCACTATCAGATAAATAAGTTGTGTGTGGGTTTGAGGAAATAGGCTAATTCGAAAGGGTTACTATTAAGTAAAGCTCATTTTATACTGAAAACTCGGGGAATTGGGAATTGGTACAGGCTGCTCAAATCTACGCAGAACGATCAAATAGTCCTAACCTATTTGGAAAAAATTTCTCAATCAATTGACTATCGTTTCGATCTTCAGCAATGGCGTTTTTTAAATAAAATGAGTTGTAAGGCAGTGAGAGCAGCTAACTTAAGGAGGATGGCCTTTTTTAGTAAATGGCAGATTTACTTTACTCCAGCAAAACTTAATAAAATCTATCCTGCAGTTAATTCTTGCTGCTTTAGAGGCTGTCAGGTTCTAGGAGATTGGCCACATGTGGGATTTACTTGTACTAAAATCGCAAGCTTCTGGGAAAATGTTTTTCAGAAGTAAGAAGACTATTGGCAATCGATCTCCCATTTAAGGCTTCCACAGCTGTCTTAGGCTTAGCTGAAGCTCAGAGCCTCTTAACATTTTCTCAACGTCAATTTATTTTTATCGCCGCTTTGGTAGCAAGATCATTAATTTTGGCAAATTGGAAATCAGAAATAATCCCAACCCTCTCCCAATGGATACATAAAATGAATAAAAATTTTAATCGGGAAACCATGTATGCAGGGAGAGTTGGTTCTATGGTCAAAGTAAATAGAATATGGAAAGAATGGAAATAATGGAAAGTTTCTAGCTTGATGTGATGTGCAATTTTTAAGAGTTTTCTATGCCTATTATATTCATTTTGTATAGCATGTTTCTTGATTCTTGTAATTAATTGGCGTAATTTATGGAAGAAGTATCATTAAATGTTTTATATGCTACATTCAAAATAAAAAAAATAAAAATAAAAAATAAAAGAATTGCCAAACAAATAATTTTATTCAAATGTAACTCCAAAAAACTATTCGGAAGAGTCATGGCGGGTCTCCTCCGGACAATCTGTGAGACACAGCCTGCAAGACAAAACACAAGATAAGAAGGTGTGTCATGCGCTTATCAAAGGACAGAGAGAGAGAGAAAGAGAGAGAGAGAAACAAAGGGAGAGAGAGTGAAAGAGAGGGAGAGAGAGAGAAAGGGGGAGAGAGGGAGAAGGAGAGAGCGAGCAACAGAGGAAGAGAGAAAGACAGTGAAAGGGGGAGAGAGGGAGAGGGAGAGAGAGTAACAGAGGAAGAGAGAAAGACAGTGAAAGGAAGAGAGGGAGACGGAGAGAGAGCAACTGGGGAAGAGAGAGAGACAGTGAAAGGAAGAGAGGGAGAGAGAGTGTCAACACTGTGGACCCAGGCCTCACTGCTCACCTGCAGCCACCGGTGTGACTCCAACCACATGCCGGCATACACCGCAGTCCACCATGTCCCGTATCTGAAACAGAGTCCAGATGCATGAATGGCAGAGTACAAATCATTGCACACGCCATCATCGCTTGGCCGCCCCTGCGCACACAGGCTGCTGCACCCCAGCCCCTCCCGCTGCCCAGCGATGTTTGCCCGCCCCTGCGCACCCAGGCCCCACTGCTCACCTTCCGCCACCAGCATGTCTCCAAGAGGGCCCACCACGTGCCGGTGCAATCTCCAAGCCCAGGGTCCGTGACCTTGGCAGCCTCCACATCATGCAGCCCCGCCCCGCGGGCCACTAGGTCACACACGTGATTCTGGGTCTTGATTTCGCAATGGCAGAGATCATATCAGTGCACACGGCAACATCGCAGGCTGCACACCCGCCCAGCACTATAGGTGCCACCAACTCTGTGAACCGCGAGGCAACGCCACGTGGCGGTCGGCCCACGCTGCCCGCTGGCTCAGGCCCACACTGCGGTCCAGCAGGGCTCACACAAATCCCTACCAGTCCGGTCCACCAGGATGGCGCATCATCGCAGGCTGCACACCCGCTCAGCACCTAAGGTGCCTCTACCTCAGTGCACCGTAAGTCACCGTCCCGTGGCGGTAGGCCGTGCCAGCCGCAGTGTTTCCGGGGCCACAAACTCTGTGCAACGTAAGTCATGGATCCTTTCTGATTGAGTCTCGTGATATGCCAGGCAGACGCAGCCATGTCACCTCCGGCAGTGGGGAAGAACTGGGACACATTGCGTCGTCGCCCCCCCTTTATACGTAAGCCGAGTGGACAGGCTCGGCGTACGCCAGGCCAGCGTAGGGGTGTGAACAATCATCCCTGGGCTCTGGGCGTGGTTCATCCTTGGCTGGACAGGAAACCAACTGATGCGTGTGTCTCTGTTGCAGTGTCTGCGCAACACGGCCTGCAATCGACAATGTTGCAAGGTAGCATGCACCCGGAGTGCTGCCACGCACAAAGGGTTTGCACAAGGAGCGCAAGGCCGCTCGGGCTCTTGGCTCAGGCATGGCAACTGTTGTGTGTGCATCGCCATTGGTGCACCATAAGACCAAGGCCTAGCCACAATTGCAGCATGAAAGCCACATCACATTTCCAGAATGCAAGCAGTAGTCAGACTAACATTCGGGATGAAAGCTCCTTTGTCTCAATACATGAGGCGGAAGGACACCTGCATCTCCGACCTTGGTCTTGCATGTGGCAGGCACCCCCTGAGAGAGATACCATAGCAGATGACGACGACTCCCACACTACGCACAGCGCTAATGACAGACCAACGTATTCCACACCCCACACACAGAAGTCCTTGCCAAGGTACTCCTGCATGGAATGGCCTTGACACTTATGTACAGGACAACCCATACATCCATACTTTGCACACTCATACGAGTCATTGCTCCGAGCTGTGGCATATCATCCACATAACAGCCGCAGGTCAGAAGAGTGCCGGTTCTACGAGAGCGAACAACGCAATGTCAGCACATCCCGGGCACATGCACAACCCCTGTCACGTGGAACTGTACCGTGACCGAATGCTGCATTTGTTGGGGGCACTGCCACTGGCAGTGTTGCGCATCAATTACCGTCTGAGCTTCCGTCTTGCGTACGTCACCTGCGTCCAGCCCTGGTTCCACTGTCGGTCATGCAGATTTGAGTGGCCCATGGATGTCTGCCTATCCAACACAACGGTTGCTGAACTGGATTTTGACATGTCTTCGTGCCCCCTGTTGGTCCACGACCAGGAGTGTAACCGTGATACCCGTACATGGGATGCCTTGGTATTTGGCGTATGTGCTGGCAGTTGGGCATGTGAGATTGCACAATTCCTAGTGTGCAGTGACCACATCGAAGCGCTCCCCTATTGGGCTGTGTTGCGGATTGGTGAAACGGCGTGGATGGAGCACATCTGTCTGGACCAGCTTATTGATTGGCTCGCACCGGTGTCCGTTGAAGTCGACAACCACGTACTCTTGGAACTGATTGCCCATGAAGCTGCGCTCGCTTTCATGGACGAGTAACTCCGTTCCTGCAGCCACAATGGGATTGTGACCCATAGCACAGGTCCCAAAACCCTTCTGCAGCTTGGAGAAATGGACACATATCCCACCATTACAGTGGACATGGCTGCATTCGCCTGGACTCAGAATGCATGTGCGTGTAACACTGCGGGTTGACACATACCTGTGCAAGGTAAGTGGACAGCGGCGCCTGGCAACGTTCCTCAACCTGACACACCGTTGGTGGGAGAGTACACACATGGCAATGTAGCACTACATATGACCTTGTTGGACTCCTTCACCTGCTCACTGTCAGCAGAGCAGACAGTCAGCGCAGCCCGGTGGTACGGGACTATGCAGATCCCATGGGCTGTGAGTGGTGTCCCCTCACACAGTGCAATGAGCATTCGCCAAACACCACATGACTCATCCAGCAAGGCAAGGTGGGCTGAGACCGTTGGCATCCCTGATGACTGGTGTTGAATTTGTGCCTACCAATGTCTTGCACCCCTACATGTTCCTTTGCTGCATGTTAGTGTATGATGCATTGGTCTGCATGTCGTGGCCCTTGTCTTGCCCGTACTGGCACGCACATGCCAATGATGTGTACGCAACTTCACTAGTGTACAACTGTGATGAGTGTTGATTAGCATGCCATGTTGTGTGCCTCAATGAGCATTGTCCGTACACAGGGAGGGACTGACTGACGCATTTCACTTAGGGGTGAGTCCCATTGTCAGCTCCACCTCTGTGAGCCAGACATTGTGGTTGGGAGAGGTGCTGGTAGACCTGTGCGCTTACGTGTCGTCAGCAATGTGAGTATGGTGTCACACTTTTTGCCATGTGGATCACTGTGTTCCATCAAACCAGGCTGTGTCCACACAGTTGAGTGTGCGTAGGTATGCAAAGGGATGTTCTGTTGACACATGGGATGTGGGACATTACTTTAGGCCTCCTACGGACTTTGACATTTGTGAAAACACAGCCCTATTCAATACATGGACGTGGGGCTCAGTTGGGGGGTTGCGAGATTGATGTTCATGATCAATGAGGCCACAGCTTGTTCACACCTTAACAGTCATCGAATTGGCCATGTGTGTCACGGTCAAACATGCGCACTGATTTCATTTCCCAGGGCGTACCTTTTTGTGCAATCAATGTCCCTACAGTCATCCATACTGTCATACTTGATTGAACATAGACATGACACATCTGTGTGATTAGGAATGTTTTATTCACATTCTGTGGTGTGTCAGAGCTGGAGCAGTACGTGGCCATGCACATGCCACATTACATGGTTGCCCAGTGTAGGGCCAAGCTGAGTCCTTTGGGGAATGACTAGTTAATCGGTAGAGGAAGGGTTGAGTCCGCAGCCTGTTTGCTGTGTCATTGGTGACCAGAGCAGATATGGCAGTCCATGTGGGGGTCCAGGTGAATGTCGCAGAGTCTTGCGGGGGACAGAGGAAGGTGTTGTTCCCGGGCATGATGCAGAGGGCTGAACCAAGCAGGTACATGCCATATGGCGGGGATGTGTGCTACGACCTCCTTTCTCACACAGAGTAATTGCCATCCACATCTTAGTCGTCTGATGTGTCTTCTGTGTCAGGTGTGTCCGGTGTGTGTGGTGGTGTTATGGCTGCATCACTGTGTGCCACTGACACATCAGGGGGCGGTGGTGGTATGGCTGCATCACTGTGTGCCACTGACACATCAGGGGGTGGTGGTGGTATGGCTGCATCACTGTGTGCCACTGACACATCTGGTGGCGGAGATGTGTGTGTCGGAGTTCCTGCAGCAGTCATCTGGGACAGGCTCTGTGGCAGCAATGGCAAGATGAAGTCCTGCAGGGCATGGAAGATCCCAGTTACATCTCACTGGTGTACAGCCGTGGAAGCCATCCTTCCGGCCTGCATCCGCTCCATGTTCTCCATTGTCCTCCGCATCTGTGCCACCTCTGTGCTGTAATCGCTGGTGCCTGTCTGACTGGACAGTTCTTGTATCCGAGTAATGGCTCCAGCGAGGTCAGCCAAGCATTGTTGTAGTGCATGGAACGGACTGTGGGTGTCCGTTATGGACAGTAAGTGGTCCCTGTTGGGACTCACACACCCACGTATGGCATCAAGTTTGGCTGCCATGAGGTCGAAACCCACACGCACCTGTTAAGCCAGCCCCCACTGGCATTCTAACACACGGCGTTGGAATGCTATGTGTCTTTCCATGAGGTGCTGAAAGTTAGCCGTGGTGGTGGGTGCTTCCTGCTGTGTGGGCTGTGCGGGGGGTTACCTTGATGCAGCTGGGCAGCTCTGCTCCTGGAGGTGGGGTGCGGAGGCTGTCCACGATCCGTTGGAGGGTGTCAGAGCAGATGGCCAGGGGGTCCTACTCCTCATCACTGAAGAGATGTCTGATCTGCCCTGCAGGTGGTGTAGATTGTCCCTCTGCAATGTCAAGGGGAGATGCAGGTTAACAGTGTGTTCCATGTATGTTGACGCATTGGACATGTTTACATTCAGACTGCATGACAATGTACGTTGTGATTGTTTGGGCTGAGCTGGCTATTTGATGGGAGACAGTGGACATTACCACGATATGGCGGAGGTGAGGTTGTACTCGTACATTATCATCTCACAGTTTCCTGCTATGCCAGATGTAATTGGCCAGTTTCTACGCACAAGCGGCACCTGTTGTGTCCTCTGTTCTGTAGTGAAAGTGTTGCACTTTGTACCACATTGTCATCAATGTTGATATGCTGTGGTTGCTATGTGTGTGTGCTACATTGTGGGAGAGTCGCCCCTGCGGCTATTATTTAGCGGCCCCTTATCCCTTTGAGGTGGTGTGCCTTTGACTTGTGTGCTTTTAAGGTGCTGAGATGTTGGCGACTTGGGTCATTTGTGCTCTTGGACGGTTGTTGTACTCTTGTGCATTGTTTGTCTGCGGATGTGTTGTTGAGGTCAGGGGTTGTATGTTCATGTGGATGTGTCAGAGTGTGACCTGCTCCTTTGAGGATGTGCTCCACACTGGGCCACCTGTCGTGTCGTGCACCATGTCATGTATTTTGACTGCAGCCATGCTATTGGTCATGCAGTGTCACTTGCATTGTCAGTGTGGCTCACAGAGCCCATGTACATGGGTTTGTTGTGAGATTGGTGATAGGGAGGAGGGCCCCTGTGTGCACATAGTGGGCGGCGGCCTACTTGGTGTTTCTATGTGTGCTGCAGTGTCCCAAGGGTATCAGGGACTTGTTCCACAGTCATTGTGGGTGGGCTGTGTGCTATGCATAACTGAGCATGTATGCCATTGTGCCCCCAGTCCCTGGTCGTTACTCACCCTGTTGCTGTTGGGTCAGGTCATGTCGAGCTGTGTCCGGTCCCCCGACTCCTGCCACCGTCTCCACACTGATGACTGTGGCCACCATTTCCTCCAGCTCCTCCTGTGGCGCAGGACTCCCACCTCCAGTCGCCGTTGCTGCCTTCCGGTTGGCAGTGAGTTTCTGCTTGGTTTGGCTATTCACATCATGCCATCGCCTCTTGACCTCCTCCATTGACCTCCTCGACACTCCGACTGCATTCACGTTGTTCACGATCGACTGCCATATTTCCGTTTGGGTTGCCAATGACACAGTGGAGGTGAGGATCAGTTGTTGGTAGTGTTCTAGCACCTCCGTGACGATGATCCGGTTTTCCTGCGGACTGAACCGCGTCTTCCTCTTCCTCTTCTCCTTGGCCTTACCCGACACCGGGGTACCTTGCTGGTCGTCTGTGGGCCTTGTGGGGTTCGCGATGTCCTCTGCACTCGGTCCGGGTGCATCCATGGTGCTACGCAGTTTGATTTTTTTGGTTTGTATTTTTCAGGGCTTTTATAGTGTATTTTCACGCATGACGAGTGGGAATTGCAGGGCTGTCGCTGGTTACCGCTGATTTTTGTATCGCGAATTGGGGCTTCGCACTTTTTTTCGCGTTCGTGTTTCGCATTGTTTCGGCGTCGCGTTAATTTTAACGCGGTCATTTGGCGCGTTGTCGTGGGTCTATCGCATGGTGCCGCGAGGTTGTGAATGCTACGTTAGCACGGTGTTATTTTCCTGCGATGGGCCGCGATGTGCTAAGTTGCGTTAAGCTAATTTGGCGATGATTATCACACGTTCTTGTGAATATCCCCCACAATTTCTTCTCGTTTTGCCATGTTAAGACCAGGTTTTGGTCTTAATTTTGGCGCTGCCCTATATTTATGCCACCCTTGTAAATAGGGGGCAGCGTCAAAAAGCAATGGGTGTTGTGGCGAAATGCCCACCACAACACACATTGCCCGCCCCTTTCATGCTAAGTGCTGCGTGAAAGGGGGCCTTATTCACAAGGCAGCGTTAAGCCACATTAAGTGGCTTAACGTCACTTTGTAAATAAGGCAAAGGGTTTTTCGCCACAGGAACATCATAAAATGTGACGTTCCTGTGGTGAGAAACTCTTGAAAATATGCCCCATGCTTTTTAGATATGGAATTTGTTATTGTTGAATAAATCCATTGTAACTGGTTTTGTAAAGACATTAACATACACACAAACCTACTAGACCTACATTTAAATTGGTACTTTCAAACTACATATATCAAGTCATGTGTTTATCAGTAGAAATGCTTGTGTAATGCATTCCTGCTACATATGAAACAGTATGTATCTAGGTGTACTTATTTCTAGCTAGTGTAGTTAAAACTTTAATCTACTCCTACTTAACACAGTATTTTTTGATCACCCGTAAATATTTGAAATGGCTGGGCCAAACTTGGCAAGTAAGAAGGTCCCGTCAGAAAAGCATTGGGTTTTATTCCTTGTATGGATTAGCTCAAAGTTGGCAAGTAACTGGCAAATTAATAAGCTATAACCAATACATATTAGGCGTTTTTGATATAGATCTGTTAAATGGCACAGAGAGGACCACAAAGGTACATGATAATGGTTATGTTGTGATATTTGTATTTTTCCATAAGTCACCCGCACTGACATGAGCTTAATCAACAGCTCTGGCCTTCATCACCTGTTTATTATGGTTTCCTCCCTCAAAGAATGCCAGTGACAACTCCAGGGAAGGCACAGGAAATAAACAGTGCACCGACTTCCCTAAATACATTTTCCTTTGTTTCTGTATTTTTTTTTAGGTCGCTTATGTTTGCTCCTGGAAGTGCTACACATTAATCAGGTAATGCTATTCCTTTAAGACTGAGCTCTTTTTACAGCGGCACGTAAAGTATTCTCAACCTCCGGGATGATGAATTGCTTAGATCAACTTGAGCTGGAAGTAGTATAAAGAAAGTCAAAACCTTCTTGGCAGCTTAAATGTGATAACTGCAAGGCGTGGGGTGCATTGTCATACTATGGGTTTCTCCTTCAATTGTCATTATATTGATTCTATTTGCTATTTTATCCTTCAACCTCAGACGTTGGGGAATCTCCTTCTAAAAGATAAATATGGCCAATTTAAAACCAATCAGGGAAAATATATTATGCTTCATGTTTCTCTTTCTTGTATCATCTTTTCTCGGTAAGTGGAGGTTGAAAGCTGGGAACCGTTATTTAGCTCATTCTTGTTCAAGAAAAATAGATGGCTTTCATTTGTGGGGCACTGTAATGTGCACCACTTTTAAACGCTGTATTTTGTGTATTATCCTCCCATTTAAAGCATCGAAAAAGCAGAGCACATAACAAGCAATGGATCACAAACATTTTTGACTCGCGCTATTACACGTCCTTGATGGTACTTGATGGTTAGTAAGGAAGTACATTGGACAAACACCTTGACCACTGATTTATAAATGTAGACATCTCGAGGTCGTAATGTGTAACAAGAATGTTCAGACTTTCTGTGCTGTATTTCGTTGTGGTGGTGATGTGTTGTCGTTTTTTCTGCTGCTGTGTTTATGAGCTATTTTATTGCACGTTGTTTTGGTTGCTGTGCTGCAGTATTTTTTGACTGCTTTGATGTCAGGGACACTGTTGTATTTATGTTGTCTTGATATGTTGATTTTTGGTATGATATTGTGTTATATTCTGTAGTTTACTTTAGATATGTTAACAAATGTGGTTACAATCCCAGCAACTTGTCCAGCTACATTTCCAGCCAGAAGCAGCACATTACTTTAAGCATCCAGTTACAAACAACCGCCTGACACTGTGTAAGTGGTACATTTCTGTTATTCCAGCTTTTCCGCCTAGAACTACGGCAGAGACCTGCCTGAAAATAGAACTTCCAGTGTCAGCGGCAGGTGTGTGCTTTTAAGCCTAGTGCTGGGAATCCCAACTGTGGGGGCAGCTATGCGCTCTATAAATCCTGTAACATAACATAGCATAACATAACATAACATATTTCTAGTCCAGTGTCTAAACTTGTGATCTAAAACTTCTCCTTTATTGCATCCAAAATTCCATTAGTTCATTTCATTGATGTAGTGACCTAGGGCGGGGCACTAGGACCCTGCAGTGGACACAATGGACCCTGAACACCAAGAGGGAACCGGACACCACATCCGGTCAAGGGGGTGGGAACAGACTACTAAGAAGAGGGATCGTGGGCGGACGGACGAGGGCAGAGCTCCACAACACATGTACATACCACTCATAAATAAAGGTGTTGAGAATCCCTACCTGTGTCCTGCGTGGTGGTATGATGGGGCAGGACACGACAACTGGCGACGAGGATGGGATAGTGGACACCGCGACGACACCAGAAGCCACCAGGAGTCCACCCCGGTCCGCTGGCCAGCGCAACAACCATCGCAGCAGCGGGAGAAGTGAAACGGAGCCAGGAGCCCACCCTTGTCCGAGTGAAGAAACAAGCAGCCAGCAGCAAGGAGCAGCGACGACGCGGGAGCCCACCCCCTTGACCCCGGCCGCCAAACGAGCGGTAAGAGCAATCGCTACAAGGAGCGCAAAGGAAACTAAAGTGAAAGAGAGACACGCGTGCAGTCAAACGCGAACTCTCGCGAGAGCGGCCATTGGAAGGCCAGGCAAAACGGGCCAATCGGTGGCCGAATAGAAGCGGCGGCCATTTTGAAATCAGGCGGCCATTGGGCATCATAAGAAAGGAAGTCTCGCGAGAGCTGCAGCCATCACAAGGTCAGGCAAAAAGAGCCAATAAGAGGCAAAGAGCAAGCGACGGCCAGTTTGGAGTCAGGCAATCAAAAAAAAAGCAGAATAAAGAGGAAAAGAAGCAACAGGACAGAAAATAAAGTGGAAAGGAAGCAAATAAAGGACAAAATAAAAGAAATAAAGGAGGGAGAGTGACTTGTTAGCAATACAAAAGCAAAGGAAAAAGAAGACGTGGTGAGAAGCGCCAGAAAGAAATGAGTGACAGCATGCAAGCAATCTTCCGCAGGCCTCTACCATTCAGCCTGTCGGAACCACAAGCAGGCATTCGGTGGGAAAGATGGATCAGAAAATTTGAGCGCTACATGAGCGCCACAGACGTCCCCGAGAGCAAGCAACTGCACCTGCTTTTGAATTTAGCAGGGGATGAGATAGAAGACCTATTGCTAACGTTTCCCGCTGGACAAACAGAGAACTACAAGGGAGTGATAAAGTGTCTCACACAAAAGTTTGACCCCCAACGCAATGTTGATTTTGAAAGATACACGTTCAACACGGCGTGCCAGCAAGGCGAGGAAAGCCTAGATGACTTTGCAACGAGACTGAGAAAACTGGTCACGTACTGCGAATTCGACAAATTTGACAATGAGCAAGCAATAAGACTGCGAATCATTGAGGGCTGTAAATCAGTGGAGTTCTGAGCACGAGTACTGAAGGAACCAACAACGCTAGAAAAGATATTAACGATGGCTCGCACAGAAGCACGAGCAACGGAACAGGCAAAACAGATGGAAGTTGGGAAGGAGAAGAGAGTGGCGCTAGCACATCGCGTCACGGGGAACGCAAACAAGAAGGAATTCCAGGCGCCGATCGCGCCACGAAAGGGCGAACAGACATGTTACAGATGTGGCCTCGAGTTTCCCCACGCTGGCGCCTGCCCAGCAATGGGCCAGAAGTGCAGAAAATGCAACAGGGACAACCACTTCTCAAGCGTGTGCATGACCAGGCAATTCAGAGGTGAGAGAGGCCGAGCGACAAGACCGCGGATAACAAGCAACAGGTACGCCCGACATATGGAGACGGCAAATCGCAGCTCTTCTGACGAGTCAGATGAAACGGCAGCACCCGCGAGTGCGGCGCGACTCTACCTAATGTCGGACGCGCCCAGAGAAAGCGATGGGGCAGAGCATGTTCATCTGGTAGACAAGAGAGAAATAAAGAAGACAGCCACTGTGGACATCAATGTAGGAGACCACCAGACAAGTTTCGTACTTGACAGCGGAGCAACATGTAACATCATGTGCATGTCCGAATACAAAAAGATGAGAGTAAAGCCACAACTACTGCCATCGACCGTGGATGTATTCACCTGGGGCTCCAAGAGCTCGGTAGAAAACATGGGAAAATTCACAGAGACACTAACGTACAAAGGTAGATCGTATCATGAAGAAATACTCGTACTCAAGGGTGACATCCCAGCGCCATGCCTACTAAGCAATGTGACGGCACAATTGATGGGACTACTGGCAATGACCTATCACATGTCAGAAACGGAGAACATCCTGCAAGAATACCCAACCATACTGAAAGGGCTTGGCAAGCTAAAAGGGAAACAAATAACATTGCACATAAATGAAGCAATCAAGCCAGTAGCACAACACCACAGACGGGTGCCAATTCACCTACAACCGCAGGTGGCAGAGGAGATCAATAGCTTACTGGCACAGGATATAATAGAAGCGGCAGACGGCCCAACACTGTGGGTGTCTCCGATCGTGGCATGCCGAAGAAGAACACCTCCAAAATCCGCATATGCGTGGACATGAGGATCCCAAACACCGCAATCACAAGGGAACGCCACCCGGGACCGCACCTGAACGACATGATCAGTTGCCTCACTGGAGCGTGCCGATTCTCAAAGCTCGACTTATGCAAAGGGTATCACCAGTTAGAGTTGGACCATCAATCTGGGTACATCACGACATTCTCCACTCATCTGGGCCTGTTCAGATATAAGCGACTGAGTTTCGGAATATCATCGGCCGCGGAAATATTTCAGGAGACCATACGACAAGTGATCAGGCCGGTCCCGAACAGCTTAAACTACAGTGATGACATTTTAGTGTTTGGAAAAACAGACAAGGAGCATGACACGGCGTTACGTCAAGTGTGCACACAACTGGAGAAAGCGGGCCTCACATTAAATGGAGACAAATGCGAGCTAGGAAGAAAGGAACTAGTGTTTTTTGGACACATCTTCTCGAAACAAGGGATGAGGCCACACCCCAGCAAAGTTGAAACCCTACAAAATGCAAAGCCACCGACGGATGTTGCGGAAGTACGATCATTTCTAGGACTCGCCAGCTACTGTGCGAGATACATACAGGATTTCACTACAGTAAGCACACCACTGAGGGAACTGACCAAACAGGGTCAGAAATTCATCTGGTCTCAGGAATGCAACAAGGCATTCGAGGACATAAGAGAAGCGGTGGTGAAGGCGGGACATCTGGCCTACTTCGACCCTCTGCTCTGCACTGAATTGACTGTGGATGCCAGCCCAGTGGGACTGGGTGCAATACTAGCACAGCATCTGCCAGGAAGAGAGTCACAAAGGAAGATTGTCGCATACGCAAGCAAAAGCTTGACAGACATTGAAAAGGCATACTCGCAACCAGAAAAGGAGAGCCTGGCCGTGGTGTGGGCGTGCGAGCATTTCCACATGTTTATCTATGGGAAGCCGTTCACCATCATAACAGACCACCAAGCGCTGGTGACAATCTACGGCAGCCCATCGGCCAAAATGCCACCCAGGATTGAACGCTGGGGCATCAGACTGATGGACTATGACTTCACAATTGTGCACAAACCAGGGAAAGAACATAATCCTGCAGACTACATGTCAAGACACCCGTTACCACAGGCTCACGAGACGACATCGATAGCAGAGGAATACCTGAACTTTGTGCTCAAGCAAAGCACTCCAGCACCAATAACACTAGCGGAGTTAGAAAGGGAGACCAGAGAAGATGGCACGCTACAACTGGCAATGGAAATAACAAGGAAACAAAGATGGAGGCACATCAATAACAACTGCACCTGGGAAGCAGGAATATGCAAAGAAGAAGTGCTAGCTCTGCAAAAGATAAATGAAGAACTGTCAGAGACAGAAAGCGGAATACTAATGAGAGGGACGAGAATTGTGATACCAAGATCACTCAGAAGACAAGTAATAGACTTAGCTCACGAGTCACACCGAGGCGTCGTATCAACAAAGAAGCTACTAAGAGAGAAAGTGTGGTTTCCTAGACTGGATCGCATGGTCGAAGACACAGTATCGACGTGCCACCTATGCCAAGTGACCGGAGCACCAGCCAGACAGACACCACTACAAATGTCAGAGCTTCCAAGAGCAGTATGGACAACACTGGCAGCTGATTTCTTTGGCCCACTGGACACAGGAAACTACTTGCTGGTGGTCATTGATGAGTACTCAAGATTTCCAATAGTGTGACACGTCCCGTCGACATCAGCAACACTACCGATTTTAGATGACATCTTCGCTGCATGGGGCTCACCAGAAACTCTAAAGACGGACAATGGTCCCCCATTTTCAGGGGAAGAATTCCGGAGATTCATGACTTATCTAGGGATAAATCACAGGAAGATAACTCCACTGTGGCCTCAAGCTAATGGAATGGTGGAGAGATTCATGGGGAACATCAAAAAAGCAGTTCAAAGGGCGAGGCTGGCGCAGATATCATTAGGCCAAGCTCTATGCCAGGTATTGCGGGACTACAGAAATACACTGCACAACTCCACAGGAAGATGCCCAGCGGAGCTCGTGCTGGGGAGGACAAGCAGAACAAGGCTGCCGCAAATAGAGGCAATGACAGCGTCATATCGCAACAGTGTCGCAGAAAAAGACAGAGAGGAGAAAGAAAAAAGTAAACGATATGCAGACGCAAGACGACATGCCAGCCCGTCAGATCTGAAGGAAGGAGACATGGTAATAGTGCGTCAACGACAGCAAAGAAAGTCGGACAGCACGTTCTCCAAAGACACGTTAGTAGTAACAAAAGTGAAGGGCTCAATGGTCACGGCCGAGTCAGATCATCAGAGGATAACAAGAAACAGCTCACACTTCAGAGAGCTGAAAGGAATGAAAGAAGAAGATCAAGGCCCTGAAACAGCAGGACAAGAAGAGCAGGAGCACGGCAGCAACGAAAGAGAAAATGGAGAGGGAGCAGCAGAAGAACAACAAACGGAGGCCCGCCACAGAAGAACATGCCGACGGCCAAAGAGACTGATAGAAGAAATGTAACTCAGTCATTCATTCAATTAATTCGTAACAAAGGGGGAGATGTAGTGACCTAGGGCGGGGCACTAGGACCCTGCAGTGGACACAATGGACCCTGAACACCAAGAGGAACCAGACACCACATCCGGTCAAGGGGGTGGGAACAGACTACTAAGAAGAGGGATCGTGGGCGGACGGACGAGGGCAGAGCTCCACAACACATGTACATACCACTCATAAATAAAGGTGTTGAGAATCCGTACCTGTGTCCTGCGTGGTGGTATGCTGGGGCAGGACACGACAATTACTTTATGAAATTATCTCCTTAACGACTACACCCACGTCTTTTTTTCACCAACATTTTTTCAATGTTTTAGAAATTTGAATCCAGCTCGGCAGATATGAAACAGGGGTGAATGATGAGGGTGAGTGCACTTTTATCGTTGAGCAGTTGAATAGTAAGTTCCCTGAGGAATGAACTGTAGTGGTTTGTACATTTGTCTCTGTCGAACAGGGTTGGTTAGATGAAAAAACTGCCCTGGTTTAGTAGAAACCAATAAGTTCTGCATAGAGCAATTGAGCACAGCATGGTGGCTCTCGCTTATCTATTCAGGATGACAGTAAAAGTGTAAGAATGTTGGAGAATATGATGTCATTTTTGGATTTAACGGAAATCCTTAATTGTTTTAAACAGTCGCAGTTCCTCGTCCTGGCGTTTGAGTCATAAAATCGGGAAGTTTGTGTGTTTAAATGAGTATATATGACACAATAATCAAGTGGAGGACGGACTTTGCATCAAGCAACATTTACTTTCCTCCACAAACAGTACTTTGATTTTATCTGAAAGCATATTTTACTTTCAGAATGAAAATTGGAATAATGATGTTTGCAATACATAGCTTTAAAAAATAGTAGCCTATTATCTAGATACTACCAAAAAAATCCACTTGAGTCACATTGGAACACATGAGAAAGGAGGATGAAGGATAACATCCATTACTCCCAGGTCTCTCCTGTCCTCGTCCCATTCATAACAAGTTGAGATAACCCATCTCCCGACAGAAAAAAAGACAGAGGAATGCTGGGGACCCTAAGCCTGCCCCTCCCACTGGGGGTGCATAAGCAGTACTTACCCAGCATCCCGCCTGTTCTTTTTTCTGTCTGTTGACAGAATGGACGTGGTGCTGGTGCTGCTCCTGCTGGGCTGGGGTGGCGTTTCCTCTCTCCTCCCCCCGCCCAACTGCCTGGCTGTGCGGGCGGGGGGTTTGCTGCTCTGCCTCCCAGCCTGGTGGGCTTGCTGGGAGGCGGGGATGTTCGTGGCCGGCTCTGTCAAGCCGGCTGGCCCTTTGCGGTTGGTGCATGGCCTCCTGGTTGCTTCCGGGTCGCGGGGGCATCTTCCTATGGCCTGGCCGGGTGGCTGACACTCCACGCTTGCTGCGATCCTGGCCTTCCCGGATCCGGCGTGAACTTGGTGGATGCCTTGGGCTGGCTGTTGGGGTGGGGGCCTTGTTCCTGGTGGTATGTTGGCCCCCACTCCGGGTGAGTTCCGTGTAGCGGTGTTTTCTTCTTTTACTGCCGGTGTTTGCCTTGTTGGTTGTGCTGACTCCGGGTGGTGCTGGGCGGGGCCTTGGTGTTCTGTGCTCCTGCTCTGCCATTGTTTCTGTCGTCTTGGTGCCGATGGGGCTGTTTTTCACTCAGTGTGGGGGTCTTCGCAATGCAGGAAGCGGAACTCAATGAGTCGAAGTGCACAGCTATAGCGACATGCTGTTCAGATGGTCGGGTCGCGAGTTCACATTCTGCCCGACTCGGCCTTTCATCCCTCGGGGGTCGGCAAGTGACCTGCCGTATAATGGAGAACGATAGCATTCTGTTCTCTGGCTGCAGGCGGAGCTGAGTGTCTATGGGGCATCGTTGAGTCGCTTCATAGCCAGGCCCTCCTTACAGGTGCCCTGGTTGATTGCCGTGACTGGGGTTACGCTTATTACTGTTTATGGGTTTTGTCGGCTCGTCGTCCTGTGGTTCTGGGCCTGTATGTGTTCTTGTGTACTGTGACTGGCGCTCTTGTGGGGCGCTATGTTGCCTTCTGGTCGGGTTCACGTGGTTGTGCATGGCATTACCCTGTGGTTGGTTCCTGTGTTCCTCGGGGTGTGCTCTGGGCACGGGTGCCTCGTGGTGGCTTCTGTGTGTCTCTACATCTTGCTCGTCCTGGGGGGGGGCGTGCCTGTGCTCTCTTTCCTCCTGCTGCTGTTTCTGGCTCTTGTGGGTCCTCGTTCCCTGACGCCTTGGCCAGCGCTTCTGCATGGCTCTTCCTGGCACACTTGTTTTGCTGCGTCTTGGCCGGGTGCTGGGGCTCCTTGGCTGCGTCCTGTGTCTCGGAGTTGCTGGTCCAGGCCGCGTGGGTTTTGCCTCTGGCCTTTTTCTCCGGCTTCTTTCCTCTGCTCTGGTGTTTTTAGGGTGGGCCTGGTTGTTCCTGGTGGGTCTCCCACATGGGTTTCCGGGTGCTGTTGGTTTCCTCTTCTCTGCTTCCACGGGCTGCAGGTTCTTGGCGGGCGCTGTAGTGCTGGTCCAGTCTCCGTTCCGAGTCTGCCTCCCTAGCTGGTGGGCTTTTGGGGGTGTCCTGGTCGGCCCTCTCTGGTCCCCGCTGCTGCTTGGCGTTTCTGCGCCTCGCCTGCTCTGGTGCCTCAGTGGATTCTTGCTTCCCCTGGGGTGTCCTGTGTTTTGGCCTCTTGGCTGCGGTGCTGTGCTTCTTTCCTTCCGCCATTCCTCCCTGCTTCCTCTGTTTTCGTCTGGTCTCGGTGGTGCTGCTGGATGGGGCCTGCTTGGCCCCTGGTTGGGTTTCCCCGGTGCTGTTGGCCTCCGCTTCGCCTGCCCTGGCCTGCGGCGTTCTTCTCCGGCTTGGTTCGCTAGTTTGGGGGACCGCTTGTCCCTGCCTGGTGCTGGTGGTTCTCTTTGGCCAGGGTTGTGCCTCAGCTTTTACCCGTGATCCTGTTGTTCCCCCTTCATTGGCCCTTCTTATGGCCTGCGGCCTTTTTGCACTGGCGCTGTCCTGCGGCTGTTGGCTTCCTGGCCTTTCCCTTGCCGGGTTTTGGCTTCCCGGTGCTGGTCCACTGGGGGTGTTCTTCTTTCTCCTTGTGTGTGGGGCGGTCCGGGGGCTGTGCTCCGGTTGCTCCTTGTCTGCGGGCTTGCGGCTGCTTCTGCTTGGCCTCCGGCTGTGCCCCCTTGTGGTCGCCGGGAGCCTTCGGCCCTTCCTCCCTGTTCCCGCCTGCTATTGTCTGGTCTCCTGGGTTCCATGGGGTCCGGTCTGGTTTGTTTTTTGTACAGCCTGGTGGGGTGACTCCCTGGGTCTTCTTCCGCCTGTGGGGTGGCTGGTCCCTCTGCTGTCCGGTTCTGGTCCTTCCGTGTTTTGTGTGTTCCTGCTGTTGTGGCCTTTTGACTGGGCCTGTCTTGGCCTGTCGCCCGCTCCTGTCTTCCCTGCCTGCCTGCTCCCGCTGGGGGGGTCGGTTGAGCGACGTGCCCCCCTCCCCCTGGGGTTCGGGGGGTCCTGTGGTGGTTTTCTTCTTATCTGCGCGGTTGTCTGCCGTCATGGCTGCTGGTTTCCCGGGGGTCTGCGGCTGTGTTTTGGGGGGGTCTGGTGGCCTGCAGCGTTGCCTCCCGGCCTGCGCCTGCTCTCCTCTGTGGTTCGACTGGGTTGGTCCTGGTTCCTACCTGGTTGGGGGTCCACCCGGGTCTTTCGGGTGCTGTGGACTTCCTCTGAGCAGTTATCCTTTTGCCTGCTTCGCCTGTGGTGCTGTCCCCAGGGCTGCTTGTTCTCGGCCTTCTGGTTTTGTCCATTTGGCTGCCTGCAGCTCTTTCTCTTCTGTGGCCTCTCCGGGTCTCTGTTCCTGTGTGGGGTGGTGGGGGCCATGTGTCCTCCATGTTCTGGGTCCTTGCTGGTCCGGGCTTTTGGGCTGTTGCCTTGTTTTGGTTTCGGTCCTGCGTGGTCCGTCATTTCGGGGCCGGGGGTTTCTGCTCCCTCCCAGCCTTTGCTTTGCCTGTGCTCTGCTGGGGCCTTCCCCTCTTTGGCCTTCCACCGGGTGTGAGTTGGGCCATCGGGTCCTTCTGTTCGGGCGGAATGCTCAGCTTCGGCTCTGGCTTCCCGGCTGCTTTGTCTGGTGTTGCCTGCTTCTGCCGTGTGGGTTTCTCCTCTGCTCCTGCCCTCCCTTGGTGTGTGCTGGGCATGGGAGTTTGGTTTGCCTGTGCAGTCTGCTTGGCGTCCGCCCTGGCTTCTGTTGCCTCTGTGGCTGAGCTGGTTTTGGGGGTTCCTTTCCCCTCGTGGGTTTGGGTTTCTGGGCTGTGGTGCTTGGGCCTGTCCCGCTCCTTTCGGGCCCCTGTGGGCTCCGGGTTTTTAGGCCTCGGGTGTCTTTGTCGTCCTCTGTGTTGTTGGGCTTGCATTTAGCCTGGTCTTTTTGGGGCGTCTCTGACTGGCCTATTTTTTCGCCGGTCTCTGGTTTGGTTTGTCTACTATTGCTGTTGGCTCCTTTGGGGTTCCCTTGCTCTGGTCTTGGGTTCTCTGGGTTGTTTGGTCGACTGCCTGTTCCGTTTGGGGCCTGTTGCGCCTCTTCTCCGGGGGTCGGTGTGCGACTTCTCCGGGCTGTGGCTTGCTGCTCCGGTCTCCCCGGGTTTGCGGTTGGGGTGTTCTGTTGGGGCTGTGTTCTTTGGGTCGGGGGCTCCCTCTTCTTCCCCTTTCATCTTTGGTTTCCCCTGGTCTCGTTGTCCTGGGGGTTGCCCTTGTGGGTACTTGCTGCTCGGGCTTCCTGTCAGTTCCTGGTTCTGTTTGGGGCTTGTTTCGTGGTCCGTGTTTGGGCCTGCTGGGTTCTGGTCTCTGCTGGGCCTGCTACCTTCTGGCTCCTGGGGCCTTGTGTGGTGGCTTCCCGGGTGTTGTTCGTGTTTTCCCCGGTGCCTTGGTTTTCCCTCTTGGCCTCTCTCTGGGCACTATCTCGCCTTCCGGGCTGCGTGTCTGGTCGGCTGTCGGCTCTGCTGGTTGGTGCTGGCCTTCTTCCTGGGGCCTGGTACTCTTCTGTGGGGTTCTGGGGGCTTAGTCCTCTGGGCTTTCTGGGGCTGGGTTGTTCTCGTTGGGGGGTGGCTTGAGCCTGGCCATTGCTTCCCGCCGCTTCTGGTTTGGTCTCGTTGGTCCTGCCCTTGGTGGGCTTTTTGGCCTTTTTTTCCCATGGGCGCCCTTGGTCTTCTCTTGTTGGGGCTTCGTTTTTCTCTGGCTGCTTCGGGTCGGGGTGTTGGTTGCTTTGGGGCCTGTTTCCCTTCTGCAGCTTTTCCCTTGGGTTCTCTTTTGAGTGCCTCATTTTTGGTTGGCGTGGGTTGTCTGTGTTTTGATGGGCTGCCTCCTTGCTGTCGCCTTCTGTTTTCCTTGGTTCCGGTCCTTGGTTTTGTTCCTGTTGCCCGGTTCTGGCTTGCTGGCCTGGTGGACCATTGGGCTTCTTCTTTGGGTGTCCTCCTCGCCCTCGGTTGCTTTTTGTGTCCGTGCTCTCCCCTTCCCTTGTTCGCTGGGGGGGGGTGCTTCTGCTGTATGCTGGATGGCCTTTGTTGGTTGTCCGCCTCATCGTCTTGCTGGTCTCCCCTTGTTTTGTTGGGTGCGCCCCTGCTTTGGTGGGGCGCGTTCCTGTCTGGGTGCTCTGCCTGGGGTTTCTGGCGGTTCTGCCTTTTCGCTTCCTTCGGTTGCTGCCTTTTGGTGTGGTTTCCTGGGTTTGCTTCTGTTTTTTTTTTTTTGGGAAGACCGGCTTTTCTGCTTTGGTATTCTCCACTTGTTATGAATGGGATGAGGACAGGAGGGACCTGGCGGTAATGCTCTATTACTTACCGGTAATCTTCATTACTCCGGGTCCCGTTGTCCTCGTCCCATTCATACGCCCCGACCTCCCTCCCGGACGGTAGGCCTTCCTGTTGGGGCTTGGTTGTTCAGGCGGAATGCTGGGTAAGTACTGCTTATGTCCTCCCAGTGGGAGGGGCAGGGTTAGGGTCCCCAGCATTCCTCTGTCTTTTTTTCTGTCGGGAGATCGGTTATCTCCACTTGTTATGAATGGGACGAGGACAACGGGACCCGGAGTAATGAATATTACCGGTAAGTAATAGAGCATTAGCAATTCTGGATGATGTAAGATATGATGGCTCAATTAAGTCTTTGGCGGTAAAAAAATGAAATGTTAAATAAATAGCTGTATTGTCATGAGGGTATTTTGAGTTGGTTAAAAATCATGAGACAGAATGGTTCCCTGAGGCCTTTTTGGGGTTCTAATTAGGTTGAGATATTGACAAAAAACATAAGGCGAGAATTTATGATTGATCATAGCAGCGAATCCCTGTGAGACCAAGAGTATTTGGCATAGATCCACCTTTTTGCAAATCTCTGTAAAACGTTTACCTTATCATTAGAAACATCCTTGGAACTATTTTCCCTAGTAGAGATTTGGGATGGTGTCCAAATAGGGGCGCATATGCAAACACTTTCAAATTAAAAAGTCTAGAATTGAAGAAAATATTCTCAGGATGATCAGAAATTTCATGAGATTGAAGCAAGATATGTGGATCATTGAGTCACTTCAACTCGTGTCTCTTAGTTGCTTCTTGTGTTTGTGCGTTTCTGGTGCAACATTCTCTAAAGCAGGATCAGGTCAGAGCTGGAGACAGAAGAGAGCTGGACTACTTCAGAGCAATGCTGTAGAGCTAATGGTGGAGAATTTCTGTTATGAAAAGCATATTTTAGGTTGAAGCAGACGTGTGCAGAGTTTAAAGCAGTAGTTTCATTCCTAGGACTGGTGTTGGGGGCTCACTGATATTGTGAGCACTAGAGTGCCAGAGAATGAATATTTGGGGAATCCAATACATTTCCACTGTCACTGACTTAACAAGCAGATGTTGGTTATGTTGTTCGCAATCACAACTCAGTGATTTTGGAACTCCTCTTCAGGTCCACCTCAGTTTTGGCAAGTACATCATACTATTGTCCAAAAATGTATAATAGTTTTCTCACAGTTAATTCTATTTATGTAGGACAAGCGTTATGGATAAAAATACTTGATTTATTTTTAATAGCTCTTAGGTGCTTCAGATGTGCTCCATTCCATTGTTTGTTGAACATGTCTACTCTTTACTGTGAAGGAGGAATCATATGAAACTCAGCCTTACCCAGCCTAAAAGAACAATACAAACTTCTTGGTCAAATGTCTTCTGAACTGAAACAAAGAATACCTTATTTTGTAGAAATGCAAAGAAGTTAGCATTGCAACACGAGATAATCACATAATCAGAAATCAGGACCTATTTGTTGTGTCCCCCCCACCTTTTGCTCCATTTGAGACCCCTGGATGCTGGTTTTCTGACTCTGAGAGTGTACTGGGCTCTGCTGGGCAGAACCAAGCCAGTGCTATGTTGGAAACAGCCAGTGGTATGTTGAAGCACACCCATACATTAGGGTACACTATGTGTTAGGGTACACCTGTGATTGGCATTACCTACCCTGTAAGTCCCTAGTACATAATAGGGCAGGGGAATTAAAATTAAATTTAAGTCCATAGAACATAATAGGGCATGGCAGTTTAGAGCCCAGCAGCCCTTTCTGCACTTGCATGTGTGCACTGCTGAGAGCCTGAGGTCATTTTAAAAGCAGCCCTGTGTTGCAGCACTGCTTTTAGATATAAATTGTGCCCAAACTCTCCTTTGGTGGTAGGGGCACTTAAAAAGTGATAAATTACTATATTGTGGCATATTAGGTACCCCCAGGATCTCCCCGAGGTGTCCCAGGGGTCTAGGGTCATGTATTTATAAGGAGGATCCTTATAAAAGAGGTTTGATATGCCCTGAGGATAGAGAAATGAAAAATATAATCAAGGACTTAGGAGAATGGTATTGATAAATCCAACAATATGCTATTGTTTAATGTATCCTAAAATATACAGAAAAGAAGGTATAAGACTTTCTTGCCTGTAAAATTCAGCCTTCCTGTGGTCTCCCCTGATTGGTCAGAGTTAACAGGATTAGCCAGGTTGCTTTGATGAACTGATAAGTGGCTCAACCAGAGAAAGGCTATCTGTTTAAGGGAGCTCTGTTACACAGGAATGCCAGAGCAGAGGGAGGGGTCGTACAGCATGGAGCTTCAAAGGGTAGTAGGACAGGCAGAGAAGGCCAGGTCCATCTACCCTCGGGCCCCCTGACCCAGCCAGATGACAGGCTTCAGTCAGGAATTTGCAGATGGTAGGGGGAGGAGAGCTATGAAAGTGAGCCATACCGGAGTTTGGTGTTCTTGCTCCTCTGCTTGGAATTTAGCCATACTGAATTTTGGAGGAATAGTGCTTTTTGGGAGAAGATTTTGGCACACTTTGGAGGAAGTGGTCATGCTCTGGGGTGTTGCCCTGCACCTCATTGGACAGGAGTGCTCTTCTGCTTCACCCCAGATAACACTGAATAAAAATGTGAGAGGAGCAGAGCCTCTCAGATCTGCTAAGAGAAGAAGAGGGCTTGCCAAGCTGGAAACTTGATTTGCACCATCAGGCCCTGCATTCTGACTGACTGCACCTGCTGCATTATCTGGAACTACAGCCATTTGGATGTACTTTGCTTCAAGAAGAATACAGAGTGGTCTCCGTACAAGCTACAGGTTAAAAGAGTTCACCTGGATCATTACTGCCAAGAATCCCCAGCCTGAAGTGCATCCAGTGGATTTGTAAGTGTTTGAATTCCCAAACTTTCAAGGACCATCTTGGATTGTGTTTTGGACACTTTGGACCCCCAAGAGGAACCTCAGGAAGAAGTTCCCAAAGTTTTGAGAAGTTTGGAGCAACTTTGGAAAAAAGCTCCATAATTGAGCAGACTCAACCGCAAGACCCTAGCCAACCTGCCCAGCTGGTTCATCCCGCTAAAAAGCTCTGGAGGTCCAACTTCCAGAGTATGACCGGGAGCTTCCTGGAAAGCAAGCCGGCAAACCCTCACCGAACCCAGACTGGTGAAGCACATCGAGGGACCCAGGTAGCAAAAGCTCCAGAAAAGTTTCTAAATCTAAAGGTAAAATCTCGACTGAGGCCTACCACGAGGGGTATCTGAACAGAGCCCCTTTGCAGTTGGCCTGAAACTTTGATTTTGTCCCAGTCAAGCGCGACCAGATGTCCCAAGGTGACTCTTTAGGTTTCTAAGGGGCCCATTATGATATCGGGCGGATCGCCACCGCCAGCCCGGAGGTGGCCACTGCCGGCCTGGCCGTGGCGTTCCGCCCGCCAGATGCTCCCGTTTCACCCTCTCCATATTAGTATGGCGGGGGGCACCGCGGCGGACGGCAAGACCGTCTGCCGCTTTTCCGCCGGTCGGATCCTTGGCCGGGCGGAAAAGGACCTCAATATGGTGGCGGTGCCTCGCAGGCACCGCCATCCATATTAGGATGTGCAATTCCAAAGGCCTTTCCATGGCGGCGATGCCGCCATGGAAAGGCATGCGGGAATTGCTTTGGGGGCCCGTTACGGGCCCCCGAGGGGGTGGGGGGCTGCACTTGGGGGGTACCTATGGTACCCCCCTTCATTGGCATACACAAGGTGGCAGGCCCCGCGCAGTGCCTGTCACGTTGTGCATGCCAATGCACAACATGCCTTTTTAACATTGTGGCGGGTGCTGCTTACAGCACCGCCCGCGACAATGTTAAATATGCGGGATGCGACCGCCAGGGTGGCGGTCGCATCCTAATAGGCACAGCGGGACCGCCGCATCTCTGGCGGTCGGTCCCGTGTACAGTTACGGTAATAGACCCCTAAGTGCTGTATAGTTCTAAATCTTTAAAAATTCAAATCTCCGGTTCCCTAAATTGAATTTTTGTTGTTTTTATGACATTTTAAAAATAAAAATAGTTTCTATTTTTATAAATTTGTGTGGGATTTTTATTGTTTGTGGTGTCTTATTTATTTACTGGATTGTTGTTTTTAAATGCTTGAAATACCTGTCTCCTAAGTTAAGCCTGCCTGCTCACAGCCAAAGCTACCTAGGGTTGCGCATGAGAATAATTTATTGAGACCTAAACTGAGCCCTATTACCAGTGGCAGAGGCACAAGTAACGCTACTAATTACCCACTTTCCAAAAATTACAACCCTTTTTCTCTATGATTGAGTAGAACATATTCCCATGGCAAAAGTTCTATTCCAGTGCACATGGCATACAAGACAATTGGAGGTGTATTTGAACACCCCTAAAACATTGGGAAATTTGTTTTAGTGTTTTCATAATTCTGACTAGGATCATTGCCACCTAGTGAAACACTTCATATGATTTGGCAATATAAATATCCTTGAAGATTTTGCAAAATGCAGGCAGTGAGACTGTGGCAGTTACTACTGTTAAAATTGGTAAATACGATATTGATGTTTACCATGATGTGTGCAGGCACTACAACGGCAATACCAATAAAAGCAATGTCAACATATGTCATAACCTGTGCCTGCACAACAATATCAATACTCATAAATGCAATGTCAATGAATGCCATGACTATGCACACACAACAGTGTTGATTCTCATAAAGGCAATGTCAATGTATGTCACAATCCATGCATGCATAACAATGTCAATACCAGTAGAAAAATGTCAATGTATGACATGATCAAGACACGCATAACAATGTCAATATCAGTAAAGGCATTATCAATATATACTATGACAACTGTACGCACAATATTGAGGAAGTCAGTAAAAATGATATCAACGTCTGCCACATTATTCGTAGGAGTTCCAACGAACTTGTAGCATTGCTGTCAGATTCACCCAAGGTGAACTCCCCATCAACCCCAAATCAGAGCTACGTGGTTAGACAGAGCCTGTGACACCAAACCACAGTTATCAAGTGACAGGTCACAGGTGGGGTTGAACTTAGCCCCAGGACAAACTCGCACACAAGGAAAACCCTGATTGTTCCCATAGATAGACAGTTGCACCACAAACAGGTCCAAGGAAATTGGCCCCAATAAAACACATTTGAGGTGTGCTCCTCAAAAATACCACAAAGCAAGATGCCACATGTAGATAGGACCACTCAGCCAACCAAGACATGACATGCATACCACACAAGGTGATTACACGGTCCCCACACTGGACATCTGGACACATATACACTGGTCCACACTAGCTCTCCTTGAGGTCGAGAGCCATCTGTGTCCCTTAAGAGATGGTCAAAATTGTTATTTATGACTATGATGGCTTTCAAAAAATGTCAAAGTGTTTCATTGTACTCACAAAAATTTATATTTGTGCGGCCCAAACTTCTGTACTTTAACACTGTCTTCAGACGCGCCACAGTCAATACTCTCCAGGCCACTGCGTTTAATGAAATCAACTTGTTCCTGATTTGCCGAGGCCTCTTGCCTTTTCATTTATTTAAGTAAAATCTTATCCGAGCAACACTACCACCTTGGCCTCATCTGATACAGAAGAACAAATGTACAATACTGATAACAGCATCAATAGTGGAGGGACAGCTGTTGAAATCCTTCTACTGGGTTCCAAATACAATTTGCCATTGAAACCATGAGCATGCCTGACGGACTTCGTGTGAGGTGAGGTCTGTACACCTTAAGAAAATGACCAGGCGAAATGTCAAGAAAAATAATTTTTGACATGATTTACTACTAATACCAGTAACAGGGCCCTCCTTCAAGTAATTACAGGATTGGAAAATTCTTAATTTCTATTTCAGTAACTGTCAGTCTGTTCCATAAAAATTCAGAGCTAATATTGCCAATTTTAGAATTACGAGAGGTAATCAAATACTTGATTTTAAGCATGGATATTTTAGAGAGAAAGTCAATTTATCCTGTTTTTACAATTTTCAACAGATTCCACAAATGGATTATTTCTCTACCCCACCATAATCTTTATATTCCAATCAGAATCATTTTGTACCCATTTGGAACCTGCGATGAACTTTGTGAAATAGTCTCTGTACCAGCTGAAATAGTGTGCTCGTGAAACTTTAAGCAAATGATGAGGTGATGTGATGACAAATGAAATAATGCCCTTCCGTAAATAGACTCTTATGGTTAAAATAAAATAGCATAAAGAATAGTGTATTGCAACATACTGCCATCTGAAAAACTGTTTACTCAGTGGTAATAATAATCCATATCTTTATTGAGCTATGCAACAATGCTCCTCAGAGTACTCCACCCAAACCATATCAACAGAGAAGGGGGCACATAGGGCCTGCAGTAGAGTATGGCAGATGCGTACTCCATCAAATGTGACGGGTATCCTGTACTCTATGTTAAAAGTGCAGTACACCTTAATGCACTTGTAATAAGGTGGAAAGAATTTCCATCATTTGTGAAGGAGCATACGTCCAGCACACTCTAAATTAGGCCCTTTAATACAGTCTTACAATCTTATATGGTAGAATAAAGTCTTCATACTTTTTATGCTGCTTTTTTGATTTAATATAAACACAAAGATGTTCTGGGGAATCAATTACAAACTCATTTGTCATTTCCTCACACTACTTTTTCAAATGATGCCATCATCTCTACACCTGCAAAAGAAACAATTGATGGACGGAATGCTGGACAATGCAAACATTCACCCCCAGTCACAAGGATCTGGGTTTAATCCATCATTCTTTTGCTCACCACACCACCCCAGTTTGGACCCAGCCATATGCAAATCCGTCTTGACCCTGTCCCTTATGGGAACAGTCCAGCCCGAACTGCCAAGCCAGGTCCTCCCTGGACCGTAAACAAGCACCCTGGGACCGGTTTCAGGGCATCACCCTTCATCAGCCAGGCTAGCTTGAATCCAGTGGTGTGGTGAGGGGACCCACGTCTCGGCATACCCTTCCCACTTAGGGCGACATATGCAAAAGAAACTATTGATGGACGGAATGCTATACAATGCAAACATTCACCCCCAGTCACAAGGATCTGGGTTTAATCCATCATTCTTTTGCTCACCACACTACCCAAGTTTGGACCCAGCCATATGCAAATCAGTCTTGACCCTGTTCCTTCTGGGAAGAGTCCAGCCCGAACTGCCAAGCCAGGTCCTCCCTGGACCGGAAACAAGCATCCTGGGACCGGTTTCAGGGCATCACCCTTCATCAGCCAGGCTAGCTTGAATCCAGTGGTGTGGTGAGCATGGGACCCACGTCTGGGCATACCCTTCCCACTTAGGGCGGCATATGCAAAAGAAACAATTTATTTTATTTATTTATATTATTTATAGAGCGCAACATTTATCCGATAGGATATCACGGCACTAGAGGAGCGAGATCTCATGGTAGGGGTGAAGTGGGGTGCAGGGTGCTGCTAGTATATCCAACATTAGGCCTTGGGGAACAGGTGGGTTTTGAGCTTCTTTCTAAATGCCATGTAGTCATCAGTGAGACGTAGGTCTAGTGGTAATGCATTCCACTGAGTAGCAGCCAGGTAGGAAAAGGTGCGACCTCCTGCCCTTGCTTTTTTGATACGTTTTGTCTTAGCTTGTGCCTGATAGCATGACCTCAGGCACCTGGTCGGGGCATAGAATTGGACTTTGTTCTGAAGAATTTTGGGACCGCATTGGTGTAGGGCCTTATGTGCATGGCTCAGAAGCTTGAATCTAGCTCTTTGACATACGGGCAGCCATTGGCGCTGTCTCATGCAATCTGATGCTGAGCTGTATCTGCTTTTATTGCACACCAATTTGGCAGCTGCATTTTGTATCACCTGCAGGCGTGCGAAAAGGTAGTCCGCCATGCCCACGAACAGTGCGTTCCCGTAATCTAGCTTACTAATGAGTAGAACTTGTGTGATTGTTCTTCTGCATTCCAACTGAATCCAAGGAAAGAGCCTTTTTAGGAGCTTCTGAGTGGTGAAGCTTCTTCCGCACAGGGCCCGCACATGGTCCTGCATGGTTAAAGTGTTATCTATAAGGACGCCTAAGTTATTTGCGACCTGCTTGGGTGCTGGGGCATCTCCCAATGATTGGGGCCACCATGATGCATCCCAGATTAGGTTGGCTCCTCCAAAGAGCAGGATTTCCGATTTTTCAGCATTCAATTTCAAACAGTGTTCTGACATCCAGGTCGCCATATCAGAGAGGCAGTTGTTCAGTTTAATCCTGGTGTCCCCATGCCTTTCTTCGAAGGCTATCATCAGTTGTGTGTCATCCGCATAGGAGCAAATGCTGAAACCCCATTTCTCACTAATTTTTGCCAGAGATGATACATAGGCGTTAAAGAGCGTGGGGCTGAGGGAGGCTCCCTGTAGGACACCATAGCTGATAGATTTTGGGCTTGAGGAGAACGCGCCCATTTGTACAGTTTGCGTTCTATTGCTCAAGAAGGAGCTGAACCACTGAAGGGCTTTGGCGTGTATACCTTTTTCGTGTAGGGTTTTCAGCAGTAGTTTATGTGAGACCGTCTCGAACTCCGCCGACAGGTCCAATAGGATCAGGGCTGTAGCCTTCCCCCGATCGATCAAGGATCTTATATTGTCTAGGACAGCGAGGAGAGTTGCCTCCCTACTATTGGTGGCTATGAAGCCAGTTTGAGAAGGGTCTAGTAGTTCGTTGGTTTCAAGATAGTTGGATAATTGTCTATTAACCAACTTCTCCATAACTTTAGATAGATAAGGGAGTTGGGAGATTGGCCGATAGTTGGCTGGGTTGTGAACTTCCGTGCCTGCCTTTTTCAGCAGAGGGGTCACAATAGCCTGCTTCCAAGTTTCTGGGAAAACTGCAGTCTCTATAGATTGGTTGAATATTTGGGTGAAATATGGGCATAGTGCCGGTATAATCCGGGCAAAAATGAAGTGTGGGCATGGATCGCGTGAGGACCCTGATTTAACTTCCCCCATTGCCTTTGCAACCTCTTCCTCTGTGAAAGGGGAAAAACTTCCCAGACGGGCTAGGGCATCGGGGTGATTGACAGAATGCTGGACAATGCAAACATTCACCCCCAGTCACAAGGATCTGGGTTTAATCCATCATTCTTTTGCTCACCACCCCAGTTTGGACCCAGCCATATGCAAATCAGTCTTGACCCTGTTCCTTATGGGAACAGTCCAGCCCGAACTGCCAAGCCAGGTCCTCCCTGGACCGGAAACAAGCATCCTGGGACAAGTTTCAGGGCATCACCCTTCATCAGCCAGGCTAGCTTGAATCCAGTGGTGTGGTGAGCACGGGACCTACGTCTGGGCATACCCTTCCCACTTAGGGCGACATATGCAAAAGAAACAATTGATGGACGGAATGCTGGACAATGCAAACATTCATCAAAAACGATGGATTTAAGCCCAGATCTCTGTACTGGGGTGAATGTATGACATTGTTCTGCATTCTGTCCATCAATTGTTCTTTTTGCATTTGTCACCCCGAGTGGGACGGGTATGCCCAGACGTGGGTCCCTTGCTCTCCATGCCACTGGAGTCAAGCTATCCTGGCTGATGAGGGGTGAAACCCAGAAACCAGTCCTAGGATGCTTGGTTCCAGTCCAGGGAGGTCCTGGCCTGGCAGTTCAGGCTGGACTGTTCCCATTGGGCACAGGGTCAAGACTGATTTGCATTTGGCTGGGTTCAAACTGGAATGGCATGGTGAGCAAAAAAATGATGGATTTAGGCCCAGATCTCTGTACTGGGGTGAATCTATGACATTGTTCTGCATTCTGTCCATCAATTGTTCTTTTTGCATTTGTCACCCCGAGTGGGACGGGTATGCCCAGACGTGGGTCCCATGCTCTACATGCCACTGGAGTAAAGCTATCCTGGCTGATGAGGGCTGAAAGCCCAAAACCGGTCCTAGGATGCTTGTTTCCAGCCCAGGGAGGACCTGGCCTGGCAGTTCGGGCTGGACTGTTCCCATTGGGCGCAGGGTCAAGACTGATTTGCATATGCCTGGGTCCAAACTGGAATGGCATGGTGAGCAAAAAAACGATGGATTTAGGCCCAGATCTCTGTACTGGGGTGAATGTACGAAATTTTTCTGCATTCTGTCCATCAATTGTTGTTTTTGCATTTGTCACCCCGAGTGGGACGGGTATGCCCAGACGTGGGTCCCGTGCTCTCCATGCAACTGGAGTCAAGCTATCCTGGCTGATGAGGGGTGAAACCCCGAAACCGGTCCTAGGATGCTTGGTTCCAGTCCAGGGAGGCCTAGGCCTGGCAGTTCAGGCTGGACTGTTCCCATTGGGCACAGGGTCAAGGCTGATTTGCTTATGGCTGGGTTCAAACTGGAATGGCATGGTGAGCAAAAAAACGATGGATTGAGGCCCAGATCTCTGTACTGGGGTAAATGTATGACATTGTTCTGCATTCTGTCCATCAATTGTTCTTTTTGCATCTCTACACCAACACAAGTGTAATGAATTAAAGAGACGAGATTATCTCCCATTTTTCAATGTATTATGCAATGCAAGCAATATAGAATTTATAGCAGAAGTCATCTTATTTATACTTCGACAGTAGTGACAGGCAATACATGCATAAAAATACAGACCACAAAAAACTAATCAATATCACAGCGAAACAAAAAATAGCAATAAACAATAATACATTACTTATTAAATATTCAGCATCCAATATTGCTTTGATTTTCCAGTTTTCGAACGTCAACTTTACACATGACCATCTTCAGGATGGTGTAGTATCTCCTCATATAAGGGGAAAAAAGCTATTAGTCATTCTCTTTTAAAAGTCCGCTTCTATGGGTATTTAAAATATTGTACTTGTTACCGAAATGTTGGTAGTCTTGTGGCATAATACCAAATGGAGGGTAACTGTTCCAACGGTAGGGGTGCTGTAAGTCACCCACTCACCGTAACAAAAGAGAGATAAGAGGGAAAAATGAGGAGGTGAAAGAAAAGTCCTAGGTATTGGACCCACTAGTAAGAGGCAAGCACGATGTCTTGTCTCTTGTTACCCTCACACACCCCGAAGGATGTCATGCTTCATCATCGGGCGTCTGCTTCTCGTCGGGCCGGCGCTGCAATGCCCTACGGGTTCCCCGAAGGGTCTCTTTGTCGGAGATATTTTGTTAGAACCTCTGTCAGATGAGTGCGGGTGTGTGGGGAGGAGTCCTATGTGAAGGGTGAAATGTGGTGTGTAAGTTAAAACTGTCTAAGGGTAACCGAATTGCTGCGATTTATTATGAAGATACCCTTGTCAGAATAAAAGACCCCCAAAGGTCGTGAGTTACTCCTGCAGGCGTAATGTGCCCAAGTAACTAAAAGGTCAACATGTTTCGCGCCTCACTGGTCAAAAAGATCCGTGGCGCTTCGTCAGGACCAAAAAACCGTGGTGTGAGAATGAAAGTGAGTGGAAGGGTCAAGGACCCAATGAATCAGGGCGGGCCAAGTCTGTGGCTAGCTACAGCAAGGCTAAAGCTAAAATAGTTCAACCGCTCCTGAAAGAACCTAGGACAAGGGAGGGAGACAAAGAAAACAAAAAGACACACATGAAACACAGAGGTGGAGTTGATTGTGGGCTCCACAGAGTGCATCAATCAGCGCACATAATCTGTTAAAACAGTATTGAGACCAACTACACAGCTACACAGCGAGCACGCTCCCACAGGGGTGGCCGTCGTGGTAGGCGTGGTGAGCCAGACACGGGCACTGCCAGGAAACTGGCAGTAGCATGTACGGCGTCTGCCTAGCCCCCACGATCAAACCCCAGGTCTGTGCGGAGCGTGGAGAGTGATGGTGCCAATATTGGGAGCAAGAAAATGCACTACTAATCATGACAATGTGGTTCTCAGCAGTAAACAAAACAGTGCGCTCCTCGCGCTACGTTGTCAATGTAATAGTGCCCGCATTGGGAGTACGACAGTGCACTAATAATCATGGAAGTGTGATGCTCCGCAGTGGAACAAAACGGGTCGCACATCGCTATGCATTATCAATAATAGGCGCGTAAGTGGTGTGCCCGTACCCAAAGGTATGAAGGAAATTGCTTCATAGGCTAGTGCGTGATGTGTCCCGCACCTTAACGGGCTGATGAGAAGGGAAGAAATGCAAGAGAAAACACATAGCGTGAGGCGAAGTCATGCCCCAGCACAGCGACTTACTGTACAAGCCTTACGTTGTGGCCGGAGTCCTGGTCTCGTAGGGATACTTACAGTTTCCATCAGTGTACTGGCTCTCAGTGCCTATCCGCCATCACGCCTGCCTGCATACTGTATGGCTCCGGTAGGGGCGTCCAAGATATAGTGACGGGGCTGGTAATTGAGGGAGGTACCTTCTTCCGGAATGCCCGGTCATGTCTGTCTAAACTGCGCCTGTGTCAGAGGGGAGCGGCCAAATCGCTCAGTATTGCGCATATGTGGGAGAGTAGTGGCGTCTAGCGCTGCTCGGCCCTCGCGCATGTGCAAACAGATGTAACACGTGCCCCAAGTGGTTGCCATAGTGAGGTAGAATGTTTACCAGACCTCTCTTGATCGTGCGAGTAGGGGCTTCAGAGTATGTAGGAGACTGGTGCAGTGGGCATAAAGAGTAAAAAGTAAAAGCCATGTAGAACCAGATGGGGGATGTTATGTCAGTGAGCAATGTAGCTGGTAAGGTTAGAATCAAGGGGTTCACTGAAACACCCGTACTACATGGTCGAATACGTGTTGTAGGTACCTCAAGGGTGTCAAGTGTTGAAAGTAGAGCCATAGTTCAACGGGGATTGGCTATAATTCTGTCCAGAGTATGTCATCATTCATGCCCCGTATGTGTGTGCCGAGATGGTGAACCCAACGTTGTTCACTTCTGAGGAGCAAGACACTGCTCCATGCCTGGTTCGCCTCAAGGACAGTCCACTGTATCTCCTCACAGGAGTGTCCCTTGCCAATGAAATGGTGACACATCTTGGTGGCAGTGCGGCCACGGCGGATCATGCTCTTATGTTCACTGATCCTTATCTTGATGGGTCGGGTGGTCATCCCAACATACCTGAGCTTGCAGGGGCATGTGATCATGTACACGCAGTTTTTGGTGTTGCAATTGGTGTGGGTGCGTTGTTCCCAGGAAAGATTCTCCAACTGCAGAGACTGGGTGTGTTTTGTGGAGGCACAGGCGGTACAGGAGCCACAGGGGTAATGTCCTGATACTGGTGGAAGATTCCACAGAGTGGTCTCTGAACGTATCTTCTTGGTGCGAGGTCGTGTGTTGACCAACTGATCAGGTAGGTTAGTCGTCCATTTGAACGCAAACCTGGGCTGCTCTATATTGAGATTGCCGGTGTTGAGGATCTTCCATTTGCGTCTAATTATGTTCTTGACCTGGTTGGACAACGGGGTGAAAGTAGTGACGCAGGTCATGACGTCACTAGTTTGGCGCTCCTTGCTTTCCAGTAGGCCCTGGCGGTTATTATTTCTGGCTCTTTTCTTGGCCTTATGGATGAAATCTCCTGGATAGTCCAAATTTAAATGCGCGATCCTCTGGGTTGAGGGGCGTTCCCCTCTTGCACTCAAAAGCACTGTATTCAAATATTTACTATCTTGTCAATAAAGGTTGTTTCACAATTCAATTTATTTGTCAGTGATATTGTGAGTTCATAATTTCTTCATTATGATCATTAGTTTCTTTTTGTCATTTTCATTCTTATGTATATATATACAACAGCCCAATGCATTTCGGGCAATAGCCCTTCTTCAGGGGCATATTCACTGTTAGAATAGAGAAAACGTTAGGTCAGTGTAACAATTAAATGACTTTTAATGTCATATATAAACATAAAGATCCAAATTTGAAATATGATTTACATACCACTTGTACTCGGTGATATCTGTCATATGATTTACATACCACTTGTACCTGGTAATATCTATCATAACGATGTCTATAACTGATGTGTTAATGAAACCATAATGTGGTTGTTCAAATTTTAAAGAAAGATAACATCTGTTATTTAGTGAGAACATGCTCGATAATCCAAATTGAAAACCAATCACATTTTCAAAACCAATCTGATCAATGTTGCAAAAGAAATGGCACATTAATGTTGTCCCAAAATAAACGCTAATACCTTCAATGTGACTTGAGGCGTACCAAAAATCCGGATTATTTATGAACAACTTGTGACCCCAGATCAAGCAATGTATGATGTGACCAATCGGATAAACGAATGCAAAAATTGCTTACATGACTCGGTTCATGTGTAAACCCAAGTTAACGTGTCTGAAAACGTGAACGGTCGATTTAGCTTCGCAAATAATAACTTTAACTGCATCCAGCTCACTGCATTAAAGAAAAGTAAAGTTAGCCCGAGTAAATGGGGCAAATCACTATAACACAGATTGTGTTAGAAGGCTAAGTCTAATGCAATGTATCTTAAAGGTGTGCGGGCAGATCTAAACGTTTGCGTGTGCCGTTCAAATAGTAAACCTAGTTTAGCAGTTGGCAGTTTAAAGGCCCGGTGAATTCCGTGAGCCAATGAAATCGGTTCATGGCCAAAGTAATGGAAGAGTTACTGTTGCGGTTTCTCGCAACTAAAGTGAATCATATCCACCAAAATTCCCTCGCTGTTGCCTTCTTTGGGCATAAATCCCTGCCTAATTATATACTTCACCAACTTATAATCCATTGTGTCCCTTTTGAATTTCCTAATTTTCCTTTCATTGATTTACTTAGTGTAACTGTCCAATTGTTTATTAAGGTCATTTAACATCTGATCTAGTTCTTCTTTGGGCATGATATCTGTCAATTCTTGTTTTAATTGCGATATTTCCTTGGTGAGATCCTCCAGTAATTTTGACAGTTCCTCTATGAACAATAATATGAGATCCAGTGAACATTTGTTAAGGATTGCCTGCCATTTTTCAGTAAATCTTTCGTTGTTTTTACAAAGTGTGGATTTGAGTGAGATCCTTAATCCTCTTGTAATCCACTGAGCTTTATGATATTTAATGAGGGTACTCGCATGTAGGTGTTGGTTAATAGCTCTTCTAGAAATGTATACAAGATGTTTGATGTTAGACTGTATTGATCCAGTGGTTTGACTGGCACTTTCTGTTTCCTCTATAAGCGAGTAAATCCGTTGAGTTTCATCCATTGTAAATGCCAAAGTCTCGGCCCTTTGGTCCGTGAGTTTTGCTATATCTTCATACGACATTGTGTTCTTTGGTGCGCTGTCCAGTCACTCAGAAATGAAATGAACAAGACTTGCTAGGATGGACAATCGCACTCGTTTTTGTGATCTCCGTTAAATGATGATAAATGAGTGGGTGGTGCAAGAAGGTAAATCCTCCTGAGTGTGAGGATGACTTATAGTCCAAATTTAAAAGCGCGCTCCTCAGGGTTGAGGGGCGTCCCCCTCTTGCACTCAAAAGCACTGTATTCAAAAAATTACTGTCTTGTCAATAAAGTTTGTTTCACAATTCAATTTATTTGACAGTGATATTGTGAGTTCATAATTTCTTCATTATGATCATTAGTTTCTTTTTGTCATTTTCATTCTTATGTATATATATACAACAGCCCAATGCATTTCGCACAATAGCCCTTCTTCAGGGGCATATTCACTGTTAGAATAGAGAAAACGTTAGGTCAGTATAACAATTAAATGACTTTCAATGTCATATATAAACATAAAAATCCAAATTTGAAATATGATTTACATACCACTTGTACCCGGTGATATCTGTCATATGATTTACATACCACTTGTACCCGGTAATATCTATCATAACGATGTCTATAACTGATGTGTTAATGAAACCATAATGTGGTTGTTCAAATTTTAAAGAAAGATAACATCTGTTATTTAGTGAGAACATGCTCGATAATCCAAATTGAAAACCAATCACATTTTCAAAACCAAACTGGTCAATGTTGCAAAAGAAATGGCACATTAATGTTGTCCCAAAATAAACGCTAATACCTTCAATGTGACTTGAGGCGTACCAAAAATCCGGATTATTTATGAACAACTTGTGACCCCAGATCAAGCAATGTATGATGTGACCAATCGGATAAACAAATACAAAAATTGCTTACATGAGTCGGTTCACGTGTAAACCCAAGTTAAAGTGTCTGAAAACGTGAACGGTCGATTTAGCTTCGTAAAATAATAACTTTAACTGCATCCAGCTCATTGCATTAAAGAAAAGTAAAGTTAGCCCGAGTAAATGGGGCAAGTCACTATAACACAGATTGTGTTAGAAAGCTAAGTCTAATGCAATGTATCTTACCGGCGTGCGGGCGGATCTAAACGTTCGCGTGTTCCGTTCGAATAGTAAACCTAGTTTAGCAGTTGGCAGTTTAAAGGCCCGGTGAATTCCGTGAGCCAATGAAATCAGTTCATTGCCAAAGTAATGCAAGAGTTACTGTTGCGGTTTCTCGCAACTAAAGTGAATCATATCCGCCAAAATTCCTTCGTTGTTGCCTTCTTTGGGCATAAATCTCTGCCCAGATATATACTTCACCCAACTTACAATCCATTGTGTCCCTTTTGAATTTCCTAATTTTGCTTTCATTGATTCCCTTAGTGTAACTGTCCAATTCTTTATTAAGGTCATTTAACATTTGATCTAGTTCTTCTTTGGGCATGATATCTGTCAATTCTTGTTTTAATTGCGATATTTCCTTGGTGAGATCCTCCAGTAATTTTGACAGTTCCTCTATGATCAATAATATGAGATCCAGTGAACATTTGTTAAGGATTGCCTGCCATTTTTCAGTGATGGTGATGCAGTCCAGGATAAAATCAGCCGGCATGTTTGTGGGGAGGTCCGCCTCCCTTAAGAGGTTCTCTTCTACTTTGATGGTGGCATCTTGGGGGATGTTGGTATATAATGCCTCTACATCGAGTGTGAGGAGGAGGTTGATTTCTTCAATGTTGTCATCATTGATCTCTTGGATCAGGTTCAGGACGTCTCGTGTGTCCTTAAGGTACGCAGGTGTCGCTTGCACCAGGGGGCGTAGGAAAAAGTCACTGAACTGGCTCAGGGGCTCCAGTAGGGAGTCTTGTGGCATAACATAATATAACATTGCATGACAAAAAAAGTATAACATGGCCAGGCGTCTCCAATGAGTATCTCAGCTCTCCAGCTACCTATAAGTAGATCTAAATTAGAAGCTTTTGCTTGGTTGAATCAATATATTTATACTAAAAATGAAAAATGTGTATTTGAGATAAAAACGTGTTTTAATACTCTTAAGCTGGTGTTTGGAGAAATGGTGGTTGAATTTCTAAAGTATATTTAATGCTGAAAATTGAGTGATAAATCATGCTCCGCTGGGGAGACATATTGCTAATATTATTACTTTGCCACCTGTGTAATTGCAGCTATGACTGTTATGCATTACCCATGTAGAGGCACTCCACATTGACAGGACTTTTCTACATTACTGTTGCAGCTGTGCTTGATGAATTGAAGGGACCATTACTGTAATAGTGCATTTGGTGGCCACTAATGTAATCCTGCCTGATGTGGTCACTATTACAACACTAATAATATTAGGAGCTTGGGATGATTTTCATTGAACATAAGTAGCTCTTACTACAGAAAAGCTTGTAGATCCCTCAAAGCACAACATAACATGATAAACCTGACACGCAATTGTGGAAGTTCCATGAGCAACATCTTAAACACTTTGCATACGAGTGAATTATAATTAACATTGTATGCCAGTAACAGGTGTGTGTTATCTATGTATTTGTGCGTATATAATATATTGTTACCTGAAAAAATTAAATTAAGTGAATTTTAATTAATTTTGTAGCTCAGAACATAGCTACATTAATTGCAAATAACAAAATAACAATTTTCAAATATGAATTAATTTAAATATTTAAAAAAATTATTTACTATATGGGTATATAGTTTTAATTTTTGTAAGTTTTTAATTGTTTTTGTAGGTATTGCAAGACATTTTCAGAGTTCCTGACATAGGTGTTGTATATGTTTAGTAAAAAGATTTAGGTTCGGGTTGGGTAGCAAAGAGATTTAGGGTTCAGTGATGGATAGTGTATTTGGGCAGTAAGGATTTTTAAGATGGATGGATAGATAATGTATGGGGTATTAAGGTGTTTTTTTAGGTTTCAGCAATGCATAGGGGTAATAAGGAGTGTTTAGGGGTTCAGGGATGGCTGGTGTATAGGGGTAGTAAGGAGTTTTTTTAGGGTCAGTAAGGAGTTTTTAGGGTTCAGGGATGGATAGTGTACAGGAGCAGTAAGGAGTTTTTAGGGTTCAGAGATGGGTAGTATAAAGGGGATGTGTTGTTGTTGTGGCCACACTTGGGGACTGCAAGTCCCAGCTTCCAGTGCACCAGTGGGGTAGGGGCAGGAGAGCAGCAGTGCTACAAGAGCGCTCCTTGTCTCCCGGGTCGTGGGACGTGTTGTTGTTGTGTCCGGACTTGGGGACTGCAAGTCCCAGCTTCCATTGCACTCATGGAGAAGGGTCAGGAGAACAGCAGACCTACAAGAGTGCACTTTGTCCCATGTGGCGCAGGACGTGTTGTTGTTGTGGCTGGACTTGGGGACTGCAAGTCCCAGCTTTGTGTGCAACCATGGAGGAAAGGCAGGAGAGCAGCAGCACTACAAGAGCACACCTTCTCCTCCCTAGTGCAGGATGTGCATGGGCTGCACCCAAGCAAAACCTGGGCCAAGGGCGGGCCTGTCCATGCCCAGAGGAAGCTGGGCTGGGCATCCCCCTAATTATTACTCCTTCAACAAGTAATGTGTGGCCATTCCCGGGACTTCACATAGTATTTCTTCTTGAGATACCTAATATTGCTGACCACTCAATGGCTATTTTTGATTATTACCACTAGCCTTTGGCTAAACTTGATTTAACTTCCTGTTTTACTGAGTTTTCATCCTCGATTGAGTTATGGGAAAGTGAAAACTGTCCTATGTGCCCTAAAAGGTCAGTGTAACTGGTTCAATATATTAACTTATTTGACATTAGCGGTAGGCGCAATAACTAATGAAATCATCTCAGTCGAAGAAGGATTGAAGCTAGGCACACCCTTTGTCAGTGAATACGCAAGTACTCTAGGTGGTAAGATGCCTCTAGCAGGGAATGTTCCTAAGACAAATGTGGAACTGAGACCACTTTCTATGGGCAATTCACACTTAATTGAAGTCCTTATTCATCATCCTCCAGTAATTGCTTCTGCCACAACTTCATCATCCCAGCTCTCTTGGAACTAGAAGGAACTGGCCAATGTTGGGCCATCTACAGTACTGCATTGTCGCTTGAACTTGTTGGTGACTTGTTTGCTAGTTATTTTAGCAAGTTAGAGAACCTGATTACAACATCTTTCTCTGCGTGAAAGACAGACTGGTTAAACTGGAAGCTGCCTTTACCAAGAAGGCTGAAGTATCACTTTCTACCCAACCAGCCACTCAGGAGGCTTTGTTGCCTAACATCAACCCATCAGCACCTTTGCGAGGATCAAACATCACTGATTGCAAGTGAACAGATTATGCCAGATCAATCTATTATTCCACATCTTGAAGATTATATACCTAAGGAAACAATTAACTCTGTTTCCATGCCTTGCCCCATTGGAAGGGGGATGCATACATTTTTGGAAAAGATCCTAGTCTTCGACAGGGTATTACCAAATGAATAATATCAGAGAGGATGTCGTCTAATTTTACTGTCAGTAGCAGAGATTCTATTTCCACTCACCTTGATTTACCTCCAGCCACCACATTCTACATAATTGTTCTCGCCAATGTGCCTCCCCGCCCCCCTCAAACCTGGGATGATTGAACACTTTCCACAGCTTAAAAACAAAAGAGTTTACTGGTTGGATGGGCGATTCAGAAAAAAATTTCATTTGGATATTTCTGTCATCATGGCGTGAAGAGTAAATTGGCTAAGCAAGCTACCTAAGACTATGGATGGGGACTGTATTGTCGTGAACTTTAACAACTCTAGTACTGCTGGTTAACTGCTGATGGGCCTTTCAAATCCATGCCTGCCTTATGTCAATGTTCAGCCACTTCCTTTGGGTTACTTTTATAGGTGTAAGGACATTAGACCTGTCAGAGTTAGGGTGGTCCCCCCCAAACATTTTGCCTGTTGCCTCCAATTTTGCAGATCTGTTTTTGTTGTTTTTAGGACTCTAGGCACTTTACCACTTCTAACCAGTGCTAAAGGGAATGTGCTTTCTCCCTAAACAAGGTTTGATTGACTTATCCACAATAGGCATATTTAATTTACTTATAGGTCACTAGTAAAGTGCACTGTATGTGCCCAGGGCTTGTCAATTAAATGCTACTAGTGGGCCTGCTGCACTGATTGTGCCAAACCCTTATGTAGCCCTTTCAAAACATGTCTCAGGCCTGCAGATCCTGTGTGTGCAGTTTACACTGCCATGTTGACTTTGCATCTAAAACCACTTGCTAAGCCTTAAACTCCCCTTTTATTACATATATGTCACCCCTAAGGTAGGCCCTAGGTAGCCCATAGGGCCCAGTGCTATGTAAGTAAATGGCAGGACATACACGTTTACGTTTTACATGTCCTGGAAGTGAAAAACACCCACATTTGTTTTTCAGTACTGTGAGGCCCACCCCTTCCGTAGGTTAACATTGGGGAGACCTTGTTGCTTCCAATAGGTGCAGTTCCCAATTGGAATGAGGTAGAGCTGTCATGTTTAGGACCTATGGAATTGTAATGATAAATCCTCTTTAGTGGTAAAGTTGAATTTATTATTCTAATAATGCCACTTTTAGAAATTTTTCCTGCTGCCTGTCTCCAATACACATCTAGGTTAGGTGACAGTTGGGCCTTGTGCATTCCCTCTAGACAGCCACACACAAAGGAAGCTTAGGTGTGACTGATGGGCCATCCATATCTCGATGAGCGATCCTGGGCAGGATGGGAGGGAGGATCTAGGCACAGGCTCACACTTACACCTAAATAGGCTGTGTCCTGTCCCCACTCAAAGGACTGTGTAACCCCCCATTGTGAGTCTGGAGCCACAATATGCAGGGCAGGGCCTCTATGCACTTCAAAGGCATCTCTTTGAAGTCTCCCTCACTCCAAAGGCACAACTAGGTATAAGTACTGGACCTCTGACACCACCAACTCGGTACACTTCTGGACTTGTGGATTCTTTGCCAGGAAGAATGCTGCTGTGTTGCTGAAGGACTGCCGCTCTGCTGAACTGCTGCTCTGGAAGAATTACTTTTCTGCTGTGTTGACCTGCCTGCTGCCCTCCTTGCCTGGGTGAGAAGGACTGGACCTGCACCACTTGAACCCATAGTGACTCCAAGGGCTTGTCTGCTTGCCTCCTGTTTGAAGTCTCAGGGGCACAAAAGACTTACAACTACTCCACTAACAGCACCTGGACTCTGCCATATGAGAGTCTTGCCCTGCCAAGTGGTGCCAACCCAGTCTTAGCCCCTTGGGTGGGTATAAAGTGCTGCATCATACAAAATACTTGTATCAACTACGTTGCACCACTCAGAATCTTCTTCAACAGCGATGCATTGCAAGGATCCAGTACATCGCTTTGCCTCCATTCCCAATGCATCGTAGACTTGCACTGCTGGACGACGACACATCACCTATATCCTGCTTCTTGACGATGAATCATCGCCTCTTTGCTTCTCGCATCACCGCCCCATCGGCGACGCAACTAAGGTGCTTTGCAGAGGTTCCAAGCTGGCCGAGGTTCTGTAGCCGGCCTGCACTCTATCGTGGTCAGCCCGAACGTTTGACTCTGTCCTAGTCAAGCATGACCAGATTGCCCTGGTTGGCACTTTATGCTTTTAAGCACTATATTTCAATATATTCTCAAAAAATTCATAACTCCAGTCCTACTTATTGTATTTTTGTTGTTTTGGTCTTGTTTTGTTCATTAAATTAAGCTCTACTGTTCTTACCAGGTATCGTTCTTTTTGTGTGGTTTTTTCACTGTTTTACTGTTTGAAGTGTTGCACCAATACTTTATACATTGCCTCTCAAGTTAAGCCTGACTGCTTTGTGCCATGCAGAGGTTAATTTAGAGTGTGTATCTGACTTACCCTGAGTAGGATTGTGGTTCCTGCTTGGACATGATGCATACATCTGCCAACCAGAAATCCAATTTCTAACAATGGCCAATCCCTCTTTTTATCTTTTGTGTCCCCTCAATTGCCCCTCACCAATCAGACTGGAGCAGTTGATAGAAACCTATCCCAAGGTATTTTCACCTTTAATAGATTTGACCCACTGAGTTTACTTAATGACAATGAATGACTGTCCCATGGTACCCCCTCTATTGACTGCTTTGTTGTTGATAGGGGACTTCCAGAAATCATTGTCCATTGTCGACCTAGTTATTTTAAGTTAGACCGTGGCTGGGTTGGCTAAAAATGCAGACGATGTTGGGTGGATCACCTTATTGAGAAAACAGAATGTAATTTCTTTGCAAGAAACATGGGAGACATTTAATAACCTGTTACTGGAGGGCTATAATGAATTTATGTCTCTGCAACAGGTTCCAGCTCAGGTAGAGCTACAGGGGGACTTTCAGTCTTTATTTCTTTGAGTTTAAATTGCAGTCCTAAGCAAGTGAATACTGGTTCTCTGAACCTACTCATTGTTTCTCTTTCTTTTCAAAATCTTAGTAATGTCTTATTTGTCACCAACCTGACTCAATCTTGTATTGTCATTGCCTGCCAACTGAGAGGTTTGTTGGATGAAAACTTTTGTTGAAAGGGCAGTCCATCCATAGTGTTAGTGGGTGATTGTAATACTCACCTATGTAATTCTTCTCCTAAGTATGATACCTGCACCTGGTCTCCCTTACCGCCAAACACTCAACATTTTAGACATTCTGCCAAGGGTGAGCTCCTAAATGGCATTTTAAGTGATTTTAATCTGGTTCTCATAGAGGTTGCTAATTGAAATAAGCAGTCCATCCTGAGAGTGCCTACTTTTTTTTGGGAGGGCTTGCAATTGCGTCATTGACTTTATTTTAGTCTCCTCCAGCCTAGTACCCTCTTTACTCAATTTTGAGGTGTTCTGGGACTCTAGAAGTGAACATAATCCCTTATATGGCACTTTTTCCTGGGAAATCAATTCTGCACCTTTTAATCATACTATGTTTAGGGAGTGTTCCAGGGAGTTTTTTTAGTTGTTTGAATGAAGATACCTTGGATGAGGATATTTTAACCTTTTTTTTCACCATTTGCTCCAAAGTCAAGTTAGTCCTCACATCTAGTAGATCTAATTCCACTCCTATTAGATGGTTTGATCACACCTGTTCCATAACCCACAAAAAGCTTTTGGAGGCTCTGAAGGAGAAGCCTTGAAATAAACTTAGGGGCATATGTAGAAGGGAAGTGGTGGAGTGAGGCGTCAACCTTCCAGGCTTAATGCCTCACTCCGCCACTTCAGAAACGCAGGGCTGCACCATATTTACAAGAATATGGTGCAGCCCTGCGTTTCCCCTGCGCTGGCGCTACACTTTGCAGCCTAGCACCAACGCAGGCTCCCTTGCAATATAGTGCAAGGGTGTCTGCGTGCTGGGGAAGATTGTCCCCCTTCCTGCACATAAACAATCTTTAAATGCCATTTTGTAACTTCTATGTGTGCTGCTTAATGCAGCACACACAGAAGTTGCAAAACGGCATTTTTTTTAAATGATTGTTTAGGTGCAGGAAGGGGGACCTTCCTGTACATAAACAATCATTGGCCTTTTGCTCTTTTCATGTGTGCTGCACAAGCCAGCACACATGGAAACAGCAAATACGAGGAGAAATTAAACATTTCTCCTCGTTGCATCAGGGTAAGACCAGGTTTTCCCTGGTCTTAATTCTGGCGCTGCTTCCTATTTACGCCTCTCTTGTAAATAGGAGGCAGCGTCAGAATCAATGGGTTTTGCGGTGGAACGCCCACAGCAACACCCATTGCACTCCCCATTCACGCTAAGCACAGCGTGAATAAGGGGCCTTATTTACAAGGCAGCGTTAAGCCACGTTAAGTGGCTTAACGCTGCCTTGTAAATAAGGTGAAGCCCCTATCGCCACAGGTACGTCGTAAAACGTGACTTTCCCGTGGCGATAGGAGCTTGTAAATATCCCCCTAAGAGTCAAGTCATTTCATTGAATTTATGACTTAGGGTCATATGTATCAAAATATTCATTTGCGATTCTCAAATAGCGATTTTTTGTGAATCGCTATTTGAGAATCGCAAAACGCCATGTATGTAGGATTTGCAAATAATTTTGCGAATCCTACATATTCCTTAATTGCGAATCGCAAATTGCGATTCGCAATTAAGGAATACCTCCACATTCATTCCTATGGGCCTAGAGGCCCATAGGAATGAATGGGAAGACATTCTCAATTTGCGATTAGCAATTAGAGAATCGCAAATTGAGAATGCAATTTCAAGGTTGCAAGGGTGTCAAAAGGACACCCTGTTGCACCCCTGAAATAAGCTTGGGTGCACCTGTGGCGCACATACATGCCCTAAGGGCATGTATGTGCGCCACATTGCACTTTGAAAAATGCAAAAAATTCATTTTTCAAAGAAATCGCAAATTACCACCAACTTGAAGTTGGAGGTATTTGCGATTCCTTAAGGCCAAATTGCACTTTTTTTGTGCTTCTTACATTGCATTTAAGGAATCGCAATTTGCGATTCCTTAAATGCAATCGCAAAATAGGGAATCGCAAATTTTGCGATTCCTTATTTTGCGAGGCAGTTTTTCATTGATACATACCACTAAGCCCAATTGCGATCGCAAACGCCGAAATTCTGCAAATTTCTGCGTTTGCGATCGCAATTTGGAATGATACATATGGCCCCAAGTTATTAAGAGGAGGAAACCTGAGTTAAGGCAAGAAGCTTGGTTAGATCTGGTGGACTCTTGTAACTCCAAATACTGCTCCAAATTCTGGGAAATAATTAGACGCCTCTTTTTAGCACTGTCCTCAAGGAACACTTTTCTCAGCTTATTACTCCTGGCTCAAGCACTTTGCAACCATTTATGATGGCTCTGCTTTTAATGGCATCATGGATGTGCTGTTGGATAAGCCTTCATCCCCTTCCACAGCATCTTTGTTAACATTTAGATGGGAAGAGGTCAGGGATGCCATTATCTATCTTCCAAAGAAAAAACCCCCTGGCACTGATGTAGTACAGCTTGACGTATTTAAATCAAATGCTGATAAATGGGCTCCCCATTCAACTCTCTATATGAATGCAGCCATCAGGCAAAGACTTCCTCCTCATAGTCAAATTCTGTTATTGTCTCAGTCTTTAGAAAGGGTAATAAAGACAACCCCTGTTATTATTGGCCCATCTCTTTGACTGATTCTACCATCAAAGTGAGGGGGAGAGTTGTTTTGAGCAGGTTAACTGTGTGGACCAGTGACCAACAGCTCCTGTCTGATGTACAATCCGGTTTTCAGCCCAGGATGGGAACGGTGGATCAAGGTCTGAACCTTTATTTACCTTTATTTACTTATAACTGAGTGCGCCAAGGCAAAGGTGGGCCCCTTCCATCTAGGTTTCTTGGATTCAAGTACAGCCTTTGACATGGTTAATAGGAACAAACTCTGGAACATAATGCTGGGCATGGGTTTTGACAAAAAACGTAATTGCTTTTTTAAATGATCTACATTCTGACCTTACAGCTACTGTCCTTTACGGGATCACAGGGGAGTGTATATCTAAATTTGCCCTGAATAGGTGTGTTCAACAAGTTTGCATAGTGGTGCCTTTTTTATTTATTTTATACATAACTAATTTGGAGATGGTCCTTTGTGCAGAGGGGCATGATCTACCTATGGTGGACGACCGGCCTATACCTGTCTTACTTTACACTAATGATGCTGTCTTGTCTAGAACTACACTTTGTCTACAGTAGCTTTTGAAAAGTTTTGTTGATTTCATGGACAGCCTCGATCTCACTACAAATTATACCAAGTTGAACATCATGGTATTGAGCATAAAAAACACTAAAGCGGCGGTTTCTGCCTTAGGGCGTCGGGGCGTTGCCCCACTCATATTTCACCCTCCTCCCTGGCCCCCAATAACATGTGACTAATAATTACGGCTCAATTTAATTCAATAAGCCTGGCTGCGAGTTAGCCTTTAGCCGGGCGGCGACTCTGAAAGGGGTGGGGCTTAAATTTGATTGACACTGGCCTGGACATGCATGCATGCTGGTGGGTGGCAACAAGCGCACTGCACCGAGGCCACAAAGTGTGCATGTCGGGTTGGCCGGCTGCTTTCTCTGGCCAGCACGACTTGCGCACTGCAGGTTTCTCTCTATTGTACAATTAGTGAGTGGGGGTTGCTCAAAACAGCAGACCCCCAGTCACTTAATGAGCGGCGAGTTTGCCCGCTCAAGCCAATCTTGGTGCTGCTCTCAACAAGGGAGCGATACAAAAGGGGATGATGGACGGAACGTTTGAGCCAATCAAACACTCACCCCCAGTCAAACTGATCTGGGTTTAATCCATCATCATTCTTTAGCTCACTCCACCACCCCAGTTCAGACATGGCCATATGCAAATCAGTCTGACCCTGTGCCTCATGGGAACAGTCCAGCCCGAACTGCCAAGCCATGTCTTCCCTGGACCGGAAACAAGCATCCTAGGACCGGTTTCTGGCATTTCAGCCGTCATCAGCCAGGCTTGCTTGAATCCAGTGGCAAAGTGAGCAAGGGACCCACGTCTGGGCATACCCCCGCCAACTTAGGGCGACCAAAGCGATACAAAGGGGATGATGGACGGAACGTTTGAGCCAATCAAACACTCACCCCCAGTCAACTGATCTGGGTTTAATCCATCATCATTCTTTAGCTCACTCCACCACCCCAGTTCAGACATGGCCATATGCAAATCAGTCTGACCCTGTGCCTCATGGGAACTGCCAAGCCATGTCTTCCCTGGACCGGAAACAAGCATCCTAGGACCGGTTTCTGGCATTTCAGCCGTCATCAGCCAGGCTTGCTTGAATCCAGTGGTAAAGTGAGCAAGGGACCCACGTCTGGGCATACCCCCGCCAACTTAGGGCGACCAAAGCGATACAAAATCTTGTGTGTTTTGCAATTCGTCCCCAAGTGGGAAGGGTATGCCCAGACGTGGGTCCCGTGCTCACTGCGCCACTGGAGTCAGGCTATCCTGGCTGATGAGGGCTGAATGCCCGAAACCGGTCCTAGGATGCTGATTCCGGTCCAGGGAAGACATGGCTTGGCAGTTCTGTCTGGACTGTTCCCATGAGGCACAGGGTCAAGACTGATTTGCATATGGCCATGTCTGAACTGGGGTGGCGTGGTGAAGCAAAATAACGATGGATTAAACCCAGATCTGTGACTGGGGGTGAATGTATGCCAATGTGCAACATTCCGTCCATCATCTTGTGTGTTTTTCAACAAGGGAGCAGCACCTGGATTGGCTGAGAGACGCAGTTGCAGTCTCTTACCTCTCGGCGTGACCTAATGCTGTAGAAAGGGCAGCTGGAGTCAGATTTTGGAGTGGAGTCGACTGTCTTAGAAAAATAAAATACTCGGGAGTACTCACACCTCCAACCGGGGTACGGCCAGAGTGATTGATCCTGATCTGCAGGACGTTCCGGGAAACTGCTGAGTCTGCAGCGAGGGAGAGGAGCCGGGAGAAGGAAAGGAGCCGGGCTGGATACAAACTGCCCGAGAAATGCACCTGATGGGGGAGGTGAATCCAATAGAAAAGAGGGCAGCCAGGTGAGGACGTCTGCGTTAATGGGTCTGTAAAAAGTGTTGTGGGGGGTCGCGGGGGCAGTGTGTGTGAGGGCGGGTACAGGGCCTCACAACACAGTATGAAAAAGAGAACAAATTGGTCATGTAACCAAACTGCCCTAAGGAGGAACCGGCCCGGCTTGAGCTACGTCACCATAAAAAGGCACTTTTCCTATTTTGCTCTTTGATGGGCATCTGATAAGGCTGTTGCTGATGCATTACATTTTTCACCCATACTGGCCCTGTTACGTCATAGTGGAATATCCTAACCATAAAATGCCCTTTGACTATTTGAACCTCCCTTCCCGTCATAAATGAGCCACATCAGGAAGATGGCTCAGAGAGTTATACGGGCTCCTGGCATCTGCTGCTGCGATCTGGGTCCTGGGGAGAGGAGTTGGCCTAACGGCTAGGGCGGTCGACCTCGAATCTGGGGAACTGGGTTCGAGTCTCTGCAATGATGCTGAACATCCTGTGATTCTGGGCAAGTCACGATGGGGCATATTATCAAGAAACGGCGTTAAAATTATCGCCGCTTTAGCGGCAGAAAACTGCCGCTAAAGCGGCGATAATGGGCTTGATAATATGCCCTTGAGAATTCCAATAGAAGCCCATGTTCTGGTGTCAACATGGGCTTCTATTGGAATTCTCAAGGGCATATTATCAAGCCCATTATCGCCGCTTTAGCGGCAGTTTTCTGCCGCTAAAGCGGCGATAATTTTAACGCCGTTCTTGATAATATGCCCCCCAATCTCCCCGTGCCTTACAAAAATGAATGTCTCCTCATGTACCGCAACTGGTACTATGTAAAGCACTCTGATACCTGATACCTTCGGGTCAACTTCGCGCTATATAAAACTCCGTAAAAAAAAAAAAAAATCTACATTTCTAATCCCGGCAATGTCAACTCAGCCTTTCATTCTACAGCGGAGTTCCACTACACAGGACTATATTAATGGCTTCATTGTATTTATGGATTGAAAAGAGAAAATGGGTTGCAGTGAGCACTATATAAAAACACTTACAGTTATGTTTGTCACGCGCTAATGGTCAGAACATGCGAAATGTTCTCGTTTGATACCGGGATCCTTTACTTACAAAAGATCTATAAAATACATCTCCAAACCAGACTAAATCTCAACAGAGGGACGCTTTACATTTTCGATGTTAAAGTGACATGTGCACGTTATAGTCACTTAGAAAATAGTCCTCCAGAATAAATACTGTGTATTTATGTGGCCTGGTGAACGGGGTGCAGGGCTGCAGCTGGGTCTGCACTTACAATGATTGGAGGTGGAGCTTGTCTCTTCAATTCACCCTCTGCCGTTTCCTCACTTCACCTTCTCCTTTCCCGGAAATCCCTCAATGTGTTTTGTGTTCTAAAGTGCCCATCCCCTTTATTTTTTGAGGTAGTGTCATATTTAGCAGTAGCGGCTCCTGGTGGGGGTGCTGCCGGGCGGTGATGTGGGGTGGGGGAGGGGCAGGGTGGGGAGTAGTAAACTCTGGAATACGGCCCAAAAGAGGTAAGTAAACAAATAAATAAATAAAACGAAATTCGTTGCGCGCGCTGCATCGCCAAATGTTTTAGGGTTCATGGATGGTAGAGTTAAGGGGTTGAAAGTGATTTATAGGGTTCAGGGCTTTGTAGTTTATAAATACATTGCATTAAGTCAATCCAAATTAAATATAAATACATTATTAGTAATATTATTTTATATTTATAATATTATTATTAGCTAGACATTTTTAGGGTTTATAATTCAGGGATGGGTAGAGTACAGATTAGTAGGATGTTTTTAGGAGTCAGTGATTGTCAGTGTATATGAATAGTAGGGAGTTTTTAGGTACAGGAAGGGTAGTAAGGAGTCAGTGTATAGGGGTAGTCAGGAGTTTTTGGGGTTCAGATTTGGGTAGATTACAGGCATATTAATGAGATTTTTGGGTTAAGGGATGTGTAGTGTATAGAGGTAGTAATGAGTTTTTAGGACATTCAGTGATGGTAGACTAAAGGGTTAGGAAGGATTTTTAAGGGTTCAGGTTTGGGTAGATTATAAATACATTAGGTAAAAACAAATATTATATAATTAAACAAAATATAATATTAATTTATATTTAAAATAATATTAGTTAAATTTTTATTATTTTCAATTAAATATAACATTAGAATAATTATTGAAATTAAAATTAAATATTTATTTTTGTATGTGTATACTTATATGTGTGCATGTATAAACACACACACGCATATAAGCAGACATATTAATTACACAGTGCTAATAGTCATTGTCTGGTTATGTTTGCGATGGTGTTTTCATTGAAAACACATTTATGGACTTGCCTATAACTTTGGACACCATGGATAGATTTGCACAAAATCTACTTATACAGTCAGAAATGTTTTTTCGCACCAGGTTTTGTGAATATCAGTCCATAGGAATGAAAAAGTTAAGGGGTAGTCAAAAAAGCAGCCATTTCACAGTTTAGCCCCCATAGGAAATGTTGCCAAAAGATATTGCAAAAAAACACTAAAATGTACTTACATCCGAGTTGGCATTAAAATAGAACTTTACTCAGAAAGTGTGCTTTATTTTGTTTGGTTATAAATCATTCAGTATTTTTTGTGACATTAGCGTTTAAAAAAGTTGCAGGACAGGATTTAAATCCCTGACATTTTAAATCATGATTCATGGCTCTGAAATCTTGTCCATCAATGTTTGGCTGGCTTAGGGATGACATTTTTTGGGCCATCTTAAAACTTACAAGCCAGTTCCAATGCGCTAGTTTAGCTCTGTAAAAAAAAAAAAACCTTTACAGCTTGGGGACCAACCCCAAAGGTGACTGACCCTAGAGCAGTGGTTAGAGGTACCTAGATGCTTGGAAACAATAGGGCATTCCTCATCAAAAAGCCACATTTTTAGCATGTGACTCACCAGTCGGAGCTCAAGTGGTTATTTTAGGTGCTGGATTCAACTGCCAAATACTGAAATAAGTACTTGGCTTTGTTTGGAAGGCATAGGCACGAGTCTGCAGTCAGGCTCTGTGTCCAAACCCCACTGAGCAGTGCACAGCCCCGGATCTGCATGGACATAGGCCCAGCATAACGGGGGATTGGGCAGCCATGATAGTTTGTGCGCAAGACTCGGCCACAGATCATGCTGCCAAATCCTGCTGACAACTGACAAAGGCCATGTACAGCTGGAGTTGAATATCCTAAAAAGAACACTGTGAAAAACAGTTATAAACTGAGTGATGTCTCTTGGTAAAATCCATTAAACCACTGGAATTCACCAGTTATATTTTGAACATACAAACCCAAGACATAATTTATGGGCGACCGCCATGCACAAAACACCTATTTGCAAATGCCACATAAATGCAAAACAGTTGACTGGAGAACAACATAGCGGATGGCTGTGAGTTATTTTGTGTGCATCCATATACATAACTGGAGATTTTCAGTGGTTTACACTTTTTAACCAAAACCTTATCGCAGGTTTGACTGTTTTTATCTGGCCCATCGTTCTAACTGACCTAACACTTAAATTTCTGTTACCAGATCTCCCTGCCATTACATTCAGAAGGGCTCCTTCTATGTGGGATGCCCTGGTGAAATCGAGTCCTGAACTTACTGTGAATACAACTTGGCTATCCAAATTTGGCTTTTTTAAATGTGCGTCTTGTCGGGCGTGCAGGATTGGCATTAATGTATCTGAGTACTGTACAGCTTTTAGTAACATTCCTGTCCCTATTAAGGTGCACTATACATGTCGGACAGAATATGCGGTATATGTGCTTGAATGCACTTGCCATCTGAAGTACATCGGCAGCACTAAATTGCCAGTTTTTAACCGCATATTACAACATTTGCGAGCAATTGTCAATTCAGATGTCGACTATCCGGTTGACCGACATTTTAAAGCTGTTCATGCCAATCAAGTCAGTGACTTGACTTATTTTTTAATTGGGGCGGTCCCTCCATCCATTCGGGGGGGGGTAACAGGGAGAAACAGCTGCGTCAGTTAGAATCTTTATTCATTTTAACTATGGATTCTAGAATACCTAATGGCCTGAATACAAGTGAGGACCTTCACAATTTTCTGTAAATCAAATGAAGGATTCGCCAATAACTTGTTTTGACATAGCATATCATACAATCCTGTCTCTGCACGATGAACAGCACTTTCGCATAGATATTTTATTAAGAACTGTTGTAATGGATGTTTATTTAAATCTTTTTCCTGCTTTTAACTTGTTTTACTATGACCAACAGGCACTGAGAAATCATGTACTGTATTATTGAGGATAACAGCACTTAAAGCACTAGCACTTTATTGTTTTAATATGACCATATGAGCGACCTCCTGCATCAGCTCCATCACTCTTTCTTCTGTGTGGGTTAACAACCATCAATGTGGTTGTTTTTATATGTCTAGCACTTTATCACATTTGGTTTGCAGGGAACAGAATGTTAACTTCATGTACTATTTGGGCCCTCTCTATATGACTATCCATATAGGACACTCACTTTTGCAAAGTATATTCATTATCAATTAGTTTTACCATTCAGGATGTTTTTATGGTATTTATGCTGGATTTTTATTGTTCGGGTATTGGCATATTTTATTGGGCACTTGCCATTAATTTTAGCCACAAAGAACTAGTCCATTATTATATCGTATCTCATATCAAATTCCCTGTTTTGGATTATCTATTGTAATTTTGAAATATGCTTTGTTGATCTTAAACAATTTTGCCAATTTTTTTATTGCATTTTGATTTGTTTATCATGAATGAGAGGACTCTATATCCATACATGGTTACATTGTTGCTTTAATTTTCTGTGGACAAAGTTCCCTGTTTAGTATGTTTTTTATGTTTATTTTTATTATTAAGCATCACGTTCTCTGATTGGTTGCACTGTATTTAAAAGTGGTGGTCCGGCACCAGCGCGTCATGTGAGCAAGATCGCGGAGGCGATCGAAACGGGTCTGGGGCGGACACTTGTCTGTATCACTCATGGAATCAATAAACTTACCATGGATTTTTGAACCCGTCCAGTCTTGATTTATGCTGAAGTGAGTGCCTCTGTGTTGGTCCGGACCTGCGGTGTATTCCCTCCCAGCTATTGGAGGGTCAGGACTTTAGTTACATAACTATATATATATATATATATATATATATATGGCTGTAGAGGTCCTGTAGTAATAAAAATACTTCTGCTGCACAACGCTGTGGTCCGTGCCCGTTTTTCCAAAAGAAAGGAATTCCCAAGACGGAGTAAAACGACGATATATATATATATATATATATTATCTACTGGCGGTCGCCAGTAGATAGTTATAGTTAGGACCTATTATCCATAGGAAATCCGTAACATTCTATTCCCAATAACTTTGGCGCCGTTTGACGAATCATCGCAAAATTTTCAAAACTAGTGGGGCGCTCCGGTCCGCTCCTGTCTTGAAAGTTTCGGGGTGATTCATTAAGCGGGGGCCGAGAAAAAAGGGGGGTCCCAAAACGTGTTTTCTCCATGTTAATTCCCATAGGAAATTTTAGCCACGGCTACAGCCCGAACTGCTGAACGGAATTACACCAAATTTGACAAAAAGGTAGCGCTTGGTTCAGAAAGCGACCTTTTTTTTAAATGGTGTAAATCCGTTCAGTAGTTGCGGAGAAATTCAAAAAATAAGAATGAAAAAATCAATTTCCCATAGGAAACTTTATGCAAGGCTACAGCAAAAACTGCTGATCGGAATTACACCAAATTTGGCAAAAAGGTAGTGCTTGGTTCAGAAAGCACCCTTTTTAAAAATGGTGTAAATCCGGTAGAACCGAGGAACATGAAAGCAGTAAAACAAGTGCACAAAACGCAAAAGGGGGCAGGGTAGAAACACCCTGACCCCCTAGGTCTGCTCAGGGGGTCCCACAAGGACCCCCTGGGCATAAAAAAGCAAAAAAAAAAAAAAAAAGACCGGCATCGTGCCGGAGGCCCCGCCCCCTCCCTGCAGCAGTCTGCAAACGCGCCCCCTGGTGCATTTTAAGAAGGGAAGTAATTCCCTTGAATACTGGGGGTCCCTGGGGGCCAACTAGCCCACCAGGAACCTCCGGTATGTGCCAGGGGGCTGCGTTGCAGAGAGGTGTACAGAGGCCACGCCCCTTTTACACCTGTCTGCAACGCAGCCTCTGTGGCGCTTTTTGGAGGTACATGGTGGGCTAGTTGGACTCCAGGGACCCTCAGTATTCAAGGGGACTTAATCCCCCAACTTAAAACGCGCCACAGGGCGCGTTTGCACAGTGGTGAAGGGAGGGGGCGTGGCTTCAGGTGACATGTGTGCAAACAGGCCCCGTGGCGTGTTTTAAGATGGGGAATTAAATCCTCTTCAATCCTGAGGGTCCCTGGGGGCCAACTAGCCCACCAGGTACCTCCAGTAAGCGCCACGGAGCTGCGTTGCAGAGTGTTGTAAAAAGGGGCGTGGCCTATGAACACCTCTCTGCAACGCAGCTCTCTGGCGCATACTGGAGGTATCTGGTGGGCCAGTTGGCCCCTAGGGACCCTCGGGATTGAGGAGGAATTAATTCTGCATGGTTTCAAGAGTGCATCTGTGATGGACTGTATGGGTGGGTGAGTGTGTGTATGGGTGTGTTAGTGAGTGAATGTATGTCCCAGTGGTACATGTGTGAGTAACTACATATGTGAAAGGCAGTATATATGTGTGTTGGAGTATATAAATAGCTATAAGCGAGAGTGTGTGATTGTGAGAGTGGCTGTATGGATGAGTGTGTGCTTGTATCAGTGATTGTATAAGAGCGTAAGAATGTGCTAGTATTTGTATGAGTAAGTGAGCTGGTGTGTGTATAACTGTATAGGTGAGTAAATGGCAGTGTGTTTAATTATTTGCATGACTGACTAGGTGTGTGAGTACCTCTATGGATGAGTGGCGGTGTTTGAGTGTCTATATAGGAGTATGAGTGCATATGATAGTCCTGTACTGAGTGACCGTAAGTATGAGTGACTGTACGGGTGAGTGAGTGGATGTGTGTGTAGACCTAAGAATCAGTGAGTGGGTATGTAGTTATTGGTGTTGGAGTGTCTATGGTTTTGCGAATGGCAGTCTGTAATTTACAGTGGGTGTATCAAAGGTTATATTAGGGTGTGAGGAGGTGCATCAGATTATCACGTGGATGATGTCATCAGTGATGTCATCAGTGATGTCATTTGAGATGTCATCAGTGATGTCATCAGTGATGTCACTGACCATGTCATGAGTGATGTAATATGTGACGTCATCAGCAGTGCATTGCGGGGGCACAAGTTATAGTTAGCTGAACTAACTATAACGGGGGAATTTCACGGGTTTTGTACGAGTGCAATGTCCAACTAACTATAACTGTCCCTAAAACCTATGGTTTTTTCAGTGAATTTGTAAGGTTTTTTAAATGCTAATTTCTAACTATAACGTGCCTGAAACCTATGGTTTTTTCAGTGAATTTGTAAGGTTTTTTAAATGCTAATTTCTAACTATAACGTGCCTGAAACCTATGGTTTTTTCAGTGAATTTCAAAGGTTTTTAAAATGCTAATTCCTAACTATAACATGTCTGAAACCTATGGTTTTTTTCAGTGAATTTCAAAGGTTTTGTAAATGACAATTTTTAAATGTATTAATTGTTATATTTATTTTTTGATACTGATTTACTACATTTTTTTAAACTATTTATTTTTACATATTTTATTTTTTAAATTACATTGTAATTACATTATACATTACAAAATATACTTTCTCAGAATGAATTACTTTAGTTTAAATACTTTGCAAATAGGCAATAGACTTTTAAGTACAGTAGTTACAGTTGTTGCAATGGGCAACACAATTTCAAACACAATGCAACATTGAGCTCAATGTGAATTTCTAGTTAAATGCAATTAGTTACTTTATGGATTACTTTTCTAACCACAGGACTGGATCCTAGATTCAGTCCTGGGACATCTCCTGTAAACTGTTGAGTAAAAGCGTTTTGGTTACAGTAGTGATTTTTAAGGAATATTATTGTATTTTAAAAGTTGACACTTAGAAACTTTTTCACATAGAATCACCAATGTTATCCTATGGGAGGAAATTCACTTAGCAGGTAAGTAGTGTTATCGTTACTTTTTCTTACTCAGTGGTGGATCCTGGATCCAGCACTGGTGCATCTCCTGTAAACAGTTGAAAGAATGCGTTTAAGTCATACAGGCGAATTTCAAGGAATATTTGTAGTTTGTGAAAATCGACACTTTGAAACTTTTCTGCTGAAAACCAGACAATGGATTCCAATGGAAGGAAATACAAGTTACTGGTAAGTACGGTTAGATTTACTTTTCAGGGTCAGTGCTGGGTTAAAAGATGCAGCACTGGGTTCTCTCCTGATAACAGGTGAGTAAATCGGAATTCGTAGTTCGGCTGATTTTAGAGGAATATTATAAAGTTCCAAAACTCCACACAGAAGAATTTCCAAGTGAAACCAGTCAATGTTAGCCTATGGAAGGAAATTCAAGTTACTGATAAGTACGGTTAAAATTACTGATCAGTACTGGGCTCAAAGATGCAGCACTGAGGTCTCTCCTGATAACCGGTGAGTAAATCGGAATTCGTAGTTCGGCTGATTTTAGAGGAATATTTGTATGTTTCAAAAATCGACACTTAGAAACTTTTTCAGCAAAAAGCAGGCAATGATAGCTTATGGAAGGAAATTCAAGTTACTGGTAAGTACGGTTAAAATTACTTTTCAGGATCAGTACTGGGCTCAAAGATGCAGCACTGAGGTCTCTCCTGCTAACAGGTGAGTAAATCGGAATTCGTAGTTCGGCTGATTTTAGAGGAATATTTGCACAATGGTGAAGGAAGGGGTGGGGCCTGAGGTGACATGTCTGCAAACACGCCCTGTGGCACGTTTTAAGTTGGAGAATTAATTCCTCCTCAATCCCGAGGGTCCCTAGGGGCCAACTAGCCCACCAGATACCTCCAGTATGCGCCAGAGAGCTGCGTTGCAGAGAGGTGTTCAGAGGCCACGCCCCTTTTACAACACTCTGCAACGCAGCTCCGTGGCGCTTACTGGAGGTACCTGGTGGGCTAGTTGGCCCCAGGTACCCTCAGGATTGAAGGGGATTTAATTCCCCATCTTAAAACGTGCCACGAGGCCTGTTTGCACACATGTCACCTCAGGCCCCGCCCTCCCTTCACCACGGTGCAAACACGCCCCGTGGCGCGTTTTAAATCGGGGATTAACTCCCCTTGAATCCTGAGGGTCCCTGGGGTGCAACTAGCCCACCAGCTACCTCCATTAAGCGCCACAGAGCTGCGTTGCAGAGAGGTGTAAAAGGGGCGTGGCCTCAGAACACCACTCTGCAACGCAGCCCCTGGCGCATACTGGAGGTTCCCGGTGGGCTAGTTGGCCCCCAGGGACCCCCAGTATTCAAGGGGAATTCGTTCCCCCTCTGCAAACGCGCCAGGGGGCGCGTTTGCAGAGTGCTGACAAGGAGGGGGCGTGGCCTCCGGCACGATGCCAGATTTTTTGGGGGGGATTTTTTTTTTAAAAGGGGGCTGTGTGGCCCCCCTTCTTTGTAATTATTTTGGGCCCTGGGGACCCCATCCCCCAGGGCCTGACCCCCTTTTTTTTTTTTTTTTTTTTTTAAAAGGAACGGGAAGGGGACCGCATGGGCCCCCCTCCCGTGGCCAATTTCGACCCGGGGACCCCATCCCCCGGGTCATTGCCACCTTATTTTTTTTTAAAATTTTCATGGAGGGGGTTGCGTGGCCCCCCTCCTAAGGCCTCCTTAGGCCCCGGGGACCCCATCCCCCGGGGCCGGCCTTTATTTTTATTTTTTATTATTTTTGGGGAGGGGGGCGGCGTGGCCCCCCTCCCGGGCCACTACTTGCCCCGGGGACCCCATCCCCCGGGGCTGGCCCTATCCTTTCGGGTCCGTGGGAGGACCCCAACTCCCCCACGGACCATGCCGGCTCCCCGACTCCTACGGGAGCCGGCATTGCTTTTCCACATGGGGAGCTGCTAAGATGCAGCTCCCCGTATGGAAAAGCAATTGTCTTTGGTTTTTGGAAGAGAGAGCAGGTTTCCTGCTCTCTCTTCCAAAACCAAAGCAGTTGCTATGGCAGGACGGGAGCCGCGAGGCTCCCGCCCTGCCATAGCAAACTGCAGTGTCCCGGGGGTAGGCACCCCGGAACACTGCAGGAGCTGGCCCTGGGGGTGGCGGTCCCCAGGGCCATCAAGGGCTCCAGGAGGGGGCCGCGCGGCCCCCTCCCAACATCTTGAAAGCCCCGGGAGGTGGTGGTCCCCGGGGCTCTGGGGTCCGTAACGGACCCCCATATTTAAATCTTTAGTGCCCCAGGGAGCTGGCGGTCCCGGGGCGTGTGGGGGGCTCGAGCCCCCACACAGGTACTTATAAAATAAAAAGAAGCCCCGGGGTGGCGGTCCCCGGGGCTTGGGGAGCCTTAGAGGCCCCCATTCATTAAATTCATAACCCCCCGCATGCCCCCGGGACTTGGCCCACCCGGGGGCCAATTAACAACGAAGCGCGGGAGACCACGCTTTGTTTTTTTCGGCGGGATCCGCGCACCCTAAGCGCATTCCGCCGATTCTTTTTTTAAAAAAATGCTTTTTTTTGCCCAGGGGGTCCTTGTGGGACCCCCTGAGCAGACCTAGGGGGTCAGGGTGTTTCTACCCTGCCCCCTTTGTGCGTTTTGCGCACTTGTTTCTTTTTTTTTTCTCGGCGGGATCCGCGCACCCTAAGCGCATCCCGCCGATTTAAAAAAAAAATGCTTTTTTCTGCCCAGGGGGTCCTTGTGGGACACCCTGAGCAGACCTAGGGGGTCAGGGTGTTTCTACCCTGCCCCCTTTTTGCGCTTTGCGCACTTGTTTCTGTCCCTCGGTTCTACCGAGGGACAAAGTGGCTGCCAACACTTCCTGATTTGGAGTGTTGACAGCCACTTGACAGCCAATTAGCATGCAGCTCGTGATCGGGAGGGTACGCGGACCCTACTCGGCCATAGATATATATGTGACTTTACTTTTGATTTTCTCAGGAACTACTGAACGGATTTACACCATTTAAGCAAAAGGCACGACACTGAACCAAGGGCTACCTCTTTGCCAAATTTGGTGTAATTCCGTTCAGCAGTTCGGGCTGTAGCTGCGATGAAAGGTTCCTATGGAAAATTGCATGGGGAAAACGCGTTTTGGGACCCCCTTTTTTCTCGGCCCCCGCTTGACGAATCACCCCGAGACTTTCAGGATAGGAGCGGACCGGAGCGCCCAACAAGTTGGAAACTTTCACGAAGATTCGTCAACCGGCGCCAAAGTTATTTCAAATAGAATGTTGCGGATTTCCTATGGAAAATAGGTCCTAACTATAACTATCTACTGGCGACCGCCAGTAGATAATATATATATATATATATATATATATATATATATATATATATATATATATATATATATATATATATATATATATAAAACTCAAAGAGTGCCCCAGGTTTAAGGACGCGACTCCACAGCAGAATGATTCTCTGAACCTTTATTTTCAAAAACCGGCACATTCCTTCCGATTTCTTTGAAGTCCCTGACGCGTTTCGGAGCGCTGCTCCTTCCTCATAGGGCAAAAATCGGCAAAACACGGAAGAGCACTCAACTTGAATTTCCGCTTTATGTATGCACTCTCCAGTGAGTAGCATACTGGGATTTGTAGTGTATAATTAATTCCCACAGTTTGGGATCCGTGCTTTTGCCTTGATTTTTAACTTTGTTTTCACTTATAAATGTTTTAAAGCACTCCGGTGGGCCTCGGAGAGAATGTCCGGTTTCACAATTTGAATCCTACCGTGCTGTTGGCATGCTGTAAGGTAACAAACAGCCATACAGTCCTGTATCTCCTTTCAAACAGGTGGTGCATCCTCCTCGGCCGGAGCCGCCGCTTATCACATAACCCAAAGAGAGCTCCAGGTTTAAGGACGCGACTCCACAGCAGAATGATTCTCTGAACCTTTATTTTCAAAAACCGGCACATTCCTTCCGATTTCTTTGATGTCCCTAACGCGTTTCGGAGCGGCTGCTCCTTTCTCATAGGGCAAAGATCGGCAAAACATGGAAGAGCACTCAAATTGAATTTCCGCTTTATGTATGCACTCTCCAGTGAGTAGCATACTGGGAGTTGTAGTGTATAATTAATACCCACAGTTCGGGATCCGTGCTTTTGCCTTGATTTTTAACTTTGTTTTTTCACTTATAAATGTTTCAAAGCCCTCCGGTGGGCCTCGGAGAATGTCCGGTTTAACAATTTGAATCCTGCCGTGCTGTTGGCATGCTGTAGGGTTACAGCCATACAGTCCTGTATCTCCTTTCAAACAGGTGGTGCATCCTACGTGGCTGGAGCCGCCGCGTATCACATAACCCAAAGAGTGCCCCAGGTTTAAGGACGCGACTCCACAGCAGAATGATTCTCTGAACCTTTATTTTCAAAAACCGGCACATTCCTTCAGATTTCTTTGATGTCCCTGACGCGTTTCGGAGCGGCTGTATATATATATATATATATACACACTCCAGTAAGCCCCGCACAGCTTAATTGCTGAGAGGTGGTCAGAGTCCACGCCCCCTTTCTCCACCACTCTGCAAACGCGCTTCGTGGCGCACTGCTGCTTGGGGGATGAAGTCCACTTTAGTCCTGAAGTCCTCAGGACACAAGGGGACCTCATCGCCCCACCAGCAGTGCGCAAAGAGGTGTGTTGGCATAGTGGTGTAAAAATGGGCAAGGCCTCCAACCACCTCTCAGCAATCCCACTGTGTGGGGCATACTGGAGGTAACAGGCGGGCTAGTTGGCCCCTAAGGACCCTCAGCATCGAAGGAGACTTCATCCCCCAACCAAGAACACGCCAGGAGCCCATCCCCCGGGGCTTGGCCATTTTTTTAAAATCACTTTCAAGGGAGGCTCAGCGGCCCACCTCCCGGGCCATTTTCGGCCCGGGGACCCCATCCCCTGGTGAATGGCCAAGACCAGACTGGCTACCAGGAGTTTTGGTGCGTTGCCAAGCTGGGGGCTGATTTTACTGCAGTGCGGGCTGATTTTGTTGATGGGGACCTGCATGTGCTTCTAAATAAACAAAGCAAAACAAATGGTTTTAAAGCATACTTTAAAAACATTTGGTTTTTCATTGTTTACTTAGAAAGGCCCAGTAGCCAGTCCGACCCTGGGTATGGCCAGCTGTTTGGGGACCACGAGGGAGCATGAAGGCCCCCGCAGTCGGGTTGGCTCCCGCCTCCTGCAGGAGTTGGCATATCAGCAGCTCCCTGGGGGTAAAAAGCAAAGTGCGCTAGCTTTGAACAAGTGAGAGCAAACTGCTCTTGCTTGTTCAAAGTGAGCATACTGTTTGTTATGGGATGGCGGGAGCAGTGCTCTCACCATCCCATAGTAAACTGCAATTTCCCGGGGGTGGGAACCCAGCAACCTTGCTGGAGCTGGCCCTGGGGGATGGCGGTCCCAAGGGCCATTTACAGCTCCATGAGAGGGGCTGCGTGGCCCCCTCCAACAATATTTAAACCCCTGGGAGGTGGTGGTCCCCGCGGCTTTGTGGGGGGCAGGAGCTCCCCACGCATTTATTTAGAAAATAAAGCCCCAGGGAGTTGGCAGTCCCTGAGGCTGCAGGGGCCCGAGCACGGGCCACTGCATCCATTTAAATTTTTGACCCCGGGACCTGGCTCACCCGGGCGCTTAAAGAAAACAAAGCGCGTGAGCCCACGCTTCGGTTTTAAAAGGAATTTCAGCCAGATTTGCAGATCTAACTTGAATCCCGGCAAAAACTTTTTTTTAAAATGCTTTTTTGGGCACTGAGGGTCCCTGTGGGACCCACTGAGTAGGCCAAGGGGGTCAGGGTGTTTCTACCCTGTGCCTTTTCTTATTTTTTTATGTTTTGTGACCTTTTTTCTCGTGATTCGGTTCAACCGAGTCACAAGATGGCTGCCAACACTTCCTAGTTTGAAGTGTTGGCAGCCAATCAGATTTGATTTGATTTGATTTGTCGACTTATATAGCGCACATATGCCCGAAGGCGTCTTGGCGCTGGGTTTGGCAGGACATATGAGGTGATGGGATTGAGCGATGCGTTATGGGTTTCCAGAGCTCAGTCGGAGAAGAGCCAAGTTTTCAGTAGTCTTCTGAAGGACATGAGTGAGGTACTGTTTTTTATCGGCATTGGCAAACGGTTCCAAGTTTTTGCTGTTCCCAATATGAAACTTCTTCCTCCCCAGCGAACCTGCCTGTACTCGGGTAATTGTAGCAGTTTTAAGTGAGAGGATCTGAGATTTCTGGCTGGTACGTACCATTTCAAGTGCGATCTCAGATATAGTGGTCCTTTACCCTGAAGTGCCTTATAGGCCAGACATTGTGATTTGAAAATAATTCTCTTCCCCACTGGGAGCCAGTGAAGGGCTCTCAATCTATGGGAGATTGCTTCATGTTTGGGGACACCCAGTATCAATCTGGCGGCGGCGTTCTGCAGACGCTGCAGTTTTTGTAGATACTGGGATTGTAACCCTACATATAGGGCGTTGCCGTAGTCCAATCTCGAAAGGGCCAATGATGTCACCAACGTCTTTAATGCTTCCGGGGGTATGAAAGGATGAATCTTTCTGATCATCTTTAAGATCCCCCAGAAGGTGGATGAAAGCTTATTGATTTGACCGTCAAATATCAGCTTGTCATCAAAGACCACACCTAGGTTCTTGACCTTGGAGACTGGCATCGGACAGTCGCCAAGGTTATCTGGCCACCATCTTGGTGACCAGAAAGACGGGTCAGGGCCCAGTATCAGGACCTCAGTTTTTTCTCCGTTTAGTTTTAGGCAGTTAGTCTGCATCCAGGTGTTTACTTGTGATATGCAATTGTTAAAACGATCAGCTATCGCGTCCACATTATTTGACACTGACACAACCACCTGGGTGTCGTCAGCATAAGAGACCACCGAGAAGCCACATTGCCTAATAATCGAGGCTAACGGAGTCACATAAATATTAAAAAGTGTGGGGGTCAGAGAGGAGCCCTGAGGTACACCACACGGCAGTTCAAATGATTTGGATATGGAACCTCCCAGTTCTACTGAGAAAGTTCTGCCGGTTAGATAGGATGCAAGAAGATTGAGGGCGGATTCCTAAAAACCCAGCTCCGTCAATCTGCCAATTAATATTTCGTGGTTGACAGTGTCGAAGGCCGCCGATAGATCTAACAAAATCAAGGCGGCCTTCCCTCCTGAGTCCAGTGATCTTCTAAGTTCCTCTGTTGCCATGATCAAAGCAGTCTCGCAGATCACAGGCTTTAGATCGGGAGGGTTCATGGATCCACTGCATCCCTATTTGTATATCTGAGAAATGTCAAATTTCTCAGGAACTACTGAACGGATTTACACCATTTAACAAAAAGAGTGCACTCTGGACCAAGAGCTACCTTTCTGCCAAATTTGGTGTCATTCAGTTCCGCAGTTCTGGCTGTAGCTGCGTCAACAGTTTCCTATGGAAATTAACATGGAGAAAAAGTGTTTTGGGACTCTCCCTTTTTCTCAGCCCCCACTTGAAGAATCACCCCGAAACTTTCAACACAGCAGCTGACGTGAGTGGGCCATAATTTTGCGAAGATCCGTCAAACAGCACCAAAGATATTGGCAAAAGAAAAAACACTTTTTGAATAGAAACAAGGTCCTAACTATAACTACCTACTGACGACCGCCACTATTTTATATATATATATATATATATATATATATATATATATATATATATAGGACTCTGCCCTCTTGGGCTGTATTATACACAGTTTGATTTGTGTTTATCCGTGGCTGCACTCTATGGGTTTTTCTGGTACCGACATCTCTTGATGTTTTGAGATGCCACAGAATCTCTGATGGATTGAATTCTACATTATTTATTTTAATTTACATTATTTTCTAATTCATTTAATTGCTCTCTAAATATGCTACGTGTATGGAAAATGTTAGCTATCTCTAATGCAACTGTTTTCATTCCCATCTTGTATGCATGTGCGAGCAACATGTTTCAATATGGCAGACCGCTGTTATGATATGAAAGTGAATGTCTAAACGCCCCTTTCTATGACCATGTTTAACAAAGTTTTATTTAACACTTCCTAGGGTATCAATCTAACAATCTAATCTTTTCAAGCCGAAACGCATAGACGTTTTGTCTGCCTCTTGCAACTTTTTTTTTTAATTTAATTTTGCTTCTACGGAGTATAAATGGTCCTCAATTGGGGTGTGGCCGAGCCAGCGACCAAGATGGCCGCCTGACTCTGAAACTCCGGAGCCGTCGTCCTCGTAAATCCGCCTGATGCCCCTTAAGTGGTGACTGAGACGCTCGGTCAAACAGGAGCCGGCGGCGCGGGCGAGAGGCTGTGGAATGTGCTGCCCATGGGCTGATTGGTGCCCACAACGACGAGACCGGACCGACGTGCTCCCGGGCCCGACACTGCCCTCGAACCCCCCAAGATGACAGGGGTCTCGGGTGAGCCTGAGGGCGGGGCCCGGAGTATGCTGCACGGTCTGATGCGCTGCTCCAATGGCGGGACTGCTGATGGGGCAGGATAATGCCCGGAAGCAGTAAGGAGCATGATGGGACCATCACCCGCGGTCCACGGCATTTATAAGTGAGTGCACACTGCATGAAGGGATTGTGGGGCTGGGGACGTCCGGCGACCTGAGCAGCCTGAGATCCGACTGCTGGGCTCCCTCGGCAATGTGAGAGTGCTCCGACCTCTCAACAACGACTGCCTCTACTAATGCGGTAGGAGGGCACCGCAAATAACTGCTGCATATAAAAACATATATAACGCACAAGGTGAGCCCACCTGCACCTCCTCCCTCTTAAAATACCTGGCGCTACCGTTGTGACCCTGTGCACTACGCCACGGAGCGGACCCCGCCTCTGAGCTATTGGATGACGGCGTAGGCCCTGGGAACAGTTGCTCTAAACAGACGCATGAAGATCGCGCCAGCACAGCGCGTCGAGGCACTATATCGCTAGGGACCTCCAGCTCTGATAGTTAACACGCCTGACCACATGTGACCGGGCACGATGGGACGCACTGACCCCAAACAGGGCCAACTGAACTTTGATGCTGGGAGAACTCCCAGCCATGAGGAGAGTGAGGGCACCACGGAGACTGAACCACAGCAACTGGAGGGCACTGCCGCAATTATGGCTGAACTGAAAGCCGTTTTTAAGGCCATTGCCGCTCACCTGGATACACTCACCACCTGATTAGATGACATCAACGGGTGCCTGGAGACCCAAGACACCCACATTGGTGAGGCCGAGCAACGAATTTCCACCTTGGAGGACGCACAACCCAGCGTCCATAAGAGACTAGAGAGAACCCCGAACCTGCTTAAAACATTGGCAGCCAAGGCGGAGGATTGAGAGGTACACTCACGCCGCAATAATATTCGCATCACAGGTGTAGCTGAATCCACGAATACCGGCCCCACGGCTAAATTTCTAGAAACCATCCTTGTGGATATTTTTGGCAGGGATGCCTTTTCAGGTACATTTGTGGTGGAGAGGGCACATCGGACATTGGGGGCTTGCCCGGTGCCAGGAGCGACTCCGAGACTAATAATAGCCAGAATCCTCAACTGTCAAGACCGTGATGTGGTGCCGAGGTTGGCCCGGGAGTGTGGCTCGCTCACACAGCAGGGGTCAGCCATAGCGATCTTTCCAGACTTTACACCAATGGTGCAAGAGGCGCGACGCAAGTATACGGACATCAAGCGTGCCCTACAAAAGGCAAATATTAAATATGCAATGCTGTACCTGGCTCGTCTCCGCATCCAAATCGGTAGCAAAACTCACGTCTTCGACACCCCTGGCGACGCTACGAATTTCTGGAAAATGCAAATAGACTTCATAAGCTTGGAGGGGACAGGGACGCCGGCTCCCAGCAGACTGTAACCGGTCCGTGACCTTTTTGTTTTTGGATTGCTGCAGCTGCCCTCTTGCCCAGCAGAGTGCTGGGATGACCCATGTGCAGCAGCCACAATACTGACGGAACAATGAGCATAATCTGTGAGCTGTGAGCATATTATGACTGCGTACACCAACCCGAACTTTCTCAGTCACATAACTGTGTTTCATGAAGCGGAACTGAATTTACCTATCTGGTTTACCTTTCACAGACGGCTCCCATTGAGTGTTGCTTAGCCCCCACAGGAAGGTTTTCTACGTTATTCCTTTTCTTCCTTCTCCCCCCTTCCCTCCTCTTTTCCTTTTTCTAGATTTCTAATGGGATTCACTGGGGGGCTTTTTTGTACATATCCGTTGTGGGTGGGGGGTGATGGGTAAAATGTTCCTAGGTATTAGTATTTTTGTTCAAGTTTGGTACAGAATAATGTTTCTCTGTTACGCTGACCGTATAGATCTTGTGTATTTACAATATATCATGGACGACAGTGCCCTGCCTACATGACCTCTCCAGGTGTGCGAGAGGGCTTTCGAACCCCAAGAAGGGTCATCAAGTTTTGGCCTATTTCTCTAGACACGCTATCCAACTGGCTTTCCTCCAGGAAACACACTACGCACAGGCACCAGTTCACAGGTTTGCGTCATCATGGGGCAGTCACCGATTCTTTGCCAGTTATAGTACATACTCCCATGGGGTGTGCATTTTGATCCACCGCTCGCTCCCTTTTATGGTCTGGAAGTGGTGGCAGATGAAGAGGGCAGGTATATTTTAGTGTCGGGCTCCCTGGGGGGAGAGCCGCTTTTTTTAATTAATATATATGCACCAAATGTAGACACAACTGATTTCTTCCCCAAGATTGCTATGCACATTACATGATTTAACGCTGACAACATACTTATGGGGGGGACTTCAATCTTACTTTTGGACCCTACGACAGATACAACGGGACCAGGACACATCACGAAGCCACATGCAACACAGGGCCTCACCGCGCTAAAAGACTCTGCACAGCTGGCAGACCCCTGGCTCACGCAGCACCCAACTTACCAAAACTACTCATTCTATTCAGCTAACAGTTAACAAGGCGAATCATTACCCAGCACTTATGATTGTATAAAGTGTTGTTCAATACATTGCCAAATTTATAATGGTCGGCAAAATGTTCTAAAGTGAAACCTTGTACATTTGTCACATACTATGTCACCACTAGCTTAGGTTCCAAACGTTTTTTCACTGGGACACCTCTCACTATTGTTTAATTACTGTTTGTTGTACAAAAGTATTTTGATTCCCAAGCTCTATGTATATATTGTTTTCCTCACTTACATACTATATAAACAATTTTACAAATTGACTGCATCCTCGGTGTTTGTGGCTAGCTTTCTTTCTGACATCAATCCAACCCTGTACATTGCCATTGGGCACTTTTCTATTATAAATAATCTTTATTACTCCACAGGAGCCATTGTTTCCCCACTTATTGACTTGTGTGCTACACAGGAGGGTTGAACTGTGGCTGGACACTATCCTTTATCAATAGTCATTAGACTAAATGCATACTCCAAATACAGAAGATCTCGGACATTGACTATGTTGGATAAGTCATCTTGTAGAAACGAGTGTTATTATCTTGATAAGAAACACTCTGTACCTTGTTTTATTGTTGGGTTACGTTATTTGTTATCAACGATCAACTCAGACGGATTTGAGAATATGTACCTTAACAGATGCTGACATGTATTGTTATACATTACAAATCTCAATAAAGAAAAGTAAAAAAAAAAAAAATGGTCCTCAATTTGCAAAAAAAACAAAGCAAATCTAGATCTGCTTGATATTAAAATGCATGTAAATTTAAAAAAAAAATTGTTTTTGGATGCTTGCTGTTGGTTTACACTCTCTTAGAATACAAACAATATGCTTAAAAAAAGAGACTCTGTAAAAGGCCTAACTGCTGCCTGCTGAACTCTGTCCAAGGTCAAGTAGGCGTGCTGCAGCATCTGCTGCACCCATAGTTCCAGATGTCCTGGATAGAACAAATGCCCTAGTATAAGAACTGGGATTAGAACCAAGGAAGGTAGAGGGCTCAGACTAAGGGCCTGATTACGATGGCGGATGTACGCTTGTCCGACCGCCATCGCCGCATGTAGTTGGTAGTTCCACCCAGCTAATTGTGATGCGACTGCAGTGTAGGCCTTTTTCCATTGCGGCTTATGCTGCTGCCAGAAAAGGACAGCAACACAAGCCGCAATTAGAAAAAGGCATTTTGCAAACATCCATGCACCGTGTGCCAGGCACCATGTGGTGGCTGCCACACGGTGCATGGATGTTTGGGAGTCACCACATGTGCCCAATAGTGGAGGCCCACAGGGGACAGGGCCCTTCTAGGGGTCCCCAAAGTACCTTTCCATCTGCCTTTACATGGCGGTCGAACGGCCATGTAAAGGCAGAGGGAAAGGGACATCGTAATCCCTACAGCAGTGCCCCCATTGCAGGGATTATGGTCGGACTGATGCTCTGACGTGCTCCTTGAGCCTGTCGGAGGTGTCAGTCAGTCCCTTTGACCACTGCGCTGCAGCCGACCGCATGATAATGCGGCGGTCGGACTGCTATCCCAGCTATCCTGGCTGTCGGGCGGACTGTTGGTGGTGATCCGGCCTACATCCTAATCGGGCCCTTAGTTTGAAATGCAGCTCAGCTCCCACAACAATCTATCACCCAAAATTAAAAGCAGGTTTCTGTCATTATGCCTAGACTTAGCCTTGTTAAGTTGGTGCTAAAGTATAGGCTTCCCTAAAATGCATGTGAATTATGAACAACAGCAACAAAAACACATATATGTGTGATAAATAAACAGGATAGAATTTCCAAACCTAGTTTGTGAACAAGAAAATACTTTAATGACTAAAATGGCATGCAAATGAAGGAAATCTGATATCGAGAGGCAGATATTAAAGAAATTAGTGAATATAGTTTGTGTTGATAAAAAAGTTTTTGAAAATGGAAACATGACACTGGTTGCAAACAGTTCCTCTTTTAGGAAACACCTTTTTCAGAAACACATTGTCCAAATGTCCAAACTTGGAAATTTCAGGAAAAGTTATTTCAGTTCTAGTATTCCCGTCGTCCTTGAATTCTCAATGGATGTTTACCTAAGCACCTAACCATGACTTGAGGTGTTTAACAAGTTTTTCCCATTTCCCTACTAGACTACAGCCACAACTCCAGTCTGCACTAAACCTGCTGATTCTTCTTGAAAATATATCCGAGACTCCTATGAATCAGCATGAGATCAGATTCTCAGATCAAGAGAACAACCTTCCCATGCTTGGAGGCAAAGAGAACGGGGGTTCAGGTGACACCCTTCCATGAGCAGAGAGAGTGGTTCATAAACTTCAGTCTTTTTCCTCTTCTTACCTCTCCAGCTCCAATAGTGTACAGACTTCTCTGTGATGTGAACCTCTATTTAAAGTGGTAACTAGTCACTGGTGTCCTGCCTTACACTTTTGAAAACAGAAAATGCCCGTTTGTCACCAGGTAGATTTTGTAGCACTTTCATAAAGCACTATTCTTAGTTGTTATAAGATGGCAGGAGAGAGGCTCTGAAATGTTTTGCTCCCAATTCCAAGTCCAACCATGCTCATCAAAGACAGCCCTCTCCTCATCAAAAGACAAATACACCCCTCTTTGTCACCTATCTGCTTTCTATGCATTGGAATGTGGTGCCAGGATGTCTCAGAGGAGGTCTTCTTTGAAGTGATTTGCTGCATGTTTGGTCCTTTGACATGTGTTTCCCACATCGGGAGGAGAGGCCTTTCTGTGTGTGTTTAAGTTGTCAAACATATTTCCCTTCATTTCACAGTTGCCTGCAAAGGCACCTGACATAGGGGTGTGGAGGTGGGTGTGCTGCAGCACTGCCGAAATAAACATTCTGGTGTTCAAAGATTGGTTTTATCTCGTCACATTTGTTGTCCATTCAGAGACCAAGGTCAAATATCTGACTGTATGTCCTGACAAATTGCTACTGAAAGGGCCGGGCTCATAACTTCTGAGCCTAGTCTAGAATCACAATCTGATGGTTCTTTTTAGCAGCATGTAAGCATAGAGGGAGAAAGTCATTATTAATTCCAATCAATTCAACAAGGATTTCTCTGGACACATATAAACCACAGACAACTACGTAAGGTTAGTTAATTTATTACAAAGCCAAAAATAACTTAACATAAGACACCTCAAGACGAGAGTGTAGAAATACATGGGAATCAAGATAAAGCCAAATTTGCCAATAAAGTTGAGGCGGTGCAACATGCACAAAACAATTAGGTCAAGAAATAGGATGCAGAGGCCCAAAAAGCATGAGTCCAAATTTCCCTGCATTGAGGGTTGATGAAAATACAGCATCTAGCTATCCATGCACTAACATTAGCATGACATCCCTACTTAAGCGTTCTCAGGAAAAGGAATAAAAGGTGTCAGCATGTGGAGTCTTCCTAGAAGTCTCTCAACCATCAATGGGTCGGATAGCATAAAGCTATCGAGACAGAGCTTGTTCTAAGATGCTCTCTCTCCAAAGGCAGAGAAGAAGTGGGCACTTTCCCTACTCTAGCATCACATTATTACAGGTATTTTTCCCAAGAGTCCTTGCAGGCCACACCATCCAATCTGAACACGATCTCATAGGTGACTTTCCACGGGTTAGCGATGGTCCTGAACTGCAACATGTTGACCTTGTCCGGCCTTCTCCGGTGTGAAAACACAACAACTTCCCTTATCGGCTTAGGCTCCTGATGTATCTCCTTCTCTCCTTGCCTAACTAATAAAACAAAGACATTATTCTAGCTAACAAGGGCGCTTCTTCCACTTGCAACACAAAACAGAAAGAAAGAACGAAATCCACAGCACACAATAAATTCAAACTGTTAATTCTAAAGCAAAAGCTTTCCGGAAATTGCAATTCAAGCCTACAAGATTCATGTAACATAAGAAAATAGCATATGATCTTTATGGATTTGCATGAGAAATTAAGACACATTCAATAAATATTCCTACCTACATGAAAAATGACACATTAATAAACATGTTAAATAAATGAAGGATTGTCAGGTGCACAACACGAGTTCTTCACGTTAATGTTTTCTGCTAGTTACATTTACTTTCTATGTTGATTCTTCGAGTTACTATTCAATGGCCTAAATACATCATGTTTCCTCTTATTACAATTCAAAATTCAAACACTTCATGTTAACACGACAAAGGATTATATGCGGGTACGCTCTACATGTGGGATTATAATGCACCCCTACAAATAAACTGATATTTTCGCTACGTCAGTTCCCCTCTGAAGACTTGTGTCATCACAAAACCCTTTATTCGTGTAGAGTAGACCAATCTAAACAGATATCGTAGCTAGTCTCCCTCTGCTTGAACTCCTCCAAACACTTAAGATTCTCATAATGATTGTCCTGCAGTCTTTCCACTCTTCTTTCTCTCTCCCTAAAGGAATCCTCCAATTGCCTTGACTTGTGCCATTTGTATACTCTTATCATACCTAACAAGATGATAACACAGACCACAGTAATTATTATTGGCTTTAAGATATATCCAAGAATTCCCTTGCCTAAGTTAGCAAACCAACTTCCAACTGCTCCAAATCCTTTTCCAATCTTATCCCAAACTCTCTTGGTTGCCAAACCATGCATCTCATGATGTATCTCAGTGATGTTACTTATATATCCCCTATGATCTTTACTTTTGTCAGAAATGTAAGTGCAGCACTGTTGGACCTTCAGCATCTGACAGACTCCGCCGTCTTTTGCCAATAATACATCTAAAGGCAGAGGGAAAGGGACATCGTAATCCCTACAGCAGTGCCCCCATTGCAGGGATTATGGTCGGACTGATGCTCTGACGCGCTCCTTGAGCCTGTCGGAGGCGTCAGTCAGTCCCTTTGACCATTGCGCTGCAGCCGACCGCATGATAATGCGGCGGTCGGACTGCTATCCCAGCTATCCTGGCTGTCGGGCGGACTGTTGGTGGTGATCCGGCCTACATCCTAATCGGGCCCTTAGTTTGAAATGCAGCTCAGCTCCCACAACAATCTATCACCCAAAATTAAAAGCAGGTTTCTGTCATTATGCCTAGACTTAGCCTTGTTAAGTTGGTGCTAAAGTATAGGCTTCCCTAAAATGCATGTGAATTATTAACAACAGCAACAAAAACACATATATGTGTGATAAATAAACAGGATAGAATTTCCAAACCTAGTTTGTGAACAAAAAAATACTTTAATGACTAAAATGGCATGCAAATGAAGGAAATCTGATATCGAGAGGCAGATATTAAAGAAATTAGTGAATATAGTTTGTGTTGATAAAAAAAGTTTTTGAAAATGGAAACATGACACTGGTTGCAAACAGTTCCTGTTTTAGGAAACACCTTTTTCAGAAACACATTGTCCAAATGTCCAAACTCGGAAATTTCAGGAAAAGTTATTTCAGTTCTAGTATTCCAGTCGTCCTTGAATTCTCAATGGATGTTTACCTAAGCACCTAACCATGACTTGAGGTGTTTAACAAGTTTTTCCCATTTCCCTACTAGACTACAGCCACAACTCCAGTCTGCACTAAACCTGCTGATTCTTCTTGAAAATATATCCGAGACTCCTATGAATCAGCATGAGATCAGATTCTCAGATCAAGAGAACAACCTTCCCATGCTTGGAGGCAAAGAGAACGGGGGTTCAGGTGACACCCTTCCATGAGCAGAGAGAGTGGTTCATAAACTTCAGTCTTTTTCCTCTTCTTACCTCTCCAGCTCCAATAGTGTACAGACTTCTCTGTGATGTGAACCTCTATTTAAAGTGGTAACTAGTCACTGGTGTCCTGCCTTACACTTTTGAAAACAGGAAATGCCCGTTTGTCACCAGGTAGATTTTGTAGCACTTTCATAAAGCACTATTCTTAGTTGTTATAAGATGGCAGGAGAGAGGCTCTGAAATGTTTTGCTCCCAATTCCAAGTCCAACCATGCTCATCAAAGACAGCCCTCTCCTCATCAAAAGACAAATACACCCCTCTTTGTCACCTATCTGCTTTCTATGCATTGGAATGTGGTGCCAGGATGTCTCAGAGGAGGTCTTCTTTGAAGTGATTTGCTGCATGTTTGGTCCTTTGACATGTGTTTCCCACATCGGGAGGAGAGGCCTTTCTGTGTGTGTTTAAGTTGTCAAACATATTTCCCTTCATTTCACAGTTGCCTGCAAAGGCACCTGACATAGGGGTGTGGAGGTGGGTGTGCTGCAGCACTGCCGAAATAAACATTCTGGTGTTCAAAGATTGGTTTTATCTCGTCACATTTGTTGTCCATTCAGAGACCAAGGTCAAATATCTGACTGTATGTCCTGACAAATTGCTACTGAAAGGGCCGGGCTCATAACTTCTGAGCCTAGTCTAGAATCACAATCTGATGGTTCTTTTTAGCAGCATGTAAGCATAGAGGGGAGAAAGTCATTATTAATTCCAATCAATTCAACAAGGATTTCTCTGGACACATATAAACCACAGACAACTACGTAAGGTTAGTTAATTTATTACAAAGCCAAAAATAGCTTAACATAAGACACCTCAAGACGAGAGTGTAGAAATACATGGGAATCAAGATAAAGCCAAATTTGCCAATAAAGTTGAGGCGGTGCAACATGCACAAAACAATTAGGTCAAGATATGGGTTTGCAGAGGCCCAAAAGCATGAGTCCAAATTTCCCTGCATTGAGGGTTGATGAAAATACAGCATCTAGCTATCCATGCACTAACATTAGCATGACATCCCTACTTAAGCGTTCTCAGGAAAAGGAATAAAAGGTGTCAGCATGTGGAGTCTTCCTAGAAGTCTCTCAACCATCAATGGGTCGGATAGCATAAAGCTATCGAGACAGAGCTTGTTCTAAGATGCTCTCTCTCCAAAGGCAGAGAAGAAGTGGGCACTTTCCCTACTCTAGCATCACATTATTACAGGTATTTTTCCCAGGAGTCCTTGCAGGCCACACCATCCAATCTGAACACGATCTCATAGGTGACTTTCCACGGGTTAGCGATGGTCCTGAACTGCAACATGTTGACCTTGTCCGGCCTTCTCCGGTGTGAAAACACAACAACTTCCCTTATCGGCTTAGGCTCCTGATGTATCTCCTTCTCTCCTTGCCTAACTAATAAAACAAAGACATTATTCTAGCTAACAAGGGCGCTTCTTCCACTTGCAACACAAAACAGAAAGAAAGAACGAAATCCACAGCACACAATAAATTCAAACTGTTAATTCTAAAGCAAAAGCTTTCCGGGAAATTGCAATTCAAGCCTACAAGATTCATGTAACATAAGAAAATAGCATATGATCTTTATGGATTTGCATGAGAAATTAAGACACATTCAATAAATATTCCTACGTACATGAAAAATGACACATTAATAAACATGTTAAATAAATGAAGGATTGTCAGGTGCACAACACGAGTTCTTCACGTTAATGTTTTCTGCTAGTTACATTTACTTTCTATGTTGATTCTATGAGTTACTATTCAATGGCCTAAATACATCATGTTTCCTCTTATTACAATTCAAAATTCAAACACTTCATGTTAACACGACAAAGGATTATATGCGGGTACGCTCTACATGTGGGATTATAATGCACCCCTACAAATAAACTGATATTTTCGCTACGTCAGTTCCCCCTCTGAAGACTTGTGTCATCACAAAACCCTTTATTCGTGTAGAGTAGACCAATCTAAACAGATATCGTAGCTAGTCTCCCTCTGCTTGAACTCCTCCAAACACTTAAGATTCTCATAATGATTGTCCTGCAGTCTTTCCACTCTTCTTTCTCTCTCCCTAAAGGAATCCTCCAATTGCCTTGACTTGTGCCATTTGTATACTCTTATCATACCTAACAAGATGATAACACAGACCACAGCAATTATTATTGGCTTTAAGATATATCCAAGAATTCCCTTGCCTAAGTTAGCAAACCAACTTCCAACTGCTCCAAATCCTTTTCCAATCTTATCCCAAACTCTCTTGGTTGCCAAACCATGCATCTCATGATGTATCTCAGTGATGTTACTTATATATCCCCTATGATCTTTACTTTTGTCAGAAATGTAAGTGCAGCACTGTTGGACCTTCAGCATCCGACAGACTCCGCCATCTTTTGCCAATAATACATCTAAAGCAAGGCGGTTCTGCATTACCATCACCCTTATCAAAACCATCTCTCCATCTATGAGCAATAATGACTGAGCTGTGTTAACCGACAACCTATCCACAATGCTAGACAACCTTCTAATCTTGATGTCATTCAACACCACACCCAAACTGGGTATCATCGCTCTAAAAATGTCTCCCACAATCTCACCAGCACTCAGTCCATGTTTCTCCCTATAGTACGACTTTCCCTCCAAACTCTCCAAATCCTCCACATGTTATATCTTTTGAAACACATTAGCCACATAACAAGTACCTTACCAATTGTTCGGAAGCCGAATGTATGCATTCTTACCACACACAAAATATATTCCTGGCACCACTTGTACTGCTTCTTGTAGGAACTTCTTCGAAGAAGCATCAATTAGGAGGATGTGATCACACACACTCTGTCCCCCAAAAATAGTGCCATAATGGGTCTGTACCTGTCGAATGCAAAGCTTGCCTCGTTGTTCCCAATCTAGAGCTATAGGACCATAGCTTCCCTTAGCCTTGTGAGTTAACGCCTCCTTGGTCCATTCAAAGTGTCCTTCCCTATTATCAAGCTTAACGGTTAGGCCTCTATGTCTATCTTCTACTTGATCTACACATTTCTTTTCTATGTCTGTTACTGTGCATGTTAAGTTGCGTCTATGCACATAGGCAGTGTCTAGTGTTACTGTGGGTACAAAATACTTTCCCATTCTCTCTTCTTGCTTGTAATAATCATATTTGTTCAGATGTTTGTAGACTATAACTTCTGAAAGTACCAAATCTTGATTTGAGAAATAGTACTCGTAATGACCCTTTCCATGAAACATGCTAAGGAGCAAACTTCAAATAATACCATTGGTCAAGGACAGGTGATGATACCTAATACCCTTCTTGACTGAAGCAGGCAATTGCATACACACATAACACTCTCTCACATCCATAGTATTCACATATTCGTACAGCAACTTCGCTTAAGCATTTAGCGTGTAATCACCTTTAGACAAATCTACATGCAAAAAGCGACTCGTTTGCTCTATTAAGCCTCTATTAGATCCTAATGTACCCTCTTTTGAGGCAGCAGTGGCAGGTGTTGATGTCCCATGTACCCCCACTCCCTGTACCTCAACTTTTTGTACGCTTAAAATGGACTCAGTAATGACTATGGCTGTCACTATGATTACATCTACAATAAGTGTACCTATAATACATTTGTGCCTTCGATTTGAATTTCTAGACTCCATTTTCAAAGTGTCTAGTATTGTAGCTGTAAGAGAATCAACACACAGAGTCTTTTTGCTCCGCCTCTGGTGTACTAGCAACAAAGTCTTCGAGCAACTTCTTTTTGGATCTTAGAAAATTCTCACAACATTCTTTGGCACAATATTTACACAGCTTGGAAGACTTCCTTAACCCTCTTTCTTCTTCTAAAGGCAAAGGTCCCTATTTTTATTCTTCTTCCTCTCGGGCCTAGGTTATCTTCTTTCAAGCAAGTTTTTTATTTACAGTTCAAAATTTCAATTTACATCCCTTATGAGATCAGAGCCTATCTTATCAATGACTTGCTATAACAGTTCAGCTCTGAATGCTACAATCTCCTGAGGAGGTGATTGATTTCCAAAGCTTGAGAATTCGATGTCTTCCAGAATCAGTCTGTAAACCACTCAACCTTGGTGGATAAGGCACAGTCAATGACATAATTGCCTTAGCCTCTATTCCAGGAACTCTCAGCAGGATCTTGACAATCAGTATCGAAGTCTCGGACCTCGATCTCCCCAGCATTTGTAGCTAGGTAAGTCTACTTGGGAGAGGAGTATCTTTCACACAGCACTCTTGTTCTCCTTGGTCTCCTTACACTTCCTGGGACTTGTTCAAACTCACTCAGATCGGACTCAGGTGATTCACTTATTGGTGCAAGTTCTTTGTCAGATGCAAGTCCCAAGTTCCTCCTTCTCTGTCTCCCAGGCCACGGCTCATTTGTGATTTCTTTCTTCCTTGACTGCACATGACTGTCTTCCACACTAGTCTCGTCTGCTGAGTAAAACTCTATACCACTCGCAATGTTACCGTCTACCACAGAGTCTACACCTGGGTCTTGTGTAGCTTGACCCCCCTCAGCTTGACCTGGTGGGTATCCAGCCTCTTCAGGAACCCCCACAGCTTGGCTTGCCCTCTCTGGTGATCTTGCAACCATGGCTGGAATTTCTTCTGGGAGAGGAGCTGGCTCATCCGAGGGCCCTAAGACTCATCAGGTATGTGAAGAATGTATCCAGTTCGGCCCTCCTCCACACTTCACATCAGTATTCATCACCAATATCACCTGATATGGTCCATGCCACCGTGTGTCAAGACAGTTCTTTCTTACTTGCGTTTAGACAAGCACCCAATCTCCTGGGCTCAGATCGTGGCAGAGGTCTTTCGATGTCGGTGCAGTTGCTGCTCTAACCTGATGAGACACAGAACGAACCATCTCAGCCAATCTCTTACAGTAGTCAAAGATCAAGTCATCTGATATGTTTATCAAAGCTGTAGCCAGTACTGCAGGTAAGCGCATAGCTCTTCCCATCAGGATTTTGTGCGCAGATAGCCCAGTTCTCCTATCAGGAATGCTGTGCAAGCTCATTAGGACCAAGGGCAACACATCAGGCCATTTCATTTTTTTTTATTTTTTTTTTATTAATAAATTCTGTCACAGTGTCATGGCAAAAAGCAATACAGATAATACGTCCACATTTCGGTTCTTCTTCACATAATGTTCATAAAAATACAAGAAAAAAGGAATAAAGAAGAGAGGCCCTGACAATGCATGCTACACTACCAAAACTGGCCACAAAAAGAAAAAAAAAAAAGAAAAGAAAAGGTTAAGAAGGCCCCTAGACAGCAACACCCCGAAGACCCCAGAGAGAAGAAAAACAAGCCCTGACAACCAAAGCCAGAACTGCAACTTAATTTGATTCTAACCATCGGGTGATGGGAGTCCAGATTTTCCTCCCCAATTCTCGTCTCCTGCGCCCGCTCACCCTATTCACAGCAAATTCCATATTATATATGGCTAATAGCCTAGCCCGCCAATTAACAAACGTAGGAGAATCAGAGCTTATCCACAGGGAAGTTATGCATAGTCTTATAGTAGTCATTGCCATAAATAGAAATCGGGTCTCCGAGCTAGAGCGAGCATTACCCTGCAAATTGCCTTCTACACCCAAGATGATTAAATGGGGAGTTAGTGTTACAGGACTGTCAAGAATCAGGTTCAAAAAGGATTCGGCATCCTGTAAGAATTTAATTAAACTGGGGCAATTAAAGAACATGTGTAGGGTGTCTGCCGCCCATGCCCCACACCTACTGCACGCACTGCCCCGTGAGCCCCCCCATTTGGAAACCTTGGCAGGAGTGTAGTATAAGTCGAAGACAGACATGAAATGTTGGGTCCTCAAGCTACCAGTTATTATAATCTGATTGGCTAGTTCCAATGATCCCTCTAGATCCACACAGTCTAAACCAAGCTTTCTCTCCCATCTAGTATTTTGAATACTCAAGTCATCAGGGAGACCTTCCAGAAATATTTGATACATTTTCCCTATCCGGGATCTGTTCTCAATTGCATCCACTAAAGCTATTTTCCCCACATTTGCACGCTGACTGATGCATAGCCTTGCACAAAAAACTACGAATCTGCAAGAACTTAAAAAAATCTCTTTTGGAAAGTCCAAACCTCTCCTGTAAATTAGAAAAAGGGGCAATTTGGCCTTCACAGCACATATCCCCGAGAGAATTAATGCCTAAATTCCCCCACCTAAGCGTAGTTTGGTCTTGAAATATCGGTGGTAAAAGACCGGGTGAGGAGAAGGGAGTATATGGATTGATATTAGGGATCCTAAACCTGCGTCGTATCTTTCTCCAGGTCGAGAAGGCAGCCAGAATTATTTTGAATTTGGTCTTTTTATAGTAGCTTGGCTCTAAGATTTTGACTAAACATTGCCTAGCATCCACCCGAGTGCTATTTCGTAAATGGTTGGCCTAACTGCAGCCGGCACTTTTGCCTTAGCCCCTACCAGCAATATCCTCATATGTTGTAAAAGTGCTGACCAATGGTACAGAAGAAGGCTGGGCACACCCCACCCGCCCCTCGATCTTGGTAAGGTCATCCATTTACTAGCCCTTCTACATCTCCGGTATCCCCATAGAAATCTAAAGCATGCCCTTTCTGCTTTTGCTATACAGAGTGTCGGGAATTCCAGAGGTATAGTCCAAAACAAATATAAAAACCTCGGAAAGATTGACATTCTAATGACATTACAGCGACCATGCATTGATAAATGTAAATGGTCCAGTCTCTCCAATGTCTTGTTATCCTCTCCAATTACTGGCAAAATATTTAGCTCCGGTATACATGCCACTTCTGCCGAAATCTTCACCCCCAGATAAGTGACTACTGAAACAGTGGGGACATCTACCGAGGGCACACTACCCGTGTGTAGAACCTGAGTTTTATCAATGTTTAGTTTATACCCCGAAACCAAGCCAAATTGTTGAGCCACAAGCTTCACTGCCGGAAGAGCGGAATTTATATTGATCGTAAATATCGCAATGTCATCAGCATATGCTAATGTTTTATACTCGCAGTTATTTACTGTTACTGCTCTAATATCCGTATTAGCGTCCAGTTTATTGAGGAAGGGATCAATATATAGCGAAAATAGAAATGGAGAGCAAGGGCATCCCTGCCTGGTACCTCTACCGATACTAAATACATTAGATACTTGTCCAGATATGCGTATTCGTGCTTTAGGGGACGCAGTAGAGTGCCTGTATTGATTGAATAAAATCGGTGGGGAATCCCTTCCATTGGAAGGGCGGCCCAGAGAAACCTCCATGAGACCCTGTCGAACGCTTTCTCAGCGTCCAACAGGATCATCCCGAGAGGTGACCCCGTGGCCTGAGCCCAATCAAATAAGGAGATGGCTCGCCTAACATGGTCAGTGGTATCCCGACCGGGGATAAACCCATGTTGCCGCAGAGAGACCAATGGGGTGATAATCGCGCCCAGCCGTAAAGCAATGATTTTTGAAAAAATCTTGCTGTCAGCATTAATAAGCGAGATAGGCCTGTAAGATGATGGGCTTAATGCGGGTTTATCTTTTTTTTTTTTTAAAACAACTATGGTAGTTTCCCACCAAGAATCGGGCGTCTGGCCCTTTTGAGCCAGTTGTAATATTGACACAAAGTCAGTTCGAAGTGCTTGGCGAAATGTCCGGTAAAATTCTAAGGGTAATGCATCCGGACCCACCGCCTTGCCAGCAGCTAATGAGGTTATTGCAAGCTCGGCCTCTTCCCAGGTGATCGGGGCTAAAAGAGTCTCGTTCTGTTCCGGCGTGACTTTAACTGTTTCATGATCCCTAAAATAATCTTCCACCAAATCTGCTGCCACCTCCCCCTCCTCTGAATATAGTTGTTGATAAAATCCCTGAAATACCTTCAAGACTGCATCCGGGGAGTCCTGAACCTGATCCGCGTGATCTTTAATCCTACAGATTCTATTAGAGACTCCCCTCTGTTGTATTCGTTTTGCCAGAAGTCTCCCCATGCTTTCCCCATATTCATATATCTCCGCCCGGTACTGTACGTATTTGCTAGCAAGTTCCTCCCCAAAATATTGATATATCCTGGCTTTTATTACCGCAATAAGCTGCAGGCAGTCATCTGTGTTTTGAGCATCCCTTATATCCCTCATAAGCTCTGCCTCAGCCAACCTAAGCTGTTCCACCCAGCCTTTAATCTTTTCCTGTACCGCCCTCTGTCTATACAGTGAGAAACTCAGGGTCTCGCCCCTCACGGCAGTTTTAAAAGCGTCCCATACTATGATTTCAGAGGAGGTGCCTCTATTTATGTTAAAAAATTCCATTATCCATTTAGCCATGTGCACGCAGTATTCCTGGTCTAGTAGGAGCTTCCGTTCAAACGACCATGTCGTCTGGGGTCGGGGATAGCCAATTACTGGGAATTCCACAATTACTGGATTATGATCCGATATAATCTTCGGATGCAGCTCTATACTAACCTGTTCAGCCGTTTGGCTAGAGATAAAAAAGTAGTCCAGACGGACGAGTTTATTATGAGGAGCCGAAAAAAACGTGTACCCTAAATCCCCCTGCCTATGCCTAAACCAAACATCGGTTAATCCATGCTCCCTGATAAGCCCCTGTAATGCCTTAAAAGTCCTACCCTTTCTTCCCTGATACGGGAGGTGACTAAAGAGATTAAAACTGCTATCAAGATGAATATTGAAGTCACCGCACAGAACTAACGGGGAGGGCCAGAGGGCCAATTCTATACTTAGAAAATTCAAAACTTCAGGATCATCCGAATTCGAGCCATACAGTGAGCAGATTGAAAACGGGGAGCCTGTAGTTACCCCGGTAATTGCTCCCTCCACAATCACCCACCGCCCTAGTTTATCCTCCTTGATTCGATTACAAGTTATCATACCATGCTTAGCTAAAATAGCTACACCCCGTGTGTTAGTACCATGTTGTGTACTAGCCAATAGTTCCAGTCCCAGATCCTTTAACCACCCCCGATTATTCCAAGTGATGTGGGTTTCTTGCAGACAAAGCACATCTATCTTCATGTATCTAATAAGCTTGGCCAGCAAGACTCTTTTCTTCCTGTCATTCAGACCACAAGCATTTAAGGAACAAATTCGAATTTTGCCCTTTCTATCCATGATCTTTATGATTTACCGCGGTTCCTGCGGGGCAATGAAGACTATCTTGATAATAATATGCACAATCGCAATGATAAAGGGTTACAATGACGTCAGAAAGAAAAGCTAGCAAGGACACAGATGACTGTATTCGCAATATTGTTTTTATATGTCAAACAATGTATCAATATGTACATAAAAGAAAAAACATAATAGTGCTACGTGTCCCCAGTGAAGTTGGAACCAAACATAAAGCATAAAACTTTTAAATTAGTGACAAATGTGACTTGGTTTCCGTAAGAAAACGACCATAAGCAATTGTACAATAATCACAGCCACTGTGTACAGTAATCAGGGCTGATTGAATTGGTTCGTTTTGCTAGATTGTCGCCGACGTTTCAACCCTTTTACACAATACAGGGTCTCTTCAGGACCTATGGCTGTAGGGACATCTATGATTAAAAGAAAAAGAATGTCACTAAGGATACTGCAAGTGACTTCGTTACTGGTAGGGAATACACGAGGCCTTGTAGTACCTGAATTGCGGTTGCGCAGCTATGTGAAGAGTGTGACACACCGGTTTAGTGAAAAAGGAATGAAAGATACTCACAAGGGACCCAGCCCGGTACTGCACGAATGAGAAAGAAAAATAGAGGAGGGTTAGGCATGGAGTCACAGAAGTGTACTAACTAAGAGGTCCTCTACGGCGGATAACTTACCCCTTCGTGCGTATCGGAGTGAGGGGCTGGAAACCAATTGGATGTAGGGCGCGGTCGGTGCTGCAGGGTAAGGAAGAAGGTGTGCTCCGCCTGTGGTTTGAGCGGAGAGATCTCTGTGGATAATGTGGAGACCCACTGTCAGAAGGGCGAACTGAAGTTCATGTGTGCAGCACGGATAAGAGGAATACCAGAAGAAGACTACACATGTGGTGCAGTAGCGACTTGTGAATAACTGGCACGGTTGGCTGACACGGGTACTGGATCGTGACTCCGTGTCCTGGTATCTTCTGTAAAAGTAAAGGTGGGTGGTCAGATAGAGTGGTCCTACTGTGCAGCTTAGGATTGCACGTAGTTTTAAGAGGATCAACTCTATGGGTGTGCTGGTCCTACTGCGGTCGGGCACCAAGTACTGTGCCGCAACCTACTGAATATATGCCAGTACCTCCCTGGTGGGGGTAAAATGCAAGGGAGTGTCACTTTATTAAGGCTCCGCTGGTTGGCTTGGCTGTGGTGCACTGCTCTAAATTGATATTGTGCTGTGCGCTCTGTGGTGTTTTACTGAGCAGCAGCTTGGTGAATGGCATGTCTGCTGTGAAAAGCAGGACAGTGCGCATTTTAGAATAGGGTGCCCTGGGGGTACGTGCAAGAATAATAGCGCTCTGTGCTGTAGGGCTGAGCAGCAACTAGGTTATTAGCAAGCCTGCTGTAAAGGAGTAAGACTGTGCGCTTTCTAAAATACGGAGTGTTAGAAGTACGAGCAAAATGGATAAACTAAATGGCGTGCCACTGTTAAGAGTGAAGATCTATAATTATGAATAGTGGCCATCGGGGGGAGTGCTCACCTTAAAGTTGAATAGAAGAGATCTGTGGTGCGTGTCTCAGCATCGCAGAGCGGTAGATCTGATCAATCTGACTACCTGGGTACAATGACACCGGACCCTCTGCAAGGCGGGGAATAAATAGGCCTCGTGCACGTCAGGGACCCAATTCACGGCAGGCATCACTTGTGATTGCCGCTCGTGGATGTAATCAACTGTTCTGTGCTCCAAAAGAGATGAAGGAAAGACCAGTGTTTGAACAGTAAGAAGATAGTGGAGAAGAGAAAAGAAAAGTTTCTATTTATTTGCGCAATCGGAAAATTATTACCGCAATTACGCGCTGACTTGACACAGTGTATTAAATAAAGCAATGGGCTTGTCTTATGGCAGGTGAAATTAAAATGTGTCCAAACAGGCCATGGTAATGGATTATTGTGGACGCATACTAGCAGAGTGCATGTGGTCGGTGGGAATGTCTTTAGGAGGGATGCATATGCCTGCTATCGTGACTAGGGATGCATATACCTAAATTGCCAACATTTTTACCATTGGTATAACACTACGACTTCATGACAAGTTGGGACTGGATGGTGTGTACATCCTACATTTGTATGACAAAATTGTTGATCGTATTATGAATGCACGAGTACACAGATACCATATACTTTTTACATATGTATAAAACAGAAGCATGAGCAACCGCTATATAAAGAAACGGCAGCATGGCACATTAATACAATAATTAGGGAAAATACAACATTCATACTATTAATGTTTGGATATACTTCCGTTATTTGCTGTAAGTCCTTTTATGCAACAGAATCATAAGCCCAACAGTCTCATCTAATTGGTCCTCTGATCGCAATGCTTGAATTGAACAATCATTAGCGCAGCGAAACAAAGAGTTCAGTGAATGATCCTCTTAAAACTACGTGCAATCCTAAGCTGCACAGTAGGACCACTCTATCTGACCACCAACCTTTACTTTTACAGAAGATACCAGGACACGGAGTCACGATCCAGTACCCGTGTCAGCCAACCGTGCCAGTTATTCACAAGTCGCTACTGCACCACATGTGCAGTCTTCTTCTGGTAAGCCTCCACATTCCTCTTATCCGTGCTGCACACATGAACTTCAGTTCGCCCTTCTGACAGTGGGTCTCCACATTATCCACAGAGATCTCTCCGCTTAAACCACAGGCGGAGCACACCTTCTTCCTTACCCTGCAGCACCGACCGCGCCCTACATCCAATTGGTTGCCAGCCCCTCACTCCGATACGCACGAAGGGGTAAGTTATCCGCTGTAGAGGACCTCTTAGTTAGTACACTTCTGTGACTCCATGCCTAACCCTCCTCTATTTTTCTTTCTCACTCGTGCAGTACCCGGCTGGGACCCTTGTGAGTATCTTTCATTCCTTTTTCACTAAACCGGTGTGTCACACTCTTCACATAGCTGCGCAACCGCAATTCAGGTACTACAAGGCCTCGTGTATTCCCTACCAGTAACGAAGTCACTTGCAGTATCCTTAGTGACATTCTTTTCTTTTAATAATAGATGTCCCTACACCCATAGGTCCTGAAGAGACCCTGTATTGTGTAAAAGGGTTGAAACGTCGTCGACAATCTAGCAAAACGAACCAATTCAATCAGCCCTGATTACTGTACACAGTGGCTGTGATTATTGTACAATTGCTTATGGTCGTTTTCTTACGGAAACCAAGTCACATTTGTCACTAATTTAAAAGTTTTATGCTTTATGTTTGGTTCCAACTTCACTGGGGACACCTAGCACTATTATGTTTTTTCTTTTATGTACATATTGATACATTGTTTGACATATAAAAACAATATTGCGAATACAGTCATCTGTGTCCTTGCTAGCTTTTCTTTCTGACGTCATTGTAACCCTTTATCATTGCGATTGTGCATATTATTATCAAGATAGTCTTCATTGCCCCGCAGGAACCGCTGTCTCTGTTACATACCTAATTACCCTGGTTCCTAGCGAGTAGGGTCTCCCTTGTTCTTGTTTTTCGACTTTATGATTTACCAGCATTTTATCGCTGTTCACAAAATCATGCAGACGGTTCAGAAAAACCTCCCACAAAAAACAGTTAAGAGTGTTCCGCAGGACACAGTTAAATACCTTCATTCTGCCAAAAAGTGACTGCCATGACCCAACAGATGAAACACAAATAGTGACTCCCATCCCCCCACCCCCTCCCCTCCTCACTGAGACCCCCCTCATCCCCCTTCCACCCTGCCCCCCCCAACCACCCACCACATGAGGCAAAGAGACCAGGGTCCCTGGTGATGGAGAGCTAGACCATACCCCCTTCCTCCCAGCTAACCCTCCCTTCTATGAAATATCCAGAACAAAGAATGCTGCACACCCCCGTCTGAAATCCTAAAACCTACAATCACCACACCTTTTCCTGCAACTTCAACTACAGCTACAATGATAACATAAATTCTTTAGCTAGCACTTCAGACTGAAAAAAGTGCGCTTGCCCCTGAGATACCACCTTCAATTTAGCAGGGTTGAGCAAAAAAACCTGCACCCCTTTTGCTTGGAACTGAGGTATTAATTGGTGCAATTGCCACCTTTTCTCGACAGTCGCCTGACAAAAATCTGGCCGGACAAAAAAGTCGCAGCCCTTGCCCACCCTTTTTCGGTCAGGTCTGGCCAAGTCATATAATGCCTCACGAGCCAAAAAATTGTTAAGACAAATCAAGATAGCCCGTGGCCGATTGTCGGCTTTCCCCCCTTTTTTCCGTGGGTTGAAAGGGAATCGGTGGGCCCTCTGCAATTCAGTTTTCCAATCCCAATGTTTGAGCTCTGGGAATGCCTCTTCAAAAAGTTCTATAACAAACTGATGGGCATCCGTGCCCTCCTTTCCCTCGGGTATACCCAAGACTCGTAGATTATTTCTCCTTGACCGATTTTCCAGGTCGGTCAATTTCCACACTGTGTCATCTCTCAAGGCTTTCATCGACTCGGCCTGAGTTTTTGTGCCGTCAACTCATCTTCTAACAAGGAAATTCTGGTTTCGGCTTCGCCCATTCTCACCGCAAAATCAGAGCAGGTCTTTGCAATTCTACGTATGGAATTTTGAAGTTTACGACACGCACCTTGGGTACGTGAGCTTTCAGCTCTAGTCTCCTCACGATGGGCCATAATACTCTGATATACCGTAGTGAGTGTAATTTCTTCAGGTCCACTGGGGTTTACATGAGCCATTCCAGGGAGTATACCCCCATCCGGCGCTTTCTTTCCATCCAGATCTGGTGAGAAAGAATAATCCCATGTCATTGAGCCACCGGCAACCGGAATCCGCTCAGGGATAGTGGTTTGATCTTTTAATTTACGGACAGTCCCAAGATTATACGCTGTCTTTTCACTATCCTCTTCCCAATGCAAGCTGCTGATGTCGCTCTCTTCCTCGGCCCAGTCTTTACCACAGCTGTCGTCACCTGAGGAGTTAGAATGATCCGACATTGAGTAGAATTTGTCCATCAATTCCTCCTCTTTAGTTAATCCTGAGGCGGCGTAAACATCATGAGGTGTGTGCACGTTAATTTCCAAGCAGCCATCCCCTGAATCAGCATTATTCTGGCCAATACTGGTAAGTACTCCATCTCCCATAATGCATTGGTCTTGCTGTTGAAATGCTGTACCGTCAGTTGCCACCGGAGGGCTATCCTTAGACAGTAGAGTTTCTCGTCCTTCGGTCTGTCCGCTGCCACCAGACAGGCTGTCTTCCCTCCCGGGCTCACAAGCATCTCCCGACTCTACAGTCACGCTGGTTTCAGCGACAAGAGCATCCACATTCCGTGTGGCATCCACCAGAGATGTGGGGGGGTCTACAATACCAGGTAATGGTGGACCAGTTGTTGTAACGGGCACCCTTCCTCCAACCGCCGGGTCCCGCAGCGACCTGCTCTTCACGCTTTGAGCTTTAAAGAGAGCTGGGACCGTCTGCCACCCTCGAACAGAAACACTATTTTTCCTGCTTTGAGCCCCTCCCCAAATACTCCGGCCGGTGTTCCCACGGCAGATCGGGATGCTGCAGTCTCTTCCATCCTTCCAGCGCCGTCCACGATGGGCTTCCCTGGACTTCCTGAGCTTATTGGGGGCCCGCGAGCCTTGCTGCCCCTGGTAGACGCTTTCGGCGGCATCGGGAGGAGCGAAAAGGTGAATGGAGCAGGAGGAGGAATCCGAATAGATGTGTTTCCCCACGCCAGTCTAGAGGGCAATGGAACCCCCCACAGCCAAAGCCACGAGCGCCGAATCATTTAGTGGCGCAAGAAAATGTCAACTTGACTGCCGTGCAGCATAATTCTTAATCAGCAGCCAGAAGGGAAGATTAGCGGTGAAGAGGTTGCCTAGTCAGCTCACTCGGCCAGCAGTGCGGCCGCCATCTTGCCCCCTCCATCAGGCCATTTCAAAGATGTCGAGGCACACACTTTTGCCAACCTTGCCTTTAACGTCCCATTGATGTGCTCCACAATGCCTGATGCCTCTAACCTGTAACTACAATGCAGTCATAGGTCCAACTCAAGGCAGTCCACAACAGCTTCAGGATTTCGCGGTGGAACTGTGTTCCTCTATCCGACTTCAATGTAGTTGCAAATCCGAAATGAGGAATAGGCTCCCTCAACAATAAGTTTGCTACTGTGAGACTGTCACATATTATAGTTGGATAAGCTTCCACCCACCAAGAAAAGATGCACACAGCAACCAAAATGTATTTCAATCCATTACATACAGGCATCTCAACAAAGTCCAATTGGATCCGATTGAAAGGACCCCCTGACCTCCCAATGTGGTTCAAGGCAACCACAGTTTTCTTCCCATCATTCATCTGTTGACATGTAACACACCAATATTCACTGCTTCTGCAATCACATGAAACCACGGATTAAACCAAGTCTGCCTGAACAATCTCACCATTGCGTCTCTTCCTATGTGAGCTGCTCCATGAATTTGCCTCGCCATTGGCTTTAACAAACAATCCAGTAACACTGCCCTACCATCAGTTGAAACCCATATGTCATCTTCTCCCTTCTCACAACCTGCTCTGATCCAACCTGCTTGTTCCTGATCTGTTGCATCCATTTGTAAATGCCTAACTTCATCCCATGTGTCTGCAACAGCTAGCATCATGCTGAGTTCAGTCTTCTCTGTACTCTTGACAACATAGTCTCCATTAAAAATGCATGCTGTGTGGCACAAAAATGAGTAACTTCATCCGCATAGCAGTTTCCTGTAGTGACAAAATCATCTCCCTTCCCATGAGCATCACACTTTAAGACCGCCACTTCCTTTGGTAACTGCAATGCTTCCAACAGTTGTCTGACATATTCCCTGTTCCTAATGGGAGATCCTGATGACGTTAGGAACCCTCAATGCGACCATACCAGTGCAAAGTCATGAACTACACTGGAACCGTGCTGGCTATCGGTATAGATGGTGACTCGGATCTGCTCAGAGACAAGGCATGCACGGGTCAAAGCTATGAGCTCGGCCACCTGTGCGGAGTGTACCCCCTATAGACAAGCAGCTTGCACAACTCCAGAGATGGTAAGACAACATACACTACTCTCATATTACTTTAATTTTCTCTTAGGCATGAACCATCAACAAAAAGGACTTGTTCAAGCTCTGGAAATGGCTCATAGACAATGACAGGTCTTGGCTTGGTGCAAAGCACAGTAACATCCAAACAGTCATGGTCTTCACAATCTTCACCATCAGCACTTGGAACAGGTAACAAGGTAGCTGTATTTAACACAGAACAGTGCTTTAAGGTTACGTTTTCTGCTGCAAGCAGCACTTGTTCATATCCTGTCAACCTGTTATTAGTCAAATGCTGTGTTTTGGTCCTCGTCATCAGGAGTTCAACTGAGTGTGGTACATATACAGTAAGTGGATGACCCATCTCACAATGCTTTCACATCGTTCAATACTGACACCAGTTGCAGCAGCAGGTTTGAGACATCTGGGCAACGCTGAAGCTGCAGGATCTAATGTACCTGAGAAATAGGCCACTGGTCTAGGGGCACCTCCATGTATCTGGGTGAGTACAGAAAGAGCACAACCTTCCTTCTCATGGCAAAACAGCAAAAACGCTTTGTTATAATCAGGCATTCCTAAAGCTGGAGCATGACACAGGCACTATCTCAGCTCCAAGAAGGCAAGTAAGCAATCGCTATCCCAAGGTACCGGATCACTCACATCCTTGTGGGTCAGCATCTGCAAAGGTTTTGCCATCAAAGAGAAATTCGGGATCCATTGTCGGTAGTAGCCAACCATTCCCAATAACACTCTGACCTCTTTTTGGGTAGTGGGCGGATTCATTTTCATAATCGCCTCCACTCGTTCTGGTGGCACCTTCCTCTTGCCTTTCTCAATTCGATGACCCAAATACTGAACTTCAGTCAGACAGTACTGAAGTTTGCTCGGAGACACCTTATGCTCATTGTCAGCCAGGTTATTCATTAATGCGATAGTATCATCCCTACTAGCCTCCTGTGTCTCAGATGCAACAAGGACATCATCAATGTACTGGACTAGCACTGACTTTTGAGGCAAAACCAAGCTCTTGAGGTTGTTCTTCAAGACGTGATTGAAGATGGATGGATTTTCAGAATACCCTTGAGGGATACAAAACCATGTTAAGACACGATTTTCCATATAGAAATCAAATAAAAATTTGCTTCCCTCATGCAATGGGACGGAGAAAAATGCCCGACAAAGGTCAAGCACTGTGAACCAAACAGATTCACAAGGAATCTGGAATAGGATCACAGATGGATTCGGTACCACAGGACAACAAGGAATCAAGATGTTATTCACTTTCCTAAGGTACTGAAGTATGCAGTACTTTCTACTCGGTTTCTGCAATCCCATGATGAGCGAATTGCACGAACCTTCTATGATCTCCTTCAGTATGCCCTGCACAATCATGGACTCAATCACAGGTGTAATCCCTGCCACCGTTTCCGGGGTCAGGTTGTACTGAGGTGTTCTTGGAAATTCTGCATTAGGCTTAATCTGTATGCAGACTGGCACGACTCCTCAAATCAGTCCAATTTCCTCCCCCATGCAGTCCCATACCAATGGAGAGACGGTGTCTCTCAAATCCAGAGGCACATGAGCTTTACGGATTTGCATATGAAATTAAGACACATTCAATTAATATTCCTATCTACATGAGAAATGACACATTAATAAACACGTTTAATAAATGAAGGATTGTCAGTTGCGCAATACGAGCTCTTCACGTTAATGTTTTCCGCTAGTTACATTTACTTTGTTATAACAGAATTGAAACAGCAAGCCCAACCTGCACCCCAAGGAGCGCTGGCAACGCACCTCCCCACACAAAACCAAACCCCGACTAGAAGTCCAGATAGAAAACAAGCTGGGCCAGTATGCCCAGGAAAAGTGTGCACCTCCACTACCACCGCTGCTTCAAAGTGGCAGTCTCCAAGACCAATGTAACTTTTCGCAATGTGGAGAGCACCACCCAGATGCTGTTTGAAAAATTATTGTCCATCCAGTGTAAATGTCAACAATTGGTTTCTTTATTCTTCATTGTTGCTCATAAACCAACAGCCAACGCGTTTCGTCCATAAAAATGGACTTCATCAGGGCTTGAGTGAAAAAGGAAACTAGGTCATGTGTTCAGAAAATATATAAAGGGTAGTAAATAGAATAAGACCCCACCCGAACAGGGTCAAGCACAGATTGAAATCGTTCCTGAAAATAGAACCGATGGAGAGAGCCTGATCGAATAATTCAGGCTAAAAATATCCAATCCATCATACAAAAGTAAATAGCATTCAAATATAAGCGTTGGACCCTCCTAGATCCAGGGTCAGTGCACTATTTAACAGGCCAGTATGCCCGAGCGTGTAAAAATGAAGCCTCCCCGAATGTCGAGCCTGAAAGCCTGAAAGGCTCGACATTCGGGGAGGCTTCATTTTTACACGCTCGGGCATACTGGCCTGTTAAATAGTGCACTGACCCTGGATCTAGGAGGGTCCAACGCTTATATTTGAATGCTATTTACTTTTGTATGATGGATTGGATATTTTTAGCCTGAATTATTCGATCAGGCTCTTCCATCGGTTCTATTTTCAAGGAACGATTTCAATCTGTGCTTGACCCTGTTCGGGTGGGGTCTTATTCTATTTACGACCTTTTATATATTTTCTGAACACATGACCTAGTTTCCTTTTTCACTCAAGCCCTGATGAAGTCCATTTTTATGGACGAAACGCGTTGGCTGTTGGTTTATGGGCAACAATGAAGAATAAAGAAACCAATTGTTGACATTTACACTGGATGGACAATAATTTTTCAAACAGCATCTGGGTGGTGCTCTCCACATTGCGAAAAAGTTACATTTACTTTGTACCTTGATTCTTTGAGTTACTATTCAATGGCCTAAATACATCACATTTCCTGTGTTACAAATCAAAATTCTAATACTTCATGTTAACACGACAAAGGATTATATGAGGGTGCACTCTACATGTGTGATTATAATGCACCCCTACAAGTAAAATGAAATTTCCGCTAGATCACTACCTATTTTTGTTTTACATGGAAATTGGTATGTTTGACTTTTCTTTCTTTGATTGCAAAGTGAGGGGATGTTCAACGAAATTTGCAAACCTATAAATGAACTGTACAAATATTTTAAAATATATCAGTAAGTAAGAAAGCAAAAATGAAACCCTTTTTTGTAAACCTGAAGTGTGATGGAAACAAAGATTTTAATTGGATCAAAACAAATCAAGGCTAATTACTTGGTGATGATCAAATGACAAATATTCACTGAAAACCAATTACCACACATTATCGTTTGTGTGCTATGTAGTTTTATCAGGAACTGTGAATACCATTGAAGATGTATTGCCCATTTCAACTGAGAATATGCCGTCTGTAAATGGCACTGCGCTACCACATTATGCTTTATTAATATAGTTGCAACAGTGTGCGCCAAAACGAATTACCAGCTACTTAACACAGCCATATTGCTCTCTTCCTGAATGGGCGTGGCTCATTTACTTCTCTTCTTCCCTATGAGTTCAATGATGTAGCATCGAAGGCAGCACCCCCACTCTGGAAATTGTTTCAGCACTTCTGGTTGCCTCCTAAACATAGGTTTGGGCTGACCAGTAAGTTATAAGGGCCAGATGTACGACCATTCCGTTTTGTGGGTCACAAATTGCAATGTTTTGTGATTCACAATTTGCGACTCTCAAAACAGAATGTACTAATGTGTCTCAGAGACATTTAGCAATTCCCAATGGGGTCGCAAATGACCTGCCTCATCCATATTCATGAGGCAGGTCGCAATTTGTGACCCATTGGGAATGGCCAGCACTCACAGGAATGGTGGCCTGCTGGGGTCAGCAGACCACCATGTCTGTGACTGCTTTTTAAATAAAGCAGTTATTTTTGTTAAATGCATCCTGTTTTCCTTAAAGGAAAACGGGATGCATTTAAAAAAGAAAAATGAAACGTTTCTGCTTAATTTTTTAAGAGTAGCCAGTGGTCCGTGGGACCACTGCCTGCTCTTAAAAAACGTTTTCACTGCCACTCACAGAGGGGAAGGGGTCCCATGGGGACAGCTTTGTGTTTACGACAGGCTTACCACCTACTTCAGGTAGTTGGTAAACTGCGATTGTTTTGTGACCGCATTTGCGTGCATGGCCTTGCAACTCGCTATTAGGAAGGGACGCCCTTGGCACGCCCCTTCCTAATAGCAACTCGTAACCCCTATTTTGCGAGTCAGTAATAGGTTACTGACTCGCAAAATAGGGTTTGTACATGCTACAACCCTTTTTAGTGGTTGCAAACGGCCATAAGAACCTAAAATCATTGCGTCTTCTGATAACCATAGAGGAAAGTAAATGAGTCTGAAGACTTTTTATACCAGGCAGATTCCTAATTATGCAAATACTTTGTACTTCATCAATCGTTGCCAATGGAAACTGCATTACACCCTATGTAATAACAGAACCTTTGTGTACTTCTCACTTCTGAAACATGCATGTTTGTGCAACATTCATGTTTGGAAACTGACCGTTGCATCACTGGTCCTTGCAGCTTCAAGTTTCATGTACATTGGACTGATTTAAAGCCAGGCTTATGCGTCGGATGTCAAAATATGTTTTGTTTTAACCTTTAAAAGTAAGTAGGAGTTATCTTCTAAGCCATGGGACTGTGTGGAATCCCATTTTCTGTGTTTTTAGGTCTCGCCTAGCGACGCAGCACGAAGCGCTGTTGCTAGCGAGATCTATTGTTGTCGACTTTAGTTTGGAAGGGGGACAGGACATGTGCACGCGTATGGCAAGACAGGAGATGTGCACGCGTACGGCTCGCGGCGTTCTCAAAACTCCTGCTCGCACCATACGCGTGCACATCTCACGGCGCCCGGACAGGCCATGTGCACGCTCACGGCGTCTCTTTCAGACAGCCGATGTGCAGGTTACACAGCGATCTCCGCGACACTGACTACATCATTGGAATGGAGACCTGTGAGCTGGCTGCATGCCCTGCCGTGAGCGCAGAGCCCCCCCCCACCAATCTATTTCACGACGATTCAAGGCTACGGTGAGAGATCTCACACACACATCCCTGCTCGGACCGCCAAAGCCATGTTACCAGAATGAAGCCCCGAGCCTTGCCGGACACACCGGTGTGCAGCCGGTGCCTTAACCCACTGAGCCGTCCTTGGGGGCGTGCCTTTGACAACAGGGAAATGAGGTATTAAAACCGGTGGCTGACTGTCAATTAATTTCTGTGGCGGTGGAGTTCGCAAACTAACGCCTATTTAGTGTCACACAGGCGGATTCTAATACCCCCAACCCCCAGGCAAGTCCCACCTGCCTCGTCACTCCCCCCACGGCTCGGGCAGAGTCTGGGGACCCTGAGTCCGACCCCAGACCCTTCCGCCAGCTGCGCCACCCTCTCCTAGCCCGGGACCGAGCCTCGGACTTCTGCTCTGAGGCGCCATCACCTTCCGGTTCCGGAAGCAGTCACATAGACTGGAGTGAAGGGTAATCACCTCTTCCGAGACTCTATAAACCCTTCACAGACCTTCCTCAGATCTACATCGACAGAGCCTGGCCACAGCGGATCCCAGGAGTTACCCCACTGAAGGGACTGTGCGAGCGCCGCCCTACAGGCCTTGAGGTCGCAGGACTGATGGCTTGCTTGTCTTTGTAAATGTACCGCACGTGTCGAAAAAAGTTGAACCTCGTTTAATCGTAACTGGTGCTCATGTAAAGCGCTTCAATGCCCTTGGGTCGAGTTTGTGCTATGAAAACTGCAATAAATAAATACAAAATGGTTTGCTCTCAAATAGTGTCTAAAATTTCCACTCCGGGTGTAGGTCTTGAAAGACCACCTGGTCCCCCACTTGAAGTTGGGGTGCCACAAGCCTTTCGAGTTCTGTCAGTGTCTTTCTGCCATTGTGTCTTGGTGACTTCAAGGTGTACACTGTGCTGCATGGGTCCAGCTGGAACACTGCCCAGTATCTGTCACTTTAGCAGGGGGGTCATGGGCGACCAATGGGTAAAGCTGTGGGGCGTTACAACTGACTCTCAGGAAATAGTGTAACCACCAATCAGGATCTTCTCCTTGCTCCTCACCAATGCCGAGGGCTTTGTTTAACGTCCTCAAAACATTCCACCTCCCCATTGTCTTATGGCCACTACATCATTATTTTCCAGTACTTGATTCCTAGGCGGTCTCGGTAGCCCTTGAATTCAGTTTCCTGACTCTGGATGTCCGCTATCTGCCTTGATCTCTACCAGTAGCCCAAACATGGCACATGGTCTTTCTAACAAAGGGCGTACCTTCTGGAATACCATGGATGAGACAATTTCAACAACTGGGAACTAAGAATGCCCATCATCATTCAGCCATTGGAAAATTGCCGAAATCCATACTGATCCATACTGCTCCAAGGTGTTTGCCATGGCTCTTCCAACACAACGGGAGCTGGCCAGGCTGCCCCTCCTGTCACCTGGCAGGCATGGCAAGTTATTACTGTCTCAGCAACTAATCATCTATCCCTCGTAAACACAGCTTTTCCCTTAGACAGGCCTTAGTCTTGGCAACTTCTTGGTGCCCTTAGTGTGCGAGCTAAATGACCCGCTTTTACAGGGTTTGAAGCACTATGAGAAGTCATTCTCATAGGAGGCCACCTCCCCCCCACCCCTTTGGGCGTTACAATCCCCACCAGGCATTCGTTTTCTTTTTTTTGTTGTATATTTTTATTGAGAAGTACATGTCAGTTTATAAACAATACATTAAAACAACCAGCATTTGCAATGCAATAGGTCTCGCATTTACGCGAGTTTGAGCTATTGGCATTGTGAATGACAATGTCTTTTATTTATGTTTTGTTTTTTTAAACATAAATAAAAGGCATTGTCATTTACAATGCCAATAGCGTAAACTCTAGTAAATGCGAGACCTATTGCATTGCAAATGCTTGTTAATCTAGCAGGCGAGAGGCAGATAATTTCGCTGTGCCCCACGTTAGGTATTCGTCTTTAAAACCACTTGTCCATTCCTTGGACACTTTTATTGTGGACTTGGATGAAAAGTCAAATCGACCAATTCATGTTTTTCAATTGGTCCCCGTGTTTTAGAGAAGAAGCACATGTAGTGAGAAGTTGATTAGCAACCACTGACTACACAGTTCCCAAACGGCAATAAAAATAAAGAAAATGAAGAGAACATGAGAAAAAACTTACAACTAGTCTGTAACAATTACTTACTGCTTCAGAAGGTGTCAAAGCTCTTGAGTATGCTATGATGATGGGACAGCATGCACAGTTTATTACTTTTTGCTCCAAAAACAAATATGTGCCTTGTTTCTCGCTGTCCTTCTCTTTGAATAATAACATTTGATTTTGCTAGTGGTGTTTTCCTGATCTTCAATAAGAGGATGAGAAAGATTGTGATTATTTTATTATTGCTTCTTCTTGTAGAACCACTTGATAAAAGAATTGATTAAAGATGTGCAAAATCACATAACAACATTTTTCTAAAGAGAAATTAAACAAAATTACACTTTCATAGTGAAATGTGATTTGATAGCATCAAGCAAAATATTTTCTGTGCGAATTAGTCTCCACCTGGTATCTTGTAGGACAAACAAATCCATAAAATTGAACAATGCAAACGTTTGATAGATGTTGCGTAGTAAAAAATTCACCAGTGTAATTAAAATTTCACCCAGGCCTAGAACTGCTATGGACAGGGTATTCATTTCTTACTGCTTTTCCTTTGTAGAGGAGGGAGTCTCTGAATATGTCCCTGCTGTGGCAGGAGAAGTGGGAAAGCTCCTGGTTTTGTATTCATGGTGGTAAATGTGAGCTGCAAGACTTCTGCCCATACAATGTGACCATTAGTCTCACGTTCATGATCAGCAGGATAGTCGTTGGCCGGTACTTCACCAAAGGGAACTCTTCTGATGTTGAAACATAGCTATCCTTCAAAGGTACTAGATGTATTTTTGTCAACAATGCCACAACAATAAGCTCAATAAAAGCACACATATTTCTGGTTCGATAGGCTTGCAGAGATGAAAGTGTCATGTGCAAGATTTGACTACATATATTCCAGTCTGATAAAAACATGTAATCTGCCCTCTGCAGTTTTAATGGGACAGCAGTTTAACCAGATGTTGTGATCGTTGATTAAAAAATATGGCTTTAATATCTGAGTTGATATAACCCAAATGAAAGGGGGAAATGTTTACTTCCATGAGTGAAATCTCACATGATACATGTTTTGTACATAATACTTCCATATCCTAGTAGATACATGTAATTTCTGCTTTTTGTGCATTTGAGTAGATTAGTGTTTTTTAGTTTCCTGCCCGTAGATGTTTTGACATCCTGGCGGGAAACAAAACAACAACGAACTAACTCCACGTTTTCCTTGTTCCAGCACCTTTGTTCCTATCTTTTATGTTTATACAGGATATCTAAGCAGTCACTACATACATTATAATAAAATCTGGGGGCACAAGTGTATTATTATCATTCTGTCTTCAGACACTTCTCTACTGTGGCCCAACAGACACTTGATCTCAGCCATTTCTGACATGTAGGGGACATCAGGTAGCTATGTCATAGAACAGACAGGCTTAACTTGGAGGCAATGTGTAAAGTATTTATGGGATACTCAATCGTTATAAAATTAAAACACAGCACATGAAAAAAATCAAACTAATTTAGAAATATAGGGTATGTTTTAATAACTAAATTGTCACCAAAACAAAAATCCAATAAGTAGAACCAGAGTTATGAGGCTTTAAAGTTTATGGTTCAAAATAGACTCAAAAAGCTTCCTAAGAAAGAGGTCTCAGTGAAGCTGTTGAATTTCAGAAGGGAAAACGCTGAGCTGCGGAAATTTGAATATTGTTTCCTAAAAACGTCCCTCGATGGCCAAATACTTTTGTGTATTGAACCGGTAAAGATTTCTACCTTCGGACCTACTCACTTTTGTTTTGGAGCACTGATTCTTCCAGTGGGGCAAGGCTGCAGGCAGCAGCGGTTTCCTTCAAAGAGAGGAGGGACTGCGCCCTCCCTATTACTGCGCCACCAGCATCCGCACTGCGCATTTCTTTTAAAATGATAAGCAACAGCAGTAGCAATGTTACTTACCATTTTAAAACAAATGCGGAAGTGTGCCCAAGTCCTGCTGCCTGCCTGCGATGCTCCGAATCAGACACGAGCGTCACTGAGTCAGGCAGGACAGGCAGGCAGGTTTCCAGCAAAGTTGTGACACATGTGTCACATAAAATTCAATAAACAAACCTGGTTGACACTGAACTCCGTTCGGCCGTATTCCTGAGTTTACTACCCCCCTCCCTGCCCCTCCCCCGCCCCACCACCCCGCAGCACTCCCTCGAGGAGCCGCTACTGTTTGCTTGAGAGATCTCTGTTTTATCTAGTCCCATCCCAGTTTTAAATCATATCAGCACAGAGGGTTAATATGTCTCATGCAAATCAGATCATGTAATATGCAGATGACAGATTTTTATTTTATGTAGCTCGATAAGTGGGTTACTGCTTTTAACACAGAGAACATATTGTTATTTACAGTTCATAAATTGTAATCCTTCTACTATAGTACAGTGAACTATAAACGGCATGTGACTCTTACACCTTGTAACCCTCACTAACTTATGTAACACAACTTGTACATTGATTTACACACTCATGATTTATTGTCAATATATCTGTACATGTGATCTAAAATGCTCTGACACCCTCCATACGAATGAGTAGCACTATAAAAAGAAATAAAAACAAAATAGTGGTATTTAAATTATTTGTGTAAATACTGTAACAAGCCAGCGTATATGGCATAATTATAGTGCATGCATATCTCTTATATATAGGTACTGAACGAAGTCAAAAGCAAGCCTTTCTTGAAGTGATAGGCTGTGAGCCATTCTTTCCCCTCCATTGCATTCAATCAATCAATCATTATTTTTATAAAGTGCAACTACTCACCTGTAAGGGTCTCAAGGCTCTGAGTGGGGGGGCGAGGGGGATCTGCGGTTCAATCGAAGAGCCAGGTCTTGCGGTCCTTCCTGGATTGCGGCAGCAATGGTGATTGCCTGAGGTACAGAGGCAGGGAGTTCCAGGAGGTAGGAGAAGGATCTTCCTCCAGCAGTGGTCTTGCGGATCCGTGGGAAGGTGGCCAGGGCCATTTGGGCTGAGCGGAGATGTCTGGTGGGATTGAGGGTAGAAGGAGAAGTGGTGGTTGAGGTATCAGGTCCGGCGCTGTGGAGGGATTTGTATTTAACTAAAAGACAACGTCTCAACCGGTAATCATTTAGGGGGGCAGGTACTAGGAGAGTACCAATCACTCAGGGAATGGAAAGAAGGAAGACCACAAAAAGTTTCATTAGGAAGTAAATGTCTTTGTTGTAAGTAGTTATATCGGCACTACAATACTGTTTATGTGAAAGTAACCAGAACACACAATTGTGCACTGAATGTGCTAGTGATAGTGAACGGCGCAGTGACACAAAGGGGTGAAAAACAGCGAGAACGGCGCAGGGATTATATACAGAGATAGTGGTCAACGAAACGATAAGGATTATATACAATGAGGGTTTCTTCATTAAAGCTGTTTAAGTAGACCACAATGATGCCAAGTATACGCTGAATAGTCGACGGCGTTTCGACCTGCTAATTCCAGGTCATCATCAGGACAGGGTTACTTTATTCAAAGTATTGCTGTTCAACGGAAGTACAGGGCTATCCACGGACGAAGAGGAAATGAATTCGCAGGGTGCATGGGTTCTCGGAGATCGGACCGTCACTTCTACTGGCGTGGCTAGCGGTCCACAGGGAGTTCAAGTTGTGAATGTGGCAGAATCAGGAGTGGAATTGGAGTTACCGTGGTCCTGTGCAATCGGCGTGGCCAGTGGTCCATGGGGAGTTCAAATTGAGCATGCAGCAGAATCAGGAGTGGAATTGGATTTACCATGGTCCTGTGCAATCGGAGCGCAACGTAAGGAACAAATCCGGGGATGCATGCAGCTCGGTGAAGACGAGGTTAGCGCAGCAGACGGGAGAATGAAGCGCCACATACAGCAGCCGGGAGTGCGGGAATAAATTTAAGGAGGGATTTGTAGGCATGCGTGAAGAGCTTGAAGGTAATTCTTTTGTTGATAGGTAGCCAGTGAAGATCTCTCATGTTGCTGGTGATGTAGCTGTGGCATGGGATGTTCAGGATGAGTCTGGTGGAGGAGTCCTGGATGTTTTGCAGTTCCTTTTGGAGTTTCTGGGTGGTGCCAGCTAGAGTGCTGACAAGTGCATGGTTGAGGGTTTTCATTTACTTGATGGTTATCCACTTGAAGATCTTACAAAGTAGGAGGAGCATGTGGAAACAGGAGGACGAAATGGCATTGATTTGGTGGTTCATTTAGAGCGAGGAGTCCAGGAAGATGCCAAGGTTTCATACGTGGTCAGTGGGTGTGGGGGGGTTCCAAGTGCTGCGGGCCACCAGGAGTCGTCCCAGAAGTGGCGGTGGCAGCACTGGGGGGGTAGATCCCAGGATGAGGACTTAGGTCTTGTCTGAGTTAAGCTTGAGACAGCTGTCCTTCATCCAGGTGTCGACTGCCTTTTTCCAATTGTGGAAGTTGCTCTTGGCAGCTGTGGGTTCTTCTGTGAGGGAGAGAATCAGCTGGGTGTCGTTGATGTAGGAGATGATGGCTTTGTAGGAGAGTAGGATCTGCCTCTTATGTTGCCCCCACTTTTTTTCTGATGTTTACACTGGTTTCTGGCTATAGTCTGGCTGGGTCCCTGCTAATCAGGGCCCCAGCCTCTCTGTTCTCTCTAAACGACTTGGAGTGCACTCTAGGTGCACTAGTGATTGGATATTGTGGTTCCTTATGAGTCCCTAGTATATGGTACCTTAGGTGCTAAGGGCATAGGTACTTCACAGGCCTACCAGGGGCTGCAGCATGTATTATGCCACCCCTGGGAAGCAGACTAAATCTGACACCACAGGCCTGCTACTGCAGCCTGGGTGAGGAAGTGCTAGCACCCCTCACTGAGATATAGGCCCCCTATATCTCTCCTACACACACATATAAACCTATCAGTCACCCCTAAGGCAGGCCCTATCAATCCTGAGGGCAGGGTGCTTGGCTTCTATGTGAGGGGGGGCCTCTGCCTGAGCAGGGCCCCTCTGCAGCTCTCAGAGTCCATTCTCTGGTGCTGTTTGTGGATGTGGTTATATACTTTAACTATTATCCATTATCTTTCTTAGGCTCTGGAATGTGGATTTTGTGCTAATTATGTATATAAATAAAAATTGCTAGACTGAGGTTATGGTAGTGTCACTGTGACATTTTGTTGAGACAATAATTTCTTTCTTTCAGAAATATTATGAATTAAGGTGGTTCTCCTGAGGAAGGCAGTTTTTCTGCCGAAACGCGCGTTGAGACATCCTGGATACCACCCCACCCTCATTTTATTTAAAACACTGCATTTATTAATTGTACTGTAATGTGGTTTGTCAGACTATGAATCAATTAATTACGCTGACGCCACACATAACACTATACAGTGAGGTAGTTTTGAATGCATGGATGAATGATTACTGCCTTTAGGATGCAATATAGTTTCAGTAAAATGTATATGTTATTTAGAAATGTGTTTTATGTATTCATTCTATAATAAATATTTTTTTATTTTTCTAACACCTGTGTCACTACCATCATTATCGATTTAACCATGCTCTAGCTTTGTATTTTTGAAGTAGCCCTAGAAAATTTACAGTATGTGGATGTGGTTAAACCATATACTTTTAAGTGCATTATATCCTCGCGGTAAAATGCTAACTTTGGAATGGCTGCATCGAAACATGTCGTGTTTGGTGTCAAACATCTTGGAATACTACCCCCCCGCCAGTCCTGGCAGCGGGGGTAGCATTCCACCCTTCTAGAGGGATAGACATGTACCTACTGTGGACACGCGGTAGAATCCTGCAGAGCCCTGGCATCACAAAATGGATGCCACCAGTCACAGACACTGGGCTGCCCTCCTGCTGATGACCAACACTCGCAGTGGAGGAAGCCCAACAATAGATATCCTGTCCCAAGAGGGTGTGACCACCTTCCAGACAGGGTTTAGTGTATTGGGGCTGGGTGGGTGCACTCTTAGAGTGCTTTGAAGTCCTGCACTGGGGGAGCAGAAGGCTCCTCTGTGCATACCCCAGTTCAAACCGGCTCAGGGGCTACCTGCCCCTGCTCTGGCGCGAAACTGGCAAAGGGAAGTGGGTGTAGCCACCCACTCCCCTGACCCTCCCATAGGTAGGGTCATAGAGCTAGTCCCTCCCTTTCTTTTAGTATAAGAGGGGGAACCTGTGCATTGCACCCTAGATTTCCCAGGACGACGCTCTGAAGACGAATCCTGGACCTTTGATGTTCCACTACCTTTGGAAGACTGAAGAATCTCCCTTGGAGTCAAGGAGTGACTCCCCTGCTTGGCAGGCACCAAAAACTACAAACGACGGTTGCAAACTACACCACTCCCGCCGGAGTCCGAAGTCACTGCAGCCCAAGAAGTGGATTTCCTGACTTCTCATAGGCCATCGTGAGTGCCCAGTGAAGCTGAGGCCAGTGGACCCCAAGAGTGACAAGGAACCATGACCCCTGTGTACCGTGCACTATTGTCGAGTGCAACCCCTTCACAACATTCCACGAACTTGTGCTTTGGACCACGTATGGACCTAGCCTCCAGCAGGAATCCCTCTGAAGATCAGAGGCCTACCATGTCCTGAGTGACCATGAGCCCCTGTGAGCGAATCCTCCCGAGGCGTCTTTGCGATCCCTTGCCAGCCGGCTTGTGGGTCCCCAGAATACTTTCTAAAAGAAACCAAAGGGCTCCCCTGGTTGCTCCAGGCCTTCCCTGACTTACCCTCACTGGGTGAGTCCCCCAGACCTTGCTGGTCTGCGCCATTGCCTCTTCGCACTTTCCCCAAGACTTGCTGTTACCAAGGCTTGTTGGCTCCGATCGAGTCGCCGACACAACAGTAAGCTGCAGACATCGTGTGACATGCTGAATCCAGCTCCTGGTTGTCATCGACACCTCCTGGACCTTGTGGCTGAAGAATCAAGGCACCTGCGAACGACCTGAATCTTGCGACGACGGTGGGCATCCATCTTCCTTGCCAAGTGACTTTGAACACTGTCCCCTCTGCTTTCAGGTCTTCCATCTTCCGAATCCAGGCTTGGATTCCTCCGGACACTTCTCCTGTTGCCGCAAGCAGCAAGTCTTCACTGGCTCCCATTGAAAATGACGCCGCGACCCGACACCAAAGAACACCTATGCACCCGGCTCCCCTGGGTGAGGTAACTTCAGCACTACGGTGCTCCTGTGGGTGTGAGCCCTAGAACTACTTACCTTGTAAGTGACTTGCTTGTAGCTTCCCTAGAAGTGTCCTAAAACTCTTCTTTTCTAAGTGCGACAATTGCGCTGACTCGTACAGGGTTCGCGTCTGTGTTAGACACACCGCGTCCATCTCCTTTGTAACACTACCTAGAACTGTGTCCTTCGACTCGTACTGAGTCCGATCGGTGTTCGCCTCGAACACACAAGGGGCCTGTAACATCGAGACCTCCATTGCACTGACTCCACAAGGTTCGCGTCTGTGTTAGACACAGCGCGTCCATCTCCCTTGCAACTCAATCTGTAACCGCGTCCTTCGACTCGTACAAGGACCGATCGGTGTGTTCGCCTCGAACACGCAAGGGACCTTTAACATTGAAATCTCAATCGCGTCTGTGCGCATAGACTCGTACAGGACTCGCACCGGTGCCAGGACACCGCGTCCGTCCCCTGTGGGTCTCCTACAACTACCTGGGGTGGTTCTTGGGGGTCCCTCGATTCTAGATGCCCTAGATCTAGGTCTAGCCAAACTAAGATTGTGATATTCGATTGTGCTAAACTTATTTTGATAACATTTGACGTGTACATATGTTCCTGACTTCTAATCTCATAAAGAGATTAGTAGAGAGTGTTTATTAATAAATACATATATATTTGATATATATACCTGTGTGGTGTCTTTTCATTTGGTGATTCAAGAGATTGTGTGGTAAAACAAGCTGCTTTACATTCCTTCAAGACTTAGCCTGAAGGCTGCTCTCCACAGCTACCACTAGGATAGCTTTCTATAAAGGTTGTCTTAAACCTATCTACCATAAGAGTCGAATTGTTCTGGTGCAAGGTGTCCACTTTAATTAGTGAACAGCATATACCAGGCTAACTTCTCACATTGGTGGGCAGCGTGTGGGATTCCAGCTGAATGTTGTTTTACCAGAAAATCTCTATTTGAATTACTAACTGAAAACCACTGTAGGTACTCAAGGTACATATAAAGTCAAGGTTAGTATCAATAAGTTCTACTGAACTTAGAGCTGTGTGCCAAAGGGATAGCACACCCTTTCTACAGCTCAAGCTAGTATCAGTAGGCCACAAACTAGTGTAGGTAGTACAACACTGCACAACACTAGAATGTCCTTAAAGGGTGGAACCAGTGGATCCACTCAGCCTCAGTATAAGGACATGGCTTTCTCTGACTTGAGAGCCATGTGTGTTGAAAGACACCTGAAGCTAGGACAGAGTCCCTCCACCCTACACCTGATAGATCTGCTGACAGCAGATGATCTTAGATTGGCTCTAGGAGCTAATGGGTCTGAATCAGGGGGTGGGTCAATTACAGTATCTGGGTCAGATGATGAAAATCAGAATGACCAAGACTCTGTGATTGAAGGGCCAGGCTCCAAGGGGCCTGAAAAGGACAGAGGAATTCTCCCTAAGAGAGCTGACAGAGTGGAGGAGAGGCATAGGTCCCCTTCCAGGGAATCTGACCACTCTTATCACTCTGGCAGAGAATTTGTCCACCAGAGGAACTCATACTTTCCCATAAGAGAGACCTCCTCTGAAAGAATGTGCAAACTGCTGCAGTATGAGGAAGCAAGAGTTGCCCTCAGAACCAAGCAGTTGGCACTGGATAGAGAAGTCCTGGAGATCCAGAGAGCTTCTAGAAGAGAGGGGTTAGAACCCCTTGGTGGCAGCAACAGTGTCCCTAGAGGCAGAGAATCTATTCCAGACCATAGGAACCTGAGCAAGGTTGTTCCTCCCTACCAGAGTGGGGATGATATCCACAAGTGGATAACTGCTATGGAGAGGGCCTGTAGAGTACAGCAGGTCCCCCAAAAGCAGTGGGCAGCAATCTTGTGGCTCTCCTTTTCAGACAAAGGTAGAGACAAGCTCCTCACTGTTAGAGAAGAGGATGCTGATGATTATGAAGTCCTGAAGAGTGCACTGATAGATGGGTTTGGCTTAACCACTGAGCAGTACAGGTTGAAGTTCAGAGACACCCAGAAGGCACAGACTCAGGACTGGACTGACTTTGTAGATTGTGCAACCAAGGCTCTGGAGGGTTGGCTGGTTGGCAGTAGGGTTACTGATTTCAAGGGATTGTATAATCTGATGATGAGAGAACAGATCCTTAATAATTGCCAGAACCAGTTGTTGCATCAATACCTGGTGGACTCAGATCTGACCTCTCCCCAAGAATTGGGAAAGAAGGCAGACAAATGGGTCAGAACCAGGGTGAGGCAGAAACCCCAGAACCAAGGGGGTGACACCAAGAAGCAAGATCCTAAGGGCTCTGAGAAAGGTGGGGATAAGTCAAAAGACCAGAAGTCTTCACAAGGGCCCCACAAATCTGCATCTGGTGGGGAGTCACAATCCAACAAGGGAAAAGGCCAAAAGAAGCCCTGGTGCAAATTCTGTAAACAGACTTCTGATTGTAACAAGTCCAAAGACCAAACCACCACCACTCCTGCCCCTAAGGCAACTGTTCCCCCTAGCTCAGCTACTGGTGGAGGTGGTACTAAGAATAAGGGTGTAGTAGGGTTGACCCTGGGTTCTGAAGTGGACTCTGACCTAGTCAGAGTGCCCACTCAGGCAATGCTGATTTGTGAGGGAGACCTTAATATGTCCTTCCTAGTAAGTCCCAGTAATCTGGACAAATACAAACAGCAGCCTGTAATAAATGGCAAACAGGCTTTGGCATTTAGGGACACAGGTGCTAGTGTCACCATGGTGGCAGAGGATCTTGTGGACCCTGGACAGATCATCCTGGGCGAAATGTACCAGGTGACCAATGCAAGCAATGTCAGGACCAACCATAGTCTGGCAGTTGTGAATTTCTCCTGAGGAGGGGTAACTGGCCTCAAGAAGGTTGTAGTCAGTGCAGACCTCCCTGTCGAATGTCTATTGGGCAATGATATAGAGACTTCAGCCTGGTCTGAAGTAGAGTTATGGACTCATGCTGAGATGTTGGGCATCCCTGCAGAGGTATTTGCTGTGACCAGGTCACAAGCAAGAATGCATAACACTGAACCAGCTCTGGATCCTGGAACAATGGACCAGATGCTTCCCAAGAGGAGGAGCAGTAGGGTAAAGGCAGTGCCTTCCCCTCTGTCTCAGATCACAGATTCACCCCCAGAGGGAGGTGAAGCAGATCCTGAAGAAGGAACTGCCCCAGAGGGACTTGAGCCTGATCAGGTTGAGTTCTTGGGGGCAGGGGGCCCTTCTAGGGAAGATCTGAGTAAGGAGCAACAGTGCTGCCCCTCTCTTGAACCCCTCAGACAGCAGGCTGCTGCTGAGGCTGCTGGGAAGTGCTAGTGGGTCCCATAAAGTTTATTGGGATGAGGGACTCCTATATTCTGAGGGTAGAGATCCAGCCCCTGGAGCCACCAGGAGGATGGTAATACCTCAGAAGTTTAGGGGGTTCCTCTTGACCCTAGCACATGACATCCCTTTAGCAGGACACTTGGGCCAAAACAAGACCTGGGACAGGCTTGTTCCACATTTTCATTGGCCACGTATGTCAGGGGACACAAAGGAGTTTTGTCGCTCCTGTGTCACATGCCAAGCCAGTGGTAAGGCAGGTGGCACAACAAATGCCCCCCTGATACCACTACCTGTGGTGGGGGTACCCTTTGAAAGGGTAGGGATTGACATTGTTGGTCCCCTTGACCCTCAAACTGCATCTGGGCACAGGTTTATCCTGGTGGTAGTGGATCATGCCACCAGGTACCCAGAAGCAATTCCCCTGAGGACCACCACAGCCCCTGTGGTGGCAAGAGGCCTCATTGGAGTTTTCTCCAGAGTGGGTTTTCCAAAGGAGGTCATTTCTGACAGAGGTACCAACTTCATGTCAGGATATCTGAAAGCAATGTGGAAGGAGTGTGGTGTGACTTATAAGTTCACCACCCCTATCACCCACAATGCAATGGTTTAGTTGAACGTTTCAACAAAACCTTGAAAGGAATGATTAAAGGACTCCCAGAGAAGCTTAGGCGGAAATGGGACCTTCTTCTTCCTTGCCTGTTGTTTGCATACAGAGAGGTTCCACAGAAGGGGGTTGGTTACAGCCCATTTGAGATTCTGTTTGGGCATCCTGTGAGAGGTCCATTGTGTTTGGTAAAAGAGGGCTGGGAGTTACCTCTCAAGCCCCCCAAACAAGATGTGATGGACTATGTACTTGGTCTCCGCTCCCGGATGGCTGAGTACATGAAAAAGGCAACCAAAAACCTGGAGGCCAGCCAAGAATTACAAAAAGCTTGGCATGACCAAAGGCTGTACTGACTGTATACCAGCCAGGACAGAAGGTGTGGGTGTTGGAGCCTGTGGCCCCAGCAGCCCTCCAAGACAAGTGGAGTGGCCCCCATACAATAGTTGAACAGAAGGGAGAGGTCACCTATCTGGTGAATCTGGGAACTCCCAGGAGCCCCCTGAGGGTGCTCCATGTCAACAGATTGAAGCCATATGTTGACAGGGCTGACATGGGCTTGCTCATGGCAACTGATGAGGACCAGGAGGAGGAGAGTGACCCTCTCCCTGACCTGCTCTCTCAGAACCCTGATGATGGGTCAGTAGATGGTGTTGCTTTGGCAAGCAGCCTCACTGACCATCAGCAAACTGAGTGCAGACAAGTTCTGCAACAGTATAGACATATGTTTAGCCTGACCCCTAGTCAGACTTCCTGGTGTACCCATAAGGTGGACACTGGAGACAGTCTGCCTGTCAAGAATAAAATCTACAGGCAACCTGACCATGTCAGGGACTGTATCAGGACTGAAGTCCAGAAAATGTTGGATCTAGGTGTAATTGAGCCTTCAGATAGCCCTTGGGCTAGCCCAGTAGTCCTGGTACCCAAGCCTCATACCCAGGGTGGTAAGAAAGAAATGAGGTTTTGTGTAGACTACATAGGCCTCAATGCAGTCACTAGGACTGATGCCTATCCCATACCAAGGGCAGATGAGCTGATTGATACTTTGGCCTCAGCCAAGTATCTAAGCACGTTTGACCTGACAGCTGGCTACTGGCAGATCAGGTTAGCTGATGATGCAAAAGCCAAAACAGCATTTTCGACCCCTGGTGGGCACTACCACTTCGTGGTGATGCCCTTTGGATTGAAAAATGCACCTGCCACTTTTCAGAGGTTGGTGAATAAAGTTCTGACAGGGATGGAAACTTATTGCTCAGCTTATCTAGATGATATTGCTGTCTTTAGTTCCTCCTGGCAGGATCACCTGGTCCACCTCAGGAATGTTTTGGAGGCCCTGCAGAAAGCAGGCCTCACTATCAAGGCCACTAAGTGCCAGATAGGGCAGAGTCAGGTTGTATACCTGGGCCACCTTGTGGGTGGAGGCTAGGTTCAGCCTTTACAGAGCAAAATCCAAACCATAATGGAATGGGTTGCTCCAACCACCCAGACACAGGTGAGAGCCTTCTTAGGCCTGACTGGGTACTATAGGAGGTTTGTCAAGGGATATGGACCTATAGTGACCCCCTTGAATGATCTGACCTCAAAGAAAATGCCAAAAAAGGTTCAGTGGACAGCTAGCTGTCAAAAGGCATTTGAAGACCTAAAGCAGGCCTTGTGCACTGCCCCCATCTTACAGAGTCCAGATTACACCAAAACGTTAATTGTCCAAACAGATGCTTCTGAGCTGGGTGTGGGAGCTGTACTGTCTCAACTGAATGATGAAGGTCAAGACCAGCCAGTAGCTTTTATTAGCAGAAGGCTGACCCCTAGAGAGAAACGTTGGTCAGCTATAGAGAGGAGGCCTTTGCTGTGGTGTGGGCCCTGAAGAAGCTGAGGCCATACTTGTTTGGCACTCACTTCATAGTTCAGACTGACCACAAGCCCCTCCTATGGCTTAAACAGATGAAAGGTGAAAACCCAAAACTTTTGAGGTGGTCCATTTCCCTACAGGGGATGGACTATACAGTGGAACATAGACCTGGGACCCAACATGCCAATGCAGATGGACTCTCAAGGTATTTCCACTTTGAACACGAAGACTCAACTGGTCAAGGTTAGTTTAGTGTCCCTGCGTTTGGGGGGGGGGGTTGTGTAGGAGAGTAGGATCTGCCTCTTATGTTGCCCCCACTTTTTTTCTGATCTTTACACTGGTTTCTGGCTATAGTCTGGCTGGGTCCCTGCTAATCAGGGCCCCAGCCTCTCTGTTCTCTCTAAACGACTTGGAGTGCACTCTAGGTGCACTAGTGATTGGATACTGTGGTTCCTTATGAGTCCCTAGTATATGGTACCTTAGGTGCTAAGGGCATAGGTACTTCACAGGCCTACCAGGGGCTGCAGCATGTATTATGCCACCCCTGGGAAGCAGACTAAATCTGACACCACAGGCCTGCTACTGCAGCCTGGGTGAGGAAGTGCTAGCACCCCTCACTGAGATATAGGTCCTCTATATCTCTCCTACACACACATATAAACCTATCAGTCACCCCTAAGGCAGGCCCTATCAATCCTGAGGGCAGGGTGCTTGGCTTCTATGTGAGGGGGTGCCTCTGCCTGAGCTCCTCTGCAGCTCTCAGAGTCCATTCTCTGGTGCTGTTTGTGGATGCGGTTAAACCATATACTTTTAAGTGCATTATATCCTCGCGGTAAAATGCTAACTTTGGAATGGCTGCATCGAAACATGTCGTGTTTGGTGTCAAACATCTTGGAATACTACCCCCCCCCGCCAGTGCTGGCGGCGGGGGTAGCATTCCACCCTTCTAGAGGGATAGACATGTACCTACTGTGGACACGCGGTAGAATCCTGCAGAGCCCTGGCATCACAAAATGGATGCCACCAGTCACAGACACTGGGCTGCCCTCCTGCTGATGACCAACACACGCAGTGGAGGAAGCCCAACAATAGATATCCTGTCCCAAGAGGGTGTGACCACCTTCCAGACAGGGTTTAGTGTATTGGGGCTGGGTGGGTGCACTCTTAGAGTGCTTTGAAGTCCTGCACTGGGGGAGCAGAAGGCTCCTCTGTGCATACCCCAGTTCAAACCGGCTCAGTGGCTACCTGCCCCTGCTCTGGTGCGAAACTGGACAAAGGGAAGTGGGTGTAGCCACCCACTCCCCTGACCCTCCCATAGGTAGGGTCATAGAGCTAGTCCCTCCCTTTCTTTTAGTATAAGAGGGGGAACCTGTGCATTGCACCCTAGATTTCCCTGGTCGACGCTCTGAAGATGAATCCCGGACCTTCGACGTTCCACTACCTTTGGAAGACTGAAGAATCTCCCTTGGAGTCAAGGAGTGACTCCCCTGCTTGGCAGGCACCAAAAACTACAAATGACGGTCGCAAACTACGCTGCTCCCGCCGGAGTCCGAAGTCCCTGTAGCCCAAGAAGTAGATTTCTTGACTTCCCAAAGGCCATCGTGAGTCCCCAGCGAAGCTGAGGCCAGTGGACCCCAAGAGTGATGAGGAACCGTGACCCCTGGGTACCGTGCACTATTGTCGAGTGAAACCCCTTCACAACGTTCCACGAACTTGTGCTTTGGACCACGTGTGATCCTAGCCTCCAGCAGGAATCTCTCCGAAGATCAGAGGCCTTCCTTGTCTCGAGTGACCGTGGGTCCCTGTGAGCAAATCCTCCCGAGGTGTCTTTGCGATCCATTGCCAGCCAGCTTGTGGGTCCCCAGAAGACTTTCTAAAAGAAACCAAAGGGCTCCCCTGGTTGCTCCAGGCCGGTCCTGACTTACCCTCGCTGGGTGAGTCCCCCAGACCTTGCTGGTCTGCACCATTGCCTCTTCGCACTTTCCCCAAGACTTGCTGTTACCAAGGCTTGTTGGCTCCGATCGAGTCGCCGACACCACAGTAAGCTGCAGACATCGTGGTACACGCCGACTTCAGCTCCTGGTCATTGTCGACACCTCCTGGACCTCGTGGCTGAAGAGTCAAGGCACCCATGAACAACCTGAATCTTGCGACGACGGTGGGCATCCATCTTCCTTGCCCCGAGTCACTGCCAAGTGACTTTGAACACTGTCCCCTCTGCTTTCAGGTCTTCCATCTTCCGAATCCAGGCTTGGATTCCTCCGGACACTTCTCCTGTCGCCGCAAGCAGCAAGTCTTCACTGGCTCCCATTGAAAACGACGCCTCGACCCGACACCAAAGAACACCTATGCACCCGGCTCCCCTGGGTGAGGTAACTTCAGCACTACGGTGCTCCTGTGGGTGTGGGCCCTAGAACTACTTACCCTGTAAGTAACTTGCTTGTAGCTTCCCTAGAAGTGTCCTAAAACTCTTCTTTTCTAAGTGCGACAATTGCGCTGACTCGTACAGGGTTCGCGTCTGTGTTAGACACACCGCGTCCATCTCCTTTGTAACACTACGTAGAACTGTGTCCTTCGACTCGTACTGAGTCCGATCGGTGTTCGCCTCGAACACACAAGGGGCCTGTAACATCGAGACCTCCCTTGCACTGACTCGCACAAGGTTCGCGTCTGTGTTAGACACAGCGCGTCCATCTCCCTTGCAACTCAATCTGTAACCGCGTCCTTCGACTCGTACAAGGACCGATCGGTGTGTTCGCCTCGAACACGCAAGGGACCTTTAACATTGAAATCTCAATCGCGTCTGTGCGCATAGACTCGTACAGGACTCGCACCGGTGCCAGGACACCGCGTCCGTCCCCTGTGGGTCTCCTACAACTACCTGGGGTGGTTCTTGGGGGTCCTCGATTCTAGATGCCCTAGACCTAGGTCTAGCCAAACTAAGATTGTGATATTCGATTGTGCTAAACTTATTTTGATAACATTTGACGTGTACATATGTTCCTGACTTCTAATCTCATAAAGAGATTAGTAGAGAGTGTTTATTAATACATACATATATATTTGATATATATACCTGTGTGGTGTCTTTTCATTTGGTGATTCAAGAGATTGTGTGGTAAAACAAGCTGCTTTACATTCCTTCAAGACTTAGCCTGAAGGCTGCTCTCCACAGCTACCACTAGGATAGCTTTCTATAAAGGTTGTCTTAAACCTATCTACCATAAGAGTCGAATTGTTCTGGTGCAAGGTGTCCACTTTAATTAGTGAACAGCATATACCAGGCCAACTTCTCACAGGCTTCAAGTGAGGCCATGTAGATGTTGAAGAGGGTGAGGCTAAGGGAGGAGCCCTGAGGCAGTCTGCAGCTGATCTCTGTGGGTTTTGAGTTGAATGGTGGAAGTCTGACTCTCTGTGTTTGGCCGATGAAAAAGGAGTGGATCCATCCAAGACTTTGCTGCAGATGCCGACGTTGTGGAGTCTTGCAAAGAGGGTGTGGTAGGAAAGAGTGTTGAAAATGGCTGAGAGGTCCAAGAGGATGAGGGCAGCCATTTCGCCTCGTTCGAGGCATTTGCATCTAGGTGTGAGGCTACAGATGGCTCCAAGTCAGAATGCTGGAACAAAAAGAGGCCTGATGGCCCCTTAACTTTGGCCACTGTTATGGGCCCAGCTGAAATCTGATAAGCCCCCCCCACCGCCTGCACGCTGGAATGAAAGGAGACAAAGTGCTGGATTCTGAATGTGTCCCTGTTAGAAATTGGGACTCTGGTTGGCTAGGTTATACACCTAAGCCAGGCAGAACCCACCACTCTAGTCAGGTTAATTCAGATACACATGCAATATAACCACTCACAAAGAAGGGGGCCCCTGAGGTGGATATAAGGCAGAGCGAGCAGGGGAACAGTCAAAGAACAATCAGAACAAAACACTCTGCCTAAAGATTTCTTTATATAGTGCAATACGTCACTGATATATACAAAAAAGTCCTAGGTGTGCTACCTTTCACATTAATAGTACAAAAACCTTATATATTAGGGGTATCATATTGCTTTAATTTATTTAATCAACCGAGTATAAAAGACATAACAGATACAAAGGATTCACGAAATAGTACACACATCCTGAGCTGCACACGCACACACTTTCAAACAAACAAGCAGACACTGACTCATACGTACTCAGACATTCCATCCAATAACAATACAATACATTAAAATGTGCCAAACGCAGTCTTATGATACAAAACAGAGTTTACATCACATAAAGACATCAGTCAATATGGGGTACTACGGAGCATCCAGAGTTAATTGATTGTCGTTATACAGCACTGATATTGTCCATATTACAGTTGGTTCTCCAAGGAACAATTGCAAGAAAGGGGAGCACAATGGCTCCAGCGCCGATGCGCGTTTCGGTGTCAGACCCTCGTTCGGGTCACACCTTCTTCAGGGCGACAAATTTGTGTGCAGGGAAAGGAGACAAAAGTGCCTGGGTTACGATGCCAGGACAGTCGCCAGAGTCACAGAGAGATATATGATACATAAATTTATGGACATAGGCTTCAGGAGTGCAGTTAGCACGGTGGAATATATCCAAATGATAGTGGGCCCAGCTGTGTCTTCACAATGCCAGAAGCCTCCCCATACGGGAGAAATTTAGTCGATGCGAGGCAAGATGGAAAGGTCCCAGTGTAGTAAAGTTAAAAGCTTAAAGATAATGCAATTGGGTCAAAAGGGACCTCCGGCGAGGAACAACAGCGATCTCACAGCCGGGACGCCGGGAGCTCAACATGCAATATAACCTGTGCTCACCGTCTGGTAGCTTGGCGCAGAGCAGGCAGCTTATCAAAGAGCCAATATGTAAAGTATTTGTACAACACATAGTAAAGTAACACAGTGAAAGACACCACAAAAAAATTCCACACCAGTTGTAGAAAAATAGTCCATCTTTATCTAATTAAAAACAGGCCTAAACAACTAAAATCTAATCCGTTTTAAAGTTAATAGCTCATTCTCCTGGGAATCACAGTGCTCAAGAAAGATGCAGGTGCTCCCTTTATGGGTTTTACAGTAATCCTCAAATGAGCCCACCTGCCGTCTCTGCCTCGGAAAGGAGGAGATCGTAATGCAGCAGAGTACTTTCCCCCCTCAAGTGTCTTTGATGCAGTGGGGGTTAAAGTCAGGCCGCGCAGGCCCTCGGGATAGTACCTGGGGCTTGAAGTCACTGCTCCGGCTGTCAGCAGTCTTGCACATGGGGTCCTCATGGCAGGAAGACGAGGTGGGCTCCGGCATGGCCGCTGGAGTACAGGGAGGTCTATGGCCCCATACTGCTGTGTTGACAGGCCTGTCACACAAGGCTGTGTTGGTAGTGTAGAGTGTAGGATCTGCTTCACATGGGTACCCCCACTTTTTGCTGATGCTTCACTGTTTTTCGACTTTAGTCTGGCTGGGGCCCTGCTAATCAGAACCCCAGCCTAGCTGCTTCCTCTCTAAAATGGTTTCCATGTGCCTTAGGCACATCTCTGATTGGAATCTGGAGTGCCCTTATAAGTCCCTAGTATATGGTATACTATGTACCCAGGGCATAGGTACCTCAGAGGCCTACCAGGGGCTGCAGCATGTATTGTGCCACCCCTGGAAGGCCATCCAAAATGACACCACAGGTCTGCTACTGCAGCCTGGGTAAGGTGGTGCATGCACCCCTTACAGTGGTATGGGCTACCTATATCACTACCATTGCACACACATATAAACCTATAAGTCACTCCAATGGCAGGCCTTACCAATCCTGAAGGCAGAGTGCTTGGTTTTTATGTGAGAGGGTGCCCCTGCATGAGCAGAGCCCCTCTGCAGCGTTCGGAGTCCCTCCTCTGATGCTGTTTGTGGTACAGCCTGACCATATACTCTTAAGTGCATTATATCCTCGCGGTACAATGCTAACTTTGGACTGGCTGCACCAAAACATGTCGTGTTTGGTGTCAAACATCTTGGAATACTACCCCCCCACCAGTCCTGGCGGCGGGGGTAGCATTCCACCCTTCTAGAGGGAGAGACATGTACACACCGGGCTACGCGGTAACTTCTTTCCAGTGAGCTGGCATCACAAAATGGATGCCGCTGCCACAGACACGGGTCTGGCCTCCTGCTGCTGACTGAAACTCCGGCAGGGGAGGCCTGGACAATAGGTTTCCTGTCGAAGGGAGGTGTAACCACCTCCCCAGTCAGGATAGTGTGTATTGGGTCTGGGCGGGAGCACCCTCTGGTGCTTTGAAGTCCTGCACTGGGGGCACATTTGGTGTCCCTGTGCATATGCCAGTTCAAACCGGTTGCAGGGGCTACCTGCCCCTGCTCTGGCACGAAACTGGACAAAGGGAATGGGTGTAACCACCCCTCTTCCCTGAACCTCCCATAGGTGGGTCCCCAGAGTATGTCCAACCCCCTAACTTTGTATAAGTTTGGGACCCCAGTCCTTAGGACTTTAGATTAACCTGGACGAAACTCTGATGCCGAATCCTGGACCTTTGACGCTCTACTTTAAGATTAGAGGACTGAAGAATCTCCCTTGGGGTCAAGGAGTGACTCCCCTGCTTGGCAGGCATCTAAGAAGCAATTGTTCGGTCTGCATCGCTGAAGTTCCCGCCGGACGCCGAAGTCTTTGCATCACCAGATGTAGATTTCCAGACTTCCCTGAGGCTGCCCTGAGTCCCCAGCAAAGCTGAGGTCTGTAGCTCTCGTGGGTAACGTGGGACCGTGACCCCTGGACACTAAGTACTTTTGCAAGTGCATCCTCTTCCTGGTCTCCCACAAAGTTGTGCTTTGGCCTCCAAGTAGTCCCCGCCTCCAGCACCGACTGCACCGAAGATCACTGGCCTCCACTCCACGAGTGTCCTGTGAGCCAGCTCCAAGTGTGTCCACTCAAGGCTCCTTCGCGGTTGCTAGTCCGTTGGCTAGTGGGCCCTCCCGAAGGCAACTCTTCTTCTGCTTGGGCTTTCCTGGTTGCCCCAGAGGTGCCCTGACTTACCCTCACTGGGTGAGTCCCCCAGACCTTGCTGGTTTGCAACATCGTCCTTTCTTTGTTTCTACGAGACTTGCCGTTGCCAAGGCTTGTTGGGTCTAATCCAGTCGAAGACACCGCAGCAATCGACAGACGTTGTGGGACAGCTCGAATCCAGCTCCTGGTTGTCGTCGACGCCTCCTGGACCTCGTGGCTGAAGAGTCAAGATGACTGTCAACCTACCTGAAGCACCCGACATCGGTGGGCATCTGCTCATCGCCTTCCTGGTCACTGGCTAGTGACCCAGACTCTGTCCCCTCTGCTTTCAGGTTCTTCAGATCTTTGATCCACCCTTGGATCCACCCGAACACTTTCGACTTGGTCGCCAGCAGCACTTTGCAGCAGATCGCCATTGAAAACGACGACGAAACCCGACCCCGAAAGACACCTATGCACCCGGCTCCCCTGGGTGAGGTAACTTCGAGTACTCCGGTGCTCCCATGGGTATTGACTCTAGAACAGCCTAGTTCTAAAGGGGTTTGCTCCAAGTCCTCCTCTAAGTGTCCTTTTTCTTTAAAACTCCAACCGTGATATTCCCCTTAGAAGTCAACGGCGGCTCGCGGCTGTGTTCTTACACTGCACGCGTCCCCCGTGGGTCCCCTGTGTCACTACCTTGGGTGGTTCCTTGTGGTCCAAGCATTTCTACAGGCTCTAGGCCTTGTGTCTAGCTCAGTCGTGGTTCTTATACCACTTTATTGGTATATGGTTTGGTACGCCCCTAGGGCTCAAACGTGTATTTGTGCTATTACTGTTGATATTCGACTTGTAACTTATGTACTTCGAACTCTAGCCTCATAAAGAGACTAGAGGGGTGTGTTTAAGACTAAATACATATATTTTAAATATATACCTGGTGTGGTCCTCTTTCATTTGGTCACTCAAGAGATTATAGACTGGTAAAACAAGCTGCTTTACATTCCCTCAAGACTTAGCCTGAAGGCTGCTCTCCATAGCTACCACTAGGATAGCTTTCAATAAAGGTTGTCTTTAACCTATCTCCAATAAGGGGTTGTTTGGACTGGTGCAAGGTGCCCACTATAATTAGTGGACAGCATATACCAGGCCAACTTCTCACAGGTAGGAGGTACAAAGGCATGCAGGGCTGGGGTTCAGCCACAGTAGAGGCAGTCTTGTGAATCTTGTGCCCAAAAAGCCTGGAGAGAGTGCGCTCAGCTCTTTGTGGTTGCTAGGCAACCAGAATGCACCCACGACACTCAGTGCTCCCAGCTCTGACTGAGGGGAAAGGGCTACACCGTGGCGCTACGGTATCTTCAAAAACGGTAATCTCGAGTGTGACTAGTAGCAAAAGGTGATCAGGCGCCAACACAGCAGGCGCTAGACTGTGTGAGTGTGTCTGGTGGCGCAATAAAACATGCAAATACCCAGCAGCAGATGTTGGTTTGCCTGCAGTGCTCGGTCTGGGTACATGGAAGTCTTTTATGGCCCTGATTCTTACATAGCAGGAGGCAAGCCAACAAACCCTTGGAGTTTCTTGGGAACTTGGCGGATATAGAGGGCAGTTATCCCTCACTGCAGAGGTAGCAGGGAGCAGGCCAACACAGTTCAAAGAGTCAGTCGCTCCTGCAGCACAACGAATAGCAGGCAGCAGGCCAGCACAACAAAGCAAGTGACAAAGGGGCAGTCCCTCCTGGCAGCGTAGCTCTTCGTTGTTGCAGAGTCTTCTCCAGATACCAAAGTGAACTAACTTGGGGGTGTCAATGGTCCAGTACTTATACCAAAATGTGTCTTTGATGTGGGGGAAACAACAAAAGAGGCCTTTGATCCTTAAAAGATCCCTGCTCTTCCTTCCCTGGCTCCAGACACACTACAGGTGGTTATGCAGCTATTCGTGAGTGGACAAGCATAGCCCTATTCAGGTGTAGGTATCAGCCCCTCCCTCATATCACTTTTAATAAAGTCTTGTCAGTGAGGTGCTATAATATGACTTGATAATGTCAAAGCTTTCAAATGTTTAAAAGATACACTTTTTTAAATTTTGAATAGCGTTTACTTTCACATTTGCTGTCCTGTCAAGTACCACGCATCAGTGGTCAGACTAGTGCTGGTGTCCGCATCACAACACTAGAATTCATTATACATTCAAACTATAGCGCCCCTAGGCCCTGACCACCCTGCGTGCTGTATGAGTAGCTGCATTTAAGCAGTGAGCACGCTGGCAGTAAGTGCTCTGTGGAAAGCATGCAGTCTGTCCCACTTATTTTTTTGGCACAATCAAATTTCGGCACTGCCCGGAAAAATATAATCACCAATCCCTTGCCAAATTGGCAGCTGTCCTGAGTGTAAAACACTTTGTTCAGTGAGTGCAAGGTCATAAAAAAAATAATTACAGACCCAGCTGGCAGATAGTATCCCACGTAGATCCAAGGGGCGGCACTTTGCCTAAGGTTGTTTTACGGAAAGGCTCTGGAGTATAGGCTGCTTTGAGGGGGCAGTGGGCTAGGTGCAGAATGTTTTCAACCTAAGGCTCCGGTTGCTGGGAAATTATCACTGGCGTACCTGTCCCCTGGCTCTCCAGCCCCCTGAATGTAGCCGCTGTAAAACCTAAACTCACCATCCCTCCTCTAGTCACATGAGATGTTCCCATACCTCTGCTAACCACCCCAACAGGATTCTAGAGTTCGGGCCCAGCGCCACAGGCACTCACTGCAGTGTACACATACTCAAACATACACACACATTCATTCACATAGATTCATGTTTAAACATGTGCATGCACTTCTTCGCAGAAACATGCATCTCTACACAGAATTGCATACATCACTATGCTCGCAGAGACCCAGGAGCTCACTTGCACTCATGCACATTCCATTAAAAACCACCAGAATTTTTTATTTTAAATGTTTGTGTTTATTTGTTTTGTGTAAAACAGTATTGTACAGGAAGCACATTTGCTATAAACATTATATCAATGCAATGTAATTGTTGGTAATAATTCTCGTTTTATATCATTTAGCAAATGAGAAATTGGAGTTAAGACTGGTCATAATATAATCACATTCAAGATCAGTACTGAGAGATATCAAAAGAGGACACATGGTGGTTCCGGCTCTGCTGCAACAGGAACTTGATCGAAACGTAGCCTCCTGATCCTAGACCTCAGGCCACAAGGTAGAACATGCTTCTCTATTTACCGCAAACGTCCACATTCAGCTGTATATGGGTGCCAACTGTGTGGTCAATTGAGGAAGTGTCTTTAGGTGTGGAGGCCTGTTGGTTTATCTTACCAGTACAGTGCAGAGAGTATGAGGTTGTGGCAAGTTAAAATTTCAAGGGAATAATTTTGTGTTCTTCATTATTAACTATGACAATTCAAAAAATGTTGATTTTTAAACCTTTTAGTATTGTATGCACTCTTTCATTTATCTAACTGCAGCCTAATTATCCCTTACTATCTATAAATGCTTCCCAACCCTAAACCCTTAAAACCTCAAACTGCCCATAAATTCTACCCTTTCTTGATGCTTAAAAACATGTACTACTCTTTAATGCTACCCTGATTCATATTAGCCCACTACTACTCCTTAGTGCACCCTAAAATCCCCTAACTATCCATTAACGCTTGCTTTCCCTGAATTATAAAAATGCATTGCTAGTCTACCCCCCCTGCCCCCACCTCATTTTAAATGTCTACATTAGAAGGAGGATGCCCCTTACCCCTGCTCCTAGTAGTCTTACGTTTGCTCTATAATGCAGGACATTTTACCATGTTTTGAGCCACTACTTATTTTCATTCTATTATTTCAGTCAACAATATTTTTGACACAGATGTTTTTCAGTCTACTTTTTTCCCCACAATATTTTTACTGCACACAGAGTATGTTCAGTGAGTAGGATATATAAAATCTATCTAATGTGTTGTGTCAATGTGACTGCTGTCCATTTAGTAATAGGATAACTGATAGGACTAGCACTGTCTATAGGCTGTAATTATAGTCTGTCTTGTGTGTAAAATAGCTCCGTTCAAAAATCTGGAGAATTTCCAAATGGTCTAACTGCAATGTTACACTCTTAATTGGAAAAATATAAATTTATTTCGCTGTGCTTGGTACAGATGGGTACTGGATATATCAGAGATCTGCCTAGAACTATTTTAAAGGGTATTGCTCAATAAGAGCCTTATGCTTTTTAACCACATTTCAATACGTTTTATAATATTTTGCCATTAAAGTCAAGTCCAAATTTATAAGTACTTTGTTTTAGGTCTACTCCTAACATATAGTTATTTTATCCTTATAATAGTAATTCGAGGAGCCAATAATTTGAATACACGCTTTAAATTCTAGGTAGATCACTGAATTGACATGCTCAAGCTTTTCAACCATTAGTGAGTGTTGTGCATGCAATGGCACCTAGCCTCAAAGCTTACACCATATTTTAATTATTAACAGGATCCCAGTAGGAATTCTGCAAATAGTTACAAGGCTATACCGCTTGGAGGACAGCTGTATGTTCTGTTGCATTCCTGTCGGAATGAAGATGGATGACTAATTGCTGACTTGTGTATGCATGACAATTCATAATAGTGTTTATTAGGCATTTTGCGTTATATAGTATTTTTGTGTCATCATCCAAGGGAATATTTAAAAACAGGCTAGGTTTTCTATTTCCAGTCTGATCTATTGCTGGACACAATGAACACAGTTGACAGTTTACCCATAAACCCATTTTTGGGCTTGACACATGCAGATAAACTGCAAGTGAAAACATTAGGAGCTGATAAACCTGAAATTAAAATTGAGCAGTCTGCAAAAGATAGGGGGAAGGGTTACACACTTCGATTTACCAGAACATGGTATGATAGGATGGAATGGCTTACTGGTAGCACTTCTAAAAATGCTTTATTCTGTTTTCCTTGCTTTCTCTTTGGAGGTGAAGTTACCTTGACAAAAACAGGAGTTACTTACTGACCTAAAGCGTCTGGCAGAAAAAATAAAGAAACATGATTCCTGTAAATCCCATTTGACTAATATGTTGAAATTATCTATTTTTGGAAAATCGGACATTGTACAGCAATTGAATGAAGCATACCGTGTGGGAGTAAGAAAACATGATGCAGAAGTAGATTAAAAACAATAAATTTTAACAAAATTGATTGACTGGATTCATTTTTGTGGTGCCTTTGTGTTGGCATTACAAGGCCATGATGAAACTGAAGAGTATCTAAATCCTGGTGTGTTCAGGGGCCTAGTTGATTTTGTCTCCTGCATTGACAGTGCTATGGAAACACATTTAAAAACAGCCACAGTGTTTAAAGGCACTTCTAAAACTATTCAGAATGAATTGCTGGACTGTAGGTTCGAAATAATAAGAGAATATATTACACAGCAGTTGAGAAGCACTGATTAAGTGGCTATCCAAGCTAATGATACAACTGATGTCTCTACTAAGACTCAGTCAGTTCTGGTCTTTTGCTACATTGATGGAAATTGCAAGGTAGCTGAAAGATTTTATTGTTTCACACATCTAAAAGAGTCATCTGCAGAAACAATTGCCTCAGCCTTTCTTAATGAATTAAACATTGTTTCCCTGATTAATGTGCTAAAGAAAAAGTAATTGCTCAAAGCTAAGATGGTGCCAGCATCCTGTGTGGTGCAACTGGTGGGGTGCAAAAGAAAATCAGGGATGTGTACCCAAAGGCACATTATTTGTATTGCTATGCCCACCAACTTAACCTAATCATGAAAAAGGCTTCCTCCAAAATATCTAGAGTCAAAATTTTCTTTTTAGAGGTGGGTGATATAACAGCATTTTTTGCACGTTCCTTGAAAAGGACTGTTATTCTTGATCAAGTAGTTTGAAGAAGACTTCCAAGAGGGTCTGCAGTTCGCTGGAATTCTATATTCTAGCAATACACATAATTTATGAATACAGAGATGATCTTCTTGAATGCATGACAACCATTGCAATCAGTGGTGAATTTGAGTCCAATACTATATGTGAAGCTAAGGGATTTACTAGAACCTTAGAAGATAGGGAGTTTACATTCTTTCTGTTTCTTTTTCATAGTATAGTGCCCCACGTAGACATTTTATATAATCAATTGCAGAAGCAAGACATTGACACTGTGTTTGTCCAGAAAGCTACTACAGACTTTGTGACAAGCATCACCAAAGTACAGGAATCCATTGACAGTTTGGATTCTATACTGCCACAGGAATCTAAATTTGTAAACTGGAGACTGCAAATAAATGCCTTGACCCAAGAAGCAAAAGAAGTCTGAGACATTATTGCGGTCCATGGCAGAGAGTGCTTTGCATTCAAAAAGCATCTTGTAAGTGCAGCACTATTGCAAAGTGACCTTTTTGAAAGATATGCCAAATCTTCTCCAGCCGAGGCACTCGCAGAAACAGTAGAAGCCTATCCTATGCTAGACAAAGCCAGATTGCGTACAGAACTTTCAGTCCTGAATGGAAGACGTGGCTTTTGTCAGGCTACTGGTGGTGCCATGGCTTTATTTAGATTTTTGTGTGAAAAGAACTTACAGAAGTGTTTTTCTGAGACCATAAAGCTTTTAAGAGTTTTCATTACTACACCCATGACAACAGTAGAGTCTGAGCGATGTTTTTCCACCCTAAAGAGGGTAAAAAATGTTTGCGAAATACACTGATTCAAGCTAGACTTAATGCATTGGCCATGCTATCAATGGAAAAAGAGCTAATAAAGGAAATACCAGAATTCAACAAAAGAATAATCGAAAAGTTTGTTCACATTAAAGACTAATGAGCAAACTTTCTATATAAATAGAAAATAAGAATCTGATGTGTGATCATAGTTTCAGGTGTTTTTAGCTAGGTTTGTTTTGTTTGACAATATTAGGAAGTACTGTTGGCAACTTACTCATTCCATTTAATGTTCATACAACTCCTGTACAGTTGATATGTATTTATATATGTGGGTTTATGTATCTGTGAATTTATATATATTTGTTTTCATATTTTATTAATATTTAAAATATTTTTGTTGTTTGCATTTAAGAATATGTTGCTTTTGAGGGTATATTTCTTTAAATGAACAACATTTAGGGGCCGATTGTGATGCGGCCCGTAAAGGCTCTGACCGACGGTCGGAGCTTTCCTGGCCACATCATAATGGGCCGCTCGGTTTACTTTCTGACTGCTGCATTATGATGCTGGTGGTCGGAAAGCGAACAGGTAGTCATTCCGACTGGCTTACGAGGGCTCATGGAGCCTGTCCGCTAAGCGTAGCCGGCTCTTAATCTCAAAAGAGGGGGCCTTTCCTTCCTTGGGATTACGATGCACCGTTTCCAACATGGTTTCCATGCCGGCCTGTCCGACATGGAAAAAGCGTGTTTGGGGGCCCCCAGCAGGGCCTCCTTGTACCTGTGGCCTCCGGTTGGGGGCTGCGGGGGCCCCCCTGTTGATCCCTGCACCCCGTTGCAGGCACCTTGATGTGCCTGCCACGTGGTGCAGGGATGATCAACACCTCCCATTTCTCAACGGGAACTTGTGTTATGACCGGTTTACGGCTTTAACACAAGCTCCCATTGTGAAATGGGAGTATGCGACCGAACAGTGTTCGGTCGCATTGTAAGAAGGCGGGCGGGACCACTGACTCGAGGTCGGTCGGTCACAGGACCGAGACGGTCGTCCGCCCGACATCGTAATCAGGCTCGAGTTATTTTCATGATTTATTTTTATTTAACCGTTCTCTACTGTACTGACAGGCACAAGAGTCTGAAATTGGCATGCAAAGTATTTAAATATTATTATTATTTAAAATAAAATTGTGTTTAAAAATATATTGGTTTTGATATTTTTTTAAATCTATGTTAGAAATGGGGGTCTCTAGTTGGCAATGGTTTGCACCTTTATCCAAGTAGGGACCCTTCTTCCTAGTCAGGGTAAGGGGGATACACTTCTAAAATAAACCCTGCTCACCCCCTTGGTAGCTTGGCAACAGCTAACCAGAGTCTCAGTATCAAAAATAGTTCCAGGAGGACACCAGAAAACAGAAAAAGACAATATGTGGTCGCATAATAGTCTGCACTATACTAGTAGTGTACACCAATCACTGTATCTTAGGCACAAATGCAAGTCTAGATCCTCACCGCTGACCACCAATCTTAGAAATGGGGGTCTCTATTTGGCAATGGTTTGCACCTTTGTCCAAGTAGGGACCCTTCTTCCTAGTCAAGGTAAGGGGGATACACTTCTAACATAACCCCTGCTCACCCCCTTGGCAGCTTGGCACGAGCAGACAGGCTTATCTCAGAGGCAGTGTGTAAAGCATTTGTGCATGCATACAGTAACACAGTGAAAACACTACAAATGGACACCATTCCAGGTTACAAAAATAAGCAATTCTTTATCTAAACCAAACAAGACCGAAAATGACAAAAATCCACTATTCAGTTCTGAAAAATATGCAGTTTGCAAGAAAAACCATAAAATTGTAAAAATATTCACAAAACACAGTTCTTCAGAGTTTGTAGCTCCGTCTGGGGATACCACGATGCTGCAAAGAACAGAGTCTAACAGTTCCAGCTGACCACGTCAGTACGGGCCAGCTAAATCATTGACAGACTTGTGAACAGTACCTTTCTCTTTACGGCCGACATGTTGGTGCGAGTCGGTCAGGGCAACTGTCGCGGTTGTGTTGCAAAATGGAAGTGGCGCAGAGTGCGGTGCCCTCACGATGCGGTGCAGGCAGTGGCTCGGTGACACTTGTCCAGACGGCGTCCGGGAGACCAAGGCCTATGGTGCGGGATGCGACGGTGCTCGATGCGGTGCTGGCAGGTAGTGGTGCAGGCGATGGAGCCGGTCAATGTTCTGGTTGTGCAGCAATGGTGTCGCTGATGAGCAGGCAGGGTAAGGCGAGGCAGTGCGGAGTGCAGTGCCCACAGGATGCGGTGCAAGCAATGGCTCGGTGACAATCATCCAGACGGTGTCGTGAGAAAAAGGATGCGGTGCAAAGTGCGGTGGGGACTTCTGTGGTGCTTTCACGACACAAACCTGCAACAGACTCTATGACAGAGTTTGCTGCTCCTTTCTTCTGCGGCGACTGAAACCAGCTGTTCCAGAGATGGTGCCCAGAAGGATGGTGAGGTCTTTGCTGTTCCTGAGACCTCTTGAACAGGGGCCAAGCTCCACTTCAAGCCCTTGGAGACAATTTACAAGCAGGATACACACACAGACCTCTCCAGAAAACAGCCACTGCATGCAGGCCAACCCCAGACAGCAAACAGCAAAGGGGCAGTCCTTCACCTTCAGCTTTTCCCAGCTCTTCTCCTTGGCAGAGGTTCCTTTTGAATTCCAGAAGTAGTCTACAAGTCTGGGGTCTGGGCCCTATTTTTCATAGAACAAATTCCTTTCTTCTCTGGTGGCAGAGAAGCTCTTTGCCCAGCCAAAACCAGTTCTTTCTTCTCTGGTGCAGCTTCCTGGCAGGAGGTGGAGACATCATTGTCCAAAGCAGACCAGGCCCATTCAGGAATAAAAGAAAACTGTCTTTGGGGGCCCCCATGGTTGCGTGGGTGCCAAATGGAGGCCTAGGGGGCACCTATGGTGGCCCCCTGTTGATCCCTGCACCCGGTGGCAGGCACCTTGAGGTGCCTGCCACGGGTTGCAGGGATGAACTGCACCCCTACTCTTTTCCGTTTGGAATGCATGCTCTTATTGAAAGGTATAGGCATGTTTGGTCGCATCCTACTTGCAGGTCTGTAACTGATGACAGGAGGCCGTTCGGCTACAGTTCCTGACCGATGTCGGATGGACTCCGGTCCGTCCGACATCGGAATCAGGCCCTTAATTGTGAACAACTAAAATAAATACATGCTTTTTGTGAATAAAAATATTAACATTAAAAACTGACATGTCTCCTTTCTTATGTTTAATTTACATATAGTCTAGGAAAATACCATATAATAAACCATGAAAAATTACTATTCCAACTCCAAAACCAACTAAACTCAGGGAAAGTGCTGGATAATAAACCATAAAAAGTTACTATTCCAACTCCAAAACCAACTAAACTCAGGGAAAGTGCTGGATAATAACCCATAAAAAATTATTATTCAAACTCCAAAACCAACTAAACTCAGGAAAAGTGCTGGAAAATAAACCATTAAAGATTTACTATTACTAACTCCAAAACCAACTAAACTCAGGGAAAGTGCTGGATATAAGCCAAAAAAAGTATACAAATTTAAACATTTAACTCAAACATTTCCTAAAAATTGTTAAAAACATTTTTAAAAAAACAAAATTTTAAAACACCTACATATTATAAACTACAATTTTTCTAATTTTTTTAAAATTGTCAATCAAATTTGGATTTTTCTCTTCTTACAAAATTAAATACATTAAAAAATGTAATTCTAAATTTTCCAAATTTAAAAAATTAAAAATATTACTAATATTTTTAACCTTTGTAAAACAAATACAAAAAAATAATATATACATTAAAATAAACATATAATTTTACTAACATATACTTTTTTAAAGAATTTTTATATTACAAAAATATTTTTAGTAATTTTTATATAATTTAAATGAAAATCTTTATACCTGAAAAAAAACTTTCAAAATGTAAAACTTTTATTTTTTAATTTTTAATTTTATAAACTATTTAAATTTTTCAATAATATATATTTTTTTTATTTGAAAAAGTATTTTAAACCAATATTTTTACATTTCTCCCCAACCTCATCCCCTATAAATGCAACATCCTGCTCCTAAAATTCTACATAAAAATAAAAAAATAATTAACACTTTAAACAAATATTTTTAAATTACTCCCCACCCTTATTCCCTATAAACCCAACATCCCGCTCCTAAAAATAAGTGAAAATACAATAAAAACATACATTTTAACATTAAAAAATAAATTAAAACATATCAAATATTAAAAAAAGTATTTAAACATTAAAAAAACCAAAAAGAAATACAACTAGTCGATATTATTTACAACAATATTTTTGACACCGATATTTTCAAAATCGATATTTCTAAAATACACAAAAAACTACGGGGCATATTAGCAAGACCGGCGATAAAATTATCGCCGTTTTAGCGGCAGGAAATTGCCACTAAAACGGCGATAATGGACTTGCTAATATGCGTTATAGAATTCCAATAGAAGCCCAGGTTAGATGTCCTGCACATCTAGCCTGGGCTTCTATTGGAATTCTATAACGCATATTAGCAAGCCCATTATCGCCATTTTAGCGGCAGTTTCCTGCCGCTAAAACGGCGATAATTTTATCGCCGGTCTTGCTAATATGCCCCTACATTTTTAACAACGCAAAAACAAACCTCGATATTTTACACCATCGATTTTCTTGACTCGATATTTCTCCATTGATATTCTGTCTCTTCACCGTTTTCAGCATCGCGGTAGCCCCGGACGGAGCTACCGACTCTGAAGAACTGTGGGCCCAATTCACAGAACTAACTTAAGACAAAATCCTAAACTTACTCATTTTGGTATTCACAGAAGGCACTTACTCATTTTGGTATTCACAGAAGGCACTTACTCATTGATGAGTAAGTGCCTTCTGTGAATACCAAAATGAGTAACTTACTCATTTTGAGTAACTTACTCATTTTGAGTAACTTACTCATTTGGTATTCACAGAAGGCACTTACTCATCAATGAGTAAGTGCCTTCTGTGAATACCAAAATGAGTAAGTGCCTTCTGTGAATACCAAAATGAGTAAGTGCTCTTTGTGAATACCAAAATGGTAGTAAGTTTAGGATTTTGTCTTAAGTTAGTTCTGTGAATCGGGCCCTGTGTTTTGTGGATATTTCTACAATTCTATTGTTTTTCTTGCAAACTGCATATTTTTCAGAACAGTATTGTGTATTTTTGTCGTTTTTGGTCTTGTTTGGTTTAGATAAAGAATTGCCTTTTTTCTCAACTGGTGTGGTGTAAATTTGGAGTGTGTTCACTGTGTTACTGTGTGCATGCACAAATGCTTTACACACTGACTCTGAGATAAACCTGTCTGCTCGTGCCAAGCTACCAAGGGGGCGAACAGGGGTTATTTTTGAAGTGTATCCCCCTTACCCTGACTAGGAAGAAGGGTCCCTACTTGGACAAAAGTGCAAACCATTGCCAACTAGAGACCCCCATTTCTAACATTGGTGGTGAGAGATGAGGATCCGGACTTCCATTTGTGCCTTACATACAGTAATTGGTGAACACTACTAGTATAGTGCAGACCATTATACAACCACATATTGTCTTTTTCTGTTTTCTGGTGTCCTCCTGGAAGTATTTTTGATACTGAGAATCTGGTTAATTGTTGCACCTGTGAAGTCTTGACAAAATGGAACTAGACTTCTGGCACATGTTCATCTATATGATGAGGGAGCTACGTGTGTTCTGCAAGGAAAGGGGGCTGACTGTGAAGAGAAGATCGAGGGAGGATCTAAAGACAGCCCTATTTCGTTATGAGCTATCCTGCTGGAGGCTCACCCTACCAGATGAGTCTGAGGAGGAGGACTTCTCTGAAAGTGAAGGCGAAACAGAGAAAGATGAATGGCTTCTACCTTGTGAGCAGAGGCTGAAAGAGCTCAATGAGGAGCTCAAGATGGATGAGACGAGGAGGGCCTTAGCCCACCTAAGAGGGCCTTAGCTGGGCTGGAGGTGGAGTCCAGCTCCGATGGTGGCAACAAAAAGGTGTTATCTAGTGCTGAGGACATGCCTCAACCCCCCAAGTGGCTGTCTGAACAGAATACACATCCTCTGCCCTTGTCACTCCAAAGCCAGACAATCAATACACAAACCTAGCAGAGGCACACAGGATTGCTAAGCAAGAAAATACCTACTTTCTAGAAGTGGTATTTTCAAACACAGAATGTAAAAATCATCCTTACTAAAAGATGCATCTTTATATTCTGAGTTCAGGCATACTAAACTTTATCTTCCTATCTTGTCCCAATGGGAAGTTATATTTATAAGATGTTATAAATAAACTCCCATTCTATCCTATAGGACAGATAGCCTTTCAATAGTGAAAAACAAAGTTGGCAGTATTTCACTATCAGGACATGCCACACACATCAGGGCATGTCCTACCTTTCACATTCACACACCACACTCTGCCCATAGGGGTACCTTGGGCCTCCCTTAGGGGTGACTCACATATAAGAAAAGGGAAGGTTAGGGCCTGGCAAGTGGGTGCACTTGCCAGGTCGACATGGCAGTCTAAGACTGCACACAGACACTGCAGTGGCAGGTCTGAGACTCCTTTGAAAGGCTGCTTGTGTGGGTGGTACAATCAGTGCTGCAGGCACACTAGCAGAATTTGATTTACGGGCCCTGGGCACACACACTGCACTATACTAGGGACTTAGTGGTAAGTCAAATAAGCCAATCATGGAAACACCAATCCATATACACAACTTATAGGGAGAGCATATGCACTTTAGCACTGATCAGCAGTGGTAAAGTGCCCAGAGTCATAAAACCAACAAACACAGGGTCAAAAACAGGAGGCCCAAAAGCAAAAAGTCTGGGGATAAACCCACTGGACAAGGCAGGTCTAACAATGTACATTTATTTACTTTCATAATTGTTTTTTACTGTGCTGGCTGACAGGCACAAGGGCCTGAGGTTGGCATGCAAAATATTTAAATAGTTTTATTTTTAAAAAATTGTTGTTTGTGTTTACAAATATCTTATTGGTTTTTAAGGGATATTTCTTAAAATGTACGTTTATTTATTTTCATAATATATTTTTATGTAACCGTTATCTACTGTTCTGACAGGCCCAAGGTCCTGATAGTGGCATGCAAAGTATTTAAAAATAAAGTAAAACGTTTGATTTTTGAACATTTTTTCCTAGGCTGCTTATACATATAATGTTTTTGTTGTTTCTTTTAAAATAAATTAAGGATTTTTAATGGATATTTCATATATTTTAAGCAATGCATATTTGTCTCATTTCATAACTTATTTTTATTTAGTGATTTTCTAAGGTACTGGTGGACCGAAGGGCTTCAGAGTGATATAGAACTATTTAAAGTACAATATATACTTCATTTTATTTTTTGCATAATTGCCTGCCTCATAATTACAAAGCTTTTGCTGACTTCCTAAAAATTAAATGTTTGTTTCGAAAAGATATTTCCTATACGTGTAACTATTTAATATGCCATGAAGATTACTGGGCAATCAACAACGAATAGCTGATGCAGAAAAGGAAGTGGCCAGCCTGCATTACTAGCAGGAACAAAATTACAAGTGTGTTTCTTTGTGGACGTTTAAATATTTCAGAAAGTCCAAAATTAAATTTATAGGTGTTTACTAGGTGAGGTAATATTATTAAAATTAATATTGTATCCCTATGCTTTCCTATGAAACAACCAACCTTGCTACTGTGAAAATAGCTTTGAGTCGCTACTTTCTATATCAGGATTCTCCAAAGTCGGTCCTGGAGGGCTAGATCCATGCCAGATTTTTATTTTATTATTTAGATCAATGTAGTTATCTTAAAATCTGGCATGGATCCGACCCTCCAGTACCGACTTTGGAGAACCCTGCTCTATATGAACGTAGTTGACTTAAACTGTTGCGCCTAGCCCTTTTTGAAAGGTTATCCCCAAACGTTTTGCCTTCTTCCTCCTATTTTACTGACCTTTTTGTTGGCTTTAGGACTCTGGGCACTCCACCACTGCTAATCAGTACTAATGTGCATGCGCTCTTTCCTTTCAACATGGTATGATTGGTTTACACCTGTTTGACATATTTGATTTACATGTAAGACCCTAGTAAATTAGTATACCATATACCCAGGGCCTGTCAATTAAATGCTACTGATGGGCTTGTAGTACTGCTTGCACCACCCACAGAAGTAGCCATTCAAACCTGCCGCTGCAGGGCCTGCTTGTGCAGTTTACTGCCACATTGACTTGGCATTTAAAACTACTTGCCATGCTTTTACCTTCAGGGTGCAGTGTAGGTAAAAGGTAGGACATGTGCCCTTATTGTCTGACATGTCCTGGTAGCGACAAACACCCCATTTTGTTTCTCACTACTGTGAGGCCTACTACTCTCATAGGCTAGCATTGGGAATTCCCTTGTATATGTTTAAGTGGTAATTCCTGATCTGAAAGAAGTAGCGTTGCCATGTTTGGTATGTTTAGAATGGTAGTGATGAATCATGCTTACTGGTGTAGCTGGATTTTTTACTACTATTTTAGAAATGACACTTTAAGGAAATTGGCATGTTTTTTCTCTGCTTATAATTCTATATGCTTTGCAGCCTGACTCCAATCCACATCTGGGCCTGGTTGACAGCTACACTTTGTGCATACTTTCCAGACAGCCATCACAGAGGAAGGGTTGGGTGTAACAGGGTTGCATCCGCATTCATCTGCATACTGATGGTCTTACTGGGCTGGGAGAGAGGGAGGCGGTGTACACTTATAGGCTGTTTCCTGCCCTCACTCAAAGGGCTAATATACCCCCTATTGTACGTCCAAAGCCAGGGCTGGGATTGAAAGGGGGTGTTGTGCACTTCTACGGTTTCTTTTGAAGTAACCTCTGCATCAAAGACATTTGGTTTATAAGAACAGGGGCTCTGACCCTATCATTTGGGAGTGCTTTTGGAACTGGGACTGAATTTCTGTCAGAGAGATTGCTGTGCTGCACAAAGGACTCCTCTGGGCTGCTCTTCTGCTGTTGCCCTGCTGTCTGCTACTTGCTGGGTGGCCGAAAGACTCACTGGATTGCTTTTCTGTTTGTTGCCCTGCTGCCAGCTACTTCATCACTTTGTTCTGCCAAGAAGCTGCACGGCTACCAGGAGGAGCTGCCTTTGTATACTGGTCTGCCTGCCCCTCAGTGCTCCCAAGTGTTCTCCAGAGACAGGTGTGCTGGCCCTACCAGCTCAATTAAGGATCTCTGAAGAATACCAGGGCAGCGCTGCTTTTGGTGTAATGAACAGTGAGTGTTTTCAGCATCTACAGCATCAACACGTGTTCCAGCACTTGGTGAGCTCTTTGTTCTTTCTACCAGTGAATGGAGAGCGCCTCTGGTGAGAGAGTACAAGTGGAAAGTGATTCATTTTCATCTGTCCTTTACCACAAAGAAGCACATGGTAGGCACTTTGTTGTCCATTTCTGGACAGATCAGCGTGTGTGAAGCGCTTTTGCCCAGCAAAGCCTTTTGTTGTGGGCCATACGTCTCCCCAGTCGGGGAGACCACGACATATGCCTACTGAGGGTGACACATTGTTTTGAGGCAACATTCCCCTGCCTGCAAGGATTGCCGTTTTCTGTCCATTCCACCCCCCCAGTTTGTCCCCCATCTATGGGGAAGCCACTCTAATAGAGTCCATCACTGGCTGTGTGAAACCCCCCCCAGCGCGGCCCCCTCACACACAGAACTGTGGACTATGGCTGCTGAAGGAGGTGCCTGTGCCAAAGCCATAGATGAGGAGCCTCAGCACGACATCAGAGACACGTCTTGACTTCACCTGGTGGACCAGGAACCGTCCAGCTGAGTTCTTGGCACCTTTTTGACCTGAGCAGGTCCGCATTTCCATTGACCTGAGCAGGTCTGCTGTTTACATTGTGCTGGGCAGTCCTGCTGTGCCCCTGACAATTGGGGGGTACCATTATCACTACTTCTGGTCACACACGGGTCAGAGGGGCCCTCCTGGTAGCTTCTGCCATTCTTGGTGCCACCCGCATTCTTGAGCTTTGCGGCATCAGTTTGTACTTCCTTGGTACTCCTCCGGGGGTAGCCTCGACAGAGGTTCGCGGTTGTGCCTGATTACCATAACAAGTTCAGTAGAAGCACAAGTGCGCTGTGATCTAGGTGCTTCTGGTGATTTGGTAATGTACGTGTTATGTCCCAAATCAAACTACTGCATGTAGCACTCTGAGATTGTAATGTATGCCGTGTTCATTCTTGCTCAGCCAGGATAACGAGTATTATTTCTGGACCTGCGTTGTATGCACAGTACTAATGATACATGGTGACTCATATGTTTCTGCTATAAACTGTTGCATTTTATGCCCTGATGTTATATTGTGTGTCGTTCTGATTCTTGTTTGGTCAGTATAACTTGTACTACCTTAGTATTTGCATAATTTGTGCAGTATTTATGATTATGTAATTTTGGTCTGATATGTACAATATACTATATATTTGTATATAAACCTGTGTGGAGTCTCTTTTGTGCTGTATTCATTGTGTTATTGGAGGGGAGTTGTTGCTCAAATGCTTTACACATTGCCTCTGTGGATAAGCCTGACTGCTGTGTGCCAAGCTACCAGGGGTGAGCACAGGTTATCTTTGGTGTGTAACTTACTTGCCCTGACTCGAGTGGTGGGTTCTGCCTGGCTTAGGTGAAAACCCTAGCAAACCAGAAATCCAATTTCTAACATAAACTTTACCAGGTCCTACATTTAAATACTATGCACATAAGTTGACATAAATGTAAAAGAAGGGTTTTAGGCAAATCAACAGTAGTTATTTTGGCAGCACAAATTTGTATGCCAAACCTGCAGAGCAGGGCTATTGGTGGTAGGCCTGCATCATGTTTGCATCGTCACTGCAGTGAGTGACACAATGAGTGCTGCAGGCAACTGGTGACATATAACTTACAGACTCTGAGTACACTTTGGATACCATATACTAAGGACTTCCAGATAAGTGAAATATGTCAATTAGGGGTATGCCAATTTTATCATGTTGAAAGTAAGAGCACAAACCCTTTAAAACTCCTTGGTACGTTAAAGATAACAGAGTTTTAAAGTCAGCTAAAAATAGGGTTCAGCAAAAAGGCAAACAAATCTGGGGTGACCTTGTAAAAAGGGCCCAGCTCCTACAAGGTTGCTTAAAAATAAATCTAATTTTTGAAAAACTTCAACAAGAGTTGGCAATGGTCCCATGGGTCACTGCCTACTCCCACCAAAGTTGACACCTTCCCCTTTGCAAATCTGTTACCACCTCAATTTGGGAGTTGGTAACTGTTCAATGGCTTGTGACCAAAATTACAGTCACAAATCATGGTACCAATACACAGTTTAGAAAGAAAGACCAAAACACATCCATTCCAAGTTGTGAGTCGGTAACAATTTCTATTTTAGGTTTCAAAGATGATAAATGTGTACCAACTTGTAAATGGGTTTAACTAAATAGAAAAGGGGTTTTGCAGTCACAAGCCCAGTGATTTTGTGAATCGCACTGTTTGTGACTGCAAAATCCCCTAAATCATCTGGCCCTTTATCATTCAGATGAATAATCTTCTATAAACATATGCATTATGGATGCCAGATAGCTTCTGTGGAGGTCCTTGAACTGCCTGGATTTCATGTATGCATTTAGGGGCACTATCTTCACAAGCTTGCATGTCGTAGACCATTCCTTTTCATTTAGTTAGTTTTTAAGTCTATAGATTATCATTCTCTGAGATTTGTGGATGCATAGAGCATCATACATGTACATATGTATATTTCCGTGTCCAGCCTCTTCCCCCTTTATATACTACCTTGTATCATATCATGTGATGACAGTTTCATTAGAAAACAGAGACATATTCTTATACCAGCTTTACTTTTGCTGGGTTCTAAAGGTGATGTCCTATGCATTAGGAAGCGGGTATCAGATACCCTGCAATAGGATCTCTTCAGTTAATTTATCATTGTTTTTGCAGGACCCCCAGGGTTCCCTCCTGGATTCTGTATGCTAACTTTTAAAGCTTTGCTGCAACATTTTAATTTTCAAAGCCATTAATCCCCCTTGTATTAGGGGAAACATTTAAAGTTGTGATTACTTCCTTCTGAGACTTCCCTGTACATAAAAATATAGATCAATTCATGTCTAAGATAATAACGACTAATCTTAACTTTCATCTGTATACGTTGAAAGATATAGAGAAATCATATGAAGAGGAGCAGTATTTAAATGATTAATAATCCCATCATGATAGTAACAATTTAATCCTGAACACTATTGAGTTCCAGTGCCTCTACTGTCTTGATAATGTAATTTTTCAAAAGGTATGATAAACTATAAACACCTTGATACTCAGGTATAGGAAGACCTCAGGGACTCACACTAGCACAGTATGGCCTAGGAGCCAGCTCTTAGCAGATCCGATTAGAAGTTGATATGACTTGTTCCAATTAATGTAGACTATCATGTAATACCAGAATCATCTAGTGTCACAACCATACCGGATACTATAGTCACTGGATTTTTCTGGTGTAATAGTATGATTTATAGAGGTATGGCCGGGTGTACTCTTCCCAGCCTGGCACTCCTGTCTTCAAATTAAGTTTGCACTCTAGAAGTCAATGGATCCATTACTAAAAGGAATAGGACTGACAAGGGACAGCTTTAACGTGTCATCTTCTGCAGCTGTCAGTCATCTGAGGATATCAGCCCATTCATCACCCTGACTAGTAGGCACCTGTTGAATAGGGGCACCCACTACTGGAAATCCAAGCAAAAACCTGCTTGATGTGATGCTTGATGTTTCTATTTCCAGTTAACAGAACTGAATGCTTACTCAAAGTTGAGGCTGACGTTAGCAGCAGCGGTTTCCTCATCCTTGTTGAAGTATAAGAGATAACAGGGGCCAGATTTATCATAGTATTGCATTGCCCTTGCATCACGCTCGGTGGCGCAAGGGCAACACAATACTAAAGTGAGGTTTACCAAGCAACGCAAGGCCACCTCGCTTGGCCCTGTGTTGCTTGGTAAATCTGTGGTAACACAAGGCAGAGGATGCAGATTGTGTGCTAGCGCAGGCAGAGAGCAGGAATGCAGCATAAATTAGTAAACTTGGTGCATTCCTGCCCTCTCCCTTTAACACATCACACAGCGCAGCAAGTTATCTTGCTGCATTGCATGAACGATTGATAAACCTTGACCTAGGTGTCTGAGATTCAGAGCTGTGCTCCATGCACGTTTAAATATATTCAGGGCTGGGTGAACCAGATCAGTGTCAATGTTTATAATTTTCTTTGCCAACACCACACTTAACATTTTGTCACAATTGCCAATCACAGTGGGTGCAACAGCATCCCATTTTCCTATTTGCTAGCATCTTATTGAGAGATACCAGGATTCCAACAAAGTCGGTGATTTAGGCTGCGTTGAGTCTATAGCTCCCTGAACCTATGGAATGACACAAGCGCCTCTGAAGTTTTTTGGGTGGTGTTTAGTCACAACATTTATTTTAGTCCGAGTGAAATTTTCCGAGATGCTAGCATAATTTGCTTCATTTACGCAACTTCGCATTCAGCAAATTATGTAAAATGTCAGAAAATATTTCAGTACTAAATTTCACACATTTTTGCTGCAGAGAACTGGTTTGAGCAGAAAATGAATTGTGGGAGACATGCTTGAGCAGAAAACGTGTTGCTAGAGCCATTTTCACTGTGTACCAGTCCCCTTTTTGGCATGGTGCGTTAATTTTTAGGTCTCGCCCTGAAAGCTAGCGCTTCAGCGCTAGCTCTGGGCGAGACATTTTGAAGTGGGTTTTCAGAAATGCGACCACCACTTTTGGCTGGCCTAGAGCATGCGAGAACGCGCACAGTAACGCGCTTTTATCGCATGCTCCAGGCGCCATATGTCTTTCCTGTCATTTGCTCGTGTGAATGCTTTTCTCGGCCTCCACAGCTCCTCTACCCCCTCTTTTTTTCAGCTCACAATCCCCCCTCCCTTCTCCCCATCCCTTTTAGGTAGCTTAATAAGTTTGTTAACCTTTGGTTGCACAAGCTTTGTAGCAGGAGTACATTTTATGTACAGTATGGTTAAAGCCGTGGGAATTTTACCTAGAAATAGAGGGTGAATTTGTAAACGGAACTTTATTTTCAGCCTTCCCCCCTTTCTCTCTTTCTTGTTGTAATAGAAACCAAGATCACACGAAATGCCGCAGACCCATTAATTAGTGTTTCGGGTTGGAGCTTGCAAACAGAGTAGCTTGTTGACACTTCTTTTACAATGCGCAAAGGTCACTTGTGACCAGGAAACAGACTACAGGCGCCACTGGGGCACAAGCTAGACAGACATCCTCTTTAATTAATAGTTCTCCAGAAACAACACTTTAGCTACCAATAGTTTATAAACTTCTAAACCCAGAAGCCCGTACTTTAACAGTTTTCAATTTTAACACAAAGTTTTTAGCGTAACGTTATTTCAAACACAAGGGGGGTACGTACATAGCTAATCCACACGTAAAAAAAAAATATAACAAAATATTTTCCAATGTGTAACAGCCTTATTGGGATTATGCTGTTGGATTTTATTGAACACTTTCAATTACTTTACAACTTTTATTTGCATTTTTCAAACACATTTCGATCTCACAGAAGCGTAGATTTTTTAATAGTTTCTCTAACAGACTTGGTAGCAGGACTACATTTTATCCACAGTAACTGTAAAATCGTTTGAAAATCTCACACAAATACCTCAGTCTGTTGCTTTTGGGGTTTAAAAACTACTACTTCAATAGGCATATTCTAATCACTGGCACACTTATTTCACTACTGTCTCCTACAACAAGCACCCCCACTCCACCACTCAGCTCCACTACAGCAGCACAACACTATCAAAAAACACCACCACAGCACCACCCCAGCATCACTCTGCAGCAGGATAGCATCAGTAAGCAGTACCACAGTACCACTACAGTATCGCTGATCACCACCACAGTTATACCACAGCAACACTCTGCACCCCCACTCCACCACTCTGCTCCACCACAGCACCACAACACTATCAAAAAACACCACCACAGCACCACCCCAGCATCACTCTGCAGCAGGATATCAGTAAGCACCACTGCACCATCACTCAGCAGCACCCTTCGAACACTGCACCACTAAGCACCACCACAGCATCTCTGTGCACGACTACAGCACCATTCCACCCAACTACAGCATTACTCAGCATTCCCACAGCATCACTCAGCACCACCACAGCATCACTTACCATATTCACTGCAGCACGTACCACCACCACAGCCACACTAAAGTATCAATCAGCACCACCACTGCACCACCCCAAAATCACTCAGCACCAGCACAGCACCACCACAACACTACTAAAACATCACAACAGCATCACTGAGCAACAACACAGCATCTTTTAGCATCACCACAGGACCACTCCGCACAACCACAGCATCACTGTAAATTTCAACAGCATCAATGAGCACCACCCCACCATCATTTAGTATCTCCACAGCAGCACTTACCACTACCACAGTACCACTACAGCATCGCTGAGCACCACCACAGTTATACCACAGCAACACTCTGCACCCCCACTCCACCACTCAGCTCCACCACAGCAACACAACACTATCAAAATGCACCACCACAGCACCAGCCCAGCATCACTCTGCAGCACGATAGCATCATTAAGCACCACCACGCCATCACTCAGCAGCACCCCTCGAACACTGCACCACTAAGCACCACAACAGCATCTCTCTGCACGACTACAGCACCATTCCACCCAAATACAGCATCACTCAGCATTCCCACAGCATCACTCAACACCACCACAGCATCACTTACCATATTCACTGCAGCACTTAGCACCACCACAGCCACACCAAAGTATCAATCAGCACCACTACAGCACCACCACAGCATCACTGTGCAGCAGTATACCATCAGTAAGCACTACCACAGCATCACTCAGCACAACCACTGCACCACCCCAAAATTACTCAGCACCAGCACAGCCCCAACACAACACAACAACACTACTACATCACAACAGCATCATTCAGCAACAACACAGCATCTATTAGCACCACCACAGTATCACTCAGTATTTCCACAGCAGTACATAGCACCACCACAGTCTCACTTAGCACCACCACAGCATCACTCACCACCTCAACAGCACCACTCTGCACCACCACTTAGCACCACCACAGGATCCCTCAGCACCACTCCACCACTGAGCACCACCACAGAATATCTCAGCACCAACACTGCACCAGTACGCACAACCACAGCATCACTCAGCATTTACAAAACATCACTCACCACCAGAGCTTTACTTTGCATCACCATAGCATCTCTCTACACAACTACAGCACCATTCCGCACGTCGCAATTTCTTAGTTACATTAGTTTATTTATAACACATTACTACCTATTATTTCAAACAGTTTCTCATGCTGTCACTGTTTCCACACTCTCTTATTCTCTCTCTTAAACACAGCATCTCTTAGCATCACCACAGGAACACTCCGTACAACAATAGCATCACTCTAAATCTCCACAGCATCAATGAGCAACACCCCACCATCATTCAGTATCTCCGCAGCAGCACTTAGCACTACCACAGTACCACTACAGTATCGCTGAGCACTACCACAGTTATACCACAGCAAGACTATGCACCCCCACTCCACCACTCAGCTCCACTACAGCAGCACAACACTATCAAAAAACAACACCACAGCACCACCCCAGCATCACTCTGCAGCAGGATAGCATCAGTAAGCAGTACCACAGTACCACTACAGTATCGCTGATCACCACTACAGTTATACCACAGCAACACTCTGCATCCCCACTCCACCACTCTGCTCCACCACAGCACCACAACACTATCAAAAAACACCACCATAGCACCACCCCAGCATCACTCTGCAGCAGGATAACATCAGTAAGCACCACTACACCATCACTCAGCAGCACCCTTCGAACACTGCACCACTAAGCACCACCACAGCATCTCTGTGCACGACTACAGCACCATTCCACCGAACTACAGCATTACTCAGCATTCCCACAGCATCACTCAGCACCACCGCAGCATCACTTAACATATTCACTGCAGCACGTACCACCACCACAGCCACACTAAAGTAGCAATCAGCACCACCACAGCACTACCACAGCATCACTATGCAGCAGTAAAGCATCAGTAAGCACTACTACAGCATCACTCAGCACCACCACTGCACCACCCCAAAATCACTCAGCACCAGCACAGCACCACCACAACACTACTGCAACATCACAACACCATCACTCAGCAACAACGCAGCATCTAATAGCACCACCACAGTATCACTCAGTATTTCTACAGCAGTACATAGCACCACCACAGTATCACTTAGCACCACCACAGCATCACTTACCCACACAACAGCACCACTCTGCACCACCACAGGATCCCTCACCACCACTCCACCACTGAGCACCACCACAGAATATCTCAGCAACACCACTGCACCATTACGCACAACCACAGCATCACTCAGCATTTCCAAAACATCACTCAACACCACCATAGCTTCACTTGGCATCAACACAGCATCACTCTATACCACATCATTACTTAACACTTGTTTTCACTACCAGTTTTATTATCTGTACCCCCCCCTTTCTTTCTCTTTCTATCTTAATCTCCTTTTTATTCACTTTCACTAAGCTATATTCACTGTCTGTTACATTGTTTTGCTCTTTTTTTTTGTCTCTTCTCGTTTTTAATCTTATCTCACTAACTCGCTCACTTTACATTTCTCAGATACGCCCTATTCCTTTTTGCTGTATTACATATTTTACAAAACTTTTCTCGACTTGCTATACAGGAGGTTTACATCTCCACAACAAAGAATTCGCATCTATAGCGCTCTTATTTAACTGCTGTGTAGCTTCTCACCCACAACTAAAAAGAAAAAAACACGAATTAAACAATTACAGACAATCATTCTGTTTCAACAAAAAACAACCTTAATGCACATGTGCATTTCTGCTATAAATAGTAGAAAAGAAAGAAACTGTTCAATACAAACAAGCGTTCAATCTATTTGTGTCTAATTTACACTTTGGCCAAAATCATTCGCAAAAGGAACAAAGCTGTAATGGAAAAAGTACACATTTAAACTACCACACACATACACTTTCGGGGAAATACAATCTCGACATTTACAACAGACATTTACACAACAGAAACACTACATATACACATACAAACTAACAAAATACTTCCATCTACAACATAGCACAATATTTTTAGAGACAAAAAATGCACGCATGCTAGTACCTCACATTCCCAACTGACTACAGCCACAGAGAAATAATTAGCATTTAAATTCTAGATTTCGCACTCCAAGCTCTTTCACACCACGCCTGGCTCCAGCTTATCTCAACGCCTGCTTCACAACACTTTAGCTACCAATAGTTTATAAACTTCTAAACCCAGAAGCCCGTACTTTAACAGTTTTCAATTTTAACACAAAGTTTTTAGCGTAACGTTATTTCAAACACAAGGGGGGTACGTACATAGCTAATCCACACGTAAAAAATATAACAAAATATTTTCCAATGTGTAACAGCCTTATTGGGATTATGCTGTTGGATTTTATTGAACACTTTCAATTACTTTACAACTTTTATTTGCATTTTTCAAACACATTTCGATCTCCCAGAAGTGTAGATTTTTTAATAGTTTCTCTAACAGACTTGGTAGCAGGACTACATTTTATCCACAGTAACTGTAAAATCGTTTGAAAATCTCACACAAATACCTCAGTCTGTTGCTTTTGGGGTTTAAAAAACTACTACTTCAATAGGCATATTCTAATCACTGGCACACTTATTTCACTACTGTCTCCTACAACAAGCACCCCCACTCCACCACTCAGCTCCACTACAGCAGCACAACACTATCAAAAAACACCACCACAGCACCACCCCAGCATCACTCTGCAGCAGGATAGCATCAGTAAGCAGTACCACAGTACCACTACAGTATCGCTGATCACCACCACAGTTATACCACAGCAACACTCTGCACCCCCACTCCACCACTCTGCTCCACCACAGCACCACAACACTATCAAACAAGCATTGGCATAGCCAATAGGTCTCGCCTTTGGGACATTATAAGTGTTTAGCCATGCAACAGTCGATGTTGCACCAAGGATATTGTGCTGCATAATTAAATACTTATAAGGTCCCAAAGGCGAGACCTATTGGCTATGCCAATGCTTGTTAAAGTGAGGTATGCCTTCAAGTTAAATTTTCACTTGTTACCGAAAAGTGCATTTCGCATAATTGGTGCTTTATTTTGTGTAATTTTCCTAATGAGACCTTCTGTCAGCTCTGGATCTAAAGGCTATTCCAGACCATACAATCATTGTTAATGTTATTAAAACACTGAATTAATTTCTATTTGTGACATGTCATTATTTATATTACATCTGTTATGGCAATTAAATGTTTAGCTCCATGTTCCGAACCTGACTAAGAGTAAACCTGAGTGTGTCTGTGCACGCGCGCATGTGTGTGCACGCGCATGTGTGGGTGTGTGTGTGTGCGTGTGTGAACCTCTTAGAGGTGGGACACCATTAAGCTAACTCTGTATTAATCCATTGTATAAATACGATGGCAAGGGATGAATGAGTTACCAAATGAACTTCTGTTAATTACAAATCTAAATCATTTAATATGGATGAAATATTAAAATACTGACATCAAGAGTAGTGGAAGAGACACAGTTTAACTTTCCAGTATAGTTCAGAGTGAATCAGTGATTAAGGTCGATATATGAAGTTACTGCCATGTCTTCCATTTACCTGTGGCTGAATCTGTGTCTGCTTACGAAAGAGTTCTGGAAGGAGCAACCAGGTTAGGCTTCATCCAACAAAGTGAACGGCTGTCATATTGATGGGATCCATATTTTTTTACCTTCCTTCCTGATTATTTGTAAAGTTCCTGGTCTCTTGTCCAAAAACTTGGATCTAATGTCAGCAAGAAACTCAAGTTTCATTAAACATATCAGCCTATAAGGATCGGCCTCTAGAGTCCTGTCTTCACCTCTTCAGCCTAGACTGCAATGAAATTCATGGAGATGCTTAGAAACTTAGGGACAAATTTCTGTAAAGGTAACGCAGCACAGCACAGCAAGTCACCTTGCTGCACTGCATTACAAGGAAAGGCCAGGAATGTCCTGTATTTATAACAAAACGCTGCATTCCTGTACTTTCCCCAGCGCTGAAGCACAATGGGCTGCCTATTGTCAACGCAGGCACCTCTGCACCATGGTGCAAGGGTGCCTGCTTTGTATGCAGGATTGGTTTTATGCAGCAAGGGGGACCTTCCTGCATAAAACCAATCCTGAGAGGCATATTCCTCTTTCTATGTGTGCTGCAGAATGCACCACACATAGAAAGAGGAAGTAACGAGGAGAAATAAAGATGTTTCTCCTTGTTGCGCCTCCACTGAGAAGGCTTATCTTTTTGGCACATTCCAAGGACTACCAGCTATGGTAAATCTGGGAATGCATCAACATCCATGGGAGTTGCGTGGAAACACCCATGGAACGCCTTAACACGGCTTAGTGACGCAATGCAGCGATGTGTGCTGTGTTGCGTTGTGCCTGATTTATTAAGTCACACAGGGCCACACAAAAAGGCCTTGCCTTGCATGATAAATCGCATTTTAGGGTTTGCATCGTGCATGCAACACGTTGCGTGGTGCAAGTGCAAAGCAAACCATTGATAAATTAGGCCCTTGTTCTGTTCCAAACATTTTTTCTTTTGTAATACAGTGTCACAGTACCTGTGATTCATAGGCGGATGTGACACCCGACAGCCTTTGATGTGGTCTTCCCGCAAAAGTTTTGCCTTCTCCTCTCCTGTTCGCTGAAACTTTTTTTGTCGGCTTTAGGACTCTGTGCACTTTCCCTCTGCTAACCAGTGCTGAAGTGCATGTGCTTACTCCTTTAAACGTGGTAAAATGGGCTTACACCCAATTGGCAGATTTTATTTACTTGTAAGTCCCTAAAGTCGTACTATATGTTCCCAGAACCTGTAAATTAAATGCTACTAGTGGGCTCTGCGAGTGCTACACAAACAAATGAAGGATGGAATGCTGAATAAATCATACATTCACCCCATAATCAAGAGATCTGGGTTAAATCCATCATTCTTTTGCTCATTAAGCCACCTCAGTTTGGACCGAGCCACATGCAAATCAGTCTTGACCCTGTTCCTCATGGGAACAGTCCGGCCCGAACTGCCAAGCCAGGTCCTCTCTGGACAGGAAACAAGCATCCTGGGACCGGTTTCAGGGCATTACCCCTCATCGGCCAGGCTAGCTTGAATCCAGTGCCACAGTGAGCAAGGGACCCACGTCTGGGCATACCCTTCCCACTTAGGGCGACAAATACAAATGAAACAATTGATGGACGATCAAAGGGCTATATTCAATGCATTTGACTCTGGAATTCTTGTCTGGAAAGTGGTATCCACTTAATTTCTTATGACAGGGATGAGAAAGAGGGGCATGTGGTAATTCACATTCAGCAAGTGTATAGAACTATATGCAGAAGTCTCGGTTCCAGACTTTAAGTTTCACTGGTAAATACTGCCCCCTAACAGAGAAGATCCTGCCCGCAAGGACAATAAAACATGTACCCAGTGGCCGCTAACTTATTGTGGTTTCTCATGTTTATTTTAAATCATTGCCTTTCTGCAGTAGTAAAAGAAGCAAGAGTTCTGTACGTCCAACCCCATAAATGAGGCCAGCAGTGCATAAAGTGAATTAATTTCACTCACTATTTCTCTGAGTTAGGGTGTGAGTTTCAGAAAGTACAGCTCAGACACAGTGAGCAGAGTTTGTCTTATTCTGTCTTTGAGCTATGAAGTCTTACATATGCAATAACTCAGAGAATTATTGCGTTAAATGATTTCACTTCACACATAGGCGCATAAAAAGTAGACCTTGATTCTGCGCTGAGAATGTGCACCACATAATAATATGGCCCTGATGTCAATTGTACCTCACAATTTCATTTTGTGTTTCCTTTTGAGCAAAAACATACTAAAGCTGACTTTTGCCTCTAAACGCCGCCTTCACAGTCCTCATCCTGTTTGATTTATAAATATGGTGCAACTTGTTATTGAATGTTTAACTGGGGTTCTTGCATCATTCAACCCTGCGTAGATAAGCTGGCTTTCTCTCTGTCCACCTACCAAACAGGTGTAGGTGGGCTGAGAGACAGCGAGCTTATCCACGCAGTCAGGGATTCAGAGCAATTAATACGAAAAGAAAATAGACAGAAACCGAGGTAGATGAGAGAGGTAGAGACGACTAAAGTTTACTTTGAACATCCACTACCCACATACAGCAGGGCATCTGTTCTCGACAAATGTAGTGAAGCCTTATGACAGGTTTAGTCATCACATTGTTTTGAAAACTGACTGCCTACCCACCATATTTCAATTTCATAAATTAGTGCTCTGTGCAAAACAAAAGTCAGGCAATCATAGCTATGATATAATTTTGTAAGACTTTTCCTTTGAAAATTAAAGCATTTTATGCTCTTGACCACATTATCAGAGGTACTACTGCATATTGTTAGAAAACACTCTGGGCCTGATTCACAAACTGCATTTTGTAGTTTGTTTTGTAGTACAATAGCAGCACCACAAAACGTACTAAAATGCTATTCAAAACCTCCACTTTTGTTTTGACTTACACTTTTGTAGCAAGTCCCTACCCCCACTATTTTTCATGGAAGGATGTTGCAGTACCAGTGATTGGCCATGTGTAGTGCTGGACTTACTACAAAAGTATAAGTTACCACAAAAGTTTAATTTGTGAATACTAAACTTTCCCATAAGTGTAAACTTACTCAAAAGTGTAAGTTACATTTGTGAATCAGGACCTCCTTGTGAGCCTTAGTGGTGATAACACATCTATTGAAGTTAATTTTCATCATATTTGCATCAGCATACTGGTGATGTTGCAAGGGTGGCATTGGCCCTAATATGAGCAAGTAAAATTGGGCACCTATACTGTGGTTTGGCAGTGAGAAGTAGCCAGAAATCAAGAAATGGGGGGCAGAGGTCTTTTCACACTTTTCTGCACCAGTACTTTTGCACAATGTACAATAACGATAGCAACCCCCATGCAGCATATTTAAATTCGTTGCTGCATGCATTCAACACTTATACAAATTATTTTGCACTGAAACCGGTGTGCATATTTAGAAACCCAAATAATATGCCCAATGCACACTGAACATAGTTCAGTCTTTAGATGACAAAAGTAAAACTTTGGACAAAAACACTGGGAAATTACCAAATGAAAATTATTTGGATGTTTAAATATGTACCAGACAAACAAACACATATGTGTAAACGTGAATAGTGTGATTTGATTAGATATTATAGAAGTTCCCTTTCAATAATGTACTTTAAAATCACTTTTTGCAAAATGTGATAAAGAGTATTGCACATACTGGTGTTGTGTATTTCCTAGAGGATCACTGTGTTTTTCCCTTATTCTAGCCTAACTGCATGTGATAACCAGCATTTGTTTTGCAGACGTTACAAAATATCACACTAGTTTTTGTGCTACACATTTAATTTATAAATAGGCTGCACGTTTTGTATTAAGTTCTTCTGCTGGGATTCAGACTGAATATTTCATACAATGTCGAAAAACACTGTGCTCTGCTTTTCTCTGTGGTCGGGCACTAACACCGAGACATAATAGAAGAAATCCAGCTGCTGTTCAAAGAAGCTGGGATTTGTTATTTTGAAAACAGAGAGGGCAAATTCTCGCAGACAAAGGTTCCGAAACGAAAGAGGATTCTGCTGCCTGAGATGTAGAACAACTACCTATGTATGTCTGGTACAGGGTCTCCCACTAATCCCAGAGATCTATAATATACCACTGTGTTTCTATAGTGAGGGTAGGCTTAGAAAGATCTGTCTTTGTATATGACAGGGCTTTTCATTTTGCACAGTCTGTTGATTAAGATAATCACTTTTTGACCTGGTTATGTCTTTTATTTGCAGCACATTTATTAAAGAATAAAACACGATAGTTTCAATAAATATTGTACGCTTTTTGTGCCTCTTTTCCGTTTATTGAGTACATGCATGAATGAGAGAACAAAAGGTGAGGGCCTGCTACCGCGATCTTTGAAAGGGTCTAGAGTGTTGTGTTCTGGGGCGCCCTTTTTTTAGTGTTACAATCGAAATGTTAGGAGAACAAGTAAGGCACTGTGAGCTAGTCTGCATTTGGACCCATAGGTACTGATGTGGTATGGTTACTCAGTTCTTACATACTGATGTTCTGTGGACCCAGGTGTAGTTCTGTTTCTAAGCAGAATCCTTGCTTCACTGGGCAGGATCACAAAACATTTCAGACTGGTGCTCACTGGTGCTGGGACAATTTCTTGAGTGGGGAGTGCTGGCCATCGACTTGAGCTCACTAAACTAGTGAATAATCCTAGTGCTAATTAAAGAGCGGCTGTACCAGATATGACAAAGTGTAGCTGCAAAGAGTCTATGAGAACAGTGGTGCCCAGTGGTGCATTTTGAAGTGCATATTCACAATATATCACAGGAACATGGTGAGACAGGGTATTTCGATTTATACAGCACATTTGTCAGCTAAATTCCATCTTTGTGCAACTCAGTGACCTAACTACTGACTTCAAGTTTAGGGACTCATTTCGATGCCGGACCGAAAAGCCTTCCGTCCTCCATGGTGTTGTAAAAATACCTCCCTCATGACCCGTGGCATTTCTGTCGGCCAAATTACGATGCAATGTACGCAAAATCACACCGCGGCGGACGGATGTCACAAAAGACCGTCAACCAAGGTCGGAAAAGCTGCAAATCTGACCGCAGCGGACGGGGAAAGCTGGTCAATGGCTTGAAAAGGCCGCTCCTGCTGCTTCATGACCGCATGTCTAATTACGATGAGAATGCGGAGCAGACGGACTGAGCACTGCGTCCGACCGCCGCGCACGCACATAGGCCAAATGAATGGCGGACAGAATGAAGTCCACAACAATGCTCGAAGTGTGCCTGTATTCCCTGCCGCCTTCAAGCACAACACACACGCCACAATGATACACCCCAACTTGCTCCTGGTATGGGAAGCCATGCCCAGCATGGAAGAGACATCTGGAGGTCACCACTCATGTGGACACACCCACATACCACAGTATGAAACCAACCCCTTCCTGGACCCGCATCCTTTGCACACCACAAGCCGAGACAGAGAGACAGGACACACCTCACACACTTCACATATCTCCACCACTACCTTGCACCCTGTACCCCTCGTTCAATTGTACCATGCCCCCCAAGACAATGCCCAAATCCACCGACTCAGAGTTGAGAGTGACGGCAGACGAGACAATCAGGGTAGAACCACATTTGTCTGGGCACCTGGCCCAACACACCCTACTTGCGCACAAGACTGAGATGTGTGCAAGGACCCACAGCAAAGTCAATGCCGCAGGGACCACCCTATGCACTGTGTGTGACCTAGGGAAGCGGTGGGGTGACCTCAAGGGCCGGGTCAAGCAGCGGCTACAGGGAGGGATGAGTCACACCACGGCGAATCTTCAGACACCTCTGAGCACGCAGCAGGTTCCCCCCCGGCCAAACGGCAGAAGGGGCGTCTAAAAAAGACCCCGTCAGGATCACGTGGCACAGCATCGTGCCCTACCAGTTCTCGGAGCAACCGCTGATGTCACCACTGTAACACCGAGCATTGACTGTCGTTGTAAATACCAAACCACATTGCCACAAGGATGGGAGTATCCGCTTGGACTTTGGAACACTACCATTGTGTGTCCTACCTTAACTACCCGTGTACCAACACCTCCTACTCTTCCCCTCACCTGTCACACATCGCAACATAAACACAACTCACAACAGTATGCCTTCGTGTCAAGAGCATTCTCATCACAGTAAGTGGCATGTTGACTCACATTGTAATGTATTCGAATATGTAAAAGCGAAAATCCATTGAGAGAGTGGAGGTACCTGGAAAGACACAAGGAAACAACAGTGCATTGCCATATTATGCAATAACCGCAAAAGAACACCACGAGGCAACACTGTACAATATGCATTAGAGACAACACCGGCAAACACCCTCAACATGGACAGCAGAGGGACAGGAGCACACGACTGCACCTCCCACACACTTTCGCCCTTAGCATCCTGGTGAATGCAGTCCAGTTGAAAAGCTTACTTCTGTTACCGTTGTCGTGTGTCACCTAGGTTGGTGCAGGTCAGTACTGTGAATCTCTAGACACATGTGTGTCGCGTTATCCTCCCACATCAGTAGTGGTAAGATACATTGTGATCGGTGTCTAGTGAGGAAGCAGACAGATTCTACTCGGGTCTCTGTACCTCTCCCTGCCCAACTCAGGTGAAACACCTCAGTCACATGACAAGTAAGCATCATGACTGAACTGCATTTACCAGAATGCCAAGGGGTGAACTGTGCTGGGAGGTGAAGCAGTGTGCTCCCATCCCCCTAATAACATCATCATGGACATGACGGAAGTTGTAACAGATCACACAGCGCAGAACAATGAACTCCTTAGCAGTGTGCCCACAAGAGCCAACATCACAACACATCCTGTCATGTGGATGATGGTGACATTATCGCATTCACACACTCAAGTACTGTTGCACAGGGATTTTCAAGTGCCATGTACGATCTATGCATGTTTACCCACATGTACACAAGTCCCTGACAACATACCCACGCTAAATCTGTTTTACAAACGAAGTTATCTTCTCCTGAATGAGCACAACTGCTGCGGTCACAGGGCAGGCATCGCGTATATAGGAACTGTTGCCCAACGTGTTCCTTGCTGTAGCAATGTTCTCCTAACTCCCCCATATGTGATTGTGGATAGTCATTTGTGGCCTCACATTCCCACAGCGAAAGCATACTTCAAGAAGTGTGCAGGCACAATGGGCCTCTGTTTAGACAAGTAGTCGCTCCCACATCAGCCCGGAGACCTTCGGATTCCAGGTGCCTTGACCGTCCCGCGCGATTCAGTCACTGCTGAACATGGCACTCCCACTTTTTTCCGGGGGACTGACACAAGAATCATCGAAAGCCTCTGATACTGAAGGCTGTTGCACACTTTTTAAAACATGTGGGTTCTGGCCTTGTCCCTTCATTTCATGCGATTTCTAGAGTTCTACCGGGTGTCATTCCTCCAATTTCCAGACTGCATGCAGTGGTTTGATATCACTACTCGTGGCTGTACAGCTGAGCGCTGGTTCTAAGAGTGCTCTCACGCCATGTCTGCCCGTCCTGTGGTCCAGTCAAACCCCAGTCAGTTGCAACTGTACCGTGACCGCATGCAGCTCCTCTTTGGATGTGTCCCATTAGCTGTGCTACGCATCAGTTGTAGGCTAACCTTCCGCTATGCCTATTTCATCTGCGTGCAGCCTGTGTTCTACTGCCAAAGATGCCCCTTTCAGTGGTCCCTGGATGTCTGCCTTTCCAACACATCCTTTGCTGCCCTGGATCATGAGCTTTGGGTGAGTCCTTTGTTGGTCCATGATCAGTACAGCTCCGGTGATACACGTTTGTGGGATGCCTTCCAATGTGTCAGACAGGCTGACAGCTGCGCCTGTGCGTTTGCGCAAAGGCTCCTGTGCCATGCCTACATCAAACCTCTCCCCGGGTGCCATGGGATGCTCCATTCATCCTCGTGGTGGGAGGAGTACAACTGTTCCTTCATACTGCTGGATTGGATGGCGGTCCTTTTTGCTGGAGATGATTTGGATCGTCTTTTGTAACTGATTGCCTTCGAGGCTACCTGTGCCTTCTTGGATACGTAACTACTTAACAGCAACAGGAACTGTTGGTGACGAATTCAATGTCCTTTTAACTTTTTCATGCCTACTAACAGGAATTGTCATTCAGCTCTCTGACTTTTGCCCTATCTGCATTTGCTTTGACTCTGCTGACCTCTCCGGTCTGTTTCGCTTGGTACCACAGACCTGAGCAACGGGGAGGCTGTCATCTGACCGTCATGGACATTGTCGACTGTCATGAGACCGGCTTCCATCATGCAGCTGTAGCGCACGAAATTCACATGGCGTAGTCGTTTTGCAAGTACAATAGTATTTGTCTGTCATATGAGAAGTGTCTGCAGAGCTTGTTCTCGGCGCGGTCCAGGTGCACTGCTTGTACATTCTGTCCATGGTCGGAGGGGATTGTCCGTTGTCATTCTGTTCTGGTCATGCCCTAGCACCCCCACTCAACAAGGTGTCACTGCTGCTAGAGGACAAGGGTGCCTTTTAGATGTCATGGGGAGGCGGGCTAGTTGCCCCACACTTTGAGAGTGATCCATCCAGTGATGTGAGCGACACAGCACATGGGATGTACATTTCTCCATGTACTGGCTGAGCAATGGGTCTGCTGGCAAAGCCCATAGACCTGGGACATCTCATTTGACTCCTCCCAGCAAGGGGTGGGGGGATATGCTCGTGGGTCTTCGTCCAGAGGGATTATTGATATGACATCTTGCTTCATGTGTTATGGATGTGTCACTATGGAAACTGTATATGTACTCATGCATTCTCAACTTCTTGTGGCACATATGTTGCCTGTCTTGCAACTGTAGTAAATAAAGCACATTTCAAAGTGTGTCTTGATTGCAACTTATCGACTTGTGTACACACGCTTGCAAACCTCTGAGTGAGTGGGAGAGCTAGTGAGGCACTATAGCAATTGGGTCCTGTGCTAATGGGTGTTTCTGGGTGCTCAGTCCCTGCCTGCCCAAGTTCTCCAATCCCGCGCATAGTCCTGTATGTGTACAAAATGCCAGTAACAGATCTCAAAGTTTGTTTGACAACAGCAAGGCACGCAGACACAGTCATATTCGCTCATTGTTCACTTACACTCAACGGAACTAGTTGACGATGAGCTGTTGTTGCTGGTCAAGGCCTTCTTCCTCACCACTGTCATCGTCACTGGGCATGTGTGGGTTGGATGCGGGGGGCTGCTGCTGTTCATCGTCGGCCAGAATCAGGGGGATCCTTCTGCGCATGGCCAGGTTGTGTAGCATGCAGCAGGCGACTAACATCTGGCATACCTTCTGTGGTGAGTACTTAGGTGCACCACCAGTCTGGTCCAGGCACCTAAATCTTGACTTCAGCAGTCCAGAAGTGCGCACCAACACACAACGTGTCCTCCCATGTGCATCATTGTATTGGACTTCCCCCGGCGTTGTTGGATTCCGCAGTGGGGACAGCAACCACGGACGATTGGGATGCCCAGAGTCACCTAGTTGTGAGACAGACAGGCAAACAGTGTGATCTGGATGTGTGGGGAGAGCAGCATGTCACACATACAACACAGTCATTGACACAGCCCACTCACCAACAAGCCAGGCCCGCTCTGGGTGCAGATTGGCCATCAATTGGTGTATGGTGCTGTTCCGCAAGATGTAGGAGTCATGTGCCGACCCAGGATACCTTGCACACACGTGTGGGATGATCTGATCTGCTTGGCATACCACTTGTACGTTGATGGAGTGGTAGTGTTTGCGGTTCCTATAGATGTGTTCACTTGCCTGTGGTGGAACGAAGGCAATGTGGGTACCATCAATGGCTCACACAACATTTGGAATGCCTCCCAGGTCATAGAACTCCCGCTTCACAGCTGCCAATTCATCCCTCCTCGGGAAGTGGACAGGTCTGTCCTTGTAAGGCATCAATGCTGACAGGATGTCACGCAACACCATGCTGAACATGGGCTGTGACATCCCCTCGGCGCTGGCCACAGTGTACTGGAAAGACCCAGTACCGGAGAAATGCAGTGCAGCCATACCCTTCACTGTTGCAGACAATGCAGCCGGATATTTTCTTTTGGCCTTCAAATGGGGCTCCAACTGGGCACATGGGTTTCGTAGTGTGCGACGATCCAAACGGAATCCCCGGATGATTTCGATGTCCTCCATCGTCGTCAGGTCGGGGACAGGGTGAAAGATGGGTGGTCTCCTCCTACGTATGTCAGGGTACACAGGCATGGGCTGAGTTCTAGATGAAATGTGGTGCACAGCTTACCCAGAGACTCTCACAACCACAACATTGACAGGCCTCATGGTCACGTGAAATGCACAAGTGACCTGCATTCAGACGTTTTTCTTCACTCACTCGACATACTGACACTACGACATCCAAAGAATTCGATGTGTATGGCATGTAGTACACGGCTACATCACGGATGAGCTGCCCTGTGGTCAGATGGCACGGCACTGGTGTTTTCCAGCATCAGTGCTGAGTTGCATGTTACTGCTGTCACTGCACGAGCACAAGCTTCAGTCCCACACTACGCAACACCATTACGGGATGAGGGCAGTGAGTGTCATCTGCACAACGCTACATGGTTGTTCAGCACGGTGAACAGACACATGTGGACATTATGGGGTCAGTCCTGTGTGAGTGTGTGTGGAATTTGCATAACAGACATTGCAATGTTCACCTGTATGTGGCACAAATGCACATGGATTGTGTATACATGCCCACATGGCTGCCAATGAGCCATGATGTCGGTCAGAGCTATGTTTGTTTGTTCCACATGTGCACTCCTATGACGTGTGTTTGAACATTAACAGGCAATGGCAGCTGTGCACACTGCACGCCACACCAGTACGTGTGTTGGGAGTGCTAGGGGTTACAAGTATGTCTGATTTGCAGACAGTGGACACCTCTGATTGTCTGCCTACATCACAGGCCCTTCACAAGTCGACCCCTGGCCAAGGGATGCCAGTCAGTTGTCAAGGGATGTACAAGCGATGTTCACAGGTTGGATGTTTCATTACACATCATTGTCCTTTTAGACTCCTTCCCTCATTTCGGTCCATGCTGGCCACGGGGCATGACTATGTATGTACTTTCACTCTCCTTTTCTTGGACATGCCATGTGTGTGTAGACTTGACTCAAGGGTCACACTCTCACATACCTTCACAGTGTAGTGTCCAGCTGGTCACTGTTCTAGTTGTTCTGATGTACCAGCCACTCCCAGAGGGCTGGCTTACCCCCCACCCCACAGACACCCAGCACAGGCGTCACTGGACATGTGACCCTGCCAACAAACGGGGCCGGATGCACGTGCCCTGGGCCAGTTCTCCTATACATGTACAGTGTTTGTGTGGTTACTTTATATGCATGGGGGCCTTGTGGCCCACAACATTACACATGGGGTGCACCAATCACTTTAGGCAAATGAGTTGTGATGGGTGATGTAATTCGCATGGCGCCAATGCAAATGCAGTATGTGTTCGCATGCGCGGTAGCTGTCAACCGCGGCGATGACACGCATTGGCCCCAATTGGATGATGCAGGGTTGCGGTCGCAGCTTCCCGGCCACCGCGGTGTGGCAACCACTATGCGAATGAGCCATCGGCCAATGTGGCCCTTCGACGTACATATTTTGATGATGCGGTTTGCGCGCTCTGCTACTGCGGGGCTCGTCATTGGCCCCAATTGCCTTCAGGCAAGGGCACCGAGGGTCACTCATGGGGATGGGGTGGGCCACGCACTTTGCATTTAGCAGGCTGCCACATTCATCGTGGTGCCGCCACTCTTGCTGGGAGTTGTAGTTGTTCAGGGGTTGCATGCGTGGAGATGTTTGGTACGTACCTCTGCTGTTGGGCACGGCGGCGTCTTGTCTGCGGGAGGTGCAGCAGGTGGTGCAGCGGGAAGGCCTGTAGCATTGGATCCATGGCGGCTCCGGTGGTTTAGATGGGTGCTGTATCAGCTCTTCCTGTCCGTTGTTGTGTTTCCGCCATCCGCAACGTGGTGATTTTTATGCGGCGGTGGGAAGGGCTGTTTGCCACATCGCAATCTGTTTGGCAGACGGAACGCATTTCCGCACGCCGGTCCTGCTCTATTGGCTCCGTCCGCCACCCTTGCGTACGGAAAAAACATGCAGAGCCTGATGGACCGCGGCAGACGGTAAATGGCCTCTGTAGGACCATTGTAATTTGGTGGTCTCAAAGACCGCACCTGGGGCGGGAAAATGAACGATTTCCGCCACCAGCACGGATGGGCTTCCGTCTGGCATCGTAATGAGCCCCTTAGTTTTTATTGTGGAAGAGCAATACCCTGATCATGTTTCACAACTTGGGCAACTATGGTGTATGAACATGAAATGGTACTGTCCTGTGAACATTTGCTTCTGCAAGTGCTATTCTGTACCTCGTGAAGATAGTGCGGCCCATTCTAAAATATTTCTCAATACCTTGGCACAAACCATATTTCATTGTCTCTCAAGGGATGGTCTCACTTCCTGTCTCACTTTCTGTGTCTGCCCTTTACTCTCTCTCTCTTTTCATTTCTCGCTTTCCCTCTCTTTCTCTCTCTCTCGTCTGCTTCTATTACTTTATGAGTGTGAAAAAAAAATCAACATAAGTCTGTTGGTGGTGGAATTCTGCTTCTGTCATGGCTATTCTGTCTCTCCAGTCTGCACACAAAATCCCCTAAAATGTGACAAAAGACAAATCTAATAGTGAGCTCAAGAAAACACATTTAAAAATATTTTTACATGTCCTGCCCCAACATTGGGCAAATGCAGCTCCATTTTGTATACAGTGTACAAGTTTTTGCAAATTGTCAGAAAGTGGGTTGTTAGTTGGGGAGGATATGAGTCTTTCTCAAGCAATCAGTCCGCAAACTTTTATCTTCTGAGAACCAGGTACTCTTTTGTTGCACTTCCTTATCTTAGGGGAGTGAGGCAGAGCAATACAAGGCCACTTCAGTGGAGCTGGTGTGGGGTACTATCCCAGCCCAGCCTGCAGCACACCAAGCAATACTCACCACATCATTGCCCAGTCAGTGTTTTTACATATAGAAAGGAAAAATGACTTTATCTCACACACACACACAATCATACACGCAGACACACACACACACCCACACACACACACGTAGACACACAGACACACACACACACACACACACATATATGTTGGCAGGTGAAAATACCATTGATAACATCCTCTTAACAGTTGACACCCCTAGTGAGCCCCAAATCTAAAACTGCCCATATATACTAATAATAATATGGCAGGTGTATCCTCAAAACCCAAGTCTACTAGCTTTGTCAGGGTGTCTTATAATCAAAAGTGGAATGAATCACTTGTTTCATCAATCCAGAGTCTCAAGGGAATTGTATCGGAGACCCTCAACCACACATTCACAGTCCGCAGTATATATTTTTCTCTCCGATCGTGTGGTGAAGTGGATAGGATCATCATTGGGTCATTATCACTTGAGGGTTCGGTTCTCCAAGTGAATGGCCATCCTCCACCAGGAGGGAGACTGTCTGGGTAATGGCAGTCAAGAAAAGTGATTAAAAATATCTCTTTTCCGTCATAGGGAGTTTATTACTTAGGAGAGGGATATGATTACAAATAACGGTGGTGCTTAGGTGGATTAGTTACTAGTCCACAGCATCTAATGGAAGGTCAACATGTTTTGGCCAAGGATTGCCTATTCAAGTCAAGTGGCCTTCATCAGGACCAAGATGTGGGTAAGTGATCTCAATTTAGAAACACTCAGAAACTGGTGAGGGTGAGTGTATTCACTTACCCTTCTTCATCAGTTAGCACAATTGCTCATAGACTGACGAGGTCATAGGTGCAGACTTATGCCTATGACTTTTGGGGAGGCTGTATATCCTCTGTGGGATACAGAATCGAATGCAGTCCTTAGTTAGAGCTGTCTCCATAGGCAGTGCTGCAAACCTCCTAATCCCGGATGTTGACCATTTGTCAGGGTGTCACCACAATAATAAAAGCAGAGATATATCATTATTGCAACACTATTAAAGCCACTAAGGATGGTACCATATTACAGTAACATTGATTAATGTCATGTCCTTTAGGATAGTCCTATCATGCACATACCAATTACATACATTTTGTCCCATCCACACAACATAATGGTCCTACACAGGTGACCTCTTACCTAGTAGCTTACTTCTGTCTATTCGACACCAGGCTCTCGTACCCTATCTAAATCCCTGTACCTGACGTACATAAACATGTCCCCAGGCACGGCGGATTTATTCTGTATAAGGGTCACCACTTTTTTCATTCATGGCCAACAACCAGCTGTGCATGATCATTTTTGTTTAGAAAAGGATTAGCAAAGGATTAGCAAATGTTTTCAAAACATATCGATTCTAGAAGAAAAACCCTGGAGTGGCCACCTTAGTATAAAAGACCCTCACTCCCCCTTACAAAACAGAGGAGAATTCCTTCCAGGCTGGACCAAGACTCTGCAGGCTGATCCTTCGACAGGCAGAGATCTGACATCACTTGCGGGTGCCATCCTCGACGCAGAGACGGGGTCCTTCATTCTAAACCATCAGGTGAGGGGTGAGCACTTCCCAGGGGGATTCTTGGCTCCATTAGGATATATCCTAGCACTGACATACACATGCTTCACCTACATATCTATGCTAGGTACATTTAGGTAGGCTATGCATCGTAGGAGTACGCCAATGCTATTGTTTTATATAATCAGCTTTTATTCATCTTATTAGCATTATGGTAGAAATGTATCTACTAATTATGATATTGGTGCTAGCGATCACATTAGTCTGCTCCTGTCTTTTTATTGTCGCAGTGAATATGTTTCATCCTAGACTGACGCTTGATCAATAAATAGTTATTGAAACCGTTCCAATCGTCATTCTATGTGTTTTCTGAGAAAAGTAAGTACGGGTGACTGAGCGAAAGATACCGTATTGTTTTCCACGATACCTGAGGAATCAGGGTTGTCATGTTCATTGGTTGCCAGAAACTACATACACTGCTGTAGAATACAGAGGGGTGGTAGTAGCATTGTAGAGCTAGCTGGTCTAATGGCTGACTCATCCTGTGGGGGTGTCCAGAGTCTGTCTGAACACCAAACCCTCAGTTTAGGTCATCCAAAACACGCAGGTCCTGGGGGGTCCTAGGAACTACACGACATTAATACATAGGATGATTTACTGTTCATGTTGTCACTGTAAGAAGTTAAAAATATATAATAATGTAAAAGAAAATATTTTTACAAGAAAAACTAACATTAAATTATAAATGTATACTTAGCAAGCACCCATCCACCTCCAAACTCTTCTGTAGATAGCTGATTATATAATGCATAAGGATTAAAAATGCTGGACTCATCATGGGTGCTTTTTGGAAACCATGCTACAATATATGTTATGAGGCATTACAAACCACCTGGATATTTAGAGAGTGGTGACATTTTCTATTGCAACGGATATATTCAGATTCTTCTGGTGGACAAATGAGGATATGTGTACCACCCATACATCCAGTTACCGTGATGCAATTTGCAATAGAACAAAAAGACTAACTTCATTTATCAGGCATGGCACACTGCAATATGCCCCCTGCAACTGCTACTGTGCACTGATAACTCCCAGTTGCAAGGAAGTGAAGGCTACATAAAACTTAAATATTTGGAAGGATAGCCAACTACACTGGGTGGACCTTCCTAAAACAGGCTCCAACTCAGAAATTAAACTTAAAATCACCCTGTTCTGAACTTATACCTATTATACACCTCCTCCTCTGTTTGTTCAAACAAAGTAACCCTCTGCATAAAGCTCTTCTTTATTCTCCTGCTCTGTCCAGCCTCTAGAATGCACATTCTGTTCCCTGCAGCGTACAGTGCTGCTATTGTGAAAGATTGCTAAACATTTTGGGTGAGTATTCAGTGCTGTTAGATCTCTTGTTAGATACCTTGTGACCAGTTACAGCATGTTTCAAGTTGGTGGTAATAGCACATGAAATTTGCCGTTCTTGTGACCATTCACAAATTGTAAATTGCTCAGTACTTTTAATTTTGCGATCTGGTAATTAAGATTCATAGGGGCAGATTTACGTTGAACTAACGCAGCGGGGTACAGTCATTTTGCTGCGCCGCGCTGCGTTAGTTTTGAAGCACAGGGATGCGACATATTTACAAGAATATGTCGCATCCTTGTGCTTCCCCCTGCGCTGGCGCACAAACTGCAGCCATGCACCGGCGCAGACACCCTTGCACCATGGGGCAAGGATGCCTGCGTCGTGGGGAGATTGTTTTTGTGCAGGAAGGGGAACCTTCCTGTACAAAAACAATCACTACAACCATTTTCCTCTTTCAATGCGTGCTGCAGAATGGCGCAGGGGGCTCGTAAATCTGCCCCATAATTTGTAAAATGCAAAAAGTAATCACAAAGTCAGAAATCAGTAAATATTTGGTTTGCTATGCTATTTCTGAACCCATGGTACATCAAGGAAGTCGTCTATGAAGATTACAAACCACTTTGTGAATGGTTTGCGATTTAATAAAGCCTTCTACATCAGACCAGTGATTATAACTAGAAGGAAAGATGAATGAATTCCCTACATGACACAAAACACTGAAATAAACTGTATAGCACGGATAGGTTCACAAACTTGAAAGGAACACAATGGTGCTCATTTACACCACTCGCTATACAGTGTGGAAAAGCACAATAGCTGAAATCCCTGTTCCCCTGGAAATTAACCTCATGAATTAGTCTTTATCAGCTAAAGATGCAATGTAGTGTATGGTGACAGGATGACAGAGTAATTTCACACTTTTATAACTATACATTTAACCCCAGCATTTTGCTGGTGGTAATTTGCATAGTGTTTGCTTGCTGTGTTGTGGTTTTACCAGATGATTCCTTTGTACTTCCAATGCTGCAGGTACATTTTGTAGTACACAAATTAAGCAAATGTTTTCCTTTACATGCGTGTTAACAGAAAGGTTCCATACTGTAGCAATACCCTTTCAAATCATGCAAGAGCATCCCAAGAAACAGATATCAAAATGGACTCGCTTTGCAGCCTGGGAAATGAAAGTCAAACACAGATCTACATTTTTGAAGAATTGGAAGCAGTTTATCATAAACAGAGGGTTGACACTTGATCCTCTGTCTTAGAACAAACAGAAAATATTAGAAGAAAAACACTTTAAAGGCCTCTTCATGGCTGAATATCCAGCTTAACTCCTCGCAGGTTAACTGGAAGTGCTACAGTACGTCCCAGACCACAGGTTCCAATGCCCCTTCTGGCTCTATTTCATGTTCTTGGTGATAAGTTGAAGCAGTTTTTGCTCCAAACACCTTTTACCATCGTTTTACGAAAACAAGATTCTGAAGATGGAAATGTGTGTCAAGAACGTTTGTTCATATTTGTTTTGTATATTTTTTGTGCTGAATCTTGCTGTGGTGGTGTGTTCTGTTGGACCTGAAAATAGCACTAAAATGAGGAGCTGTGTTTCCAACTGCTTTCTTATGTTAGCCCTCTAGGTGGTCACTTTATGTGATACAGATCACTAATATCAATGTGTATGCAGGAAGCAACAGACATTTGTTTCATGGCAATGCTTGTGCATCTGGAGACAATTTTGAACATGAATTGCTTCACAAAGTATTAGCTAAATGTGCTGTGGGTGTACACTATTGACAACAAATCCACTGGACCAAAATGAGGACTAGTCCTGAGGGTCAGGGGTGTGGTAGGTACATATCCCATTTGTTAGAACTGGGGGTCTCTAGTTGGCAGAGGTACGTACCTTTGACCAAATAGGGACCCTTGCTTCTAAGTCAGGGAAAGGGGATTACACCCCCTTGGTAGCTTGGCACGAGCAGACAGGCTTATCTCAGAGGCAGTGTGTTAAGCATTTGTGAACAATACAGTAATACAGTGAAAACACTACAGATGAACACCACTCAGGTTCTATAAAAATAAGTATTCTTTATATAGACTTAACACAAGACCATAAAAGACAAAAATCCACAATACTGTACTCAAAATTGACTTAAAGATGGTAGAAGTAACTTAGTTCAAGTTGATGGTAAGTGCGACAAAGTTCTCACAAAAGTACCTGGATGCGTAACGCAAAACAAACAAAAGGTTCGCAGGGATGGAGATGCGTCGGTTCCTTGCTTCGGGGGAGACGATGCGTCGCACCTCAATGCTTGTGCAGAGTAGGGGATGCGTCTTGATCCTTACCGGAGAGGAGGTGATGCGTACATTCTCGTACTGCGTTCCGGTTGCGATGCGACAAGATGGCGCCTCGATGCGATGATCTGGTGCGATGCGATAAGATGGCGCCCTTGATGCGACGACGTGAAGACGATGCATGCACGCCCGGCGGCCGTGCGGCGACTCTGTAACTTTGGAGCCGCGACAGGCCCTGCGACACGCTTCTCCGGTGGTGCGACGGCGACCCTTGCGGTGGTGACACGCTTCTCCGGTGATGCGTCGGGTAACAGCTTTGACGAAGGCTCGCTTCTCTGGTGATGCGGCGGCGACCTCTGCGGCGGCGACACGCTTCTCCTGCGATGCGACGGCAACAGCTGCGACTGCGACACGCTTCTTCTCGTTGAGTCGCGCTTCCAGCTCCCAGCGACAAGCAGGCTTCTGCAGACAGAATTCCCAGCAAGGAAATTCAGAGGGGAGCTGGTGGTGAAGTCTTTTGTCCCTGAGACTTCAGCAGGAGGCAAGCACAAGTTCAAGCCTTTGGAGTAATATTCTGCAAGATGATGAAAGTTCTTTAAAAGTTCCTTCTCCTCTCCTTGGCACTGAAGACACCACTGTAGGCCAATCCAGCAACACAGCACACTGGCAGGGGGGCAGTCCAACTCCTACAGCTTCCTTTGGTTCTTCTCCTTGGCAGAGGTTCGTCTTGTTGTTCCAGAAGTGATCTAAAGTTCTGGGGTCAGGGCCCCAATATTTATACCAGAAAATCCTTTGTCCTCTGAAGGCAGAGGGTCCTGTGCCTAGTCCAAACCAGTTCTGTGCAGTCCTGGAGCACTTTGTTTACAGGACTCCTTCTTTCCTTTCACAGTGTAGGCCAGGGACATCAGACGCCCCACAGGAGGTGGAGCCAGCATTGTGGAGGGAAGGCACAGCCCTATTCAGGTCCCAGGTGCAACTCCTCCCACCCATCTACATGCAGATCTCTATTCAGCCCTGTGCTGACTCACCCTGTCTCCTGGAATCCCCCCAGCCCCTGTCACTCACAAACCAGACAGAGAATACACAACCTAGCAGAGGCAGGCTGGATGGTTTAGGCAAGAAAATACCTACTTTCTAAAAGTGGTATTTTCGAACACAGAATGTTAAAACCAACTTCACTAAAAGATGTATTTTATCATTCTGAGTTCAGGCATACTAAATTCGTTTTTCTACCATGTTCCCTGGGTCAGTTAGGATTATAGGATGTTATAATCAAACTGCCCATTCTGGCCTATGGGGAACAGGTAGCCTTGCAATAGTGAAAAACGAAAATGGCTGTAATTCACTATTAGAACATGCCACACACACCAGGGCATGTCCTACCTTATACTTGCAATGCACCCTGCCCTTGGGCCTACCTTAGGGGTGTCTGATATGAAGATAAGGGAAGGTTTAGGGACTGGCAAGTGGGTGCACTTGCCAAGTCGACATGGCAGTCACAGACTGCACACAGGCTCTGCAATGGCAGGCCTGAGACATACTTTACAAGCTGCTTCTGTGGTTGGCACAACCAGTGCTGCAAGCCCACCAGCATCATTTGATTTACAAGCCCTGGGCACACATGGTGCACTGTACTAGGGTCTGACAAGTAAATCAAATAACCCAATCATGGAGTCACTAATCAATACATCAATTTAACATAGGGAGCACTTGCACTGTGGCACTGAATAGCAGTGGCACAATGCCCAAAGCATCTAAAACCAGCAAACAGATCAAAAACAGAGGAGGCAATCAGATAAAAGTGGAAGGGAGACCCATGCCAATGGTACCAGGTCTAACACCGTTGCATCTCTGATTCACAGAGGAATGGATTGTTATGTGCTGCTGGTGCACAACCCATTCCCTAATGCAATTCCTGTTTGCCACAAGGGAATGTCCGGCGATGAATGGGGACATAAAATTATTTTTGTCTGCATTGAAAATCCCATATATGGTACTGCAATTCTATCACTATGGGGTACAAATGTTAGTCAATGTATTGAAATACATGAGCTCTTTAAGACCTTTACAAGTCACTGATGCTCTGAAGGATGATTTGGGTGTAGTGGTGGGAGCTTGCTGACAACAGCAGTCCCCTTTCACTGTATAGACTTGGCTCACGGAGGTACATATGCACGGATATTTCATTATTTTGCCGAGATTTTCCTGGATTTATGACACCATTCCCAAATCTAGTTCAGATCACGCAAGGAACACAACTCAGTGAAGACTTTGAGCTGAGGTTTAATAGAAAGTCATGATACAGTGTGGCTAGTTATACACATGAATCTGTAACTTATACATTTAGGGCCCAATTCACAAAGCTATACTTAGACATGAAGTTCAAGTTTAGACTTGAAGTCATAGGGCCTGATTCACAAAGGTAAACTTATACTTTTATGTAAGTTTAAGATTGTTTGTTATTCACAAAGGGATTTACAGGTATTATCTTTATGAGTGTGGAGACTCCGCACATAAAAAAACCTATCGAAAATGTACACAAAGATGCAAGTTTAACTTTGTAAATCAGGCCTAAGTTTAGACCTGAAGTTTAAGTTTAGACTTGAAGTCTAAGGACCCAATTCCCTAAGGTAAACTTAGACTTGAAGTCTACGTTTACCTTAGTAAATTGGGCGCTTGGACTTCAGGTCTAAACTTAGACTTCAGGTCTAAGTTTACCTTTGTGAATTAGACCCTTAGATAGTAGAGATCATGCTATGGTTGCTCCCTAGTGCATGGTTGAAGATGACTCATAGAGACCAGAGATCCAATGAGCTTTACACTGTCAACTGAAGTTATTCCACAAATGACAATCAATTTATTTCAGTCCCAGCACAATTTGAGGCTGACCTACAAAAGGGTATTTTTGTATACATTAGATGACCCTGAGTTAGCATTAAAGCGAAATGGTTGACTCCAATGAGAACTAAGGGGTCTATTACGATGGCGGACGGAAAACCCTTCCGTCCTTCGTGCTCGCGGTAAAAAACCACCCGCATGTACCGTGGCATTGCCGCCGGTCAGATTACGATGCAATGCACGTAAAGTCCGACTGCGGCGGACGGAATACACAAAAGACCATCCGTAACGGTCGGCAAAGCTGCAAATCTGACCTCGGCGGGCGGGGAAAGCTGTTCAATGGACTGAAAAGGCCGCAACTGCCGCGGAATGACCGCACAGCTAATTATGATGAGATAGCGGAGCTGGCGGTACGATCATTGCTGTTCCGACCGCCGCGGTCACGCTCAAGCAAAATGAATGCCGGTCGGAACAAACTTCACTACAATGCTCAAAGTGTGCCTGTACTCTCTGCAGCCCTCAATCCCATCAGACACGCACCAATGATACAACACAAATGTATTTCTGAAATGAAAGCCATGGTCAGCATGGAAGATACACCTGATGGTCATCACACATGTGGACACACCCGCATACCACAGTATAAAACCAACCCCTTCCTGGACCAGCATCCTTTGCAAAGCAGGCGCTGAGACAGAGAGAGCTAGAGAGACTGGACACCATTTTGTCACACAGCACACAGCACAACATCACACCCACCCAACTCCACACACCACCACTTCTCATCCACACACCTGACATACCTCACACATCTTCATCACCACCTTACACCCTGCACCTTTCATTCATTTGCACCATGCCCAATCAAAAAATGCCCAAATTTTCAGACACAGAGTTGAAAGTGATGGTATACGAGATAATTAGGGTAGAACCACATTTGTGTGAGAACCTGGTCCAACAGACCCCACTTATGCGCAAAAATCAGATGTGGGCAAGGATCTACAACAAAGTCAATGCAGTAGGGACCACCCTACGCACACTGGGTGACATCAAAAGGCGGTGGACCGACCTCAAGGCCCACGTCAAGGCTCGGGCCCAGAGGAACCACGAGGCGGCCCAAAGAACTGGTGGCGGCCCTCCCATTCCACCACTAACCTTCAATGAATGGGAGGGGAAGGTGCTTGCCATACTGCATCCAGAGAGTCTCACAGGAATCGAGGGGGGAGTGGAGGCTGGTAAGCAGTGGCGGCTTGCATAGGGCGTGCTGTGGGGCAGTGGGGCAGGGGAGGGGCAGGGTGGGGGGGTAGTAAACTCAGACATACGACGGAACGGAGGAATGTAATAATTACTTTCCTCCGTTCTGTCTTATGTCTGAGTTTTCACCCCCACCCTGCCCCTCCCCCGCCCCGCCTCACCACCCCACAGCACACCCTATGCAAGCCACCACTGCTAGTAAGTACAAACAAAATGATCACATCCCACTGTAATGTACTGTTGTGTACAGCAAGTGAGCCTCAATTGCCAGACCAAATCAAACTCATGTAGAATGCAAGCTTTCAATATGAATGTCTCACAAGGCTAGCATTTCCTTCCTCTGCTTTACCTCATAGGTAGGTAGTCAGCTCATGCACCCTGGCCTCCCTCCCAAACAGCATGGAGCACCCTCCCCAACCCAGAGCCATGTGGCAGCCATCACCGTCAACAGTGCCTCCTAACAGGTAGGTAGCCATCTTACTGGGGAGGAGGTTGTTGAGACCTGACAGCAAGACCACCACTCCCACAAGGCCCTCTGTACTCCCTCCCAAACAGCATGGAGCACCCTCCCCACCCCAGAGCCATGTGGCAGCCATCACCGTCGACAGTGCTTCCTAACAGGTAGGTAGCCATCTTACTAGGGAGGGGGTTGTTGAGACCTGACAGCAAGACCACCACTCCCACAAGGCCCTCTGTACTCCCTCCCGAACAGCAGGGAGCACCCTCCCCACCCAGAGCCATGTGGCAGCCATCACCGTCGACAGTGCTTCCTAACAGGTAGGTAGCCATATTACTGGGGAGGGGGTTGTTGAGACCTGACAGCAAGACCACCACTCCCACAAGGCCCTCTGTACTCCCTCCCAAACAGCATGGAGCACCCTCCCCACCCCAGAGCCATGTGACAGCCATCACCCTCCTCTGCTTCACTTAACAGGTAGGTAGTCAGCTCATGCACCGTAGCCTCCCTCCCAAACAGCATGTAGCAATATGACCACCACATCCCACACTTGTTAGCCAACTCTGTAAAGGTCTATAAGTTGTAGCCAGTGCACACACAGCAAATCCCATTGAGAGGTCACATTAATCACAGTGTCATCGATGAAGTCACATGTAACTGCAAAGCAAAACCCAAGAACGCAATGGCCAAAATCCAATGTGCAAGTCCCATTATCTCAAAGCATAAAGGCTCACATCAACACAACACATGCATGGAGACTCAGTCAAACATCACAAACCACAGGAGTTCAGTACAAAAAGCACAACAGAAATCATGAAGTTGTGGCATAGTAGACAGATACTCATAGAAAAGTCACAAATATCCTAGCATCATCTGAAGTGGATGAGCAACAAGTTGGTACCAGAGGACATGTCCTTGGAAATTCAATATCTGTACACATGAAATTGTTGCTTCAGCCATGTCACATCGCTAACGAGCAATGTATGTACCTCTACATCATATTTGACTGCTGACAAACTGTTACGAATGGCAAGTAATGCCAAAGTCAAAAATCAGGTCATTTCAAATGAAATGTGCAAAACATGATCATCAAAGTTGTGCTGTGTACTGAACATGCTGACAATCTAACCTCTGTTCAACAGGTGACTCGCTGGCAACAGCAGGCGTCCGTGACATGAATGAGCCAAGCCAGTCTCCCCCCCAGGTAAGTGAACTCGCGGATGCAGATTCCCTGTTTTTTTTGGATGAGGAGGACTGACCTTGTCCCTCCGGCATGACCAGGCAAGCTCAGTCCCAGGACCTCACTGTCCCCCCCACCACCACCACGACTCCCACAACAACTGCAACAACAACGCTGACCCCTGCAACAATGAGCTGTGTGGCATCCACCTTCACCATCACCACCGCTGCCTCCAACACTGTCCCTCTGGCAGTTGTTGCCAATCCCACCAGGAAGCCTGGGGACGCTGGGGACCGTGTGTGGCGGCAACGACAGGCAACACCACAGGTCCGTGTCTGCATGGCAGGTGGGAGGCAAACTGGGGGACAGTCACAGGAGGACAATGAGACTGAGGCCCTGGCCACCGTGGAAACTGCATACCAGCAGAACCAGGGACAGATGGGCCAGGTCCTTGAAGAAATGTGTGAACTCTGCCTGCTGCAGAGGTCCATGGACATACACTTGGGTCAAATTTCTGAGTACATTGGCCAGCTTGTGGGTGTTCTGAGGGACATGAATGCAGCTCAAATAGATGCCCACAACCCCCGTGGCCAGCCAGATGCTAGACACAACACCTCAGCAGCGGCCACAGGGAGGGGTGAGTCACAACACAGCGAATCCTCAGATACCTCTGAGCATGCAGCAGGTCACTCCCCCTGCCAAACGGCAGAGGGGACATCCAAAAAAGACCCCGGGATGATCACGTGGCAAAGCACTGTGCTGTACCAGTTCTAGTAGCCACTGTTGATGTCACCAGTGTCACACCGAGCATTGACTTTGTTGTAGATCCGATCCCACATTGCCACAATGATGGGAGTGTTCTGTTGGACTGTGGAATTCCACCATTGTGTGTACTACCCTAAGTATCCATGTACCAGCACTTTCAACTTCACCACTCACCTGTCACTAATGACAAAATAAACACAATTCACACCCCTATGCCTTTGTGTCGGTAACATGTTTATCATAGTAAGTAGCATGTTAACTCACATTGCAATGTATCACAAGATTTAAATGCGACAATCCATTGAGAGAGCGGAAGAACCTAGAATGACACAAGAAAATAACAGTGAGTTGACATATGATGGCATGACAGCTAAAGCACACCACTAGGCAACACTGTACAAGATGCATTCCAGATAACACTGGCCAACACCATCAACATGGACAGAAGGGGGATGGGAGGGCACTACTTCACCTCCCAGCACAGTTCACCCCATAGCATCCTGGTAAAAGCACTTCAGTTTAAATGCTTACTTGAATTTCCATTGAAGTGTTTCACCAAGGTTGTTGCAGGTTAGTGCTGTGAATCTCTAGTCACATGTGTTCCTGGGTATTATCCTTCATTAGTGGAGCTAAAAAATGAAATTCTGTGTTTGCTGAGAAAGCTGCCACAATCCTGTCAGGTCTCTGTACTTCTCCCTGACCAACTTTGGAGAAACACTTCAGCTACATTTCAAGTAAGCATTTGAACTGAACTGCATTGACCAGGATGCTAAGGGGTGAACTGTGCTGGGAGGTGAAGCAGTGTCCTCCCATCCCCATACTACCATCAACATGGACATGACATAAATTGTAAAACTCACACAGCGCTGCACAATGTAATCCTTAGCAGTGCGCCAACAAGAGCCAGCATCCAAACACATCCTGTTAAATGGCCGTTGGGGACATTGTCGCCTTCACTAACTCAAGTACAGTTACACGGGGCTTGTAATGTATCATGCAAGATTTTTGCATGTTTTAAAAAAGGAACACCAGTCCCTTCCAACATTCCCACGCTAAATCTCATTTTTAAATGAAGTTATCTTATCCTGAATAACCACAACCGCTGCGGTTTACGGGCAGGCGTCCCGTATATAGTAACAGTTTCACAACATGTAACTTGCTGTAGCAATGTTCTTTGTACTCCCCCATATAGGATTGTAGATAGTTAGTTGTGGCCTCACATTCCCACTATGAAAGCAGACTTCAATGAGTTAAGCAGGCTTAAAGCACATTTGTTTCAACAAGAAGTCGCTCTCACATCAGTCCGTGATATCTTCGAATTGCAGGTGGCTCGAACATCCACTGAGATTCAGTCACTGCTAAACACGACTCTCCCACTTCATTTCAGGGAATTGATACACCAATTATTAAAAGCGTATGATACTGAAGGCCTTGCACATATTTTATTAACTTGTGGGCTGAGGCCTTGTTTCTTCGTTTCAGACTATTTTTGGAGTACTACCGGGTGTCATTAATTCCATTTTTCAAGTGCTTTTGGCGGTTTACCATCACTCCTTTGGCTATTCTGCATAGTGCTGGTTCTCCTACTGCTCTTACGCAATGGCTGCCCGTCCTGTGGTCCAGGCCAACCCCGGTCAGTTGCAACTGTACCGTGAACGAATGCAGCTTATTTTTGGATGTTTGCCATTAGCTGTGCTTCGCATCTGTTATAGGCTAACCTTCCGCTATGCCTATTTCACCTGCGTGTGTTCTACTGTCGCTGATGCCCCTTTCAATGGGCCATGGATGTCTGCCTTTCCAACACATCTCTTGCTGATCTGGATTATGACCTGTGGGTCAGTCCTTTGTTGGCCCACGACCAGGACTGTTCCGGTGATAGCCGTTTATGGGATGCCTTACAACGTGGCAGACGAGCTGCCAGCTACGCCTGTGCATTTGCGCAACGTCTCCTGTGCCATTCCTACATCGAACCTCTTCTAGGTTGCCCTGAAATGCTCCTTTCATCTACGGGGTGCGAGGAGCATATCTGTTCCTTCATACTACTGGATTGGATGGCGGTCCTTTTTGCTGAAGCTGATTCTGATCGTCTTTTGGAACTGCTTGCCTTTGAAGCTGCAAGTGCTTTCTTGGATTCGTAACTACTTACCAGCATCCGCAACTGTTTGGAACTAATTCAATATTGTTTTACCTTTTCTTGCCTCCTTCAGAAATTTCCTTTGATTTATCTCAAACTTTGGCCCTGTCTGCATTCGCTTTGACTCTGCTTACCTTTGTGGTCTGTTTCGCTTCATACCACAGACCTGAGCAAGGGGAGGCTGTTAAATGGCCGTTGTGGACATTGTCGCCTAGTATGAGCCTGGCTTCCATTATGCAGCTTTTGCACACGTTAATACATGGCTTTGTTGTTTTGCAAGTAGCTTCGTTTATGTCTTTCACATGAGAACTGTCCGCAGAGTTTGTTCTCTGCGCGGTCCTGGAGTACAGTCTGAACATCATGTCCAAGGTCGTAAAACAATGTCCCTTGTTATTCTGTTCTGGTCAGGCCCTAGCACCCAGTCTCAACAAACTCTTGCAGCTGCTAGAGCCCACAGGTGCCTTTTTGATATTATGGGGAGGCAGGCTAGGTGCCCCACACCTGGAGAGGGATTCTTCCAGAGAGAAGAGCTACACAGCACATGTGATGTACATTTCACCATCTAAAGGCTGAGGAATGGGGTCTGCTGACAAAGCCCAGAGATCTTGGGATACATAATAAGACTTCTTCTAGCAAGGGGAGGGGGGAAAGGCTCTTAGGTCTTCCTCCTGAGGGCTTATTAATATGACATCTCCCTTCCTGATATATGGACATGTTTCTATGCTGGCTGTTTTTTTATTATGCATTATTCTGCTTGTTGTGGCATGTATACTGCATGTTAGGACACGTTAGTTGAAATAAACATTTGAAAACGTTTCTTGTCTTCACCTGATCTTATTGTGGACAAGTATAAGAGTGAGGGTGACAGGGTATGTCTTGTTACCGCGATTCCTGAGAGATCTGAGAGTGTTGTGTCCTGGAGTGTATAAGCGCTTGTTTCACTGTCAGTGAGTAGGAGAGCTAGTGAGGCACTATAGCTATTCGGTCCTGTGCTTATGGGTACTCAGGTGGGAGGATGACTCAGTCCCTGCCTGCCCAAGTCCTATAATCCTGCGCATAGTTATGTCTGTGGGCAGAATCCCTGCAAAAATCCTCCAAGTTTGGGAGACAACAGTAAAGCGCACAGAGACAGTCATAGTTGCTCAATGCTAACTTACACTCAATGGAAGAAGTTGGCGATGAGCTGTTGACGCAGGTCAAGACCTTGTTCCTCACCACTATCATCGTCACTGGGCATGTGTGGCTGTGCAGCGGGGGGCTCCTGCTGCTCATCATCGTCCTGTATCAGGGGTATCTCTTTGCTCAAGGCTAGGTTATTTAGCATGCAGCAGACGACTATGATCTGACACACCTTCTGGGGTGAGTGGAGAAGTGCACCACCACTCTTGTCCAGACACCTGAATCTAGATTTTAGAAGTCCAAAAGTGTGCTCCACCACACGACGTGTCCTCCCATGGGCATCATTGAAGTGGACTTCCCCGGGCGTAGTTGGATTCCTCAGTGGGGTCAGCAACCACGGATGATTGGGATACACTGAGTCACCTAGTTGTGAGAAACACAGACAAACAATGTAATGGTAATATGTGAGGAGAGCAGCATGTCTCACATACATCACACTCATTGACACAGCCCACTCACCAACAAGCCAGGCACGCTCTGGGTGAAGATTTGCCATCAATTTTGGTATGCTGCTGTTCCGCAGAATATATGAGTCATGTGCCGAACCTGGATACTTTGCACACACATGTGATATGATCTGATCTGCTTGGCATACCACTTGCACATTAATGGAGTGGTGATGTTTGTGGTTACGATAGATGTGTTCACATGCCTGTGGTGGAATTAGACCAATGTGTGTACCGTCAATGGCTCCCACAACATTTGGGATGCATCCAAGATCATAAAAATCCCCCTTCACAGCTGCCAATTCATTTCTCCTAGGAAAGTGTATATAGCTGCCCTTGTAGGTCATCAATGCAGACAGGACATCACGCAACACCATGCTGAACTTAGGCTGTGACATCCCACCGGCACTGGCCACGGTGTACTGGAAAGACCCACTGGCAAAGTAATGCAGTGCAGACATCACTTTTACTGTAGCAGACAATGCAGCCGGATAAGTTCTGTTGGGATTCAAATGGGGCTCCAACTGAGCACATAGCTCTCGCAGTGTAAGGTGATCCAGACGGAATTTCTTTATGATTTCTATGTCCTCCATCTTCGCCAGGTCTGGGACAGGATGATTGCTAGGTGGTCTCCTCCTACGTACTCTGGCAGGGGACACATGCAAAAGATGAGTAAAAGATGAGATGTGGGAAACAGCTTAACCAAAGATTCACACAACCACAACATTGACAGGACTCTTGAACACGTGAAATGCACAAGTGACATGCATACAGACCTTGATTTTCTTCACTCAATCGACATAATACTAACTACTACAACATCAAATTAAGTTGATGTGTATGACATATGGTAGTCTGCTATATCAGAGTGTGAGCAGCCCTGTGGGTAGATGGCACAGCACATGTGGTTAACAGCATCAATGCTGAGTTGCATGTATCTGCTGTCACTGCACGACCTCAAGCTTCAGTCCCACAATACACAACAACATTATGAAATGAGGCCAGTGAGTGTCAGCTGGACAACAATACATGAATATGCAGCACAGTGGACAGACAAATATGAACATTATGGGGTCAGTCCATCGTGCCTGTGTAAGGATTTTGCGTGACAGACATTGCCATGTTCACCAAAATGATACACAATTCCACATGGATTGTGTATACATGCACACATGGCTGAAAATGACCGATGATGTCGGCCAGAGCGATGTTTGTTTGTAACACATGTGCACTCCTCTGACGTGTGTGAAAACATATGTAGGCAATGGCAGCTAGGCACACTGTATGCCACAGCAGTACGTGTGTTGAAAGTGCTAGAGCTTACAAGTATGTCTGATTTCCGTACAATGGACACCTCTAAATGTCAGCCAACATCACTGGCCCTTCATAAGACAACCCATGGCCGAGAAATCGACAGTCAAATAGAAAGGGAAAATCAAACAGTGTTCACAGGTTGAATGTTTCAATACACAACATTAGTACAGTGCGAGTGGCCTTTGTCCTTTTTGACTCCTTAGCTCATTTCATTCCATGCTGGCCATGACAATGAATGTTATTTCACTCTCCTTTTCTTGGACATACCATGTGTGTGAAGACTTAACTCAAAGGTCACATTCTATAATACCTCAACAGGGTGCACAAATCACTTTAGGCAATGTGTTGGGATGAGTGATGCAATTAGCAAAGCAAGAATGGAATTGCAAAATGTGTTTACAGGCGTGGTAGCTGGCATCCACAGCGGTAACACGCATTGGCCCCAATTGAATGATGCAGGATTGCGGTCGCAGCTTCCTGACCTCCGCGGTGCATCACCGCTGATGAGAAATAACCATCAGCCAAAGGGAACCACCAGCGGTTTACATTTTTTAAACTCGTAGTAGGCGTGCTCCGCCACTGCGGGGACTGGCATTGGCCCCAATTGAATGATGCTGCATTGCGGTTGCAGCTTCCTGACCTCCGCGGGGCATCACCGCCTATGAGAAATAGCCATCAGCCAATGGGAACCGCCAGCGACTTACATTTTTTAAACTCGCGGTAGATGTGTTCCGCCACTGCGGGGCCCGGCATTGGCCCCAATTGAATGATGCGAACCAGGCTGGCCAATGGTATCAGCAGAGCAACACTGGAATGAGCCTAGGGCCCTATATATATGCCTGTGAAATGTCCACACCTGTCACTTGCCTAGAGACACTGCTGCCTGCCATTCCTCACCATGAACTGCTGCTGTACCTCATCTCTGGAACCAGTCATGGCTTGTACTGAGAACCTAAGGGCCCGTCCCTTCACCACAGAGGAGCTGGAGGTTCTGGTGGATGAGGTCCTTGGACAGTACGGCCGGCTCTATGGTGCTCCAGAGGTACTGGTAAGTGAATGCTAAACTTACTTAGAATGCTCAGAAGGCTCACAACATGTTACTGTACAGTGCTCTGTGCCTCAGACTGCAAGCCAATATTGGTGCTTTCAGATTTTGTCGTCTGCATTTCCCATACATGACGTACTACTTGATGCACTTGAGTATGTGGGGAGGATGGCACACTCGTCAATGTTGCTGCTCCATAGGTGCAAAACATCACACATGTGAATCTCAGAAAGGATGATGTATACGTGTTGAAGTCTGTGTAGCCAAACGAGTTCAAGTGCATGGTGTTGAGCCTTGTTCCCCCTGAGCCCTGAGTGCATGCAATGATGATTTTGCCAGAACGTGGTTTATCAGTAGTACAGTTACAATTATGACTTCATGAATTCTCTTTTTGGACACACATTCCCTGCGCCATGTCCTCTATGAGTTCATTACGTGTACATATGTACATTAGTGAGATGGTAAGTGTCGATTGGGCAGAGGTTAGTGATAATGGGGTGTACTCATTCTACAGGGATACTATGGAGATGAGCCCAGTATGCATAATAGTACAGGGCCTGTTACTGTCTAGATTAGTGTGAAATTACCTCTCCGATCTGATAAATGTACAGTGGCCATGCCATCCTTCTTTTGGTGTCATTATGTGTAGACTCGCTCATGTGTATGCACTGTGTACTGACACACAATGCACCACTACAAAGTGTTACAAATGTCTCCTCTTGTCTCCCATAAGGACAGCTCAAGGTCCATCAGCGGAAGGCAATATGGAGGGCCATCGCCTGGATGGTGCATGCCCTAGGGGTCTCTAACCGTCGACACAACCACTGCCACAAGAGGTGGGATGACATCTGCTGCCTTAGCAAAAATGCTTCATCATCCTCTGCACCCCGTCCTGTGTCCACCCTCCCTGATGCTCCCCCAACTGGTATCCGGGCCCGCTGCCCTAAGAAGGGTAGGGTGTCTTTCCCCCCAGGCACTACAGCCCCAGCCCCTGTGTCCCCTGCTGCCCTCAGTGTGGAGGCCATTGACATCTTGCGGCAGGTGTCTGTGGGGCAGACTTTGCTCCTGAATGCCCTCCAGGATCATGGCAACAAGTTATCACAGGTTGTTGCGTTCATGGAGGGCATTCATTCTGACGTCGGTGGCCTGCACAGGACTGTACAGTCTTTGGCCTCCACACTGATGGCAGCCATTCTGCAGTCACAGGCTCACAGTCTGGCTCCTGTCCCTTCCGCAACCACCCTGCCAGTGACCCCACCTGACTAGAGAACACACACACCCACCCACCCTCTAGGAAGCATGGACAGAGAAGCAGTGAGGTAGTGGTAGCTCCAAAACAGGGGCGGCAGGGTAAAAGCACCCCCCCCTCCAAGCGTACAACCAGATCTGAAGGTTTTTCCAGGAAGGATCCACGAGGACCTGCTCCACTTTCTGGGAAGAAGGAAGCTGTTGTGGCCACCTCACCTATCCCTTGGCCCAAGACACTTGGGGGCTATTGTATCCCCAAGCAAGTGAGGTCCAGCCCGCCACATGCAACATCAGCTACTGAGCCTCCTCTCTGCATTTCACCACCTCCCCGTGCAACGACTCCACCAGGTCCAGCCAGCCCTCATGCTCCCACCTCCAGGGATCCCTCTGCCTCAACCAGTTCTTCCCCTCCCAGGTCCAGTCTTCCGACTACCCCAGACAGTCATCCCCCACCCAGTTCCAGTTCTCCACAAATTTGAAGCAGAGTCCCCCTTCCCACACCATTCCTCCCTGAGCGGTGCCTGAGCTGCCCATTTGCTGGCCCTATCCTGGTGCTGTTCCCATGGCGGTGGACTGTGTTTCAATCATCTGTGTGGAATTCCGAAGCACACATGTGCGGACTTGAGTTTGGACTGGCCGTTGCCCTTAATGTTTTGCACTTTACATGCTGATACTGAGTTTATGTAATAAAAAATATATTTATTTTCTGAGCGTTGTCGCTGGCCTTACTAATGATGCTGTACAATATATGTGTATATGTTCATCGGTTCCATGCTCTGAATTCACACTTTCCCATTTGCATGTACTTAAGTTGATATTGCAGGTGTTACCAGAGGTTCCGGCAACTATGTCCACTTTTGACTCTGAGGATTGATGGGGGCGAGCTGCTTGTCTGTGGTGGTCCACTCTGGTCCTGTTCATTCTGTTGGCTGAGCTCTACTTATCCACACATGTCAGATTTGTTTGATCTCCAGCATGAGAATCTATTCCAATTTACATGATGACTTGAGGGGTGGGCAGGGTACAATGTATCTGTGTGATCTATCTTGATGTATAAACACCAGTGTAGGTGAGTTGTCATCTTGGACAGGTATGGCTTCATAGACAAATGGATAGATGTACATGTGCTTACGGGAGTCATCAGACAGTGTGAGTGTACTGTCATTAGCAGAGGTGTTCATGTGTATGTGCCCTTGAGCATTGCCCTTTCACACATGTGGGATCGAGTTGATGAGTGCCTGTTTGTTTCCATGGTCAGACACCTTGTGTAGTGTTTGTGGACATGTTGTGGTTGTTGCCGGAGCAGTGTGCAGTGTGTCATTGTAACCTCGCAGTCCTAGGGTACACCTACATCTTATCCACACCATTTGTGAGTATGCAGAGTGTGTCACTGCAATGTCTGTGTTGTGAGTCTTGGGATCCGGCCTGGCTCTTGCTTAACTTTGTTTTCACTGCACTGCATGTCTCTGGGATACAAACATGATATGTGAGTGTTCACATGCATTGCTGCCACTTTCCACTTTATGGGCTCCAATATGTGTTGGTCTGATTCATGGCAGTCACGTTCATACCATTGAGGCCTACACAATGTGAGATACTCCACTATGGCTTTTTGCTCTGTACACTCCTCACCTGTACAATTCTCGTGTATACACCACTTCAGTCAGCACATGTGCCACTGCATGCCATGCACATGTTTGACCCTCCCCACCACTCCATGGTGTGACACTGTACTGTGTGCAAATGATTTGTATCCAGAAGCATTGTGGCCCTCAGCACTGTTTCAGTATGTGATATGTGCCATTTGAGCCTACTGAATTTCAGTCATGGTTGCTGAGGTACAGTACAGATGGATTTCCAGCACAGTCCTCTTGTCTTGTTCCAGCCTGGATGTTTGCCTGGGTTTTGTGGCAGTAGGTGATAGCAAAAGTGTGTAGCTGTTTGCTGCGACACTGCTACCCATCCTGGGCACGCATCTTCCTCACTTTGCAGTCTGCAGTGTATACACTCCCAGCCCCCAAGCAAGTCTGCCACCTTGAGCCCAATTGGAGCTGTGTGAGTGGTGCTTGTAGGTGGGGGAGAGGGGAGCAGCGTGCCAGGAGGAGTCAGCACAAGGCAGCCATCGGGAGCCCTGAGGGTGTCACTCATGTAAACTGAGGGAGCCTCACACATTGCATTTTGCAGGTTTCCCCAAACATCGTAGAGCCGGCCCTGCCTGCACGCTTGCTGGGAGTTGTTGTTGTACCGGGGTTGCATGCATGGAGATGTTTTGGACGTACCTCTGCTGTAGAGCGCGGCAGTGTCTTATCTGCTGGTGATGCATCAGGTAGAGTAGCGGAAAGGCCTGTAGAGCAGGATCCATGGCGGCTCTGGTCGTATGCATGTGTTCTGGTTCGACTTTTCTGCTCCGTAGTTGTGCTTCCGCCATCCGCGATGAGATGGTTTTACCGCCGCGGTGGGATTGGCTGTTTGATACATCGTAATCTGGTTGGTGGACGGGACGTGATTCCGCATGCAGTTCTTGCTCTATAGGCTCTGTCCGCCGCCCTTCCGTAAGGAAAAACGTGCGGAGCCTGAAACGCCGCGGCGGTAGGAAAATGGCCTATGTTAGCTCATTGTAATATGGCCGTCGCAATGACCGCATCAGGAACGGGAAAATCGATGTTTTCCGCCACCACTGCGGATGCACTTCTGTTCCCCATCATAATGACCCCCTAAATGTGTGCTCTGTTGTTTGCTGAGAGTGTTAAAGGAAAATATTCCCTCAAGTCTTCCTCCCACTATTCAGTGCAGCACAGAAAATGGCTTCAAATTGCCTATATGGGAGGATTATAATGTTTTCTAATGAATAAATATGCATCTGTCAACTTCAGGTACGTTGCAATTTTGAGGTATCCTTTGAACTCCTCCCTCTCTTGCAGCATCCACACCAGAGAAATCCCGTCATGTCAGTTTATGGTATTATCGGCGGACTAGCATCACCAATGTAATCGTCAGGAAGGAGGAAGGTTTAGCAGCCATAAGGCTAAGCAGATTGAAATAAATTAAAATTTTATGTCATACTTGATCATGATATGGAAGCAATATTAAATTGTACTAATGTGGCAATGTGCCTACTGCTTCATTGGTACTGCTTGCCATAATGTTTCATTGGAGAATCAAGATTCGCTTGAAACAAATCATGGGCCATCACATTACACAATCTAGAAACATATTGTTGGAAAGGGGATTATTAGTAGTGATAAGTAGTAACTTACCACTATTAATAAGGCCACAAATACAATAAAAGGTTCAGACAAGGTCTCAGTAAATGATTCCATTGTTCAACCCTTGGTAGCTGCTAACGAACAGGCAGGCGTAACTTAGGAGACAGGCGTGTATAGCATTTAAAAACAACAGCACATTAAATAAGTAAGACATAACACATAATAAAAATCCAACTCCAATTTATAGCAATAGATTATATTTTTATGAACAAATAGACACCAAAACAACTAAAATCTCCTTTAGGAAACTGGAGATATATAACTTTTTAAAGAATAAACACTTTCTGGTGCTTATAAACATATAGTGCCACCGTGGGGCATCTGGTCATACTTGACTGGGACAACGTCAAAGTTTGATGCCAACCGCGATGGTGCCCTAGTCGGATACATTAAGCAGAAGTCCTCTGTCAATATTTTACCTTCACACTTAGGGGCCGATTCCGATCTCGGCCGGAAGCGCACCTAACACCATTTGTCTGGAAAAAAAGACAAGCCGAACGCGTGTTTCCCGACCGATTCGAACAGTCGTCCGAACGAGCAAGTACGATGCGCATAACTGCTCAGATTCCGAGCGAGCTGTACGTACCCATTCCAGCTCCTGTTCCCCCCCCGAGCCGGATCCGTAAACGCCGATTTGAGTCGCACGGGGGTAAATATAAAGCACCTTCCGGCCGGACTAGTACGATGAGCCTTCCGTACGCGCCGAACCCGTCGCTACGTCCGGCACGTCAGAGCATCCGGGAGAGCTGCACATAACTCCGATTCGCGCCACAAGACGATCAACGGCTACGAGACGAACAAGCCAGCGACGAGTACGAGTCGAAGCCACGAGAAACCCGAACGAGACGACCCAACCATGAATCTATTACCAGAACCGGTACGGACGCGTACGGCGTAGACGGTAAACCAGACACCCACTACACAAACAAACGACACGTACCCGACATATGTCACACACACATAGGGATGCAGAAATGACGTACACTAGCAACAGCCAAACCATAGGGGCGGGATGGCTATCACCAATGCCATACACACCCATAGGGGCCTGATGGCTACAACTACCACCACCCCTACTCATGTGGGCCTGGTTGCCTGTCACTACTACCATCCCCACTCATAGGGGGATGGATGCCTACCACTAACACCACCCCTACTCATGGGGGCCTGGATGCCTACCACTACCACCACCCCTACTCATGGGGGCCTGGATGCCTACCACTACCACCACCCCTACTCATGGGGGCCTGGATGCCTGTCACTACTACCATCCCCACTCCTAGGGGGATGGATGCCTACCACTACCACCACCCCTACTCATGGGGGCCTGGATGCCTACCACTACCACCACCCCTACTCATGGGGGCCTGGATGCCTGGATGCCTGTCACTACTACCATCCCCACTCCTAGGGGGATGGATGCCTACCACTACCACCACCCCTACTCATGGGGGCTGGATGCCTACCACTACCACCACCCCTACTAATGTGGGCCTGGATGCCTACCACTACCACCACCCCTACTCATGTGGGCCTGGATGCCTGTCATTACTACCATCCCCACTCATAGGGGGATGGATGCCTACCACTAACACCACCCCTACTCATGGGGGCCTGGATGCCTGTCACTACTACCATCCCCACTCATAGGGGGATGGATGCCTACCACTACCACCAGCCCTACTCATGGGGGCCTGGATGCCTACCACTACCACCACCCCTACTCATGTGGGCCTGGATGCCTACCACTACCACCACCCCTACTCATGTGGGCCTGGATGCCTGTCACTACTACCATCCCCACTCATAGGGGGATGGATGCCTACCACTAACACCACCCCTACTCATGGGGGCCTGGATGCCTGTCACTACTACCATCCCCACTCATAGGGGGATGGATGCCTACCACTACCACCACCCCTACTCATGGGGGCCTGGATGCCTGTCACTACTACCATCCCCACTCATAGGGGGGTGGATGCCTACCACTACCACCACCTCTACTCATGGGGGCCTGGATGCCTACCACTACCACCACCCCTACTCATGGGGGCCTGGATGCCTGTCACTACTACCATCCCCACTCATAGGGGGATGGATGCCTACCAGTACTACCATCCCCACTCATAGGACGGGTAATGCATGACACAACCAGCATACTCCAACATAAGGAATGTCAGCAAAAGACATCCCCCCAACATCATGACAAGAGTGTGTAGTCTGTGTCAAATGCCTACAACACTGAACATGACATTGAACATACAATGTGACCCCCTATCACATGTGTCACACATAAATGTGTGTGGCCTCCACAATGCAAGCAGACCATGACCACTGTGGGAATGGGGTCTAAACCCCCATCATCACAGTGACCAAAATGTAAGTGTGGGGTCCATAGCTGAAGCACATTTTGAACATTGTGGCAATGGGGTCTAAACCTCCATCATCACAGTGACCAAAAGGTAAGTGTGGGGTCCATAGCTGAAGCACATTTTGAACATTGTGGCAATGGGGTCTAAACCCCATCATCACAGTGACCAAAATGTAAGTGTGGGGTCCATAGCTGAAGCACATTTTGAACATTGTGGCAATGGGGTCTAAACCCCCATCATCACAGTGACCAAAAGGTAAGTGTGGGGTCCATAGCTGAAGCACATTTTGAACATTGTGGCAATGGGATCTAAACCCCCATCATCACAGTGACCAAAAGGTAAGTGTTGTCATGGAAAAAGCTGCAACTGCCAAACAGCATGGATGATTCCTGGTCACACAACAACAAGCACATCAGTGGCAAAGTAGTGGTTGTGTCCCATAGCAACATAGATTGGGTGAGGCAAACAGTGCAGTGCAAATAAAACATACCTTTGGCCATGTGCAGACAAACATCACCCATGGGGGCTGACATTGTCAACATTTATCAATTACACAATGACAGAAGTGACCATCATAATGCATACCCACATATCTGCACCAATGGACACACAAATGTAGATATCCTGTGGAGACTGAACAAATACCATACCATGGCAGCAATGGGACATACAAACCATGATTATTGTGCTGACTGATGACCTAGGAGTCCCAGGGACAGCAGGGGAAATCCTCCAAACAACATACAGCCAATGGCACACTAAAGATGTGCCAATGCAGTGGTGCAGATGCACAAACACAAACAGGCAGCCTCACACTGCATATCAAACACTAAAGGTGATGGGGGGGTGTGCCAGTGTCCCCAGGCAACCACACAACACATGAGGAGGCCTGAATTCCAATTACACAGATGTGTATACAGTGCCATACAAAAGTAACTCATGGATCGGATTCCCCTATGTGGGCAATCAGGCATTGTTAGATGAGAGGGAGCCCAAATTACACATGTCACACAAGCTTGTAGGAACAGCAACTAACACAGCAAGAGACAGACCCACCACAGGACTACCCCCAGGGACCCCACATTGTGGTGACACTAGCCTGCATGATAATCCCACTGTGATGACAAAGGTAGATGTAGTTCACACTGTGAACCACATCCATGTGTCCTGAGCAACAAACTACCATCACACCTACACAAGCACAAATCAATCAGCACGGCCTGTCAGCCAAGGCCAATATGGAGGTAGGGGTCTAGCCGTGCAACAACTCACATTTGCACACACTCAACACCACACACCTTGATCTCCACCAATGTGCAGCAGTGAAGCTCACATGGACTGGTGACATTGCACATGCACCCATGACAATCCCAGGGGTGGTGGTGGGAACTAAGGTGCAGAAACCCATCACTCATGGCCAGTCAACAAGACTCGTGAATGTCTGACACACTGCACTGTACGCAGTACATGGGCATGACGTGAAATCCACCCCAATCAATGGGATCCCGGCCACAGTCACACACCAATGAAGAAGCCAAGGTGACCCACAAAGAACACACATAGACAACTTCCAACATTGCAGCTCTGACCCTGAGGAGTGGCAGCAGTCACACACACAACGTGTCACAATCACTGAAAGCTACCACAAACTGTACATTACATGACTTGTGTAACCACCAAGTGCCAAGGGGAATCCTGACTGTGTCCCATCTGCGTTTGCCCACATCCCCAGCCCTGACAACAAAGACAACTAGGGATGACAACCTGATGAACATTAGTTTGCCATGCACCCACATCCCGGAGAAACCAGGTCCAAGATGCTGGATGAACAGAGGACAACTCAGAAAGCATCACAAACAGGAACATCCGTAGGGACACAGCCTGTGTAGGAAAAGGGAAGGGAACACACACAGACATGCTTACACAAAACACACAACACGGGCCCAGGCAATGTCACGGGATTACACACTGCCATGAGGGCACTCCACTCCTGTGGAAGGTCCGCTGTGCCAAACCTTGTCTGTGCACGACTCAAACATGTCAGCAGAACACTCGGTCAGTGAGTCAACAACTACAACACACTGAAGGCTCTGCTCACATCAGCCTGGGTACCGGAGTGTCACGTCAGTCATCTGCATACACCCAAAACACATGTCAAGCAAGTTGCGCTGTATACACAGATGAGTCCTTCAACATTGATGTGGTAAACTACATGTCCAGTGGAGATGGGCACACAGTCAGGGAAATAGAAACATTGAACAGTGGTAAGCCCACCAGATGTGCATCAGTGTAAGCCAAAGATGTTAATTTACAAATGCAAAACGTACATCCCTGTGTCAAATGCTGAACATTACACCCTCAGACTGCAGCAAAGGATGCTATAGATCCAGAATAGATTAGGACACATATCCCATGGACCACATGGAGTCCATCACAGCAACACTTCATTTTCCTGATCTGAACACTATTACAACTGCAAATGCATGATGATACTCATCTACATCATGTACATCAAAAGAAAAACCACAAGTAAACAAAAAGAGGCTTTATTCAGCAAATGTGAAACTAAAATTTTAAGTCCAAAAGAAACTAAGGCCAATGGCCAGTCCACATACACAGTCCCAACAGGGTGATATGTGACAATTTGTCACCCATTGCTTGCCTGCACTGGTACGGACAGGGGACATCCCCCTCGGAGGGGCATACAAGGGGCAGGCCAGGCACCGCAGGGACAGGATCAGGGGATGCCAGAAGGAGGCAGTGAAGGTGTGGTGGGTGCAGGAGTGTCACCTGCAACTTCAGTGGAGGTGTGTGACTCAGTGGGGGCCGGCACCACTGTAGGGCACAAGTCAGATGGTGTGGGTGCTGCAACCACTGCAGTAGGCCGGTCAGATGGAGTGGACTGGGTCCCCACTGCAGTGCCCGAGTTAGACGGGGTGGTTGTGGACTCCACTGCAGTGCATAACTCCAAGGGAGTGGAAGGGGGGCAGATGAGGTGGGCAGGACAGAGGGGGGGGACCCGGTCTCTACACCAGTGGCACAAACAGGCAGAGCATCTGGTTTGGGGGTGGAAGAGCGAGTGGTAGGGGGGAGGGCCTAAGCAGTTTGGGGATGCGGTATCGGTGTGTGGGGGAACCTGGGGCAGGGTGTGGCAGGGGAACCTGTGGAGTGGTGGCCTGGGGGATGGAGGAGAGAGACTGCGTGGTGGGGCTGCGTGGTGGTGGGGTCTTGCCCTTCCTGGTCCGGGGGGACTTTCTAATGGGGTCCTCAGTCTGCCTGTGCCTGGGGGAGTGTGTCCGGGTGTGAGGGGCACTCCCTTCTGTGTGTGGTGGTCGCCTCTTCCGCCTGGACGTTGTGTCAGATGGATCTGTGGGGAAGAGGCTAGGCTCACAGAGGAAGAGCTTCTGGGAGGGGGGGGTTGCAGGTGAGGCAAGGGAAGGGGTTTTGGAGGGAGAGGTATCTGAGGACTGCGGAGTGCTCGTGGATGCGTGTGTGTGTGTCTGGGCCCCATCCCCTGTGAGTGAGGTATCAGTCCCCTGACTGTGCGTGCGTGTGCGTCTGGATTTTGGCTTGTGTGTGTGTGTGCTGCTTGTGTCTGTGCTGGTGCGTGCCGGTGCCGGTGTGTGTGTGCTTGGGACAGGTAGGGTGCTGGGGATTGTGGATGGGGCAGAGGTAGGAGGGGTGAGGGGCTGTTGCAGGAGGGACACTGCTGCTGTCAGTGAGGAGGCCATGGACTGATTGGTCCGATGTAGGGCAGACATGCCAGATGACATGCCCTCCATGAATGACACCAGTTGTGTCAACAGACCCGTGTGTGCATGGAGGACACTCAGCATTGATGTCTGCCCTACATGGATCTGTTTCAGCAAGTCCACAGTCTCCACACTCAGGGCAGCAGGGGGGACAGAGGCAGGGGGTGCGGTGCCTGGCATGAAGGAGACACGCTCCCCTACACGGGAGCCTCCACGGACATGTGGGATGGGAGCAGATGGGTGGGTGGAGATGGTGGTGGTGGCGGGGACAGACTTGCTTGATTTTGCCTCTGGTCTGCTGACACCCGCCTCCACAAGGGAGTCCTCACTGGAAGTGCTGTTTTCCCCAGCCGAGGTGGTCGTAGCTGAGGTCTCCTCAGTGTGGCTCCCCTCACCCTCCGTGCCACTGGGTCCCTCGGTCTCCCCTGCAGTGGACCCAGTCTGGCTCTGCTGCTCCTCTTGGTCCATGGAGCTGTCTCCTCCTGTGGCCGTGGATGTATCTGCAAACAATCAGGATAAACAGAGCAACATTAGTCACCTGTACTGACCACACACACCACAGTAAGTACAACACATCACAGAGCAAGCCCTGCCATCATTTTCTAGACATTGCAATAAGTGCTGACTCTGATTTGAAGAAGCCCATTGCCTGCCTGACAGTCATTTATGCCACACATATCCTACCTGTCCATGCACCCATCTGTCTGCTGCCTGTTGTATGCGACTAATCATATGTGCACACATGCACCACATACAGAGTTGTTGGACATCCAAGAGAACATATGGAAATGTGTCACTCCAAACACATGCCATCTCCTGCCACTGACTCAGTACATGTGTCAGGAAAAGTGATGGGCAGAGTCTCTGTTGATATGCGGGTTTTGCTTCCATCACCAGACACAATGAGGTCCTCATGTCCTGATAGACAATGCGACAATGGTGTGCATGCAGGACATATCACACTACTGCTGGATCACCCTTTGTGAGTTGAATGTCATGGCACAGGCCTGTCTGGCAAGTCAGTCATAACTGTCTCCTGTCACAGGGGCAGTGCATACACACAACACCAGTCTACACTGTGTCACAATAATGGAAGTTTTGGGAATGCAAGCCCTGTAGCTGACAGGTGCACATGTGCACCCCTGGCCACCCACATCATGAGGACTAAGATGATCCCACGTCAATCAAATGAGATATTTGAGTGACTGCAAACACAAATCCATACACATGAGCACTTCACCGTCTGATGAGAATGAACCAAAGCTGCCTGCACCTCAATGTTTCATACAACATTGTGCACAGTCAAGGGATCAGAGACCTATGCATTAACCAATGTGCAGATCCCATAGTCACAACTCAGATGGCTGGCCACCCCAAATTGTTAAACACTCCAGGAGTCCAAAAAGCAAGGCCACACCACGGTGACACAGAGGCATACACCTGAGTGCACTCTTCACAATGCCCAATATGTATGCTGACACACGGGAGTGGGAGAACAGAGTGCCTTCGATGTACGGAGTAGGCATTACAGTCCTGGTCCATGTGCAACATGATATTACCCTGAACACTAGGCAGGTGGCTATGCATGTGTCACACACATGATGTACATACTTCTGAGGCTCCTACCTTGGTCTCTGCTGCAGCATGGGTGTGTGGCACATACCCCAGACATGTGGTGAGTCAGAACAGCAATTGGAACACATATTAAAGCCATACCCAGAGTACATGTCAGATCACAGGCATTGTGTGAGCAATTGTACCACCCATGCAGCCCACCACAAAGTTCCTGTAACTGATGCTGTCCCCAACTTGAACCACAGGTAACTGCAAGTACAAAGTACCCAAGTGACCTAAGTCACAGACTGTAAGGGCCACACCTGTGTATCAGATGAGGAGGGGGCATGACACAAGTGAGGGACATGAGTCCAGGACGACAAGACAGTTGTACTGTGGAAGTGGAACCAGGCTAAAGGAGTGCATAGAGCATGTTAGTCATAGTACACAGTAAAGGCTAGCACTTACCCCCTCCTTGCTGCTGTCTGGCCTTCAGCTGCCCATCCAGGTCAGGGAAGACCACGGCCAGAATCCGGAGCATGTGGGGGTTCAGGGTCCGGTGTCCGCCCCTCCTGCGAGGAGGCGACAGCTTCAGCTGGACCCTTGCGATCCTCCGGGTCCAGCCCCAAAGGTCCTGCCACCTCTTCTGGCAGTTGCGGATCCTGCGCCTGTAGACCCCCACAGATCGTACTGCCCGGACGATGGTCAGCCAGATCTCCTGCTTCTGGTGGGCATCAACCTGTGAGGATGACAAAGTGAAAAGGCCATTACTACACATGCAACATATCCATGCATCACACAGTTGGATATACATGTCTCAATCACAGGGGCATATGATGTACACAGGTAGTGCAACTATGGCTATGAACAGTTGTCCAGCAGTTACTAAATGGTATCATTGCCTGGGAAGTCAAACCTTGTTGGAATGCACTGTTACTGCACTATACCTGTTCAGTGCATGTAACTACACACTTTGGGGGGTGACAACTACTCAGTGAGCATGCTAGCCACTGGTGTACACACTGTAAGTCTTGCTAGTCAGACAACATGCACAATTAGTAAGGCAGTGGACAGCACACTCACCTGCTCCCCTTGTTTCCCATACAGCTTGCTGTACTGTGGAAGGAGGCTGTCCAGCAGGGCCTGGTTCTCCTCAGTGCTGAAGGCTGGGGCTCTATCCACAGTACGTGCCATTGCAGTAGCCAGAGGATGCAGAGACAGCAGCAGCGGTGGTGGCAGATGTCGTCCTGGAGCATGTAGTGCAGGCAAGTGAGCTCTCAGGGGAACAGCCAGCATTATATGTGTGCTGCAGAGGCAGATACTGTCCCATGTGTCCAAAGTGATAGGTCCAAGTCGTTTGCATCTTCTGAATCCAGCCAATCCATGGAATTGCACCACTTATACACGCCCACAGCATCCTTCAAAAGTTCAACTTCATTACACCCATGAATTTGCAACATTGTTGTGGGAGGCCAACTGAATTCACTGCATCCGACTCGTAAAAGCTTCGAAAACGCGTCCGTTACCATGTCAGGCCATAGCCAATGCGTGCGCACCGATCAGACCAAAGCTGCACGACGCGTATTTCGAAAAACAACACGCATCCGTCCACATCATATGCAATGGCCAATGAGTGCGCACCGATCGGTCCATTGCTGTACAACGCGTATTTCAAAACACAACACGCATCCGTCCACATCATATGCAATGGCCAATGCGTGCGCACCGATCGGTCCATTGCTGTACAACGCGTATTTCGGAGCACAACACGCATCCGTCCACATCATGTGCAATGGCCAATGCGTGCGCACCGATCGGTCCATTGCTGTACAACGCGTATTTCGGAGCACAACACGCATCCGTCCACATCATGTGCAATGGCCAATGCGTGCGCACCGATCGGTCCATTGCTGTACAACGCGTATTTCGGAGCACAACACACATCCGTCCACATCATATGCAATGGCCAATGCGTGCGCACCGATCGGTCCATTTGCTGTACAACGCGTATTTCGGAGCACAACACTCATCCGTCCACATCATGTGCAATGGCCAATGCGTGCGCACCGATCGGTCCATTGCTGTACAACGCGTATTTCGGAGCACAACACGCATCCATCCACATCATGTGCAATGGCCAATGCGTGCGCACCGATCGGTCCATTGCTGTACAACGCGTATTTCGGAGCACAACACGCATCCGTCCACATCATGTGCAATGGCCAATGCGTTCGCACCGGTCGGTCCATTGCTGTACAACGCGTATTTCGGAGCACAACACGCATCTGTCCACATCATGTGCAATGGCCAATGCGTGTGCATCGATCGGTCCATTGCTGTACAACGCGTATTTCGGAGCACAACACGCATCCGTCCACATCATATGCAATGGCCAATGCGTGCGCACCGATCGGTCCATTGCTGTACGACGTATATTTCGAAACACAACACGCATCCGTCCACATCATATGCAATGGCCAATGCGTGCGCACCGATCGGTCCATTGCTGTACGACGCGTATTTAGAAACACAACACGCATCCGTCCACATCATATGCAATGGCCAATGCGTGCGCACCGATCGGTTCATTGCTGTACGACGCGTATTTCGGAGCAAAACACGCATCCGTCCACATCATATGCAATGGCCAATGCGTGCACACGGATCGGTCCATTGCTGTACGACGCATCCCTGTACAAGTCACTCGCATATGTCACCATGGTTGTCACTGGTGAACGTATGCCAGCCACAATTACTTGCCAGGGACTCAGGGGCACACCTACAACACCACAGCCTGTTCACACTGTATCCTAAGGCATGTAAGGCTGCATTACCTGTGTGTGTATGGGGGTCAACATGTGGTTTTTTGGGTGGCACTTGGGGGCAGCCACTCCCAGGCTGTGCACGTGTTCATGGGAACAGAATCCTTTGTGTGTTGTGCACATGACCACTGAGATGTGCAACTGTTCAGTTCAGAGCATGTGGCATGGTCAAATTTCCAGGTTGTGTATGTGTATGTCATGTCACATACACCCTGAGTCCCATGTGGGATGGTATGTACGTCACAGGGTGACCCATTGCCACAATTGTGATGGCCCTCCACAGTCTGTGTGCATGTTGTGTTTCAGATGTCTCTGATTCCATGTGCACAATGGGAGACAGTCTCCACATCCACGTTGTTTGTGCATCTACTTTGATGTTGTGAGTGTGTGTGTGTGTGTCACAGACGTCCATGTCTGTCCTGCAGAGGCAACAGGGGCCACTACCTGTGGGAGTCGTGGTTGTTTTGCTGACGTGTACATGATACGCCATGTCATGCCAGTGTCCTTGTGGCAATACAGGGTCCCTGGGAATCTACCTGTCAAAGAGCTGTGATGCCTGTGGCACATCTGTCCTCACTTGTCACTGTGGTGTGTGTTTGGAACGTGACAGCAGTACATGGGTACTGTGACACAGCCTAATGATTTCCCATAGCACAACCTGGAACTTGTTGTAAACACATGTTGAACTGAGATGTTAGATGTTGGCCATGTAGGTGCCATATATGTCCATACAGAACGGCACACATATCAAGTACTTGTGTCTCGTAATGATGTATCATGTGATATTGAGTATGGTCAATGCCACATCCGTGGGGTGACTGACAATCTTTCTTTGTTCACCTATGCACTGCAGGGCACCAGCTGTCCATAGACCATTCCCTGACCTTGCAACCATGGTTGAACGTGACTGCATCCGACGGTACCGCTTCAACAGGCCGCTGATTGAGGAATTGGCGGTGTGGTTGGCCCCACATTTGCAACCTGGCCGGCCATACCCTACAGCACTGACCCCCAAGGTGAAGGTGATGGCAGACCTACACTTCTTTGCCACCGGTACCTTTCAACACACTGTGGCGTCTGCTGGTGGGATGTCACAGACCATGTTCAGCCGTGTGCTACGCGATGTTTTGGAGGCGATGTTGAGATACCTGAACCAGTACATCTATTTCCCTAAACGTCAACAACTCACTGACGTCAAGAGTGACTTCTATGCCCTGGGGAGGATGCCACATGTCATCGGCTCCATTGATGGGACACATGTGGCTTTGGTACCACCACAGGCACATGAGCAGGCATACAGGAACAGGAAAAATGTCCATTCTATCAATACTCTGGTGGTATGTCTTGCAGATATGAGCATCTCACATGTGTGTGCCCATTTCCCCGGTTCTGCACACGATGCCTACGTGATGAGGAGTAGTCGCATCCCGAGGATGATGTCACAGATGCAGAACCAGCGTGCCTGGCTTGTCGGTGTGTACTGACTTTGTACCATTGTGTGTGTTCTGCAATGTTGTATTCCACCCTCTTTTCCAACTCAGCTAATGTGCAATTGTCTGTATGTAGGTGACTCCGGATACCCCAACATGCCATGGTTGCTGACACCCTTCAGGAACCCTGTGACACCAGCCCAGATGCGCTACAATGAGACACATGGTCACCAGGAGAGTGATCGAGCAGACATTTGGTCTCCTGAAGAGCCGCTTTCGCTGCCTGGACAAGACAGGAGGGGCCCTCCCATATGCCCCTGCAAAGGTGTGCAAGATTGTCATCATCTGCTGCATGCTACACAACCTGGCAGTGCGGAAGGAGTTGCCTCTCATCCTGGATGACGATGACCAACATCCGCCACCTGTGGAGGATCCTGGCCTGGGCCACGATGCCAGTGATGATGATGATGATGAGGGTGATGTCCGCACACAGCTCATCACCAACTTCTTCAGCTGAATGTGAGTATACAGAGATGTTATGTCAATGATTTGAGTTTGCATGATATGTGTTGGTGGTGCTCTGTTGCTGTTTGAGTGTGGCCATGTGCTACTTGACAGGATGCGTGCAGCGATGTGTCCTTACAGGTAGTCTGTATTCCCCAACAGTGTTGACATGCTAACTTGGTTTTGTGTAGGTATCTTGTGACATGTATTGGGCATGAGTATTGCAGTTCTGTCCTGTTCTTCAGTGCTTTTGACTGTGTGTCATGTCTGTCCTGCACAGGGTACTTTCAGAGTTGTTTGGTCAACTCGGATCCTTCGACACCATGATTCAACTTCCAGGGTGGAAGCAGTCCTTTCCCTACAGGTGATGTGCCACACACCCCTGGACCTTATTTCTTCTACACTTGTTGACTGTGTGGCCACTGCCACGTGGGATTACCTTGCATCTGTAGTGGAAACAACATGTTGCAAATGTGTAATAAACCTGTGCTTCACTTTGGGATGTGCATTGTCTGTGGTCACACATCTGACTGACATTTGCTTACTGCACCTGTGGGCTAGTTAACACAGACTCTGAATAGGTGTGGTGTCTGTGCATTCCACTGTATTTCCTGGCAACATCAGTGTAGGCGATGAGTCAGATGGCCCTGGTGTGTATGTGTTGTGTAGCCCTAGTGGTGCGTCTCCCTCATATGTGTCACGTCGCCATGACTCACATGACGGTGTTGAACTTGCTGTAGCAATTAGCATGCACAGTGTCATTTAGCAGATCATCATCTCCATGACAAAAACAACGTTGGAATCACAACAGAGGCAAGTATGGTGTATTAGTGAGTTTATTTACATACATGTGTGAGGATAGTGCACAGGATGGTGGGTGCTGTACATTGGGATTGGAATCCAAAGTTCACAGATGAGTTGGAAGTGTTGGTAGCAGAAATGTCCTGAGTAAAGTCCACAGTCATCTGATACATTAGTCCAAATTAAACTCCCCATGTCATGTGGGAGAGTTGGGTTGCATTCGACAGGATGAACAGTTTGCACACAAAGGAGAATTTCCAGAACAGGTGTTGGGTTCCTGGGGGATGTACATGGCCATCGGCCTCTCAGTTGTCCTTCCTCGGACGACCCCTCTTCTTTCTGGGGGGACCCTCACGTGCAGGCCGCTGCGGTGCAGAGGACTCTCCACCAGAGTCATCCTCCCTCCATGTGGCAGTTGCAGTTGTTGCGGCACTAGATGTTGTGGGCACACAGGGAGGTGTGGACATGTTGGTGCTAATCTGGCGGAGGTATGTCAATATGTCCCTCTGCACCGCTGTCAGTTCTTCCAATGTGTTCCACTTGGACTCCATGCCAGACATGTGTGTCTCCACACGGGACATGTGGGAGTCCAAGCGGGCATGATGGGCAGCCTGCTGCTGTTGAATGTCCTTGAGGATCCCCACTACCTGGCTGACCGCTCCGGTGCTATTCTGGTACGCATCAGCAATGCGTACCAGTTGTGGGTCATCATGCAGTCCAGACCGCTCTGCAAACAGCGACCTCTGCCTACCACCCCTCCCACCACCCCTGGCCACACGTGCGGGACCTGCGGTGGCACGCACAGGTGACCCTAGGCCCCCTTGGGGGTTGATACTGGGGTTGTTGTCCATTGCTTCACGGTGGGCTGGGGTCCCTGTGCTGTTGTCATTCAGTGTCCTTGGTCTGTTCGTGTCGGCGGGGGTGGTCTGTGTGTTGCCAGATGTTGGAGGAATGGGTGCAGGGGGTGCAGATGGTGGTCCTGCTGGTGCTTCATGATGACTCACACCGGAGGTGCCAGGTTGGTCTTCGCCATCCGAGGAGGGCAGAGGCTGTTCCACACCAGAGAGCTCAGGGGCCACCGGAGCCTGGGACAGGGACTCATCATCTGCTGCTGTGTCCCCATCATCACCTGTTTTTGGAAGAGACACACAATGTATGTTATGTTTCTACAGGCATCAATGGTTCAAACACATGACAGTTGTGACTGTACCTCTGGATGCGGGCCTGTACATTGCATTGTCCTAAGTTGTCACAGTCAGAGGTCGATATTGGTGTGGCTCATTGTCCTGCCAACCTGAAGCATTTCAATGTGGATGTTGAGGTGTGTGCATGACCAGCATTGGTGGTATTTGGTTGACATCCGGACCTCCTTCTCCCCCAGCCCAGTTATCCCACCATGAAGCATGCCACCCTTGCAGTGGGTGCAGGTTAACTCTCAGGATGTCAGTCAGTGGTGTCCTGCTGTTGGTTGGTGCCCAGTTCCCAGCAGGGCCTGGTACTCCCCACAACAGAGCACCATTGTCAGACATCTTAGAAGTGGCTTTTCACTCCCTGTGAGGTGTGCATGCTTCAGTGTGAGCTTGCTGGGCCATGTGGGTGGGGGATGTTGAGCTGTGACTACCACTCCCATCATGCTATTGCCTACACCCCCCTTCCCAGCATGCCCATACTTCCTTCCTTTTGACTCTGCTTCCCTGTGGGGTAGTGTGCCTGTGCTGTCAGGATGGCTGACAGTGTTGTCCTGGCGTTTGTTTGGCTACAAGTTCCAAAAGTGTCCCTGTGTTTCACACAGCATAACCCAGTGTGGTTGTTCTTTGTGGGATATTTAATTAGAGTGTGAGGCATTGCATTCTCCCAGGTGAGTTGTGTGTAGTTTGTGTTAAGGGGGTGTGTGAGAAAAGCTGCTGGTAACTATGGTCAGAGCTGTCAGTCCTCCTTCCCACCCAGCCAGATATCCCACCATGGAACGTGCTTCCATTGCAGGGAGTGCAAGTTGGCTTAGAGGATGTTAGGCAGTGGTGTCCTGCTGTTGGTTGGTGCACAGTTCCCAGCAGGGCCTTGTGCTCCCCACAGCAGTACCCAGTGTCAGCCATCTTGTCAGTTCTTTTCCACTCCCTGTGATGTGAGCATGGTGCAGAGTGGTGTTGATGGGCCAATTGTGAGGGTGACCAATATCTGTGACTACAACTCCCATCATGCTATTGCCTACACCACCCTTCCCAGCATGCCCATACTTCCTTCCTTGTGAGTCGACTTCACTGTGTGTGAGTGTGACAGCAATGGCAAGATGGCTGACAGTGTGGTCCTGTTGTTTGTTGGTGCACAGTTCACAGCAGGGCCTTGTGCTCCCCACAGCTGAGGCCAGTGTCAGACATCTTTGAAGTGGCTTTTCACTGCCTGTGAGGTGTGCATGCTTCAGTGTGAGCTTGCTGGGCCATGTGGGTGGGGGATGTTGAGCTGTGACTACCACTCCCATCATGCTATTGCCTACACCCCCCCTTCCCAGCATGCCCATACTTCTTTCCTTTTGACTCTGCTTCCCTATGGGGTAGTGTGCCAGTGCTGACAGGATGGCTGACAGTGTTGTCCTGGCGTTTGTTTGGCTACAAGTCCCAAAAGTGTCCCTGTGCTTCACACAGCATAACCCAGTGTGGTTGTTCTTTGTGGGATATTTAATTAGAGTGTGAGTCATTGCATTCTCCCAGGTGAGTTGTGTGGAGTTTGTGTTAAGGGGGTGTGTGAGAAAAGCTGCTTGTAACTATGGTCAGAGCTGTCAGTCCTCCTTCCCACCCAGCCAGATATCCCACCATGGAATGTGCTTCCATTGCAGGGAGTGCAAGTTGGCTTTCAGGATGTCAGTCAGTGGTGTCCTGCTGTTGGTTGGTGCACAGTTCCCAGCAGGGCCTTGTGCTCCCCACAGCAGTACCCAGTGTCAGCCATCTTGTCAGTTCTTTTCCACTCCCTGTGATGTGAGCATGGTTCAGAGTGGTGTTGATGGGCCAATTGTGAGGGTGTCCAATATCTGTGACTACAACTCCCATCATGCTATTGGCTACACTCACTTCACCAGCATACACACAATTCCTTCCTTTCAGTGAGCTTCCCTGTGAGGTGGTGTTCTAGTGGTGGCAAAATGTCTGACAGTGTTTGTTGGTTAGATTTGTGCCACTGCCTTGCTCTATTTGTTGCTAGGTTTGTACATGTCATGACACAGTTACATATCACTATGAGATGGCATGTATTGTGTTTATCTAACTAACATACACATCTTGGGATGATTATCTTTTGGTTACTGTGGCTTTGCTAAGGGTGCATGGTTTGACTATCCCCTTGACAGTGATGTGTGTGTATTGTCACACAATATTGGATATATTGGTTGTGTACTCACCAGGCTCTGGGATGTTTGATAGTCCATGTACGCTCTCTGGTGGTAGGATGGCCCGCACCTTCTCCTCACAGGGCCTGAGGTATACTGGTTTGGCAGGAGGGCCACTGCCGGTGCGATGACTCAAGGCGTAATCCTTCTTGAGTAGGTCCTTGACCCTCCTGCGCACATCATACCACCTGTTCTGGATGTCTTCCTTTGTGCGCAAACATGGTGATTGTGCGTTCACCCTGTCGACGATCCTCTCCCACATCTTGGTTTTCTGCGACATGGGGGTCTGTTGGACCAATGTACCAAACAATTGTGGCTCTACCCTGAGGATTTCATCTACCAGGACTTCCAATTCACTGTCTAGGATCTTTGGATTCTTCTTTGGGGGCATGGTTATGGGTGTTGGTGGGGATTGATGTGTGTGTGAGTGTGCAAGTGAGGGTGGGTGAGTGTAGGTTTTGCTGGGTGTATGTGAGGGTGCTATTTGGGAGGTGCTAATGGTGTGTGGCTTGTGTGATGGATGAGTTGTGAGTGTGTCTGTGGTTGCTGTCTGATGGTGTTCTGTGCTGGCAGGTCAGTTGAATTTGCAAAGGATCATGGTAGGGATTTGTGGCCTTTATATGGGTGGAGTTGTGGGTGTGTCTTTGTTCCATGATTTTTCCCCCCTGTATTTATTGACTTTGTCATTGCTTGTTTGGCCCTTTTTTTGGTATTTTTTCCTTTGTAGGTTTTAGGCATGTAGAAGACGTTCTTCTGACCAAGTAAGACGCTGCAGTTGGCTCGTGCAGGCTTCTCCGAGTCTTTCAAGCTGTGTTTCTGATGGGTTTCATGTGCGGCGTACGCGTCGGTCGCGGAGTATTGGGTTGCTTCGGCTCGGTTTTGTATGCGTGTCGGTCGTACGGCTTGAGCTCCGTGCGACTCGGTCTGGTTTTACACGCATTGCATCGTACTGCGCGGGTCGGAGTTCGTGGGTACGTTTCTGTCGGGTTCATTCCTGGTGCGTGTCGGTCGGTTCTATTCACGTAGTTTTCCGGCCGGATAGCTGGTTTCCGTGCGGTTCGGTCGTTCGGCTTGTGTTCCGTACGAGTCGGTCGTAATTCACATGCATTGCATCGTACTACGTGGATCGGGCAGCGCCGGTACGTGTCGGTCGGACTACATTCCCGTACCGAGTCGGTCGGTATATTTTCCGGCCCGAATCGGAATCGGCCCCTTAGCTGTTTTTCTGGAGCTTTTTTACTCTACGTCGAGCGAGGCACTTCATCAGGCTGGATTTAGTGTGGGTTCACCGGCTTGACTTTCTGCGAGGCCCCGGTCAAATCCTGTAAGTCTGGAGCTCCGGAGCTTTCAGCGGGACGAACCTGAAATCCAAGCTGGGTCATGGTTGAAGGTAGCCAGCTTGACTCTTGACGTCGGGTCAGCCACAATATAGAGATTTTTCCTAAAGTTGATCCAAACTTCTCTAAACTTCCTCTTGAGGGTTCAAAGTGTCCAAAACTAGATGGTCCTTGGTAGGTCTGGATTACAATTCCCACAAGGCCAAATCCTTAAAAGTCCACAGGACGCACTCCAGGATGGAGCCTCTTGGTGGAGATGTTGCAGGTGGGCTCTGTTAACCTGTAGCTTGTAGGGAGTCCACTCCTTAGACTTTCAGAGTCAGGCAAAGCCCTTCTGATGCTGAGACACAGAATGTGCAACAGGTGCAGTCCTGGTGAGTGCAGTCCTCTTGGTGCAGGCCAGAGAGTCAGCAGGGAAGTCCGTCTTCTTCTTGTTTCTTCAGTCAGCAGATCTGATGAGCTATGCAGCTCTCCCATATTTAACCACGGTTTCTGGGCGTCAAGCAGCAGGGCACCCCTAACCAATGGGAAGCAGGGTGCCACCCATTGTCTGACCACTTCCTCCAAAGTGTAGCATATTTCTATCCTCAGTCTTTAAAACTCCAGCATGGAGGAATTCTCTCCAGAGGAGCTGGGTCAGGCTAACCCAACGTACTAGTGTGGCTAATTTCCCTAAACATTTCCTTTCCAACCCTCTCCCTAATCAAATTACAGAGGCTCCTGTGTGGCTGGAAAAGAAGGATGTGGGGGTGGGCTTGTGCTGTCCTAAAGTGACATTCTCCCTTTGAAGACCAGTTTGGCAACCCCTCACCCCTTTCCTGCCATCTGCTCTGCAGCTTGCACTTCTCCATCCACAGGAAACCTATTGTGTCCTTTGAAAGGACACTTCACACCTCATCAGGCAGCACAGGGACAGCCGGAGAACAGACTGGCCAATCAGGAGAGAGCAGCTGGAAAGCTGGACTTTGGCTCACAGAAAATAAAGTTTAATAACTTCTTTCCTGGAATACTTATTACAAATCCAATAGGGGCAAGTTGTTGGGATTATCTCAACATTAATTTGATATCTTGAAATATATTTTCACATGGCTCCTAACAATATTTAGATTTCAATCAAATATTACAATGTTAGCCTATGGAGCCATTCACTACAATGGGGAAACACAGAATTGGAAGTTTTTCCCTCACCAGGGTTTATAAAACATATTTTATAATTTACCTGCTTATAACTACAAGGCACCATACCACGAGACCTTAGGGGTGGATTATATGTAACAACTAAGTAGATTAATACTTTGGAAGTACCTTTAAATCCAAAGTCGAATTTGCATTTAATTTCAAATTAAAAGCGGTCTGCAAGGCAAGGCTGGCTTTTAAAATGACAGCAGGCACCACAGTAGCACACACTCCAGTGCAGGACATCTACTGGGCCTCTAAACCTCCCTGCCCTATTATATACTAGGGACTTATAGGTAGTTTCATCCCCCCTAGCCCTATTATCTACTAGGGATTTACAGGGTCTGTCAGTGCCAATTGTAATTAGACCATATACCTTTACAGCAGAGCACTGGCCCTGGTAAGCAGAGCCCAGGGCACAGTCAGAGTCAGTTACCACCAATACCCCATATCAAAATTGGAATGGGGGTATTCAGGGAAAAAAGGATGACTTTCTCACACAGATTTAAAATGATTTTCCCTTGACAAGCATCATAATGTCTGTGCCTATAAATTATTTTGAGTAAATCACAGCTGTCAGTGGTGCAATCAAATTAAAGTGAGGCATTTGTGACTGTGCTGCTATGTTGTATGATCAAAATTATGTCTAATACAGTCCTTCTATAAACTATGAAGTAGGATTATTATTTAATAAAGATTGTCCAGAGCTCACAATTAAAAATTGTGCATGGAGGCCCACAAAATATTTGGTAAATTGATGCTGCCTTTTGTATTTCAATTGATCTGTCACAGTAACACAGTATCGCACAACCACACTGGATATGGTCATTTCCCTCACAGTGCAACAAAAGCACTATGCCAATACATGCTCCAAAATCTGTTTTGGAAAAATAAATGTGAATTAACGTCTTTAACATGTAGATTTCTCCCTGTATATTTTCCTCCATATAAAGCCACATAAACCCTGTCATTAAATAGCTAACTACTAGCTGTGCACTATGTCTACGACAGATTCCTCTATTTTCTGACATTTTGGGATTTTCTAAGCTACTACTTGTAAAGTACATGTTCGATTCTGTATGATCTCTTTGAAAACAAATTATTTGAAATAAATGAAATCCCTCCAATTAATTGGATGGAATTCATTTATTTCAAATAATTGTTTTTGCAAGTCATAAATAGCACTCTTTGGCAACTGTCAATAATATTTTATTATTTAATATTTTTAGAAGCAAAAACCGGGATGGCCTGAGACATGAAAGTAGCAGTGTTTAATTTGAGCAGGTGGTTACCAATGCTTGGCACCGGCACTTAATTGCCAACACCGGCAAATTTGATAGTCTGCCCCATGGTAGTGCTGTTTGTCTAAATTAGAGATTAACACAACAGTTGTTTATTAATTCAATGCATGCTAAAAATTACTAACTCCTGCGACCCAAGCCATTCTTATAGATTTGGTGGTCTGGAATTTTCCAAATTGTCACACCTGTAGGGTTAGGTGGCTAGTAGTTGTGTTGGTTCTGTCACAGGCAGAGCTGGCTGGGGCAGTGGTTGATGCAAACTGAAGTGGCCGCCTGCTGAGGGCCCTTGCACATATTTTTTTAACAAATTAAGCATTGGAAAGTAGGACTAACTGTTGGCACCGACCAAGAACGCTAAAGAACTACAATACAGCACCCAATGATATATAAGAAGCACTACACTGCCACATCAGACAAAACTATACAAAAAATTCAAATAAATAGAACTTATATTTCCATTTCAAAATGTTTTGATTTGTGTTAGACCTGACAGCCTTAGGGTGGTGTTCCCCCAACTTTTTGCCTTCCTCCTCCACTTTTCTGACCTTGTTTTTTGCTATTAGGATTCTATGCACATTATCACTGCTAACTAGTGCTAAAGTACTTGTGCTCTCTCCTCTAAACATGGTAATATTGGCTCACACCCAATTAAATGCTACTAGTGGGCCTGCAGCACTGATTGTGCCCCCCACTTAAGTCGCCCCTCTAGCATGTCTAAGGCCTGCCATTGCAGAGCCTGTGTGAGCAGTTTACACTGCCATGTCGACATGGCAAAATAAACCTCTTGCTAGGCAGAAACATTTCATTTTTATACATGTAAGTCTCCTCTAAGGTAGGACCCTGGACAACTCAGAGGGCGGGGTGCAATGTATTTAAAACGCAGGTAATGGTAGTGAAAAACTCTTAAAGTCATTTTTCACTACTGCAAGGCCTATTTCTCGAATAAGATAACATTGAGATTACCTTATTACATTTTATAAGTGTCATCTCCAGGAAGAGATAAACCCTTCATGTCTGGTGTCCCCGGAATGACAATTTAAAACCCAAACTTATGGTGAAGTCAGATTTTAAATTGTAATTATGAAAATGCCATTTTAGAAGTTGGCGTTTTCATGCGTTACCAATTTGGTGCCTGCAGCCTGTCTCTGGTCACATGACTGCATGTAGTTGGCAGTTTGGCTCTCTGTATTCCACTTAGACAGCCACACACAATGGGAGCTTAGGTGTGACTCTGTTGGCTATCCTGACAGGATTGGGGAGAGGAGCTGGACCCAGCCCTAATTACACCTGAATAGGCTGTGTCCTGTCCCCACACAAAGGGCTGCCAACCTTCTGTAGTTAGGCTAGAGCAAGGGCTGATAGGGCAGGAGTTCTGTGCACTTCAAAGGGATGTCTTTGAAGTCTCCCCCACTTGAAATGCACCACTAGGTATAAGTACTGGACCTCAGACACCACCAAAACTGCTGTGCTGTTGAATGACTGCCACTCTGCTGGACTGCTGCTCTGATGGACTCCTGCTTTGCTGTGCTGATCTGCTGTTCTCCTGCCTAGGTGAGAAGGACTGGACATGCATCACTTTCACCCAGAACCCAGAGTGACTCCAAGGGCTAGTTGGCTGGCCTCCTGAGCTGAAGCCTCAAGGACATAACAGGCTTCAAAACCCCTGCACCTGGACTCTGCCATCTGTGAGTCTACCCTGCCAAGTGGTGCCACCCCAGACTTGGACCTTGCAAGTGGGCCTAAGGTGCTTGCCAGTGAATCCAACACATCTTCTCTGCTGAGTGATGCATCCCCGAGCAGAATTGATGCATCTCCTCGGCTGAGCTGCGCATCCCTTAGCAGAACTGACTGCGTGGAGTGGACCCGTCATAAAAGACTCACATCCATGCCACGTTCCGCATCTTGGAACCGACGCATCGCCTTCGGAACTGCCACTGCACAATGCTTTTCCTGATGCAAGCTCCTTCTCCCCTCATTGACTGCTGCATCTACGATGGCAGCAAAACTCCGCATTGCAGCTTCACCAATCATTGGAACCAACGAATCGCCTCGACTGCGCATCCTGGACACCAGACATCTCTTCGCAAGCACCATCAACAGGATCCGTGACGTTGCTGCATCAGGACCTCACACCACAGCCTCACCACATCTCAGAATTGACGCATCGCCTCTGCTGCATGACACATCTTCGACACAGATCCACACAACACTCTGCAACCAGGATTTAAGGTACTTTGTTCAGCGGGCCTACATGGGTCCCTGTAGCTGGCCCACACTCCATTGCGGTTGGTAGAATTTGAGTCCGGCACGACTAGATATCCTTCAATTGCGCTTTGTGCTTTTTGGCACTATTTTTCACTATAAACTTTAAAAATCAATATCTCTGGTTCTACTAATTGGAATTTTGCTGGTCTTGTTTTATTTAATAAAGCCTACTCTATTGTTCTATCTTTTTGTGTGGTGTTTTCACTGCTTTACTGTTTAAAGTGTTAAACAAATACTTCACACATTGCCTCTAAGTTAAGCCTGATTGCTCTGTGCCAAGCTACCACTGGATGAGCACAGGTTAATTCGGGCTTTGCCTGCCTTTTACCGTGACTAGGATTGTGGTTGCTGCTGGACCAGGTCGCACACCCCATTCAACTAACAACCCAATTTTGAACAATTTACCAAAAGAAGATACCTGAAATTTCTGGTTATTAAAAACCACAAATGAGCAACACATGTAGTCCAGTTTTCTTTGCATTCTAGGACTTGAAGCACTGTATTTCTAATGGCACAACAATCGTACTACTGCCAGAAAGCAGATACAATTTTTAAAAAGGACACATCTCAATGTGTGTTTTTACAAAGATGATCAGAAGCCTGTCGAGAGATGCCCTTGACTTGTTATGGGAATTATTTGCACTCCACAATGGGAATAAAAAAATAACAGTACCCTTATACATAGAATTGTGCAAAACTCGAAACCCAACAGATAGGAGCACTCCCACCCCATGCTGTGATACGCCCCAGGGGCAGGTTTGGCCTTGGCTGATGGGCTCAAGGGACACTGATTAGCTTCATTTAAAACCTGTTGTGGTGCTACATGAGGTGAGGCAGCACAGCAGGCGAAACTTTAAAGAATTCAGCTTCTGTCGGTGGTGTGAAACGGGAGCATTCACTAAACTGTAATTAATGTGCTCCCTTACTTGACACTCTCTCAAAAAAAGGGATTTAATATCAGGCAAAACGGGGCCTCTGGTCACCCTACACTAATAAGGATGCAGCGATTATATGTTGGTGAGTGGCAATAAAATAAACGTGTAGTTTTATGTTGCAAAGTATGAATAGTATTTCAGGAGGCACACCCATCTACCCAGCGGATTTAAATTATTCCATATTGCATCAGCAGATTAAACAGAGCTGTTTATTACCATAATATGAGGGCTATTTACTAAGGGTTGTGTGGGCGCTTGCATTGTGCTGCACAATTTTGTGCTGCTCCTGCAGGCTTTTATTATGGTACGTTAATCGATGCAACGCTTTGGATCACTTTTTACTATGTGAAAATCATTAATATATTTGCCCTGACGTGCTTTAAAGACTTATCATATATATTTATAGCACATAGTTTTCTCATACCTGTCTCAAAGAAGAAAGGTAAAGTAGAAAGCAAGAAATAACAGTTAAGCATTAAGTAGTATTACAAGATTTGTAAAGAGAAAACTTGTGTCCATACTAGTAGGACTGCGTATACATCTAATTAAACAAGTGTAATTTTGAATAAACACTGATTAATGGGTCACCTGTATTTCATCTAATTTCTTGTAGCTTTTCTGATTATAGATGGGCATAGGTATCTCACAAGACGTCTGTAAGTGCATGCCTCATGTACATTTCCATCACATGACTGGACTGTCAAGAGCGAACAGTATAAGATGCAGGGGATATTACCAAGGATTTGCGATAATTATCGCAAAGCGCACTTAGCGCTGTTTTTTTTATCGCCGGCTATCGCTGGATTTCATCGCGGAGATAACGCGTTATTATCAACGCTTATCTCCAAGGCGATAACAAATCCAGCGATAGCGGCGAAACCCAGCAATAGGGCGAGAAATCCAGCGATAAATTCACTGCACTAATGAAAAGCTCGCTAATAGGCAGGTGAGGACTTAACCTTACAATCCACCTCCCATTGACTAGAATGGTTAAGTCAGGTTTTTAGCAGGTGTTAAATTCCAGCGATAATCGCGGTTAGCGCAAATTTTTTATCGCTCGCGGGCATTGGTAATAGGGGTTGTTGTGTTTGCGACTGTTTGCAGTCGCTTTTAGTTGGGAACGCCTACTTTGCATGTCATTAGCGATAAATATCGCTGACATGCAAAGCGGCACCAAAACGGTCGCTTTCGCCATGAAGCTGTCGCTAACAGCTGTTAGCGACTGCTTGCTAATAGGGAGATAGAAATATCACCGCTTTGCGGGGGCGGAGCTTGCGAGCTGCAAAATGGCTGCTTGAGCGCTTAGCTCCGGGCAGCCGCCGAACAATCCTACATTTATCCTCGTTCTGCGGGACATACTAGCCCGGAAACACCACAGTACGGTGATCCGCTGACACTGGCTACGGAATGAACTGATCCGGAGACCTCTGAGCCTCCGCTACACCGAGCGGTGAGAGATACGCAGCTGTGGCCTGAGACCGAGATCGGGACGCCGACCTAGAGTGAGGATGGCGAGGGGCGTGGACCTTCCCTCTATGCGGCTGAAGTACAGTGAGTCCCCTGTACACTTGCGATGCACGGGCTTGGAGTGTGCCCTGTGATAGCTGTGGGCGCTGGGTCCTCAGAGCTCCTGCCTGTGATTCTGAGACCTACCCGGCCCCGGGAGGGGCGGCGGCAGAACTGCGGCTGTTCCGCGTCTGGAACTAGCAGACAGCGTTCGGGGATAGGATCTGCTGGCGAACTCCGAACCACCCACTGCTATATTCGGGGAGTACCTGATGGGGGCTGTTAATCACCGACCTTCATGACCAGACACAACGGATAGCGCGTTGCCGCAGAATTAGAGTGGCGCCTTGACGACGATCCGAGGCATCTGCAGGCTGAGAGGCGGCCCTTTTGAAAGTAAGCCTGGGAGGGCAAGGCGCGCTGCAGTGACTGGGAACCGAGAGAACTGCGAGTGCTGGGATTGGTGAGGAGGAACTCCCAGTCGCACTCATAGTCTTCAGAGCAGTGAGAGAAAGGTGACCGCTGCTGCAGAGTGGTGTTGGTGGGCGCTTTGGGTGAAGTGTGTGCTGTTCCTGCGGTCCCTATGAGAGCGGCGGTGCTGATCGCAGCTCCTGGCGACCGGGCGAGACCGCCATCTTAACTCCTGGTGGCTGTGGCATAAGACGAAGTACCTGGGGAGGCCGCGCGCGACCTGCAGTGCTGCGCTGGAAATACTGGGACAGCCACACACTTGTGCGAAAGGAATGAGCAGCTAGAGCCCCAATCGTGCGCACGTGTGAGTGGAGCTCCGGCGGACCTTGTTGCCGGCCTGGGCCGCAGCGGTGGCTGGCGGAGGACGGTGACTACAGGGTCTGGATCGCATGATTAGGAGAGCACGTGGGGCATTGGAACACCGACGGGTGCACTGCAAGAACACTGAGCTTTGAGCCCCTGCGCTGACAAGTTCAATCTATGATTAGTTCAACAGGGCAAGGAAGATTGATTTCCCTAAATGACTGGCATACGGTGAGGTGCCCTACCAGCTAATAATTGTGATCCCAGAGAGGGCCACCGACGCCTGGCAATGTGCGAGGGCTAAGAATATAGTCCTGTGGAAGACCAGCGTGGAGGCGATTCAAGGGAGGGAGCCGGCCTTGCCTATGCGCACAGACATACGACCCGGTGTGGAGCGCTGGTTGCTTTGATACTGGGCTGTCCAGTTGGTGCAGAACTAGATGGAGGCGCGTATTACACTGCCTGCAGGATTTGACGTGAGGACACGCTATAGAGGTGAGAAGTAGAGGTCGCTGCGGTGAGACGCCGGCGGACCGGTCCGTCTCTCTGTGTTCTGTCAGGCTCATAGCCACTCACCACGCAACAACATGGGCAGGGTCGATCGCACCCAACCCAAACTCACGTTTGACCCCAAGAAGTCGAAGGGTCGGGACACTCCTACAGAAGAAGGTGATACCACTCAAGACACAGCGCCCGAAGAAATGGAATGCGATATCCGCTCTATGCTGGTCTTAATGGAGAAAAACCTCCAAGGTAGTATGGCGGGTCTGGGCACCAAAATAGATGCGCTCTCATACCGGATGGACAGGATGTCTGAAAGACTCGACAAACACGCGGAGCGCCTTGACATGGCGGAGCGCAGGGTCACTGAAGTGGAGGAAGCACAGACGTCGATGGACACTGAACACAAGCAAATGGGTAAAGTCCTGCAGGTCCTTCAAGATAGGGCCGAAGATTTGGAGGCGCGCTCGCGCCGCAATAACTTACGGATCACGGGGGTCCCTGAGTCGACACCTACTGGTAATATGGAGAAATTTGTGGAGAAGATGCTGACTACATTGCTGGGTGAGGAAGTGTTCTCTACAATGTTTGTGGTGGAGAGGGCGCATAGGTCGTTGGGACCCTGCCCTCCACCTGGGGCGCCCCCTCGGCCCATAATAGCACGGATGTTGAACTATAGGGACAGGGAATCGGCGCTAGCTGCAGCTCGGAATAAACAATCTTTACAGTATGAGGGAGCTTCCATCTCATTGTACCCGGATTTCACGGCGCGTGTCCAAGAGGCGCGCAGACAATTTGCTCCTTTGAAACGGCAAATGAGAGACCTAAATATTGACTATGCCATGCTGTATCCCGCTAGGCTGCAGGTTAATCGAAATGGTCACTCCCGAATTTTCACGGAACCTAAAACACTACAAAAGGCTTTGAAAGAATGGTCCAAAGAGAAACGCTCCAGCCCGGATAGAGAAGAATCGTTGGGAGCTGTAGGAGGCAGCTTGGAGGAGCAGGACTGAACTAAACGCTGACGGGGGTTCCGTAAGCTAAACCATGTTGTGGCATGCAGCATTACATTGCGGTAGAGAGGGGGACCAGGGGGGGGGAGGTTCTTGGGGCACTGCCATGATGGGTGGCGGGGTATATGTCTCCGAGGATGACAACACTGGTTATAAGATATGCTCATTAGTGGGTGTTTGCCGTAGGAATGATGAAGACGCTTCTCCATGGTCTGGAGGACTGATGGTAGAGGTGATTATAGCGGCAGAACTATGATAGCTGGGCAGTGTTTTGAGGGCTGTGCTAGATTCCCCTATAACTCATGCCCTGCTCGAGCTCGCAACATCTGCCCTTAGGTGTAACACACTGTTTAAGTTTGTTATTTGGGGTTATTGGGGAGAGATGGGAGGGATCTTGTCGACCAGGCACAGTTGGGATATGCCTGGCGTGGGTGGGGGGAGGGTCAGAATCGAGACTCACAATGCTAGTCTTAAGCAATGATACTTTTAGGATTGGTGTCTGTAATATGTACAATGGTACAGCTATGAAGCAAGTAAGATGGATCCATGTTAAACTACACCACATAAAGTATGGATAGTGACTCTAGAGACACGGGCCTTGACACTGTAAATGCACTTACATGGAACGTACGGGGCCTAAATGACCATCGGAAAATACGTAAAGTTTTGAGCTATTTGAACAGACATGACGTGGACATTGCACTGTTACAGGAGACGCACTTGCCACTGGACAGCCCTAGGCTGCGCATTAGAGGATTACAAAGTAATATACACGCTGCGGGATTTACTACGCATGCGAGAGGGGTATTGACGTGGGTTAATCCTAAGAAAGCATTGTCGCTGGAACCGATAGTGACAGACCTGGAGGGCAGATTCGTAATCACAAGGTGTAGGGGGAAAGGGATTGACTACCTGCTGGTTAATGTATACGGACCAAATTATGATGACCCAAATTTTTATCTGAAACTGACTGACACTGTAAACTCGCACTTGGGGGGTCGTCTACTTTGGGGTGGTGATTTTAACTTCATCAGGGACCCGACTCTGGATAGATCTGGTGGCCCGGAGAGACATGTATCGTCCTCTGCCAAAGTGATGGGTGACACGCTGGTTCGCCTTGATATGTCTGATGTATGGCGACATGGACATCCGATGCAAGGGGATTCACGCATTATTCTGCATATTACAACCTACATACCAGAATAGATTATTGGTTTGCGACCAGGCACCTGCTTACACATATTCGTACATGTAAGATTCTTCCCGCACCTACTCTGATCATTCCCCATTGCTTCTGGTAATAGATACCCCAAAAGCACGTATACCCCCTTTATTTGGAGATTCCCCCTACTCATTATTAGACACTGTCTTCAAGGAAGAAATTGCTGAAGCTATCGAAATATACTTTGAGAAAAACGTGGGGTCGGTAGACGACTTCCAGACAGTGTGGGAGGCGTTTAAGGTATATATAAGGGGAGTGGCTATGTCTAAGCATGCGGGTGTACTGCGGTCGATCCGACAACGTCTTAAGGACCTGGAGCGGAAGTTGGTATCCCTGGAAAAAGCCCAACTTGATAGTCCTGACGAGTCTATTACACAGGAGATAAAGACGACCCTGGCGGAGTTCTATAAAGAAGCTGACGCGGAGGTTAAACATTTGGGCAAGTATGCCACTGCCCGTGTGTATGGAGAGGGGGAGCATCCTGGAGCGGTCCTCGCGCAACTGCGTAGACAGCGCAGGGCGCAGCAGGTGGTGCAAGAGTTCGTGGCGCCGTTCGGCGACTCACTACTCACCGATTTGGAGGTAGCGGAGAAATTCCGCCAATATTATTCGGAACTCTATACCTCCCGAGGGGACAGCTCTGAGGAACAGGTGCTCGATTATCTGACCCATATCAAACTGCCATGGCTCACTAATACTCACCGGGAATTCTTAATGCGACCTAGAGAGCGGGAGGAGATATTACTAGCAATATCAAGTATGAGGGCGGGAAGCGCCCCGGGAGGGGACGGCCTGACGGTAGCCTTTTATAAGGCGTTTTTAGACCTACTACTGCCTCATCTGACTAAGTTGTTTGAAGATATGTGTGTTGCAGGGACGATGCCGCCATCTATGAGGGAAGCGATCATTGTTGCAATCCTCAAACCGGGTAAACCCCCGGATGACTGTTCCTCGTATAGGCCATTGTCCTTACTTAATGTGGACACCAAAATTTACGCGAAAATTCTTGCGAACCGTCTGATCCCATTGGTTCCCACGCTAGTAGAGCCAGAACAAGCTGGCTTTGTGCCGGGCAGAAATTTGACATATAATCTGCGTACTGTATTTGCCGCCCTACAACACACTAGACCAGAAATCCCAGCGGTTGCAGTATTTTTAGATATGGAGAAAGCATTTGATTCGGTCGAGTGACCTTTCCTGAGACATGTTTTGCTACGGATGGGGGTTGGGCAGGTCTTTGTTCAACTGCTTGGGGTGTTGTATAACACTCCCACAGCTCGCATAAAAATAGGCAGCCTGGTTACGGAACCTATTCGAATCACCAGAGGTACTAGACAAGGCTGCCCTTTATCTCCTATATTATATGCCCTAGTAGCCGAGCCCCTAGCCTGTGCATTACGGGAATATCATAGCAATAGGGGGATAAGGTTCCCGGGATATGCGCTGATTGTCTCCACTTACGCAGATGACATGCTGTTGTATGTACGTAACCCTGAAGACAACCTCTCCACAGTATTACGAGAGGTGGTACATTTCGGTGCCTTGTCCGGTTTGCGTGTTAACTGGAACAAGTCTATCATATTTCCTCTTACCCCTTCCACTGAGGTCTTTGAGCCAGAATACCCACTACGATGGTCCACGGAGGCGGTGCGATATTTGGGTATCAAACTACATACAGATTCCGAAGTGGTGTTCCGGGAGAACTATGGGGTAGCGGTTGGTAAGCTGGAAGAAGACATAGAGAGGTGGATTCGGCTGCCAATTTCCTTGATGGGTAGGGTGTCTATTATGAAGATGGTAATCCTGCCTCGTTTCCTATTCCTCTTCACAAACATCCCCATGGTGCTACCAAAGGTCTTCTTTCAACGCCTCCAATCTTTGATGATCCATCTAGCATAGGCGGGTAAACAGGCGCACGTTAGTTGGCAGATCCTTACTCTCCCGTACTCTATGGGAGGACTTGGAGCCCCTGATTTAGACCTATATTACAGAGCAGCCCAGAGTGTGCAGGCATATTATTGGATTCATGAGCCACCTGAGATACCATATATTCGTATAGAGTCAGTGGTGGCAGACCCCACTCTGCTCCCGGCCTTACTATTTAAGCCCCCCGGCAAACGCACAGGGATTATGGATTCCCTCAATACAGTAGTTCACGCTTGGCACTACATACTACAGCTCCAAGCAGGTGCCATCCTGTATTCTCCGATAGCAAGACTAGACTGGTGCCGATGGTTATCGCCGTGCGCGGATAAAGGGGTTGTCGCGGCACTGAGCATGCTAGGGATACAAACTATAGGGGACCTCTTCTTAGATGGCGTAGCAAAAAGTTGGGGGGATTTGGACACAGAAAATGGACCCCCGTCCCTCCTTGCGCAATTTCAATTTTACAGAGTTCGCCACGCACTAAGTGAACAGCTGGGTGAGGATATGGCAGAGCCCCCGGAAGTGACAGCCTTAACTAACATTATCACTACACAGGCAACTACCAAAATAGTATCCAGGATCTACCATATCTCGATGGCTGCTAGGAGTGGTGACCATAATAAGGCGAGATTAGACTGGCAGCGAGATTTACTGAGGGACATCCCGGACGATATGTGGACATACTGTTGTCTCAGCACAAAGCGTATATCCCTGAACGGGAGGCATACATTGATACACTTCAAATACCTCAATATGATATATTACACCCCGGAACGACTCCATAGGTATGGGCTATGGGAGGAAATGACCTGCGACAGGTGTAATGAGCAGGCAGCTGATTTTTTTCACTTAGCCTGGACTTGTCAAGGAATAACACGTTTTTGGGTGTTGATTTTTGCTGAACTAAGCCAAGTGGTAAAACTGACACTGATACCGGAGCCGGCCCTCGCCTTACTGGGATACTCTAGGGCGATACCAAAGGGTGCCAGGAGATTAATAGATATGGGCTTGTTGCTTGCAAAACGATGTGTGGCGATATGCTGGATGAGAGGTCCCCTACCTACAATTGCACAATGGTCTAGGGAAATGCTTTTCTGCAGTACGCAAACTGAAGTCTATAGCGAACTGCTCCCACTAAGAAATAGGCCAAAGAATTTTTGGGCATTCCATAAAGCTTATGTGGACAGTAAAGACGATAATGAAGGTGACGATGTGAATGGGGAAGGAGCAAGATCCCCGTTTGGGTCCTAAAGTGTATAAATGTAATGTTGGTAAAAGAGTTTCTGTACGGGTCACTGAACTACGACTTCTGATACAATGGATTGAAGTAATTGTCAAGAATGGGCGATTGATGGACACTCAAGTGTATTGTACAGAGGGCACTGTCCCTTTAATAATTGTTGAGTACAGATGTATCTGATTGCATCAATTATTATGATGTAAAGGATGTAATGTGAGTCTCATGTTGATGGGGTTTGAACACTTAATAAAAATAAATAATTAAAAAATATATATATATATCGCCGCTTTAGCGGCAAAAAGTGCAGCTAAAGCGGTGATAACGCCCTTGCTAATATGTTTTTAATTCTGATTACATGGTGAAATTGGGGATCCCACCATGAAAAAGCATTGAGAAAGTCCACATTTTCACAAACCTGCCACCCCTTGAATAATACTAATAATTATCACAGGAATTGCCTGGCCTGTGCAGGTGCTTGACACAAGACCAGTCATTAGTGCCCAACCAATATGGAAGTCCCAAGAGCACTGGGCATTCCACTGGTTACAAGACGAGTCATTGGTGCTCAAACAATATGGATGTCCCCGAGCACCGAATTTCCATGTCTATAATGGTTTTCAGCCCCAAGAGGTGTTCCCTTGTATACCCTCAAAGAAGGAACAAGTAAGTACCTGCACACTTCCTGGTCAGCACAAGTATGGTGTTTTCAGAAGACTGCGCTCCTATTCAAATATTGCGAAAGTGGCAGCCATCTTGGGTGATGTCTGCTATATAAATGACACCCAAACAGAATGTGTGCCTGCTATTTCGAATCCTTAGCTGAGAGGAGCTGCAGTATTAAGGGATGAAGTGAAGAGTTTCCAGCGACTGCAGATCCTAGTAGAACAGGAATTGAAGAAGTCAACTCTTTCAATGCAGACTTTAGCAGTAACACATGTGAGCTAGAAATATTGAAAGCTTTACTTACCTGATTTATCAGAAACCTCGGCCCAGAAAATTTGTGAAGCAACAGAGACTAGAATTATTTTTGGGGATTTTCAGCATATTCTAAATACATTAAGAACAATTTACAAATTTCAAATTGCATTGTACTCAATATATTCTGTTTGCAGGTTTGTCATTATTTGTTTCAATTGGGAGAGGTCTGCTGTCACAAGCGTACAGTTAAATGTTAGATGCATGGGTATAGACATTTATGGGGGGGGTGCTTGAGGGGGGAAAGTATAGTTAATTTAAGTTTATTAAAAACTAGTTGAATGCTTTTTTTTAAGGAATTCAACTCTACAGTGGAAGACGATATTTTGGAATACATATATTAAACAAGGATTTGCAATGCAATAGGTCTCGCATTTAAGTGCGTTTGAGCTATTGACATTGCAAATAACAAGGCCTTTTATTTTTGTTTTAAAAACATAAATAAAAGGCATTGTCATTTATAATGCCAATGGCTTAAACTTGTGTAACTGCGCGACCTATTGCATTGCAAATGCTTGTTTTCTGAGGTGGAAGAGCAGATCCCAGGAATATGGAGAGCTTTTCATCCGTGGAAGACTAGATATAAAACAAAATCCACATGTTTGCTGAACAGAACTGCTGGCGAGGAACTAACTCCACGAATGCGTTCTGCCTGGCTAGCGGCTCAAGTACAACAATCCAGAATAGTTAGGTTTTTGGGGGGGGGGCAGGAGGGGATGTTCTTTAACGTGTTTCACTTTTCTGTTTGAGGAAACTGACAAGAGACCAAATAAAGCGCAGTATTTAACCGAGCAAGCAACTTAATACGGTTTAAATAAAACAGGAAATTGGTAAAACATGTAAGAACCCGTTGAATGGAGCGCATGCTGCTAGTGTGACGCAGTCCGAGGTGTATCCAGTGAAGGGGTCCGCGGGGTGCGACCCTTTCAAGGTGGGCAGACGGTCAGCAGAGCCTTCAAAGAGCTCACCTACTTCCATTCAGTCAAGGCCTACTCAGAAAAGTAGGGCCCTGTTTATGAAGGCATTTTCCTTTGACTGCATTTGTGGAAACACAAAGCTCAATAGGTCAAGTTTATAGCGTTAAAACATAACCTTCCAGGCACGCGCCGGAGGCGGAGTCAGAAAAGAGGTACATTTCTCCACACACCAGTCCGAGGCGAGGGTTTCTCTAGGCGAAGGGTTGCACATGGACTTCCGTGCAAATGAAATAGTGTGCCTTTTTGTTCGTACCAAATCATTTACACACCTACGCCCCCCGTCTACTTTACATGTAACTGGTGCTAAGGGGGCTGTTGTCGGCCATTTTTGTTGTAGTTCCCCTGCCAGTGTGGAGGGCAGAGACATGCGGACACATCCCAGAGAATAAAGTCCCCAGTAGACAATACTACTGGGGTGGAGAGTGCTTAGTAGTGTTCCTGCGCCGAGGCGGGTACTGGCAGTGGCAGCGGGCTCTTAGAGCAGGCCTTGGCCGCCGCCAGCGACGAGGAGCCTGGGTAGGAGGCCAGCAGCTTGTCTGCGCCAGAGAAGGCTGTGTGCGCCCGCAGGTGCGCCAGCAGCTCCTGGGAGGACGGGAAGCGCTTGTTGCACGGCCCGCTGGCCGACACCCAGTTGCAGACGTGCGGCTGCGGCTCGTTGGGCAGCATGAAGCCGTAAATGCAAAATAAAAATAAATAAAGTGAGCGCGGTGTCCCTAGCAGACGCTGCGCTCATTAAAGTACACCCAGTTGCAGACGTGTGGCTGCAGCTCGTTGGGCAGCATGAAGCCGTAAATGCAAAATAAAAATAAATAAAGTGAGCGCGGTGTCCCTAGCGGGCGCCACACTCATTAAAGTAATAAAAAATATACACTTTGCAGCGCTATTGCCGTGGTGCCAATTAGTGTCTATTTCCCAAATAGTGCGTGCTTACCGACATGAATGAGACAGTGTAATGCCGCAAGTAAACGATCGAGTCCGAATGGGCGGGGCCAAAAGGAGACAGGGCGGTATCTAACAAGCCTCATTTTCAACCAGACGCCAAGGTTTAACATTAACGATGACGCTAGCCAATAAGATTGATGGGCGGGGCTTGAAGTCCCCTTCTGAAATCTTATCAATTACAATAAGCCTCGTAGAGCGAGGAAAGCGTGCACTCTCCAGCGCTAGGTCTGCGAGACCTAAAAAGGGGAAAGAGGGAATCTCAGGTAAAGAAGAAGTGAGCAGACAAGGTGACAGACATCAAAGTTAGATTAGTTGTTCCTCACTTCAGCAAGGCAGAAGGAAGCACTAGGCAATTAGTAAAGGGAACTGGTGCGACTAGAAAGTGGGTATGCAGTAGACATTCTCAACTGATAAAGATTCCCCTTTCCACCTTCTCTTTCTCTTGTTCCTTTTCCCTTTCCCTGCTGGGTCACTTTTGACTAATGCTTATCCAAAGGGGCAGAGAGTGGAATTGGGGGCCAGCATCTTGTGGCTCGAACTTGCTCCCATAGGATCAGGCCCCAAACAGGTTAGTGCTTTTAAGCTTGACAGGAATTATGCATATTAGAACAATAACAAATTACATGATATTTTCACTCCTACATTATGGGCCTGATTCACAGAACTAACTTAAAGTTAGGACTACTAACTTCCGTGAATACCGAAATGAGTAAGTTCATTCTGTGAATACCAAAATGAGTAATTGTATTCTGTGAATACCTAAAAAGTACTAACTTTACGTTTACGTTTACGTTTACGTTTTTGACGTAAGTTAGTTCTGTGAATCAGGCCCTAAATGCCTCTATAATGGCATGGCAATGAAAAACATTCTTTTTAACTGTACCCCCACTTTCATTCCCTGTGTAAGATTACAATCGTACTTCTTCTAGTAGGGGATAAACCCTTCAATAGGGAGTGACACAGGAAACATAAGACTACATTTTCCTTCGCCTATGGTTTATATATTTATTTAGTTTTATATAGCACGAACATGGGTGACAGAGCACTTCACAGGGAAAAGAAAACAAAGGAAAATATAATACAAATGGAGACAATGTTCATAACATGGTATAGATCATAAAGAACAGTATTTACATGTGCAAATGGTAGGAAGAGAGATAAGAACATATAGTCCAAACACAAGTCCATGCCTGAGCATAGTCCGATAAGAGACAGAGCAGTGTGTAGATGGTAGAGAGATGCAGGAAAGACAGCAGCTTGGGTGTCGAAGGGATGGACGGAGGCGTAATGATAAGCAACGAAACAACAGGGAGGGAAGAGTCGCTCATGAGGAAAGGGAGGTATGTCCTCAGTGTAAGAAGAATTTGTTGGATAGTAGAATTTTTACTTCTCTCCTGAAGTTGTATGTGGATGGGTTGCATCTAATCTCGGGAGGGAGAAAGTTCCAAATTTTGTGGGCAATTCTGGAGAAGGAACGGTTGTAGATTTTCTTTTTCTTGAATTTTTGTAGCTTAAGTAATAAGGAGCTTAAGTTTCTGTAAGATCTGTTTTCACCCGATAGGGTCAGTTTCTGGGTAGGATGGAGTGTTTTGGTGTAGTGCTTTATGGGTCATACATGCAATTTTGAGATGGATCATAACCTGTTAGAACTGGAGTCTCCAGTTGGTAGAGGTATGCACCTTTATCCAAGTAGGGACCATTGCCTCTAGTCAGGGTAGGGGGGATACACACTTTAGATAACCCTTGCTCTCCCCTTTCATAGCTTGGCACGAGCAGACAGGCTTATCCCAAAGGAATGTGTAAAGTATTTGTACTCCAAACACACAGTAATACAGTAAAAACACCACAAATGGACACCACACCAGTTTAGAAAAATAGAGGGGCATATTAGCAAGACCCACGTTAAAATTATCGCCTTTTTAGCGGAAGGAAACTGCCGCTAAAAAGGCGATAATGGGCTTGCTAATATGCGTATAGAATTCCAATAGAAGCCCAGGTTAGATGTGCAGGACATCTAACCTGGGCTTCTATTGGAATTCCATAACGCATATTAGCAAGCCCATTATCGCCGTTTTAGCGGCAGTTTCCTGCCGCTAAAACGGCGATAATTTTAACTTGGGTCTTGCTAATATGCCCCAGAGTATCTTTATTTAAACTCAACAAGACTAAAACAACAAAAATCAGAAACACATGTATCAAAATATGATTTTAGAAAAGTTATTGCAAAAATAGAACTTATAGAAAACAAATAGCTCCACCTGGGGCTATTATGACGTCATGATAGCAATAAATCCAAAGTACGGCGCCGACCGCGAGGTGCACGGCGTTGGGCACGGAGTCCCACGGACTCCCAAACAAACAGTACCTTAGAAAACGAAGCCTAAGACGATGCACAGCATCGGGGAGGTGAGGCGTTGGTGCCGAGGTCGAGACCGGCTCCCTGGCTGCCACGGGGGAGGTGAGTCATCGTGACCGTGAGGAGGTAATATATCGAATCCAGGATAGGGAAAGTCAGTTGCGTTGGCAGTGGGGCGTCGGTTCCGGTGAAGCGATGCGATGCGAAGTCGGCGAGTTTGTGAAGTAACCCTCAGCTGTTGTTGGCGCCGCAATAACTGGATGCAGGCGCTGGCGATGATGGAGTCAATGCGAGGGCATGCGTTGGGAAAGCTGATAACTGCAGGCATCGTAGGGCGTCAGAGCTGCAGTACAGGCAGGGCGGTGCGTCGTGCACTTCACGAGGGTGCCCCTGTCCTCGGTGCAGGTCGCAGTGTCACAGTGGCGTCGCTGATGGCGTCGGAGATGGTTTTCTTTTCTTGCAACACCAACCACACAATTCTGAGGGCCAAGGGACTGGAATTGGCACCCTTTTGAATGCAGTCTAGGTGCTGGTCAGTGGGTTGCAGATGCAATCTTTGTGTCTCTGAGACTTCAGAACAGGAGGCCAGCACACATAGGCCCTTGGAGATTCTTCTTCAAGCAAGTTTCTCAGCAAAGGCCCAGTCTTTGTCCTTTCCTTGGCATAAACAGCAACGACAGGCCAACCCCACACAACACACAGCAAAGGGGCTGTACTCCTCCTAACAGCTCTCTAGCTCTTCTCTTTGGCAAAGATTCCTCTTGAGTCCAGAAGTGATCTAAAAGTTCTGGGGTTTAAGGTCCACTATTTATAGCCCAGTCCAAACCAGTTCTGTCCGTTCTGGTGCAGCATCACTACTGGAGGGGGAGACAGCATTGTGCAAGGGAGACAGGCACAATTTAGGTGCAAGGAAAACTCCCCCCACTATTCTAAATACAGCCTAGACCTATTCAGCTCAGCTCTGAGTCACCCAGGAAATAGCAGGACACACCTCAACCACCCCAGTGGCTGTCTACAGTGAACGCATATCCCAAGCCTGTGTCACTTCAAAACCAGACAGTCAATACACAAACCAGCAGAGGCACACAGAATGGTTAAATGAGAAAATTCATACTTTCTAAAGGCGGCATTTTCAAACACACAATTTAAAAACAATCTTTACTAAAAGATTTGTTATAAAAGTCTGAGTTCAGAGAGCCTAAACCCCTTTTCTCTATCTGACCCCAATGGGAAATTATATTTGTAAGATGTTGCAAAGTATCTCCCATGTTATCCTATGGGGCAGATAGTCTTTCAATAGTGAAAAATGAAATTGGCAGTATTTCACTATCAGGACATGTCACACACAACAGTACATGTCCTACCTTTCACATACACTGCACTCTGCCCATGGGGTTACCTTGGGCCTACCTGAGGGGTGTCTTACATGTGAGATAAGGGAAGGTAAGGGTCTGGCATGTGAGTGCACTTGCCAGGTCGACATGGCAGTTAAAACTGCATGCACGCACGCACTGCAGTGGCAGGCCTGAGTTACATTTTCAGGGCTACTTATGTGTGTGGCACAGTCAGTGCTGCAGGCCCACTAGTAGCATTTGAATTATAGACCCTAGGCACACTCAGTGCACTTTGCTAGGGACTTACCAGTAAATCCAATATGCCAATCAGGAATAACCAACCGTAATAACAATTTGTATAGGGAGCACTTGCAATTTGACACTGATTAGCAGTGGCAAAGTGCCCAAAGTATCTAACACAAGGAGATGATGGACGGAGTGCTGAAACTTACCAGACACTCACCCCCAGTCACAGATCTGGGTTGAATCCATCATCGTTCTTTAGCTCACTTTGCCACCTCAGTTCAGACCCAGCTATATGCAAATCAGTCTTGACCCTGTGCATCATGGGTACAGTCCATCCCGAACTGCCAAGCCAGGTCTTCCCTGAACTGGAAACAAGCATCCTGGGACCGGTTTCGGGGTAACACCCCTCATCAGCCAAGCTAGCTTGAATCCAATGGCAAAGTGAGCAAGGGACCCACATCTGGGCATACCCTGCCAACTTAGGGCGAACAAAGCAAACACAAGGAGATGATGGACGGAGCGCTGAAACTTTTCAGACACTCACCCCCAGTCACAGATCTTGGTTGAATCCATCATCGTTCTTTAGCTCACTTTGCCACCTCAGTTCAGACCCAGCTTTATGCAAATCAGTCTTGACCCTGTGCCTCATGGGAACAGTCCAGCCCGAACTGCCAAGCCAGGTCTTCCCTGAACCGGAAACAAGCATCCTGGGACCGGTTTCGGGGTAACACCCCTCATCAGCCAGGCTAGCTTGAATCCAGTGGCAAAGTGAGCAAGGGACCCACATCTGGGCATACCCTGCCAACTTAGGGTGAACAAAGCAAACACAAGGAGATGCTAGCTTGAAGCTTGTGTTTGCTTTGTTCGCCCTAAGTTGGCAGGGTCTGTGTGTGTTCGGACAGTAATCATGATTGGAGTCTGGTGGATCGTTGTTGTCTATATGAGCGTTGGTGATTGGAGAGTCTGTGGCCGGCTCGTCCGGGTTGGCCAAGCGGTGCAGGTAGGAGATGAGAAGGCCCCAAATTTCAGGAGGTCTGCCTGCAGCTGGCATCAGGTCCCAGAAATCGCCTAGGAGCGTCTGGTTGTGTGCAGCATCGTCCAGCCAACATTTAAGTAAAGTTGCGGGTTTGCAACCACAGTGGATAGCCACCCGGCGCTTGGCAAGCACCAGGAGCATCGCCGTCAGTTTGCGGTTGCCATCCGAAACATGTTTAACATGACCTAGGAGACACAATAGGGGATCAGGGACTATACGTTCAAATGTAATATCGCTTATTACTGTACACACCTCCATCCAAAACAAGGAAACCCTGGGACATAACCAGGCCAGGTGCGCGAAGTCCCCACCAGGGGCTGTGCACCGCGCGCACCTGTCCGCCCCCACCAGACCCATTCTGCGTAGCGATGTAGGTGTACGATAAAGCCTATGCAGATATTTAAAATGAATAAGCCGCAGGCGGTAGTTGGGGGAGAGGCGCTTGATTTGGTTGCAGCAGTAATTCCATTGCTCGAGGGATATGTCTCTCCCAATGTCCGTACTCCATGCAGCTCGGGCACGTTCCGTGTTAATGGAAGAGGCTGCCAGTGTAAGGGCATATAGTCTAGTGACCATTTTCCATGGGAAACTGGAGGAGTGAATGTATTCGAGCGCGGTATTAGACTGGGGGGCGAGCGGAAAAGCGGGATTCTCACTTCTACACGTAGCCCTGATCTGGTAATAGAGTAACTTATCAAGTGGGGCTGCGTTAGTGGGGAGTGTGAAAAAGTTATTGTCAGGGTAAATGTCGGCCACGGTGCGAATCCCCAGACTGACCGCACGGCAGGCCATGCCTGCTGTGTGCAGCGGGGGGAATGCCGGGTTACTGGCACGTTGTATAGATGGCGCAGAGAGCACCTCAGCGCCAGTGTATTTGCATAGCCCATCCCAAGCCCAGTGCAGGCATTCCACTGTGTCGATCTCGCCGCGGGGGTTTTGAGCGGCAAAAATAGAGCTGTCTGCAGTGGCCACGGCGAAGCCAAGTCCGCCTCGACTGCCACATGAGGCTGGAAAGGTGTTGGATGCAGCCAGAACTGGAGAAAGCTGGCCTGGGCGCATAGCGCATAGAGTTTAAAATCAGGGGCCCCCATACTGCCTCTAGCTGGGGGGAAGGGTCAGAATGTCATAAGCGATTCTAGGTTGACGTCCTGCCCAGACCAGAGCAATAATGTTAGAGCGCAGTTTTTGGAAGAACTGTGACGTCAAGGGGAATGGAATATTTAAAAAGAGATACAAGAATTTAGGGAGCACGACCATCTTGGCGATGACGATGCGCCCGGCTAGTGAAAGTGTAAGTTTTTGCCACACGTGAGTTTTAGTTTCAAGCCAGTCCATTGCCCTGCCAAAATTGGATCTCCACAGTTCGTCCACGTCCCTACTCAACCAGATGCCCAAATACCTTGTGGGTCCAGTTGCCCATTTGAAAGGGTAGTCCGCTGAGAATGGCACAGTAGCATCTGTGAGGGGGAAAAGAACGGACTTGGACCAGTTGACCTGTACTCCGGAGAGGCAGCCAAAGTGGACAACCTCCCTAGTCATAGGGGCAAGATTCTCCCGAGGTTCGAGGACGTAGATCGTAACATCTCCCACCAGACCCTATTGAGGAGACTAGAGGACATAGGCCTTAAAGGGAACGCCCTGAAATGGATTGAGAACTTCCTGGCCGAAAGAACCCAGACCGTTCATCTTGGCCCCTTCCGCTCACAGACCACCAAGGTGACCAAGGGAGTACCACAGGGCTCCTGTTTGAGCCCTACTCTCTTTAATATTTACGTCTTCCCTTTGGCAAGACTATTGAGAAAGTTGGGATTCTGTCCCATATCCTATGCTGATGACACCCAACTTCTCCTTTCCTTCGACAAAAAAAGCTCAGACATTCAAACCACCTTTGCGGAGGGCATGAAATCTATCGTGGACTGGATGAAGGATAACTTCCTCCAATTAAATGCAGGAAAGTCAGAAATAATGTTATTTGGAGAAGCAACAGTCAGATGGTCCCCAAGCTGGTGGCCGGAGGTTCTGGGCCCTGCCCCCAATCCAAAACTGGTAGTAAAAAACCTGGGGGTTAAAATAGACCAGAAACTTACATTGGGGGAACATATTTCCACTACAGTGGGAGTTTGCTTTCATAATCTCAGTCTTCTTAGGAGAGTTTTCCCCTTTCTGCCACTGTCCACCCAGGAGACATTGGTACAAGCACTGGTATTGAGCTGTCTGGACTACTGCAATGCACTGCTGATTGCAGCTAATGAAAACTCTCTGAACAAATTGCAGGTAGTCCAGAACACGGCGGCCCGTTTGGTGGCTAATGCCCCCCCCAGAACTGAGTCTCTCCCCCTCCTCCAAAAATTGTACTGGCTCCCAGTGCGAAAGAGGATCAAATTTAAGATCTGTTGTATGGCCTATAAATCCTTAAACAACTTAGGCCCCAGTTATCTAAAAGACAAATTTGTCAGGTACCTGCCCTCCAGATCCCTCCGCTCCGAATCCAAAGCTCTGCTCCAAGTCCCCCGCTTCCATAAAGCGCGATTGGGCGGCAAAGCCTTCTACCACTTGGCCCCACGATACTGAAACCAACTCCCCATCCACTTACGTCTATGTACGGACTATCTAAAGTTTAGAGAGATGTTAAAAGCGACTTTATTCTAATATAGCATCCCCTTGGAGTCCTATAGCAGTTCAAGCGCGGAGATACCCTGATGGGGTGATTCGGGCGCTTTATAAATAAATAAATAAAATAAAATAAAATAAAAAATAACATCATCGGCATACATGGAAACTACCAATGCCCGGGCCAAGAAACCTATGCCCCTGTGGGTATGGTGCTGGCGCAGCCGCGCCGCCAGGGGCTCCATCACAATGGCGAATAACACGGGGGACAGGGGGCAGCCTTGCCTGGTGCCCCTCGAGATGGTAATAGGGTCAGTGATCTGCCCGTTCACCCTGATACGTGCCATTGGGAGCGTGTACAGCAGCTGGATCTTACGCACAAAGCCTGGACTAAAGCCCAGCCGAGGAAGAAGGTAAAAAAGGAAGGGCCATTCCAGAGTGTCAAAAGCCTTTGTGGCGTCTAGAAGGGCAGCTACGGCTGGGAGAGCTGGGTTGCTCTGATGAATAACCGAAAAGATGGTACGTAGGTTGTGCGGCATGGCACGGCCCGGGATGAACCCGGACTGGTCAGGGCGAGCAATCATCGGCATAAGCGGGAGAAGACGATTGGCCAGCAATTTGGCGTAAATGTTGTTATCAGTGTTAATTAGCAATAGGGGGCGGTATGAGTCACAGCACTCGGAGGGTTTATCCGGCTTCAGCAGGAGGGTGATCATGGCCTCTTGGAGAGAAGGGGGAAGTCGCCCTGTTTCGAGAGATTCGTTATACATGTCAACCAAGTGGGGGACCAGGAGAGGCGCGTATTGCTTGTAAAAAGCAGGGGTGAGCCCATCCGAACCGGGGGCTTAATCACCCGGGAGACCCGCAATGACTTTGGAGATCTCCTCGTGAGTAAATGGCTCATCCAGATACTCCCTATGGCCATTCCCAAGCCACAGCAATTCAATAGAATCGAAGTATTGGTCCATTATTTCTCTGGTGGGAGCCGCCCCAGCAGTATATAGTTGGGAGTAAAATTCTGAAATCCTATCCATGATGGCAGTGGGAGAGGTGGTCCTCCCCGCGACCTCATCACATAGAGCTGTAATGTAGGAAGAGGCGTGTGGCTGCTTGAGGTTTGCGAGGAACTTGCCTGGGTGATCACCCTCGCCATAGCGGCGGGTGCGGGTGTCTCTGCTGAGGAATGAGAGCTCCCTATCGACCTCCTCGCGGAACTCCTTGAGTTTGGCTCTGATGGTAGCGAGGGTATCAGGGCAAGGGTCTTGACATTGTATAAGGTCTAGAGCTGTGATATCTTTTTCCAAGCGTTCAAGGGTTCCCCGAATGGATTTGAGTACCCCCGATTGTTTGGCAATACACTCCCCCTAGATCACGACCTTGAAGGCCTCCCAGAGGGTCAAGGGTGACTCAACGGAGCCCACGTTTCGCTCAAAGTAAGCAGCGATAGCCCCGCGGATATCCTCTCGAAAGGCGGCGTTGTGGAGGGCATTTGGTGGCAGGCGCCATGCAAACATTCGGCAGAGTGTGAGTGGGAACCGCACGCATAGGCGCACCGGGTTGTGGTCCGATAGGGTGCGAGCTATGTGATCCACTGAGGTGGTCCAGGAAGCAACGTCGTGGGTGGTGATCCAAAGGTCGAGGCGGGACCAGAAGCCACGTGCGCCCGACATGCAGGTGCCCTCGCGGTCCGTAGGGTGCACATGCCGCCAGGCGTCCAGTAGTGAGTTGTCGTCAATGATGGAGTGGAGGAGAGCAGTGGCCTGCTGGTGCTGAATGCGGTCGCCTGAGCGGTCCAGCGTCTGTGAAGGTGCTATGTTAAAGTCGCCCCCCCCATATCAAGGAATGAGGCCCCAGAGAAGAAATGAGCTGCCAGACGTGTGTGAAAAAGCCTGGATCGTCAGTGTTGGGGCTGTAAATTGCCGCTAGTGTCAGTGGTTGGTTGTAAACAGTGCCAGCAAGTATCACATAGCGACCTTCTGCATCAAAGATGGAGTGGGTGCTGTGCCAGGGGAGGCCCCTTCTAAAAAGAATGGAAACGCCACGTGAGTAATTTGAGTAATAGGCAGTGTAGGACTCTCCCCAGTGGCGGGACTGTAATCTAGAGGAGGTGGCAGGAAGGAGGTGTGTCTCTCGAAGGAAACAAATGTCAACATGGTATCTGATGAGCTGTGCGTGCATAAGATGCGTTTTACGATGGTCATTCAGGCCGCGAATATTCCAAGTCCAAAGGACAGTGTCAGTCATTTGGCAGCGATGGAGTGTTGAGTGTCATGGTGCCGACAATGCGGGAGGGAATCGTGTGGTGCTGGAGTGGTGTGGTGCAAAATATCTGGACGTGCGTGCATACAGTAACATGCCGAATTCAAAACAACTGAAACAACGAAACAGGCCTCCATTGGAAGGCACCAGTTACAGTGACCCAAGAAGAAATCCCTAACCCACCCGCCTCCCACTCCAACCCCCCAATTAGGTTGAGAATCCAAACCACCCCCACCCAGGGATCCCAAACTTGGACATCGGAATATGGGACAGGGAATCATCCCGACGGGGTGCGCGGGCAATGCCGTAAACCCTTAGCCGTGTCTGCAGGGTGGCCAGGCGTGGTGTGGTGCAGCGGGAGGCAGCTTAGGGGGAGGTCGCATGGTCCCAGGAAAGTGGATGATTATAGGAAATACTGACAGGGTAATGGAGCTGACCTCTGGGCCCACACAACCCCTGTGCAACAAGAGCCCGTACATCACAAGCAAACATAGCGTACAGTGACAAGTCAACATAAATTACAGCACAGTGTACAACAATGCATTGAACAGAACGCCTGGAGGAACAGCATGGAAAATATGCAACATTGAGGCCCGACTGGGCCTAAAAGAGTTAGTCATTATCGTTTGTGTGACAGTCCTTAGGCTCGGTGCGGCGGCTGCGTGGGGAGGACTTCTGCAACTGCTTCGCAAAATCGAAGGCGGCCTTGGGGTCAGTAAATTATTTGGGCTTCTCCCCAAAGTCGATGCGAAGTTTGGAGGGGTATAGCATCGCATATGTGATGTGGAGTTGCTGCAGAATACGCTTGGCAGGAAGGAAGTCTCTGCGGGCCGCCTGGACAGACAGTGTGAAATCAGGGGAAAAGGATAGCGTGTTGCCCTGGTGGCGGACTTCCTTCAGCTCCCGGGCCCTGCATAGGATGGAGTTGCGGTCCCGATAGTTCAACAGGCGAGCGATAATGGGCCTCGCCGGAGCCCCGGGAGGAGGCCGGGGGCCAAGTGATCTGTGTGCCCGTTAAATAATGACGTGGGTGGACAGGACAGGGTCAAAGGTGTTGCGCAGGAGGGTTTTGAGGTAATCTTCCATTCTCCTTGTCGCAGTGGACTCCGGCAGGCCAACAATCAGGATGTTATTCCTCCAGGAGCGCGCCTCCAAGTCCTCGTTCTTGGCATGAATAACTTCAAGGATTTTGTCCATCTTGAGGTACTTCTGCACCCCGGAGGCTCCGGCATCCTCAACGTCCGAAACCCTCGTCTCAAGCTGATCAATATGAGCGTCATGCGAGTCCACCCTTTGCTTCACCTGATCCAGGCGGGACGTTAGCTGGTCCATTTTTGCGTCAATGGATTGGAGGCTAGATCGCACTTCTAGAAGGATAGTCTGGAGCCCCTCGTCCTGTTCACCAGGGATGTCGGTCTGGGTGGATTGATCACCTGCATCGGGGGGGCCTCACCACCCTTGCCCGCACCACGTCCTGAGAAGGTGATTTTGGGCTGCCTGGTGTCTGTTTTCCCCATGGTGGCCCGCCGTGGAGTGGCAGCAGTAAGAATAGGCAGCGCAGGGAAACTTCAGTTGCACGAGAGCTCTTGGGTCAAGGGCCGAGTCAGCCAAGCGGAGAAGGAAGGAGGTTGTTCCGAGGTGGCTCCAAGAAGGCCGTGCAGGGCTGCAGCAGACCAGAAGGCCAGGATTGGGCCCCCGGAACGAACCGTGCGGCAGGCCTCAGAGGTAGGGTGGCAGGCGCAAGCAATATCGTCCCAGATGTCACCAGTAATAATGCAACAGGCACAAGGAGACTGTTCATTATGCACCAGTGGTGGTATGCAGCAGTCCACAACCAGTGCCCAGGTAAGGCCTCCGAGCACCCCGGTATCAGCGCTGGTGCAGGGAACGCAGACAGAAGAGGAGAGAAGCCTCAGGTGCAGAGTTCCTTCACCCCGCAGTGGTGGGTGATTTTCAGTGCTGACAACGAGCGTGCGGCAGCGCGTTCTGGGTGCCAGTAATGGGAGAGCCCCCGAGTGTGTGCTGGGCCGTGTCAGGTCCTAGGAGGCTGTCAGGAGCTGCAAGCCAGAAAGGCGGTACCGCCGGTGTGCAGGACCCCCCAGGTTGCACGGAGGCAGGGTGAGCCGGCCGCAGAGCGAAGTCCAGTGTGCGTACGGCAGCCTTACTTGTTAGTGCGCTGGGTGTGGGTTGCGCTGACTCGCTCGTCACTGTCCCCAGGCAGTCGGCAGGCAGGCAAGGCCCCAGGCCTGCGGGCCATCCGGCCGCGGTCTCAGGTCCCACGCAGCGCCAAGTCAGCCGCGGGCCGTGCCCCGCCCCCAGACCGCGATCCCAGGCCAGAGCGGGCCGGAGCCCGGAGGTAGGGCGACACAGCTGCGAGCACAGGACAGCCGCAGCAGGGCACCGCTCAGGCCCAGATAGGAAGTCCACGATGGCCGGACAGCAACACCAGCCCGCTCAGGAAGGGGCCAGCAAGCAGGACGAGCCGGCGCAAGCCTCCGGCACCGCAAGATGTCGACCAGGCCCGCAGCGCAGCTAGGGGTCCCAGCGTCGTCTCCTGTAGCCCCCAGGCAATTCAGCAGGTGCGTACGATGCAGGGGTAGGGTTTTTGCAGCAGGATGCCCACCACTGCTGACGAATTATGCCGGATAAGATTGCGTGGCCGGCAGAGCTCGCTCAGCGCGCAGCCATCTTGCCGCTGGCAAGACCACGCCCCCCAGCTTCCAAAGAATATTTAACTGATGGTTAGCTTCTCTGGTGGCGGTTCCGATGTGTTTTTGTATGGAAAGGGCTTTGTCCAAGGTTATACCTAGGGATTTAGCAGAGTCAATGATGTGTGGGTAAGGCAGTAAGATGTGGTAACCAGTCTTTTATATGAGGGGCGATGGAGGGCGGGGAGATCACTGAGAATTCTGTTTTGAGGGTATTGAATATGAGGTGGCCATGAGTCAGCAGTTTTGTGTTTTTAACAAGGTGTTATTTAGGTTATTGATGTCATCTGGCTAGGTGATTTTCATGTTGAGTGTTGTACGCATACATGTGGTAGGAGACGTGGACAAGTTTGAGGATGTCAGCTAAGGGCTCCATATATATGTTAAACAATGTCAGGGAGAGAGTAGAGCCTTGAGTTATGCCCAGCAACACTGGCGACTGATCGGAAAGAGTGTGGTTGATAAGAATGCACTGAGATCTGTTGTGTAGGATAGAGAAAAAACATTTTAGTATGGTGCCGGAAAATTTCATCCTGTGTTCTAGAAGGTTTAAAAGGGTATCATGATTGACAGTGTCAATTGCCGCTGACAAGTTGAATAGGATTAGGAGGCAAGATTCATTCTGATCAAGTGAGCGTAGGGCATCATCGATAATGTGGATCAGGGCTGTTTTGGTGCTATGACCCAATCGGAAGCCAGATTGACATTGGTCGAGGAGTTGGAATTGCTCTATCTGATTGCGAAGCTGTTGGTGCACACATTTTTCTAAGAGTTTGGCCAAGGTTGGAATGTTGGAGATAGAGCAGTAATTGTTGGGGTCAGACTGGTTACAGTTTGGCTTTTTTAGGATAGGAGTAGCCTAGCCACTTATGAGGCAGTCGGGTAAGGAACCTTGGGTGAGTGAGGCATTGATTATCATAGTCCATGAAGGGTGTAGGAGGTGAATGGACTCATTGAGGAATTTGGAGGTAAGGGGATCGTTGAATTGGTTGGGGTATATCAGAGAGGTCAAACCATTTGAGATGTCATTTTTATCAAAGGTTTTAAAGTCAGACCAGGCAGCGCTGTTTTTAGGTGTGAGTGGGGTTACTTGGGCATTCCTCCTGATCGAGTATGGTGGGGTGTGAGGAAGGTTTGCATGGTAGGAGATTCTTAGCGTTCTGGATGTCATTGGTGATTAGCATGGTTTTCTCTGCAAAAAAGGAGGCAAAGGTTCCACAGCTAGGTAGTTGTTGTCTGAGGAAGTGGGATTGTTTTTGCGGCTTAACTGTTTTTGGAGAATTTCAAACCATTTTTTTGGGTTGATTAGTTCGGTAGGTATCATATTCGAAACCTTATTTGGGGTTGGTAGTGAGGAGGTGATGGATGAGTTGATCCTGTTGATGGGAGTGTAGGTGTGGGGGGCTATAGAAGAAGAATGGGAAGTAGCAAAGATGCATTGGTGTAGACATGAAGGAGTGCCAGTATTGTCGCTGGGTGAAGGGGTGTGTTGAGCTGTAGTGTTGCCAGTAGATAAGCGCGTGACCACCAGGGGAGAAAGGTGGGAAGAGGGGTAAGGTGGGATGGTAGAGACGAGGTTGTCATAAGGGGAGGAGTCGGAAGAGAGTTGCGAGGAGGCAGGCGGGGGAATGCCCATGTCTAGTTGTTCTTGAGGTAGGAGAAGAGATCGACAAAGTGTTCCAGACTGCGAACTGAAGGTTGAATGAACACAGTGCCGTTGTTATAGATGGAGATGGTGGCACTGTACAGCGTAGAGGGCACAATTGTAGATTTATGGCTGTATGGAATTTTATTGGCGATGGTGGTGTTGAGTTAGGAAGATAGGCCTTTCCTCCATTTAGCACACCGATTGGTATTGGAGATGAGGTCATTCAGTAGGGTACCCTTGTTGTGGCAGTAGTAGGAGTCAGTGATAGGAGTTTCTTTATTCAGGTTTAGGATTTTATGTTTGAGATGTTTCATGGCTTTTTTGGTTAGGTTGGGAGGGTAGTTTATTCAAAATGAGTCATGACTTGCAGGAGATAGTAGGGCGTTCAGCTTTCTCACATTGGTGGGATCCATGCTGGGAGATGTGGGCAGAAGAGAGCTGGGGAGGTAGCTCTGATCTCTCTCATTTGCGAGGTGTGTAATCTAGGGAACAGCTCTGACCTCTGACACCTCAGTCTGTGAGGTTAGTTATCTAGAGAATAGTTCTGATCTCTTACACCTCAGTCTGTAAGGAGTGAAGTTTGAGGAAAAGTTGTGTTCTCTGAAGTCTCAGCCCATGAGGTGCGTAATCTAGGAAATAGCTTTACTGTCTGAAGCCTCAGCTTGTGGGTTGTGTCATCTGGGTCATAGCTCTGTTGTCTGAAGTCTCAGCCCATGAGGTGCGTAATCTGGGGAATAGCTCTGCTGTCTGAAGCTTCAGCTCATGGGGTGCGTAATCTTGGGCATAGCTCTGCTGTCTGAGGCCTAAGCCTTGAGGTGCAAAATCTGGGGAATAGGTCTGCTGTCTGGAGCCTCAGCTTTCAGGTGCCACAGATTGTGAGGTGTGTAATCTGGGGAATAGGTCTGCTGTCTGAGACCTTAGTCTCTGAGGTGCATAATCTAAGTGACAGCTCTATTGTTTGAAGCCTATGTCTCTAATACATGTGAGGAAAGAGGGTTTGTCGGTCCTGTATGCACAGTGGGCTGTAGTGCATGTTTTCGGTGTGTGAGGGAAAGGATTTGTAGGACTTGCATGCGCAGTGCAAAGGTGAAGGATTGGTATATAGGCTCTCCTCCCTGCTAAGAGGTGTCTTCAAGAGGGTCTGTTCTATAGGAGGGTGTCATGCTCACCCCTATAGAGGTCTTGTGTCCCCATTTCCGTGTGCGTCTCCATACTGTGGCAGTGCCCTGGAGAGAAAGGCCTTAGGTTGCCCTCTGTAGCTCTCTGTTGGATGTCCTCCAGAACTCTTCAGGCATTTAAAATATTGTGTTTACTCCCTCTTATCGGCACGCTGTGTATGTGGGACAGACATCAGCTCACTATAGGACCAAGGCGTTAGATAACATTGCAAAGAAGAGGCCACATATGCAGGTGCTGTCTTGTAAGGGGGTCAGAGGTAATACATGACATGATACTATTACAGCGCTTGTATAGTGCCTCACACACAGGAGGACAGCAGACAAGACAGGTGTTGCTGCTGTTCATAATTTAAATCAGAAACAAATGAAGCCACGATTGGGCCAAAAGAACTGCAATTGAAGGAGGGTATCTGATCAAGACAAATAAACCCCATCCCCACATCTAGTGAACCCCGGCTGGGGTCTGAGATATCATGGTACATTCGTTCTGGACACGTCATATGTGTCTTTCTTTGAATACATTTAATGCTGTCCTTTGGTCTGTTTTAGTCCTGAGGAAGACCCGCCATGATGTATAGACAATAACACAGGGTCGAAACATCAATGACATTTCGTTATGTCCTATGTCAGCTATCCTTGGAATATGTAAAGAAGATATAAGAATACACTGAACAAAAAGATATTGTGGACATTTTTGATTATATGTGGTTCCAAGGTCTCATGTTTGTGTATGTGATCACTGGGAGATTTTTGATTTTCACTAGGTATATGTTAACATGATGTATTGTTCTTTATGTTTTCTGGACAGCCGTTGAAAAGAGAAATATGAAAAGAGATATAAATACATTTTTTGATATATGAAAAATATTATATTTAAAACATAAGTTGATGGTTGTGTTGTGTCAGTGGTTTTCGGATATCATTTTCTTGAAAGATTTGTGTTATTTGAGTCAGGAGAAATTTCCCACATGTTGGAGGGATCATTTATAGGCCCTTCTAGTATTTAATGTTTAATGAAAAACATTATTTACAATTCCCCTTGAGGAGATTTATTTCATCCGACAGAACTGTGTGTAGCTCATAACTGTATTCCCAGGTTCTGAGGGACACAGGGTAACCCTATTATGTTTATTGTCATACCTTTGAGGAGCTGGAGCATTTTCGGGGTGAAGGAGCCCATGTAGTTAGCTCCTGGTCAGAAGGGCATGGCGAACACGTTGAGCTGAGAAGAAAGGCAAGTTGCGCTGTATAGTCAGAAAATGGCAGTGGGGTCTTTAAATCAGAAAATGGTGGTGGGCACTTTAGACTGGAAGATGGCAGCGGGCTGTTTAAATCAGGGGTAGTCAGTCAGAATATCCTGACAAGCCCCGATAATGCAGGGTCACCTCGCCAACACAGCGGTGCACGGCGCAGCCGATCCAGTGCCGTATGGGAAGGGATCAGTACCATCATTGGGTGCCCTGGACAGGTGAACAAGGGCCGGTGAGACCCTCGCTCAATTCCAGACCAAATGAGCAGGTACGGTGCAGCGTGGTAGCACTGCAGGTTTCATGTTGGTCCATGCGGGTCATACCATTGGACCATGGTGAGAAATGGATGTCAGGACACAGGAGGCTTACCTCCTTCCTGCTTGAGTGGTTGTCAGCATAAAGATGGTGGACTCCAGAAACGATCAGCAGACCTTGGCCACTTGTCCCAATTAAAGTGGGGTGTGGGGAGCCAACCAAAATGAAGGCAATCACCTCGGGAGGTCAGGTCTGCAGGATAGGAGGCATGGCCCCGGGAGACCAGAGGACAACAATCATAGAGTCTGGACCTAGAGACTCTCTCACCCCACTTGCCTGGAATCCAACTTGAACACCTCATTAGATGCTGTGGTGGAATCGCTAGAATCTCCGAAGAGCAGGTATTATTCAATCCAGTAATGTTAGTGGTGTAGTCGGGTTGCGCTAGTTACAAAGCATAGATGGCAGACTAAAATGGGGATTAAAACCAAAATAAGTGATAATTGAGCCCGGACCGCTTAAAGGTTTTAACTTGTGGCGGCCATTTTGAATCTTCCTTATCGGTTATGTTCAATGGGTGCTCAAATTGAGTTACAGATCTCCCCCCACATTGGTATATATCTTTATGGGATAACATAGGGCAACATTAGATGCAGATGATCAGAGTGTTGTACAAGAGGGGGTGTGCAATGAGGTGTGGGTTGTGTGAAGGTAAGCTCAGGTCACAATCAGGCATGAGATCTCATAGATTATGGAATACTGCAAGAAGAGCTAGGGAACGGGGACTATTGGTTGATATGGGATTGAAAAGGTTAGAGGTCATTACAAATGCACTGAAGGTGTGGATTGTGATGAGAATAGGAAGAGCATGGGAAGGGGGATGGAGGATGAAACAGAGCTATCTGTGTTTGGTCGCTAACAAATATTCAATTTAATGTTGGTGAGTTATAACTCTCATAAAATAAGGAACCCCTCTGTCTAAATATCCTGCAAAGTAAGGGAACAAACTCATTCTCAAATGATTTGAATGGAAGGAAATCCTCCATTGAATGTTATTCAGTATTCAATTCATATAATGAATTAATTATGCCAAAAATGATCAAGGTAGAAGTAGACCACATGGGACAGAGCCTAATTATTTATATAGTATTAAATCTGTGTAAAACAATTATGAACAACTAATATGCAAATACGTATAATATTCTGAAAAAAAAGCTAGCAAAGTTTAATTTGCACACAATATTTATTCATAATAATTTTACTTTCAAAATTCCATATACTCTCAGCCACTCTCATAGATTTTTCATACCAAATGTTTGAACATTTCTTAAACTATGGCTTAACATGATTTAAAATGTGCGTTTAACTAACCTTTAAACTTTTTGACCAACATTGTCTGCATGCGTTAGAAAGCATATCCTTTTTGCTTAATTTTCGTGAAGTTACCTTAAATCTTCTGTCGTGTAGTTCCTATAAGTCCTATATAGGATCTGCGCGTTTAGACAACATACACTGCGGGACTGATGTCCAGACTGATTCCAGATACCCCCACCGGGTATGTTAGCCTGTGTACCAGCTAGCTCGCAATGCCACTATAACCTCCTCTTACCAAGGAGAGAATAGTTCTTGGCAACTATCGAACATGACAACCCTGATCCCTCAGGACCGTGGAAACAGTAACTTACTTTTCGCTCAGTCACTCGTGCTCACTTGTTCTCAGAGGGATACACAGAATAAACAGTTGGGATGTTTTCAATAAGTATTTATTGAAGAGTCGTTATTCTAGCGTAAAATAAGTGCACTGAAATCACCAGTAGACAGTAGCATAGATAAATGAGTAGAAGCACTAAGAAAGTAAACAGATGGTAGGTTTCTACCATTTTGCTAAAATCATAAATACAGGCAAGTATATAAAATACATGGCAATAAAATGCGTACTCCTACAATGCACCCTAACTAGATGTGCCTAAGTGTACCTAGTATGTGAGTAGGTGTAAAGCCAAGAATCCCTCTAGGATAAAGCCAACCCCATTACCTGATGTGAGACTGCGGGACCCCGTTCTGGTCTCAAGCTGAACACCCAGCAAGGGATGTCAGACCACTGCGAGCTGGAGTATCTGCATGCAGGGACCTCAGCGTCTTGCGTCAGTGTGTCGGCCAGGAAGTCCTGGTCTCCTCTGACTATCTCAGCAAGATGTGGTGTTTATATACCCTGAGGTGTCCCCAGAGGTTCTACCTTGCTGTGCCAGTGTCGGACTTAGGATGACGTCGGGAATGAACTTTATACATAGTTATTATGCAGGAGATGATGGTCCTGCTGTGATTCCAAGAAACTAAGAATCCTCATGCATAATTTATGAGGCCAGTGTCCAGGGAAAAACCCTACGTACTGTGTGTAGTATTGTAACTAGGTAAAAGGTCAGTCCTTCAAATCCGTTATGTATGTAGTATTGGAGAGAATGTAGGTGAAAGGTTATGATGTTACCTACACCTATATCGGGGTACCTATATGAAATATAACACCTACTCCTCATCCGACTGTACGACATTACTGAATCTAGCGTACTCCCAAGGCGTGTAGAGGTTTGTACGCAACTAATAATAAAACCTCGTAAGAGAAGTTTAAAAAACGCTAAAAAAGAAACCCTTAAAAATGTTTTTCCCTTTAAAAAAAAATAATAATTCAAGCATGGGCTCTAAAGTGTCCGTTTATATAGTCCGAACAACTACAAGCATCTGAAAGCCATGCAGGTCAAAAAGTCTTAATTTGGAATTTCGTTAAAAGGTAAAAGGCCAAATTTTCCCAGCGTGCGACGTGCCAAATGTTTATGTGTCCTTGCTGGTAGACGCAACATTGTTGCTGCCTGCATACGCAGCTGACGATCCCTGTAACACCTCGCAAAGAATGTCAATTGAGCACAGATGATCTTCCGTACTGCCTGCAGCAGATGCCGGGGCAGCCTGTGCGATATCCAAGGCCTGAGTGTTGGTGGAGGAGCCGGTATCCATACCGACAGGAGCAGACTACCTGTGGTGGCTCTAAGAACACTGCCAACAACATAGGAATACGCTGAGGACACTGCAGAACATGGGCCGTTATCAGGTCCAGTAAAGCATCAACATCCGGTGGCGCAACCCATGGAAGTGTCAGACAGAGGTCCAACACACATTCCTCTCCGCAGAACAGGCATCGGAGAACAGGTAGGACACAGTCCATCCAGACTGGTCTAAATGACAGGAACCAAGAGGCGCTCAGTTCCCATAGGCAAGGTGTGCCCAGATGTTGTACCATGCGATCACGGTATTTGCGCTCCAGGTGTACTGTCGACATTTCTTTGGTGGCTGGGACGTCCATTGCATATCAGAAAAGTAATAATCAGGATACCTGCTGTTAGGAACAGGATCAGCGGCAGCCCTCCAAAAATGCTTCCAAAGACGGAGTGTATAAAGTTCGGTATAACTCCGAGGATCGTCTGAAAGGTGCTTAACAGTCCGGAACCTATGGTCTTAAATAGGTGTACAACACCCGTCGTATCAGACAGGTTAAAGATACGACTTACCATTTCTGTGAAATGGAAGGGGCAGTTTGTACGTATAAGTGCCTGTATCTCAGCCGAGGACCTTGCGATCTGGAGATCAAAAGTCTCCCGGGCGGAGGTTAAGGTCACGGTTCGTTGTAAAATCATGGCTTTCATTCTGCTCAGAGTATCAAATCGTATAAAGGAAACATTTAGCGAAGTCCATAACGGCGCCTCCCTGACTGTATGTGTTGGTGGAAACAATACTTGCATACAGCAAGTAACCCTGGAGCTCACAGTGACTAGATATGCGCTGCCCGGAAGCATCCCACAACAACCTTGATCATTCAGCATCAAGTAACTCCCATTCGAGAGAAGCCTGAATACCGGATTAATCACAGCTGCCGGGGTACCCCTCAAATGACAGGACAAGTTCGCCACAGACCCATTACAAGCCCCGTGTACATAATATCCTGGCATATGAGAGATCCACTTAAAGCGTTCTCGCAGTTAGTTCTGCTTAGAAGTACTTCAAGATCCCCACTCCTGCATCGAAATCTGTATGGTAAACTCAGGATTCCCTGATGAATTCCTTACCCATCTTTTCATATCTGCCTGCCTGTTGCTGTTGTAGGCAATACTGAAACTGGAAAGTTGCGACCAGTAATGTTATATGGCCGTGGATTAACCATGCTGTGGACGGTGACTCTGCCACAGTAAAGGGTAACCTATCCAGTTTTTCAATACGCAGCATTGTATATTTTGCTCCCCTCTGTGCCGTTTTCATCTGTTTTTCTGTTAGATTGTATGCAGAAAACAATGACGTACTGTTGATAAAACGTCAAGGCACATAACCGGCGCGCAATGACTGCAGCGTCCAGCTTAACAAAATAATAGAACGTAACTGTGACTGTCCGTGTTGTAATATGGACAAATCCTGTTCTAATACTTCGATAGCAGAAGATACAATGTTGCCTAATGAATATATCCTGGATGTTAACGTAGTCATGCAATTGTCAACCACGGCTAATGCCTTTTCTAGGTTAATTCTATCTATTTATCTTAATCTCTCTGCAGCTTCTTGTTGGGAGATTTTCCAGATCTCGTTATAGACAGCATACAAAAAACGCTTCTGACGTGGTTTTCTGGGACCTAATAAAAGATCCTGTGGGTCCACATTCTCTGTGAGTAGAGACAAGTGTTGTTTCACCTGGGTTAGTGTTGAGGTCTTTAGCCAACCAAGGCACAACTTCCCAACACTGTATGATGTCACTACCCCCGGATGTTCTCGTTGTACATCTATGGATACTGAACCCTTCAGTGGTACCCCTGAATCTTTCCTGACATCTGTTTGTGTCTGTGGGCCAAACCAACCATCCCTTCCAATTGGGGTCTGATCTATTGTATTGCAATATGTCATCTAACTTAGCCCCTTTATCTGATGTAAAATTCCCCTCGGTGTTTAACGGTGTTGGAATTTGAAGCGTGTTCAAGTCCTTATTCTTGGCTATTCCAAGACAGGAAGTCTGTTGCACAGTGTCATTCAGAAAAATTATCTGCAGTGGAATGAGGCATGCTCTAAATAGTGCTTCCGTTCCCTGGACTTGCCAGTCCCTAGAACCCCAGATTGATTTCAAGTCTATAGTGTCCATCCATAAGTCAAAACCCTGTTCAGACAGCTGGGTAGTAAAGGAAGCAGAGTAAATCTGTTTGGTGTTTGTTAACATATTTCTCTCTGCAGATATAGGTGCAACCTTATAATAGTACGAGGTTGAGTCAGAAGTGTTAAACACTGAAAAATATGAGAATTTCTGTGCAAATGTTTTTGAACTACCTTTTGGTGATGTAGGCAATGTTCCCACTGGTGGTATGTGAAAACATTTCTAGGTTTGCTAGATTTATGCAAGAAATGATGACCATAATGTTGGTAACAATACATTTTGTAAAAATCTGATGTGTCCTCTAACATTTCAGTGCTAGAAAATGCGGCAGATTGTTCCAAATCAGACAATAAGTTATTAACAGTTTCAAAATCCCAATCATCAGAAAATGTACTGGAGGTAATGATATCGTTCAATTAAATTTTAAACAAATGTGGAATCTTTAAAAGCTCGGTCTGTCCAAATATATCATAATTCACTTTGTCCCACACTATACCATCCGGTATAGGAACTGCTGAAATGTTCACGAAGGACAAGTCTCTTTGTTCACGATGAGATGAAACATGAGGTTTTAAAATTAAGTTTACTTCTGACGTTGCAGAGCTCTGTTGAATATAAGTTCCATTGATGAGCAAGTGGAAAGTGATTACTAATCCTAACCAGTAAAGAAAAAAAAATATACAGGTGATTATCCAAAATTCTAGCCAAGGTGATACTAGATAAGTCCTTCTAAGAAAGTTAAAAAAGTCTTTGATCCGTTGTTTGCGAGAACTTTGGGCTGGCGTCGTTTCAGGTTCACTTGGATCCAATGAAAATGTATTGAAGTCGATGAAATAGCCAGATGCAGTTCGATCTATTTTCGGAAGCTCAACAGGTTTTGTTGAACTTGTAGATTGCTCCTGAAGAGGCATGTTGACGTAGACATCCTTATTAGGTTGAATCGAAATTTGTCTTTCATTTTGATTTGGAAAGTTTGTGTCAAGGGGAATTAGTTCCATTGCATTGTTAACGAGTCCATTGCTTTGTAAAGGTGACTCTTCAAATGTTATCAGTCTTTCAGTTTGAACTTCCTGTATTGTAGCGAGAGGAGGACGTCGGCTACTCAGGAGCCCACAAGGCCTACTATTTAGTATCGGCCACATAGTGTGGTTTGATCAGATCGATTGAGACTAATCTCTTTTCTTTTCCGGCAAGAGGCGGTAGAAGTACAGTTCTTGATCCTCCAATGGCCAGGACAGGTAATGTCTTTCGATAGGATGGCCCGAATTCTTTTTTGGCCACAATCTTTTCTCTGACCAGATCTCCAACTTTAGGAATCCAGGCAGGTCTTGCCGTGGCTGACTTGACTCCACCAGTGGCGGTTCTTTTTGTCTCGACGTTACTTAAGGAGGCTCTGGATTCATTCAGATCCTGTAAAACAGCCAAACGTTTATTGATGTCAAACGGTTTTTCATCCGCCACTGTGCCTTCACAATCAAGATCAGGTACCCACATTCTTGTCCCAAACAGGACCTCATAAGGAGTGGCACCCCCTAGAGAGCTTCTTGGCTGGTTATTAAGGGCTCGCAGAACCCCATATGGATGATTGACCCAACTACCACCCAAGCCTAATACCCTAGCTCTTAAAGATTGCTTTAAGTCCCGGTTTTTCCTCTCCACAACCGAATTTCCCTCGGGATGGTATGGAGAGGAGTACCGCAATGCTACACCCAAACTTCCCATGGCTTCCTTGTAAGCCCTGGAGCTGAACGCGGGGCCATGGTCATAATGTAATGTGCCAACTGCGTATGTCCCTATGAAGACTCGCAAATCTTTTATAACAGTTCGGGCGTCAGCCGAGTGCTGGGGCCATACCCATAAGAATCTTGTACAGGAGTCCACTGCCACCATGATATACTTGTAAGCCCCATCAGATTGTGAGGGACCGCTGTGGTCCAGGTAAATGCACGCGAGCGGTCTGTCTGATATTAACAATGGTGTCTGTGCTGGGTGAGCTATGGTGGACCCTTTTATCTGTTGACAGATTTTGCACTTTAAGACGAAGTCTTTGGTCTGCTTTGTTAACCCTGGCCACCAATAGCGTTGTTTCAGTAAAGAAACTGTCGCCGTAACTCCTGTATGAGCAGAACCCAGACCTTCGTGTGCAGCAAAGATTAAACCTAACCTGCGATCCATGTTTGGTATTACTCTATCCCCCACTCCAGGAATCTGAGCAAATGGAATGTTGTTTGCATCTAACTTGTAGGAGTACTTGAGTGGAAAACCTTTAGGTAGTGCTTTGCTGTTATTGCGCGAAGCAATCACAGCTACCATTGTGCTACCATCTACCCTCATTTTTGAACGGGTGATTGCAGCTATGGACGCAGTGCGTGCTGCTGCCTCCGCGGCTTCATCAGCTAATGAATTCCTTTCAACGTGAACGCCATCACGTTGATGACTCAGCATGTGTTTCACGCGAGCTCTTGGTAGTTCGTTTTTTAACTCTGCTACCTGTTCCCATAGTATTCTATGTTTAATTGTGCCATCTTTTGAATCTCTGATCCCATTTTGTCCACAATAGTGGACATATTCGTTGTACGACTGGACACAGTAAAAGGAATCACACACTATTAGTGTGGGGAATTCTGGATCAGTATTTATCAGTGCCAGTAATAGTGCTTTTAATTCTGCCAACTGAGCCGTGCAGTCTCCGAGAGACTGCGCTTTTCTACAGATTGGACGGAACTTGCCGTCCTGCATCCTACCTTTTACAATAGCGCATGCTGCACTGTTTTGTTGCTTACTCCCTATGGCCGGTTGAGCAGATCCGTCAGCATAAATAATGTATTCATACCGATCAAGAGGCATTATTTCATTTGGTAGAGGGTATTCTTGTATATATTGCAGGAATGCTTGTGTTTTTAGACTAGGGTCATATCTGTATTCTACATCTGTTGCAGTGAGAGAATTAGCCCATTGTATCCATCTTGGATGTAACGCTTTTGCATTTGTGACGCTTGCCTTTGTGGCAGCCTTTAAGGCCAGTACCGGGGTAACAACATATATTCGTTTCCACTGAGCCAGTGCTCTTTCTCTCACTACAGCAGTCTGTACTGCTGTCAGAATTTTTTCTGTGGGTGCAAAACGCATTTCAGCGTTAGTGTACAAATGCGATTTATATGCAATTGGTACCGTTTCACCTTAATTGAAGGTTAAGTAAGTGTACCCTGATTGACCTGCGACTACGCGGATCATCAGGTTGCGTACGTTTACGCGTGTCTGCAAGTGTTTTGATGATATCATATCAGCTTGTAGTGCACAAAGGATATTTGTGTGTTCCTGTCTCCATTGTCTAACTGAAAAGTCAGGTCTTATTAGGTCATAGAAAGGTTTTACCCTCTCTGCGTAATCTAAAAAGTATATTCTGACAAAATTTAAAAATCCCAGTATGGACTGTAAATTTTTTAATGATTTTGGAGGTTGTAGCAGTGCGCACTTTTCTAAAAAGTGGACTGCCAGGCTTTTGACTTCACTTGACATCTCACATCCCAAAAATAAGACATTGAGGTGGGCTATTTTCGATTTTTTTAAATTTAATTTGTAGCCCTCAGAGGCGAAACCCAAAATTATGGTGCTCACCCTGGTCAAGTGTTCCTCTAAGTCATCGTCCGTTAGATAAATATCATCTACATATGATAATGCTTCTTCATCCAAATTCTGTAGTAACTCTGTTACCCCCCTTGAGAATAACCCTGGGCTGTTCTTATACCCTTGGGGGAGTCGACAAAATTGACGCTGTGACCCTAGCGCTGAGAAGTCTGTCAAATATCTGCTTTCAGGCGCTATGTTTTGGCAGAAAAATCCATTTGAGATATCTAATGTTGTTTTGTATTTTTTCCGCACAATGTTATTCATTAATGCGGCACTGTGTGCATTCTGAACTGAAAATGTTTTGGTGAATGAGTTTAAGTGTCTGTAGTCTAACACTAGACGATATGAGTTGTCGGGTTTCATTATGGGAAATAAAGGATTATTCATAATGAGGTGCATGGTTCAATTACGCCTTGGTATTCAAGTTGACCTTTTTTTTAGCTTCCTGTTTTATGGGATACTGTCTTTGTGGAGTTGGGTTTGTTTTTATTGGAATTACGTGGTGGGGTGACTCTTCATCCCACCCTACGTGGTTGCGGTATAATGCTGGAGCAAGCGCTTATGTATGTCTTAGGTGTGCGGGGAGTAGGTCGGAGAAAGCTGGAAAAATTACAGTTTCCCCCTTTGGGCATTCCATAACAATAGTAGGCGGCCAATCTCTTTCTGCTAATAGGATGTCGTAGCCAGAAGTCAGGTTCTCCCAAAAGAGACCCTTAACTTGTCTGGGCTTGTCCCCCTCCATTTGGAGTGTTATTTCATGTAACTTGTGTGGGACACTCACCCTAGTATCAGGTGTTTCCACCATGATATACTCACTCAACTCCGCTGTCACCAGAAATTCCATCAGGTTCCGGCGAGCTATTGTTACTTCTGCTGCACTGTCCAGCATCACCAGAGCCCATTCCCCGTTCAGTAGTTGAGTCCTCAGAATTCTGGGCATGTCTAACTTTGAGACCTGCTACCTTCTTCTTTTTAAATTGAGGTTTCGTTTTGGGTTTTTCTTCTTTCTTTGAAGCGTAGTCCGAAGTGCGTTGCCTGTCTCTGGGCTTTGTACGCTCTTCTTGTCTTTGTTCTGACCGTCCTTCCCTCTCCAAGTTTTTTGATGAACCCTGAAAGGAACTAGAGGAACGTGTATAAGTGTCCTGATACCTGTCAGGTTTTTTAATGTTATCTCTATTTCTTAGATTGTATCTCCTTTCTGGGGGCTCCTGTTGAGGAGACCTTCCCCTGGAGTGAGATCTGTTCTTTTGCTTTTTGTTATTGTCCCATTTCTTCTTTGAAGAAACCAGTGTTTGCTTTGCCTGTTCTTTATCTGTGCCTCCCAGTAGTTGAGGTTTTACCGGTCTAGCTCCCAGACTGTCTCTACCTAATTCCGCATAAGCAGTTTCAATTATTTTAGGTAGTTCTGTCTCCTGTTGTAATGGAGTGAAATCTCTCAGACGTTGGCGTTTTGCCACCGATGCTGACTCCCCTTTTATATTTGCTAATATTATCGCAGATACCTGGGCAAAGTTATTTAGCAACATCATCCCTAAGTTTAGAGCAGGCTCTGCTCCATACTCGTTCTGTATTTGTCTTAATACATCTGGTATCACCGCTAAAGAAGGGATACCATGAGTCCTGGTATATATTGCAGCGAAGACTGTACCCCAAGAGGTACAATCCTCTATAGAGGGAGCTCTCCCCGTTGGCAAGCAAATCATCAGTATTCTATGCTTTTCCTTAGGACCAGTGTGTGGAAACACTGACTCCAGTTGTGTTATTTTTTGTGCTATCCAGAAGGGCATTTGTTCACGTTTAGTGGGCATTTTACCCATCACTGCGAGCAGTGTTTGTGGTGTAATTTTGGTTGTAGATGTTTGGACTGGTCCTGGTTGTGTAGCCGGTGTTGGCTGAGGTGTGAGTGTTCTCATCACAAACTGTGTCATGTTTCTGTAAAGTCTTATTAATTCTTTATGCTGTATGAGTAAGTCTCCTCCTGGCATTGTGTCAATGTCAGGATGTGGTGTGTAAGCCGCTAGCACTGGCCAAGTTGCTCCATCTCTTCTGAGCGGGCCGAGTCTTACTCTATTTATTGTATGGGGGCGGGCGCCTTTAAACCAGTAAAAATTTTCATGGTAAGTTAGTGGAATTTCAATGTCCTCATATGGACTATATTCACTTGGTATGTCATCTTCGACATAGTAGTGGAATGTTTTTGTTTGTGCATTTGCTTGCGGAAATTTAATCCATGAATAGAATACCTCTGTTCTATATGATTCGTGTGCCTCAATCACGAAAGTCACTTGCCCACCCCTAATTGTAGCACCATATGCTACTAGTTTTAGGATGACGGCATTTCTAACATTTTCTGCAATGTATATTGCATCTGCATCATCTTCTTCGGCTGAGAAGCTTAGTTCTCCTGTCGGGTCTCCGTGTACCGACATTGTTTTTAGTAAGAAGAGCTCTTCAAGGGTACTGAGATAAGGTGTTTATGCACAATTAGGAACAATCTATCCTTTAAGCTTGATTAGACCAACAGCCAATACATAGGAATTTTCCTACTCAGCTGCAGCGGAGTTTGTTCCCTCCCACTCCAGACGTCTCTGTGAAAATGTGAATAGGGGTCTCTGAAAAATAGCATGACTGAACTACTCAGATTTGTCTGTTAAATAAGTGCCAATACCAACGTTGGTGGCGCCATGTCGTGTAGTTCCTATAAGACCTATATAGGATCTGCGCGTTTAGACAACATACACTGCGGGACTGATGTCCAGACTGATTCCAGACACCCCCACAGGGTATGTTAGCCTGTGTACCAGCTAGCTTGCAATGCCACTATAACCTCCTCTTACCAAGGAGAGAATAGTTCTTGGCAACTATCGAACATGACAACCCTGATCCCTCAGGACCGTGGAAACAGTAACTTACTTTGCGCGCAGTCACTCGTGCTCACTTGTTCTCAGAGGGATACACATAATAAACGCTAGGGACGTTTTCAATAAGTATTTATTGAACAGTCGTTATTCTAGCGTAAAATAAGTGCACTGAAATCACCAATAGACAGTAGCATAGATAAATGAGTAGAAGCACTCAGAATGCAAACAGATGGTAGGTTTCTACCATTTGCTAAAATCATAAATACAGGCAAGTATATAAAATACATGGCAATAAAATGCGTACTCCTACTATGCACCCTAACTAGATGTGCCTAAGTGTACCTAGTATGTGAGTAGGTGTAAAGCGAAGAATCCCTCTAGGATAAAGCCAACCCCATTACCTGATGTGAGACTGCGGGACCCTGTTCTGGTCTCAAGCTGAACACCCCACAAGGGATGTCAGACCACTGCGAGCTGGAGTATCTGCATGCAGGGACCTCAGCGTCTTGCGTCAGTGTGTTGGCTGGGAAGTCCTGGTCTCCTCTGACTATCTCAGCAAGATGTGGTGTTTATATACCCTAAGGTATCCCCAGAGGTTCTACCTTGCTGTGCCAGTGTCGGACTTAGGATGACGTCGGGAATGAACTTTATACATAGTTGTTATGCAGGGGATGATGGTCCTGCTGTGATTCCAAGAAACTAAGAATCCTCATGCATAATTTATGAGGCTAGTGTCCAGGGAAAAACCCTACGTACTGTGTGTAGTATTGTAACTAGGTAAAAGGTCAGTCCTTCAAATCCGTTATGTATGTAGTATAGGAGAGTATGTAGGTGAAGGGTTATGATGTTACCTAGACCTATATCGGGGTACCTATATGAAATATAACACTTCTTCAGTGCTCTTGGGTTCCATTTTCTCTTTTCTTCTTCATGTACTTTTGAAATTCTTTTTTGACTCTTGGGAAATGCGGCAGGTAGGTGGAGTGGTGTTTATCATGATATGAATTGCTGTTGAATGTGTGAGAGAAATGTTGATTTTACCATCATGAGTTAAGAAGCCCTGTAGTGTAGCGCATATGGGTTTGTTTTGGCTTGATAATATTTCTAAATTTCATTTCAAGTTATTCTTTGACGTGATCTCAACTTTATTTGTTCACGACAGTGGGATGTTTCAAATTTGAATAGTTACTTCAGAAAGACTTCATATTTTAATTGTTTTGGCACCTTATCATTGCTGCCCTTGGTTCACCAGCATTTCGCCAGCACTCTGCACTTTCCAGCTGCTCCCTGGACTAGGCCCGAGAGGGAGGGGCTGTTGACAGCAGCAGCTGAGACCGAGCACCGGAGCGCTATTAAAGCTGCCAATGCCTCCCACAGCGCGGGACGTGCTTCAGAAAGACTTCATATTTTAATTGTTTTGGCACCTTATCTTTGCTGCCCTTGGTTCGCCAGCATTTCGCCAGCACCCTGCACTCTGCACTTTCCAGCTGCTCCCTGGACTCGGCCCAAGAGAGAGGTGCTGTTGACAGCAGCAGCTGAGACCGGGCGCCGCAGTGCTAGTAAAGCTGCCAACGCCTCCCGCAGCACGGGACACGCTTCAAAAAGACTTCATATTTTAATTGTTTTGGCACCTTATCTTTGCTGCCCTTGGTTCGCCAGCATTTCTCCAGCACCCTGCATGCTGCACTTTCCAGCTGCTCCCTGGACTCGGCCCGAGAGGGAGGGGCTGTTGACAGCAGCAGCTGAGACCGAGCGCCGGACCGCTATTAAAGCCGCTAACGCCTGCCGCAGCGCGGGACGCGCTTCAGAAAGACTTCATATTTTAATTGTTTTGGCACCTTATCTGTGCTGCCCTTGGTTCGCCAGCATTTGGCCAGCACTCTACACTCTGCACTTTCCAGCTGCTCCCTGGACTCGGCCCGAGAGGGAGGGGCTGTTGACAGCAGCAGCTGAGACCGAGCGCCGGAGCGCTATTAAAGCTGCCAACGCCTCCCGCAGCGCGGGACGCACTTCAGAAAGACTTCATATTTTAATTGTTTTGGCACCTTATCTTTGCTGCCCTTGGTTCGCCAGCATTTTGCCAGCACCCTGCACTCTGCACTTTCCAGCTGCTCCCTGGACTCAGCCCGAGAGGGAGGGGCTGTTGACAGCAGCAGCTGAGACCGAGCGCCGGAGCGCTATCAAAGCTGCCAACACCTCCCGCAGCGCGGGACGCACTTCAGAAAGACTTCATATTTTAATTGTTTTGGCACCTTATCTTTGCTGCCCTTGGTTCGCCAGCATTTCGCCAGCACCCTGCACTCTGCACTTTCCAGCTGCTCCCTAGACTCGGCCCGAGAGGGAGGGGCTGTTGACAGCCGCAGCTGAGACCGAGCGCCGGAGCGCTATTAAAGCTGCCAACGCCTCCCACAGCGCGGGACGCGCGCGGGGCGTGCCCGGGCTCGGCCCGAGCCAAGACCGGGCCAAGACGGGCCCGTCTTAGCCCGTCCTAGACCGAACAAGGCCGGGCTTGGCCATATTATTTATTCCTACGGAAGTGATCATATACCAGGAGGGTGAGTTCTTTTATCACCTGCCGCGTTTGAATCTGGGTCTCTTACTGTGACTACAAACTTTAAAACCCTGAGAGTATTTACAGCGGGGCACAAGCGGCATCTATAAGACCAGTGGAGTGCAGTCCTTGATAGTAAAGAACTGTGCGGTTTTTGCGCCATGACCTTTGACTTTCGGCTGATCTCCCACGCACTTAGTGACCCATAACATTTAACTCTTCTTTCTTTGTGTCTCAAACAGGAGTTTATCTATTTAATCGCATAGTGATACAAACTTACTGTTAGTGTATTACTTGTTATTAAAGCCTCTAGGTCGTGGGCAATCCCAGCACGGGGTGATATTTGAACAATAACGGGGTGGGCCTACAAACTTAAAGAGTTGGCTTTAAGGAAGGAAGGTGACATGGGGAAAAGGAAAGCAGAAATTACCTCTAGGGCGGCAGGGGGGTCTAAGAATTCACTCATGAAATATCTTTCCGGGGCAATTTCAACCATAGAGAAACAAATCCATACTGCGGAAGTAACCCTAAATCAGGGCATCAGGGTGGGTGAGGAACCTACAGGACTTATAAACCCCGATCATATGGACCCAAGTTCTTCTCATTCTGAATATGTCCCCACCCAAAACCTTTCTACTCAGACAAATGGGTGCGTACAGGATGCGTCTGATCATATATATGTATCTGATCAGGAACGCGAGATCCAACCCCCATCGAAGCGCCCAAGAAATCCAGATGCAACACCAGTGACCCTGGATTCTGACTCACACTCAAGCAATTCCAAGACAGCAGGGAAAAAACGAAAGAAAAGTAACAATAAATCTAGCTCTGATAAGGGGGAATAGGGCCCTCAGTTTCAACCTCTTGTAAAAACGGTCATAAGGAGGACTATGGAAAAATCTAGATTAGAAGCTTTTCAAAAAAACAGTCGAGAAATCCCTAGAGAAACTGCTGGTCAGGGTAACAGTTATCGCAGATTTATTGCGAAACAGTCATGGCGAACGCTCCAATAATCCCTTGAACAATACCCCAAAGCTTGTAGAAAGTACAGCAAAGGCCACCCGGCCTGCCCAGGTTGATATCATTAGTGGTGCAGCCCAAACATTGATAGGCAATAAATGTGAACGTAGCCGAAATCAGATCGGTGTAACGTCTTACACCGAGGCTAGAAAAAACACAGCTCACGATCTCGCCTAGCGTAGTGCGCATAGATGAGCAAGGTTTTAGACTGAATTTTCCGCCGGAGGCTACCCCGTACACTATCATCTTAGCAAATGTCCCACAGCTATCCCCCCAGGTGGATGAAACATGGGAGGCACTGAGAAACAAGGCTCTCTGCTGGCTCGGCACCAAAACCGGGCTAACAGAGGCTCTGTTTGGAGAATTTAAGATGGCGAGAAGAATGGGATGGGTGGGGAAAAGGAATAAAACTTTGCCTGCTGATTGTATAGTTCTCACCTTTAGAACGCATAAGTTGACTCGTGAGATTCTTCTTAGACTTGGTAGAGAGCATGTGATAAACAGGGAAATAAATGTATTGCCTCTTGGCTATTTTTATCCCCCTATGAACCAAACACAGCACTATCTACAGTGGAGAGTCCCTAATTGTGCCCCACAATACCAATGTAGCATACCAACACAAAACAGATTTGATATACTCCCATCACTAGAAGATATAGATTGACTGACCATCAGGGACAGCCCTGCAGATTTAAAAACGACCAGTGCAATATATCTCCCTGATTCCGAAATGATATTTACTGACTATAAGGAACCATATCATATTGAGACTAATACAACAAATGATACATATATCACTTCTACTCATCATAATTCTAGGCTACAAGTAGACGATCAGTCCAACATTCTAGTGGACAGCAATATCATAGAGCTCAGTAATAAAGAGACAGGACTACATATGACAAATACAAGCACCTCATCCCCAAAGCTATTAAATTGCGTTGTCCATTACCCCAGAAAGCGTATTGTCGAACCGAACTACAATAATAATAACAACCAAGGAGAGAGTAGGACCTGCTCAAGTAAAATATTATTCTGGAACGCGGCTGGTATTGTAAACTTACCAACCCGCCTGGTTGGAATTTGTAGACACCTACGATATACTGTGTGTTCAAGAAACTTGGGTGAACACTGCACACCATATCAATGGGTATAAAACATTTCTTACCCCTGTGGCTCCTTCTAGTCATGGGAGGTAAAAGGGAGGTTTATGCACCTATATTTCCTATAGGGTGAATGTTAAAAAATTAGACTTTATGGCATCAAACACCTACTATCAGGTCGTAAAACTGCACATTGATAGTACCCATTGTACTGTTTTACTGAACTTTTATAATAATTTTCCTGCAGCACAGACAGAGGTAGTTCTGAGGCACTTACAAAAAGACCTGAACAAAGCACAAAAGGAAACAAATAAGGATATCTGTGTAATTTGGGGAGGAGATTTTAATATTGCCCCGTGTGCGCAAGCTGAAGTAGGCATTTGCGGTTTAACATCTGACGACGAAAATTATACTAACCATTTCTCGCACTCTCTTCTTGGGGACCAAATAAATTACATTAAATATTCTCCGGACATGGGTTTTTGCAAATTAATTATGCTCTCCCCCCATACCTTTCAGCAGTACATTTAATGGACGTGGGGCGCGTTCCATCATAGATTATGTGCTAGTTTCAAACAGATGTGCTAGCAGGATACATAAGTTTACAACTCACACTGTCGCCTTCAGCGATCACTTCCCGAACAGTGTTATCCTGGATATGCCTGCTAAAGTGTTAACTAAAAGACACCGGGCCACACATCTCGCGCAGGATATTGCCCTAAATAGATCTAATGGATATACAATCAAATGGTCTGGAGTGGATATACCTAAGTTAACTAAGTTGCTCCAAGCTGTTGTAAATTTGATTTTGCAACCTGTCTCGATGAGACGGCTGCAGATCTTGATATTTTGGATTCCTTTCAAAATATTTCTCTGGCCATAAAGAAGAACTTATCGATAGTATATAAAAAAAAAATATTACTAAGTCAGGATGGTTCGATACTAACTGCAGCAAAGCCCATGTAGCTTTAAAAACTGTCTTACACAAGCCGGTTAGAGACCAGGCTGAGGTAAAAACGGCAAGAATAGCTTACAGAACCTCGCTTAGAGACCGTAAGGAAGCCATAAGAAACGAATTATGGCAGGCCCTCCAAAAAGCAACTGAATTAAAAGACACTAAAGGCTTCTGGAAGGCCGTTAATGCCCCGTTCCTGGCCCCTAAAAATAAACCCACAATTGAGATTACTATTGGGGAGGATCAATGGGTGACCCACTTCTCCAAGTTATACTGCGACAACGCTAACAAAAACGAATGTTTGGACCATAGAATAAGCCCTGTGAGCTACCTCCCAATCGATATAGATTTTAATGTGGACGAGGTGATACTGGCTATTAATTCGAGAATGGGAGGAAAAGCCCCTGGCCCCGACTCTATACCTGTGGATTTATATAAATCTACTCCTCTGCTGTGGGGCCCATTATTAACCTCTGTTATAAAAGTTTGCTGTAAATTAGGCTTCATTCCAACTTGGGCAGAATCCATATTTGTTCCCATCTTTAAAAAAGGAGATCGTAATGACCGGGCCTGCTATAGACCGATTTCACTTCTGGATTCCTTTGTGAAAGTGGCCAAGCGAGTTATTTTAAACATACTACAGATGTGGGCAGAAGATATGGGTGTGATTTCGGAACTACAGTACGGATTCCGCCAAGGATTAGGAACTGTGGAACAGGGCCTAAATTTAAGCCTGATATGAGGGAAATACATTCAAGCTAAACGTGGGAACCTCTTTTTATGTTTTGTCGATTTGAGTTCGGCGTTTGATTGTGTAAGTCATCAGAAACTCTGGAACATCTTAGAGTCCATGGGCGTAGAAACCTCCCTTATTAATTTTTTACGCCAGCTATACCAATATGCACAGGCAAGTGTATGTTATGGAAGTGCAGGTGAGCATAGCTCAAATTTCCCAGTTAGGAAGGGGGTGAGGCAGGGGTGTGTGCTAGCCCCCTTCCTTTTCACCTTATACATAAATGGCCTAGGTGAAACATTATCAAGGGAATGCCAGGATTTACCCTGTATTGGCAAACGGCCAATTGGAGCATTATTATACGCAGATGATGCTGTCCTTTTATCCCGCACGCAAATAGGTTTGCAAAAAATTGTTCTGAGTTTTGTAACCTATATGTCAAGTCTAGATCTTAATGTAAATATCACAAAAACATTTGTTATGAAATGTAGTAAGTCTAGCGTAAAGTGTCGAGATATTTTTATCAATAATAAGAAACTCGAATTTACCAACTATTTTTCATATTTGGGAACTGTATTCGAAAAAAGGGGCTCCTGGGTAAATCATCAGCACAGATCCAACACACTTGTATAGCAATGTTGCACTGACAACACGGATGAGTCCTTCCCCATTGATGCCCAAACCTGCATGTCCAGTGGAGATGGCCACACGGTCAGGGAAGTAGACGAATTGAACAATGGCAGGCACAATAGATGTGCAGGGGTGGAAGCCACAGATGTGAAATAGCTAATCTAAGTAGGAAATCCCATTGCCAAATACTGAGCACATGACACCCTCAGATGCTGCTATGGATGACATGGATACACCACAGGATAGGACACATTCCCCCTGGACCACATGGGTTCCTGCACAGTAACACTTCATTATCATGAGACCAAATATCACCATCACTGCAGCAAGGGCATGGTTAGCATCATCAACAACATGTACATCAGAAGCATAAGCACTAGAGAACAGAAAGTTGCTTTATTCAGCATATGTGTGTAATGAAAACAAAGTCCAGAAAAACACAAAGGCCAATGGCCAGTCCATTGTCAAAGTCCAAACTGGGTGACAGTGGCAGATGTCACCCTACGCATGCCTGCACAAAACCAGGGACAATCCACTAGGAGGGGCAACCGGGGGGCAGGCCAGGCACCGCAGGGACAGGATCAGGGCTCACCAGGAGGAAGCAGGGAAGGGGTGGTGGGTGCTGGAGAGCCACTGACAACTGCAGTGGAGGTGTCTGACATGGTGTGTGCCGGCACAACTGGGGGCATGACTCAGATGTTGTGGATGCCGGCACGACTGAAGTGGACCCTGCAGATGGAGTGGACAGGTCCGCCACTGCAGTGCCCAAGTCAGACAGGGTGGTAGTGGACTCCACTGCAGTGCCTACCACCAGGGGAGGAGAATGGGGAACAGGCAAGGTGGGCTGGACAGAGGGGAGGACACCCTCACCACATCAGTGGCACAGACAAGCGCAGTGGGGGTGTGGTGCCGGGAGAGCAAGTGGCAGGGGAGAAGGCCGGATCCTCTTGGGGATGGTATATCTGTGGGTGGGGGAACCTGGGGCAGGGTGTGGTGGGTGCACCTGTGGAGTGGGGGCCTGAGGGATGGAGGAAGGAGACCTGGTGCCTGAGCTGCAGGGCGGCGGCGGGGTCTTGCTCTTATGACTCCGGGGGGACTTGCGGGTGGGGGCCTCAGTCTGTCTGCGCCTGGGGGAGGGTGTCCGTGGGGCGAGGGGCACTCTGCTCCGTGTGGGTGGGCTTCCTCTTCCCCCTGAATGCTGTATCAGCTGGATCGGAGGGGAAGAGGCCGAGGTCACTGAGGAAGAGCCGCTGGGTCTTTGGGGTTGCAGGTGAGGCAAGGGAGGGTGTTTTGGAGGGAGAGGCAACTGAGGACTGCGCAGTGCTCATGGATGCGTGTGTGTGTTCCAGGGCCCCATCCCCTGTGAGTCTGGTTTCAGTCCCCTGACTGTGCGTGCGTGTGCGTTTTGTTTGTGGCGTGTGTGTCTGTGTGCTGGATGTGTGTGTGCTGGTGTGTGCCTGTGCCGGTGTGTGTGTGCTTGGGACGGGTAAGGTGCTGGGGAGTGTGGATGGAGCAGAGGCAGGAGGGGTGAGGGACTGTCTGAGGAGGGACACTGCTGCCGTCAGGGAGGAGTCCATGGACCTATTGCCCCTCTGTAGGTCAGACATGCCCGATGAGATGCCCTCCATGAACGACACCAGCTGAGTCAACAGAGCAGTGTGCGCATGGAGGACACTCAGCATGGCTGTCTGCCCTACATGGAGCTGGCGAAGGAGGTACACAGACTCCTTACTCAGGGCAGCAGGGGACACAGGGGCAGGGGGTGCGGTGCCTGGCCCAAAGGAGACATGCTCCCGAACATGGGAGCCTCCACGGACCTGGGGAATGGGAGCCGATGGGAGGGCGGTGGTGGTGCTGGTGGTGGCGGGGACAGCAACACTAGCTGGGGTGTGGTGGCTGCTGACACCCGCCTCCATAAGGAAGTCATCCTCCGAGTTGCTCTGGTCCTCAGCTGAGGTGGATGGTGCTGAGGACTCCTCGGTGTGGCTCCCCTCGCCCTCCGTGCCACTGGGTCCCTCCGACCACTCCTCGGCTGCTGACCCAGTCTGGCTCTCCGGCTCCTCCTGGTCCGTGGAGCTGTCCCCTTCCGTGGATGTATCTGCAAACAATGGGGAAACAGACAGACATCAGTCACCTGCACCAAACGCACACACCACTGTGAGCACAGCACATTACAGAGCAAGCCCTGGCATCATTAGTTGTACATTGCTAAAAGTGCCCTAACTGAACAGGAGAAGCCAATTGTCAGTCTGATGCCAACCATGGCACTCACATCCCACATGGCCTTGCACCCATCTGTCTGGTGTCTGTTGGATAGCAACACCCCAGTGTGGACACATGCACCAACTACACAGTAGTTGGACAGTGCAGAGGACACGGTGTAGCATGTGGACATGCACACATCACAACTCTTGCCACTGAGTCAGTACAGGTTTCCGGATGAAAGGGACGCCCAGAGTCAAATAGGATATGCATGTGATGCATACCAGCGACAGACACCATGATGCACCCATGTCCTGATAGCCATCGCCACAATGGTGTGCATGTAGCACATGTCACTCCCCTGCAGGATCACCAATAAGTAGACACATGCCATGGCGGAGGCATGACTGCTAAGTCATACATCACTGTCTCAGTGATGTATGACTTGGCAGCCAGACAACAACACTCTGCACTGTGTCACAATAGTAGGTCATGGGGAATGCAAGTCCTGGAGCTGCACAAGTGCACATGTACATCCCCCACACGACACATCATCTTAACCCTCATCTGTCCAGGTCATACCGATTGGACATATGGGAGACCTGTGACACTACCCTCTGAACCTGAGCCCCTCACAATCTGCTGTGAATGGGGAACAGCTGCCTGAACTTCACATTCGCATACCCCAGTCTGCACGGGCAGCTGATCAAACACCTATGTGACACACAAGTATCGTCTCCTATGGTCACATCTCCAGTGGCATGCTGAGCCCCTACCAAGAAACACTCCAGCAGTCCTGGCAACTAATCCACAGCACACTGACACAGAGGCAGACACCTGAGGGGTCAAATCACTGCGCACAATGTGTCAGCTGATACACGGGAGTGGGAGTACAGAGTGCATTGCATGGCCTGGAGTAGGCATGACTGTCCTGCCCCACATGAATGAGGGATGAGCCCTGGACAGTGGATAGCTGGCTATGTATGTGTGACACACGTAATCTGCACACTCCTGGGGCCCAAACATTGTTCCCACCCGCTGCATGGGCGTGTGCCACATACCCCAGGCACATGTGGTGGCTCAGCTCAGCAAGTGGACCGCATATCAAAGCAACACGCAGATTACATGTCCGAACACAGGCGTTGTGTGAACAATGGACCCACCCATGATGCCCACAACAGAGTTAGGGAAACAGATGCTGTCCCCCACCTTTAGTGAAGCAAACTGCAAGGACACAGTCCCAAGTGACACAATTCCCTGAATGTAAGGGCCACACCTGGGTATCAGATGAGGAGTGGGCAGTGCACAATAGAGGGACATGGCTCCTGAACAACATGACTGCTGTACTGTGGCAGTTGAACCAGGCCAGAGGAGGGCACAAAGCATGTAATACAGAGTTCACAGTGCAGTCTTTGACTCACCCCTCCTTGCTGCTGTCTGGCCTTCAGCTGCCCATCCAGGTCTGGAAACACCACCGCCAGGATCTGGAGCATGTGGGGGTCAGGGTCCGTGTTCCGCCCCTCCTGCGAGGAGGCGACAGCTTCAGCTGGACCCGTGCAATCCTCCGGGTCCAGCCCCGAAGGTCCTGCCACCTCTTCTGGCAGTTGCGGATCCGGCGCTTGTAGACCCCCACGGACCGGACAGCCCGGACGATGTCCTTCCAGATCTCCTGCTTCCGATGGGCGTTAACCTGTCAGGATGACAAAGTGAAAAGGCCATTACTACACATGCAACATATCCGTGCATGACACAGTTGTATATACATGTCTCATTCACAGGGGCACATGATGTACACAGGCAGTGCAACGCTGCCCATGGACAGTTTGCCAGAAGTCACTACATGGTATCATTGCATGGGAAGTAAAACCTTGTTCAAATGCACTGTCACTGCACCATACCTGTCCAGTGCATGTCACTACACACTATGGGGGTGACAACTACTCAGTGAGCCTGCTAGCCAGTGGCGTGCAGACTTTCAGCCTTGCTAGTCAGACAAAATGCACATTCAGAAAGGCAGTGCACAGAACACTCACCTGCTCCCCTGGTGTCCCATACAGCTTGCTGTACTGTGGAAGTAGGCTGTCCAGCAGGGCCTGGTTCTCCTCAAGGCTGAAGGCTGGGGCTCTCTCCAGAGTACGTGCCATTGCAGGGTCCAGAGGGGCAGAGACAGCAGCAGTGCAGTGGCAGATGTCGTCCTGGAGCATGTAGTGCAGGCAAGTGAGCTCTCAGGGGAACAGCCAGCAATATATATGTGCTGGAGAGGCAGATACTGTCCCTTGTGTCCAAAGTGATAGGTCCAAGTCGTTTGCATCTTCTGAATCTGGCCAATCCATGGAATAGCAGCACCAATACACGCCCACGGCATCCTTCAAATCTTCAACTTCATGACATACATGATTTTGCAACATTGTTGTGGGTGACCAACTGAATTTCCAGCAACCGACTCGTTCAAATTTCGAAAACGCGTCCGTTGCCAGGCAAGGCCATTGTCAATGGGTGCGCACCGATCGGTCCATTGCGGTACAACGCGTACAGGGGTACAACGCGTACCCGCACACATTGAATGCAATGGGCTGGCCGGGGGCACCGATCGGTCCATTGCGGTACAACGCGTACAGGGGTACAACGCGTACCCGCACACATTGAATGCAATGGGCTGGTCGGGGGCACCGATCGGTCCATTGCGGTACAACGCGTACAGGTGTACAACGCGTACCTGCACACATTGAATGCAGTGGGCCGGCCGGGGGCACCGATCGGTCCATTGCGGTACAACGCGTACAGGGGTACAACGCGTACCTGCACACATTGAATGCAATGGGCCGGCCGGGGCACCGATCGGTCCATTGCGGTACAACATGTACAGGGGTACAACGCGCACCCGCACACATTGAATGCAATGGGCCGGCCGGGGGCACCGATCGGTCCATTGCGGTACAACGCGTACAGGGGTACAACGCGCACCCGCACACATTGAATGCAATGGGCCGGCCGGGGCACCGATCGGTCCATTGCGGTACAACGCGTACAGGGGTACAACGCGTACCGCGACACATTGAATGCAATGGGCCGGCCGGGGCACCGATCGGTCCATTGCGGTACAACGCGTACAGGGGTACAATGCGTACCTGCACACATTGAATGCAATGGGCCGGCCGGGTGCACCGATCGGTCCATTGCTGATCAACGCGTACAGGGGTACAACGCGTACCTGCACACATTGAATGCAATGGGCCGGCCGGGTGCACCGATCGGTCCATTGCTGTTCAACGCATCCCTGTACAAGTGACTGGCATATGTCACCATGCCTGTCTCAGATGGACATATGCCAGCCACAGATAGCTCCCAGGGAGTGAGGGGCACACCTACAACACGACAGCCTGTCCAAACTATACGATAAGGCATGTAAGGCTGCATTTCCTATTGTGTGTATGTTGGTGTACATGTTGTCCTGTGGGTGTCACCTGGGGGCAGCCACCCCCGGCTGTGCACGTGTTCATGGGGACAGGATCCTGGGTGTTACGTGTACATGACCACTGTGATGTGCAACTGTTCATATCTGTGCATGTGCCATGGTCACATTTCACGGTGGTGTATGTGTATGTCATGTCACATACCCCGTGAGTCCCATGTGGGACGGTATGTTTGAGCCAGGGTGTCCCAGTGGCACAATAGTGATGGTCCTCCACAGTCTGTATGCATGTAGTGTTTACAATGTCTCTGATTTCATGTGCACAATGGGAGACAGTCTCCACATCCACGTTGTGTGTGCATGGACTTTGATGTTGTGCGTGTGTGTGTCACAGACGTCCATGTCTGTCCTGCAGTGGCAAGTGGGACCACTACCTGTGGGGGTCATAGTTGTTTTGCTGTGGTGTATACATGATACTCCTTGTAATGCCAGTGTCCATGTGGCAATACAGGGTCCCTGGGAATGTACCTGTCGTTGAGCTGTGATGCCTGGGGCACATCTGTCCTCACATGTCACTGTGGGGGGTGATTGTGACACGGCAGCAGGAGATGGGAACTGTGACACGGCCTCATGATATCCAATGGGCCAACCTGGGACTTATTGATGCCACTTGTTGGACCGTGATGACAGATGTTGGCCATGTATGTACCATACATGTCCTTACGGAACTGCACACTTCATGTAGTTGTGCCTCATAATGATGTATGTTGGGATATTGAGTGTGTTCAATGCCGCATATGTGGGCTGACTGACAATCTTGCTTACTTCTCCTCTGCACTGCAGGGCTCCTGCTGTCCATCGACCATTCCCAGACCTGGCAACGATGGTGGAACGGGACAGCATCCGACGGTACCGCTTCACCAGGCAGCTGATTGAGGATTTGGCAGTGCAGTTGGCCCCACATTTGCAGCCTGGCCGGCCGTATCCTACAGCGCTGACCCCCAAGGTGAAGGTGATGGCAGCCCTACACTTCTTTGCCACCGGTACCTTCCAACATACTGTGGCGACTGCTGGTGGGATGTCACAGACCATGTTGAGCCGTGTGCTCCGCGATGTTTTGGCGGCAATGTTGCTATTCCTGAACCGGTACATCTATTTCCCTAGACTGCGACGACTCACTGACGTGAAGAGTGACTTCTATGCCCTGGGGAGGATGCCGCATGTCATTGGCTCCATTGATGGGACACATGTGGCTTTGGTACCACCACAGGCCCAGGAGCAGGCCTACCAGTAACCGCAAGCACTACCACTCGGTCAATGCACTGGTGGTGTGTCTTGCAGATATGACCATCACACACGTGTGTGCCCGTTTCCCTGGTTCAGCACACAATGCCTTTGTGATGAGGAGTAGTTGCATCCCCAGGATGATGGCACAGATGCAGAACCAGCGTGCCTGGCTTGTTGGTGTGTACTGACTTTGTGCCATTGTGTGTGATCTGATCTGTAGTATTCCGCCCACTTTTCCAAGTCAGCTAATGTGCACTTGTCTGTCCGTAGGTGACTCGGGATACCCCAACATGCCGTGGTTGCTGACACCCCTCAGGAACCCTGTGACACCAGCCCAGATGCGCTACAATGAGGCACATGGTCGGACCAGGAGAGTGATTGAGCGGACATTTGGTCTCCTGTAGAGCCGCTTCCGCTGCCTGGACAAGACCGGAGGGTCCCTCCCATATGCCCCTGCGAAAGTGTGCAAGATTATCATCGTCTGCTGCATGCTCCATGGCAGTGCGGAAGGAGTTGCCTCTCATCCAGGATGACAATGACCAACATCCGCCACCTGTGGAGGATCCTGGCCTGGACCACGATGCCAGTGATGATGATGATGATGATGATGATGAGGGTGATGTCCGCACACAGCTCATCACCAACTTCTTTAGCTGAATGTGAGTATCCTGAGGTGTCATGTCAATGATGTGAGTTGGCATGATATGTGTAGGTGGTGCTCTGGTGCTGTTGGAGTGTGTCCATGGGCTACTTGACTGGATGTGTGTTGCGATGTGTGCTTACAGGTGGGCTGTACTCCCCAACAGTGTTGACATGCTAACTTGGTTCTGGGTGGGTATCTTGTAACATGTATTGTGCATGATTTGTGCTGTTCTGGCCTGTTCTCCATTGCTTTTGACTGTGTGTCATTTCTGTCCTTCACAGGGTACTTTCAGATTCGTTTGGTCAACTGTGTCCACCGGCTGACGTGATTGCACTTCCAGGGTGGTAGCTGTTGTGTCCCTACAGGTGATGTGCGCCACACCCATGGACTTCCTTCCGTCTACAGTTGTTGACTGTGTGCCCGCTGCCAGGTGGGATTACCTTGCATCTGTAGTGGTTACGACATGTTGCAACTGTGTAATAAACCTGTGCTTCACTTTGTGATGTGCATTGTCTGTGGTCACACATTTGACTGCCATTTGCTTACTGCACCTGTGGGCTACTTGACTACAACTGGGAATGGGTGTGGTGTCTGTGCATTGCACCGTCTTCCCTGGCAACATCAGTGTAGGCAATGAGTCAGATGGCCTAGGTGTGTATGTGTTGTGTAGCCCTGGTGGTGTGTCTCCCTCATATGTGTCACGTTGCCTTTACTCACATGCCTGTGTTGTACTTGCTGTTGCAGTTCGCATACACAGTGTAATTTTGCAGTTCATCATCCCCATAACAGCACCCACGTTGGAATCACAACAGAGGCAAGTATGGTGTATTAGTGTGTTTATTGTGATACATTTGTGTGAATAGTGCATAGGATGGGTAGTGCTGTACATAAATCTTGCAATCAGAAGTTCCTAGGTGAATTGAAAGTCCTGGTAGACAAAATCCCCAGTATCGGGGCCACAGTTGTCTGAGACATTGGTCCAACTTGTACTCCCCATGCAATGTGTGGGAGTAGTGTTGCCGTCAACAGGGTGAACAGTCTGTGCACAAAGGTGAACATCCAGAACAAGTTCAGGCTTCCTGGGAGTTGCGCTTGGCCATCGGCCTCTCACTTGCCCCTCCTCGGACGACCCCTCTTCTTTGGGGGGCCCCTCAGTACAGGCTGCTGCGGTGCAGGGGACTCTCCGCCAGAGTCATCCTCCCTCCCTGTGGCAGTTGCAGTTTGTTCAGCACCAGATGTTGTTGGCACACAGGGAGGTGTGGACTGGTTGTTGTTCATCTGGCGGAGGCATTGTAAAATGTCCCTGTGCACCGCCGTCATCTCATGCAGTGCATCCCACTTGGACTCCACGCGGGACATGTGTGAGTCCACGCGGGACATGTGTGACTCCACGTGGGACATGTGAGAGTCCAAGCGGGCATGATGGGCAGCCTGCTGCTGTTTCATGTCTCTGAGGAGCCCCAATACCTGGCTGAGATCTCCGAGTGCTGGACTGGTACGCATCAGCTATGCGTACCAGTTGTGGGTCATCATGCACACCAGCAACCTCTGCAAGCAGCGACCTCTGTCTCCCACCCCTCCCACCACCCCTGCTGACATGTGCAGTGCGTGCAGTGGCACGCACAGATGACCCTGGTCCACCTTGGGGGTTGGTGGTGGTGGTGGTATCCATGGCCCCAGGTTGGTCCAGGGTCCCTGTGCTGGTGTTGCTCCTTGTTCTGTCCATGTCGGCAGGGATGGTATTTGTGGTGACAGTCGTTGGAGGGGTGGGTGCAGGGGGTGCAGCTGGTGGTCCTGCTGGTGCTGCAGCTGGTGGTCCTGCTGGTGCTGCATGTAGACTTGCACCGGATGTGCCAGGTTGGTCTTCTTCGTCCGAGGAGGGCAGAGGCTGTATGACACCAGTGAGCTCCGCATCCTCTTGAGCCTGGGACTGGGACTCCTCAGCGTCTGCTGCTGTGTCCCCATCATCACCTGTTTTTGGGAGACACACACAATGTATGTTATATTTCTGCAGGCATCAATGGTTGACACACCTGACAGTTGTGACTGTGCCTCTGGGTGCGGGCCTGTACATTGCATTGTCCTAAGTCGTCACAGTCAGGGGTTGATATTGGTGTGGCACAATGTCCTGCATTATTTGGGCATTTCTATGTATTTGTTGGGGTGTCAACATGGTCTGCATTGGTTGTATTTGGTTGACAGCCGGCCCTCCTTCCCACCCAGCCAGTCAGTTATCCCACCATGGACTGTGCTTGCATTGCAGGGAGTGGAAGTTGTCTCTCAGGATGTCAGTCAGTGGTGTCCTGCTGTTTGTTGGTGCACAGTTGCCAGCAGGGCCTTGTGCTCCCCACAGCAGTTGCCAGTGTCAGCCATCTTGTGAGTCCTTCTCCACTCCCTGTGATGTGCGCATGGTTCATGGTGGTGTTGATGGGACAGTTGTGGGGGGCAATATGTGTGACTACGACTCCCATGATGCTATTGGCTACACTGACTTGGCCAGCATACACAGAATTCCTTCCTTTCAGTGGTCTTCACTGTGTGTTGGTGTTGTTGTGGTGGCTACATGTCTGGATGTGTTTGTTAGTTCTATTTGTGCCACTGCCTAGCTGTAGTTGTAGTTGTGTTTGTACATGTGATGGCACGGTTGAATGTAACTTTGAGATGGCATGTGTTGTGTTTCTCTGACTGACATACACATTTTGGGATGATTCTGTTCTGGTTGCTGTGTAATTGCTATGAGTGCATGGTTTGACTCTCCCTTGACAGTGATGTGTGTGTGTATTGTGGCAGAATATTGTGTACATTTGTTGTGTACTCACCAGGCTCTGGGATGTTCTCTAGTCCATATACGCTCACTGGCGGAAGGATGGCCCGCACCTTCTCCTCCCAGGGCCTGAGGTATACTGGCTTGGCAGGAGGGCCACTGCCGGTGTATTGGCTCAGGAGGTAGTCCTTCTTGAGCAGCTCCCGGACCCTCCTGCGCACGTCATACCACCTGTTCTGGATGTTGGTCTTTGTGCGCAGACATGGTGATTGTGCGTTCACCCTGTTGATGATCCTCTCCCACATCTTGGTTTTCTGGGAGATGGGGATCTGTTGGACCAGTGTGCCAAACATCTGTGGCTCTACCCTGAGGATCTCGTCTACCATGACTTCCAATTCACAATCTAGGAACTTGTGATTCTTCTTGGGGGGCATGGTGATGGGTGGTGATGGTGAGTGATGTGTGTGTTGGTGTTCAGGTGAGGGTGTGTGAGTGTGTGTTTTGCTGGGTGTATGTGAGGTAGGTATTTGTTGGTGTGCTGATGGTGTGTGGCTTGTGTGAGGGATGAGCTGTGGGTGTGTGGTTGCTGTCTGTTGGGTGCTGGCAGTAGAATGGCATTTGCAAAGGATCATGGTTGGGATTTGTGTCCTTTATATGGGTGGAGTTGTGGGTGTGTCTTTGTTCTCTGTCCCCACCCCCACAGTATTTATTGGCTTTGTAATTGCTTGTTTGGCCTTTTTTGTGTAATTTTTCCTTTGTACTGTCTGTGCATGTTGGAAACGTTCTTGTGACCGAGTCGGACGCTGCATTTGTCTCGTACGGTGTTCTCCGTTTCGTTCACGCTGTGTTTGTGCAGTTTTCTATGCTGCGTATGCGTCGGTCGCAGTGTTTTGTGTTACTTCGGCTCGGTTTTGTATGCGTGTCGGTCGTACGGCTTGTCCTCCGTCCGACTCGGTCGTGGTTTTCGCGCCTTGCATCGTACTTTGCGGTTTGGAGTTCGCGTGTACGTTTCGGTCGGATTTGTTCCGGGTGCGTGTCGGTCGGTTCGATTCGCGTGTTTTTCCGGCCGGATTGCTGTTTTCCGTGCGGCTCGGTCGTTCGGCTTGGGTTCCGTACGTGTCGGTCGGATTTTGCACGCTTTGCATCGTACTTGGCGTGTCGGGCGCCACAGGTACGTGTCGGTCGGAATAAATTCCGGCTCCGACTCAGTCGGTGCTTTTTCCGGCCCGAATCGGAATCGACCCCTCTCCCTTTCTTCGCCTCGCCCTTTTTAGTCCCTCCACCTTTTCCATACTATTTAGAGCCCATATCCTTCCACAGCTCCTTTAGCATGGTGCCGCTGGGGCCCCAGGCTGACCTCTTTACCCAGCTCACTGTGAATGTTCCAAACAGTAAAATTAAAAACATGCATCACCTAACAGCACTTGACACTACACTGAGTTTTACTGCTAGGTGCAGCAGTCTAATTAATCACATTTTAGGTTTAGTTCCTAGAACGTTTAATAGAGGGAATACACATATCTTAACAACTAGAGAAACAGGCACACGTACACACACACAACCCCACATGTCAAATGAGAAACCTCCAGCTAGTTCTAGTTTTTAGCCTACATCATTGTGCATTCTAGAATGTATAGATTTGTTTTTACCTTTTTAAATATGGTATAGAAATTCCTGTTCGCACGGTTCTGTTGGACAAAATAAAAAACACAAATGGATGGAGGTGACATGTGACATGTTCCACTTCACAGCTATACACCTATCCATTCATACTACTCAGGCAACACCTGTTTTATGAGATAAGCTTGCTCGGCTGCTGTGATATTGTACCTGATTTGGTGAGAGGTGCTTTAACAGCAAGCATCCATGTTACTCCTCTTGTGTGAAAGCAGCTCTCCTTGCTTCCGATGGTTTATCGCCTTTGTGAGGGATGCTTGCAGCCCTACTTCTTAGCTGTACAGTATCTATTTTATGTAAGAGCTTCTACAGCTGTTACTCATAGTTTTGATGTTTTGTGAGACAGAAACTTGCACAGTCACTGTCCATTCAGCAGGGAGGCTTGCACTGCTGCTAACTGTAATGCACGATTTGATTGAGAGTCATTTTCAAAACTCCTATCCAGGATGCACCTTTATTCTGCAAAGAAAGCTTGCAGTACTACTGCTTGTCTTTTGTGTGTTTTATATGCGAAGGAAACCTGCACAGCAGCTACCTCTGTCATGACGGTTGTGAATCAGGGAAGCTTGCAATTTCGCCATGTCTGGCATTCCTCTTATGCATGAAGGAATCTTAAACTGGTGCTGCCTGTCTTGTGCCTGTTCTCAATGATGAAATCTTGGATTCTGTCTCCTAATATACTCAGGGGGGTGTGTGTGTGTGTGCGTGTGTGGGGGTGTGTGTGAGAGTGTGTGCTTATGTGTATGTGTGTGTGTAAAGCATCCAATACTGTTAGCTACATAATGTCCATTGTGAGTTTGTGAGTGAGGGTTTCTCAGCTGCTGCTAATAAACTACCTCTTGAGAGCAACTTGATCTGCTACTTCCTGTGCTGTACCAATTCCTTGAGAATCATGCTCTTTTGCTGATTTTGCTATTTAAATCTATTATACCTTTTGAAGTGAATCCTAAGCACAGAGACAGGGTGTCAGAAATAACCCAGCGAAGAGACAGACCTGATCAAACTAATGGTTTTGGGGCTGAAGTGGGATATGGGTTCAGCATAGTGACAGAAAGACTAGAGCCCAGATCTACTAAGGGAATGTGTTGCTCTTGCATCACGCAAGGTGATGCAAGCCCTTAAATCTGATTTACTAAGCCTTGCAAAGCCACCTTGCGTGCCTCTGTGTGGCTCAGTAAATTCAGAGTAACGCAAGGTAGCGCACATTACTGCGTTGCGTTACTCTACATTGAGAAGGCATTTCGAGGGTGGAGCATGGGCATTCCCATGCATCCACCCATGGATCCACCCATGGATTTTGATGCAATCCCAATTTTTTACGAAGGCCAGTAAACCTGAGATTGCGTCACAATGGTACGCCTTCCCAAGTGAGACATAACAAAAAGACATATCTTTATTTCTTCTCGTTATTTCCTCTTTTCACCTGTGCTGCATTTTGCAGCACATGTAGAAAGAGGAAAGTACCTCTAAGGATTGTTTTTGTGCAGGAGTGCATCCCTTCTTGCACAAAACAATCCTGCCTTTAATTCAGGCACCTTTGCACCATGGTGCAAGGGTGCCTGTGATGGAGCAAGGATTCGAGAAAATGAAACTTGCTTGGAGAAATCCTCCATTAACTTTCACTAATCGTTAAAACTGTAGATAAGACGAAACTAATATACATCAGACACCGACACATGGGGAGAGAAGCTTACGCATGCTTAAACTAATGAAGAATAAAATGCAACGCGACTAAAACCCGCTTTAATTTGCGAAAACGCTTTTCGCATGTGCAAACTTGAATTACGTAGCGATAACATGACTAACTCGCTTTGAGAGGGAAAAACCTCACGCATGCGCAAGAAAGACTAACATGTGGTCCTGAGGTACCACATGCCCGGCATCTGCTTGCTTGACTTTAAAAGAAAGCTGCTGTTGTTAACGCTTTTACCTAGAGAGACACAAATAACATGGGACAGAATAGAAATAGGTGGTGAACAGTGAGAATTATATGTTTAAGAAAATAACATCTGTTTATGATTCTTTTATTAATAGTGTGCATTCGGGCCTGCTAAAGCATAACAGAAAAAGAAAATGGCGACGGATAACTAAAAGTAGCGCATGCTCAGTGAATTCAAGATGTGACCCGGTGACCGAAGGAGCTGAATGACTGCCAAATATCAAGGAGAGGAGACATGAGAAAAAGAAGACATGTATCACTCATCTATGTAGCCTGTATTGAATGAATTATTGAAATGGCAACAATATATGTATGGGAAGAGGACAATATGAATGAGCGAAAGGGGAAGGGCTAGCAAACAATAAGTACCTTAATAAAAATGAATATGTCAGTATGGTGTGATGAAAACTCCCCTATCCCCGTCCAATCATATTCCGTATTTTAGTGAAATTTGCAACTCTTGGGGGTAGGACATGTAGAAATGAAGACTATAACTTGAGTAAATTGAGTTAATTTAGTCATCACCGACGCTGAGAGAGAGACGAGTATGCTGCATCGAGAGAGAGCATCAAGATCATCAGAGAGAGAGAGAGGCGAGAGCAGACTGGGAAGATTCAGATCCGAAACGACAGCTTGCTTAGATGCGAAGATTGCGGAAGAAAATCGAGGAGGGAGAGAGTGTAAGAGAGGGAATCGCCCTGGTGCGTCTGGTTTGTAGAAAAGTCTAGTAAGTATTAGCCCTGTCCTGATCCTGTCCTTTAGTCTTTGTCTCCTGATCCTAAGTCAGGGGACCTCCACCATTCCTTTGGCCAGAGGGGTGGTTTTCCGGTCATCTCTATTAGGTAAATGTCATTCTGTCTTAAATATTTTTGCACATTTCTTTGCAAAAGTACGTTAATATATGTTTTTTGTCTCTACATCTATCCACTCTTATGCATTGATTTGTTGAATGAGGTTGTGTAATTGAATGTATTTGCTAAATGAATTTTCTCTCTCCCATTTGAAGAATGATGGAGTTTGCACTGTGAATCTGTAATGATGAGCGTTCAACTTTATGACTGAAACTTTAGATAAAGGTTATAAATCTTACTCAGAGTCTGTGGTCATTTCACTAAGAGATGTGAATTAGTTAAGGAGTTGTTAATATCACCATCAACTAACTCAACTAATGGTCCATCGACCAGAGGAAAAGAGTGTTGATTCGTGAAGATTAGTTAGGCATTGAAATGTAAATTTAACCCGATTTGTGGTTACATGGAAATAACTAATCAGAACTTAAGTGAATTATAAAACTTGACCCCCCCAGCGGATCGTCCAGGGAGTGTGGATGAACAATTTGGATGAATGTATATGGGCCCATTGAAATATTCAGTTTTGTGAAATATTCAACCCTGGGGCTTCCGCTGGAGCAGTTTTTCTGGTAGCAGAGTTATGGTTATTATTGATTAGTTTGGTGATTATTGATTATTGATTTTAACTACATGTTTAACACTAAGAGTTAGTGTCGCGTTTTATGTTGTCTGGAAGTACAGGTACAGAGATACCTGGGAATCCCGGGAACGGAATTTAGAAGAGTGTGGTAAGGAAATCACACTGCAGAAGGTTACTCGTCTGTTGTCATAATACCTAAAAGCTACGGAGGGCTGTAGGTGTTATATTAGGGACTATATCGTACAAGAGTAGAGTGTGAATGATAGCGAAGGGTCCACCTGTGAAACTTTGGCCTTACCCAAAGGAGGAGTATCCCTAGAGGACTTATAGGTCTTCCCCGAGCTTAAGTGAAGGGTAAACAGTGGTTTTTACTCGCAGTGTGAGGAAGTACTTTCTCTTTGAAGCAAGTGAATAAACTATCTTTGGATTAGTGGGGCAGACAGAGTAGCGCTGTCTGTTTTTACGTTGTAACTAACAGAAATTATAAAGAAAAATTAGAAAATACATTGTCGTATTACCTTGTGAAGGGAGGGTCAGTAGCAGGAGCCATACTGACATCACAAAGAGCCGCGCTAGTATTGGTTGAAACAGCGGGCGTGTAACAAGTACAGATTGTAAAGGGAGGGTCAGTAGTAGGAGTAATACTGACATCATAAAGAGTCGCGCTGGCATTGGTCAGACAAGTGGATATGTTGAAAGCTCTGATTGATTGGTAGACAAGAACCGCGCTGGTATTGGTTGTGGAAGAGAATACGTAGTGAGCCCTGATTGAACTGTTGGTGTGAGACGTGCTGGTATAGGACGAGTGTTGGCAAGTAGGATACGTGAGAAGAAAAAATACGGAAGAGTCTCTAGTTCTAGCCTGCTGAAAATAATTAGTCACAGGGATCGGAAGAATGAAGCTGATTAATAAAATCAAAAATGTCTTTAAAAAAGATAAACGTGTAGTAACTAAAGAAGGAATTCTTATGCCACCTCCTAACACACCTGCCTCCTTTATGATGATGGAACAAGGGTATCATACTTGTGTCTGGTTGGAAAATTGGGAAGAGTATACGAAAGGTGATGGTGTTCTAGCGTTTCCTGAACATGGTACGTTTAATGTAAGGATTCGTCAGAATTTGAGAAATCGGATGAATTCATTAGAACCAAGTCCTAGGTTAACGCAGTATGAAGCTTTGGAGGAATGGGAAGTTGAGGCATTTGAACGAGAGAAATACAGAGGAGGTAGAAGAATAAATAGAGGGTTTTTACCCAGATATCCATTTGAAACTCGAGGAGATCAGATGAAAAGATGGAGAAGAGCTGTAGTAACGGAAGGCTTGTATCCAGTGTTGATGGCAGAGGATCAAGTAGGGAGTAAGTGTAAAGAAAAAGTAAAACACATAGGTATGACAGGAACAGGATGTGATGAATCTGATGATGAGTTATTGGAGGACCTTTTAGTCAAAAGACCTCCAACTTATCAAGCAAATGCTGGAGATACAACTCCAAGTGCACCAATGATGGGAACTCCATTACTTCCACAAGTTTTAAATGATCCAACATTCACCAGAGTATTACAGGAAAAATAAAGGTATGCGTTGAATAAGACAAAAGAAGAGATAATTCAGAAAATAAATCAGTTAGGTTTGAATGCTGAAGCCTTGACAGTACCAGTAACAATTAGTCCTGTTATTGCATTGTATGGTGATAAACGAGATACCCTGAGATTACAAACAGCGACAGTCCCACAGAATAATGCTAGGAAAGAGGCAGTAATGGTAGAAGATCAAACTAGTGAGAGTGATTCGAATATCTCGTTACTAGATCTCCCTAATCTTGAAACGGTGACTGAGACCCCGAAGAGAATTACACCAGTAAATACAAGGAGAAAAGAAACGAATGTCACTCCAATAGCAGGGAACTCTAAAGGATTTTCACCAGAAGACCTAGAGGAGTGGGCAAAAGGATTAGGCAAGAAAAAAAACCAAACACCAAATGTAGATGTAGGCAAGTTGAAAGTGGATTTAGAAGAAATGATTATTGGTACTATAAGTTCAGACAGATTAGGTTCATATGGAGATGATAAATTGTTGTTTTTGTGTAAAAGTATAACCTGGAGAGCAAAGAATATTCATGAGAAGATAGTAGAAGTGGCTTCAGAATTTGGAATAGACGTAGAAAAGTCAAAAATATTACAAAAACCATATAGGGCAGAATTTACTGAGAAGGATTTAGAAAGTTTGAATGCGTCAGGAAGGAGATTACAGATTAAAGAATTAATGTATATTTTGAAGAAATGGGGAGATACAGACCGATGGAGAGGTAGATGGACAAGAAAAAGGGATGAGGCAGCTACAAAGGAAACATCTGCATTCCCATTAAGAGAGACAGAACAGGCTGAAAGAGTGTGTCCAATGAGAGAAGTTCCTGGTGATGGATATGTTCATGTTCCTTGGTCTAGATAGGATATTTTGTCTTTTACGAATGATTTCCCCAGATTAAGAGAGAAACCAATTGAATGGTACAAGCAGGTAGAAAGATTTGTGAAAGTTTCAAAGGTATTATTAAAGGATTTGGATGGCCTGTTTGACATAGTGGTACCAACTGATTTGTGGACAGAATGTAAGATTACTATTGATTGGCCAACTGAAGAGTATCCCAGAGACGCAAGGACATGTGCGCTTTCAGATGAAGTGATGAAAAAGTATCAACAGGTGATTACTTTCTTGAAAGGGAAAATTCCTCCAAAAGAAACATATTGGGTTAAAATAGATAGAACAACTCACAACCAAAAGAGTCAGTGCACAAGTATTACGAAAGGCTATTGCAAGTATTTAAGCAGTATAATGGATTTGAAAATATTGGTGACAAGGATATGGGACATTTTGTGTATAGGTTTGTGTATGGATTGAGATCAGAAATTAGTCAGATGATTCAGCAGCATATGCTTTGCTGGCAGAGCAAGCCCATTGATGATATCTTGAAGTATGCGAAGTATTGTAGTGATGATATTGATGCAAAACACAAGAAACTGAAAGAAAAGATGATGTGGGCACAAGTGAAGGTAGCAGAACACCAAGAGGCACATTCTGGTTCTCAAAATGACAATCAGTTGAACGATCAGAATCAGAATAGTCAAGGATCAAATGGAAATAAAGGAAAAGGACGAATGAGTAGAGAAGAAGCGAAAAAGAAGTATCCTTGTCATGCGTGCGGAAAGCATGGACATTGGAAGAATGAGTGTAGAAATGTTCAACAGAGTAATGGGGTAAATCAAAATTTAAATCCACAGATGCAGAATGAGGTGGTTGTGAACCAGCAGCAACAGGTAGTTACTCTGCAATTACAGGTGCCACAAGCCCCTATGCCCAACCATGTGAACGCTCAGGTGCAGAGATCCAGTGTGAACACCGGAATTCGGGGAGAGAGTGGTTAGAATACACAAACGGTTCAACAATATTGGATGCAAAGTAATGAGAGTGATTCAGATGCTTCTCAATGACGGTGCCTGAGGGGGAGGAAGAATGCGTGCTTGGCGCATCCTTGGCGGTAAAAGATCAGTCAGGTCCATTTGTTGATGGAAAAGTGGAAGGTAATGACATCACTTTTCTAGTGGCTACTGGTGCTACCCGTTCTACTGTGAGAGCAGCAGAAATTCCAAACCTACCCATCTCAGGAGAAACTATCCAAGTTGTAGGAGCATCAAATAAGCAACTAATAACCCCAGTCACTAAACCAATAGAAGTGAATATTGGGAATTTCAAAGACATGCATCGATTTGTGGTATGTGATTCAAGTCCAGTGAATTTGTTAGGGAGGGATTTGTTGTGTAAAATGAACTGTACCATCTATTGTACACCTGATGGTATTGCTTTCCAAACACCTGATGAAGATATTGCTTTCAAAATGATGCTAGCAAACCAAGGAACAGAAGTGGATGAGATGTTTTCACTTCTTACTGAAAATGGTTTACCTGATGAGTTGAAAAACACAGTGAAATCAGATGTGTGGGAGTTTACAGGAAAGGAAATTGGTCTGATGGCAAATGTAGACCCAATTAAAATAATGGTGAAAGAAGGTGCAATTTATCCGAACACACCCCAATACAGAATGAGCCCTGAAGTAAAAGCCGGAGTTGTTCCAGTAATTGATCAAATGATTGAACAAGGTATTTTGAAAGAGATAACGGGCAGTCCTTGTAATTCGCCAATCATGGGGCTTAAAAAGCCTAGTGGCAAGTTTAGGATAGTGCAAGATTTAAGGAAAATTAATAAGATAGTAGTACCCTGTTGTCTAGTAGTACCAAATCCAGCAGTGATCCTTTATCAAATACCTTGGGATGCACATTGGTACACGGTGATTGATTTGTGCCAAGCATTCTTTTCGATTCCTTTACACCAGGATAGCGAATATCTTTTTGCATTCCGGTTCGGAGACCGTGTTTTGGCATGGTGTCGGGTTCCTCAAGGGTACACAGAGAGTCCCTCAATTTTCAATCAGATCATGAAAAAGTGTTTGGAAACATTGGTTATGCCAGGAAATTCAGTTTTGGTTCAGTACATGGACGACCTATTGGTGGCATCAAAGACACAAGAGGCTTGTGTCACTGACACAATTGTCTTACTGAACCATTTGGCAGAATGTGGACACAAGGTGTCACCAGAAAAATTACAGTTTTGCCAACAAGAAGTCCAATATTTGGGACACAAGATAGAAAAGGGAGTCAGGAAAGTGACACCAGAGAGAATAAAAGTGATTCAACAAATGAGTCTGCCTAAAACTAAGAAAGAAATACGAATGTTTTTGGGAGTGATCGGATACTGTCGTCAGCGGATCAGTGGATTTTCATTGCTTTCAAAGCCTTTACTAAAATTGACACAAAAGGATGTGACAGACCCGATTGAATGGGATGATGAAAGTGAGGATGCAATCATAAAATTGAGAGATTGTTTGTGTCAAGCACCAGCGTTAGGAATGCCTGACAATACAAAAGAATTTGTTTTGTTCTGTTGTGAGAGAGAAGGATGTGCACTTTCAGTGTTAACACAGAAACATGGATTGTCACGGCGTCCAGTGGCATATTTTTCTGCCACTCTGGATCCAGTGGCTGCGGCATTGCCTGGCTGCTTAAAAGCAGTAGCTGCTACCTGTGTGAGTCTGGAGCAGAGTGAATCGATTGTAATGGGACATCCCCTAAAGGTATATGTGCCACATTCAGTCGAGATCCTTTTAACAAGGACTAGGACTCAGCACTTGACCCCTAGTCGGCTGACTAAGTATGAAAGAGTGATCCTGGGTGCTGAAAATATAAGTGTAATAAGATGCACCACAGTAAATCCAGCAACTTTGCTGCTGGATCCGTACTGTGAAGAAATAAAGAGGAGGCTAATCATGATTGTTTGGATGTGACAGAAATGTGTACAAAGCCCAGACCGGACATCTTTGATGTCCCATTGGAAGAATCAGTCTATGTATTGTTTGTTGATGGGTCATGCTTGCGAAAACAAAATGGAGAGCTGAGTTCTGCCTATGCTGTATGTACTCTATCTGCTATTCTAGAAGCATCCTGTTTAAGAGGAGTCAAGTCTGCACAAATAGCCGAATTGATAGCTTTGACAAAAGCATGCAAAATTGGGAAAAAAGTGAGAGTAACCATATTCACGGATAGTCAATATGGTTTTGGGGTTGTGCATGACTTTGGCCAATTATGGATGCAAAGGGGATTTCTGACTTCTTCAGGTTCTCCTATCAGGAATAGTAAAAATGTCAAAGAACTATTGGAAGCACTACAATTGCCAAAAGAAATAGCAGTGGTCAAATGTGCAGCACATAAGTCAGGAAATGATTATGTGACACAAGGCAATAAATATGCTGACCAAGTTGCACAATTTTGTACCTGAAATACAGTGCCTTTGAACAGAGGGTTGGAAAAAGAAGTTACCAATTGCCAACTAATGTTTTTCTCTGCTTTTGAAACATGGGATGAAGTTAGACAGTTAGAGGATGAGGCAGATGAAAAAGAAAAGGAACTCTGGATCAAATCAGGATGCACAAGAAGAGCAGATGATGAAGTATGGGTGTGTCCAGATGGTAGACCGATAATACCAGACAGTTTACTATCACAAATGGCAAGAGTATATCATGGAGCTACACACATTGGGAGGGATGCCATGATTAGGCACTTCAGGCAGACATGGTACAATCCCCAGTTTAGGCTAATTGCAGAGAGTCTCTGCCAGCGATGCTTGACATGTCAACAGCAGAACCCAGGTAGGAAAACAGTTGTCAGTTGGGGAAAAATCGGAAAGGCAGAGGGACCATTTACAAGACTGCAACTTGAGTTCATAGAGCTGCCGCTGTGCAATGGTTTGAAGTACGTCCTTGTCATTGTGTGTCTCTTTTCTGGATGGGTGGAAGCTTATCCCACAAGAAGGAATGTCAGTCTCACAGTTGCCAAACTACTGTTGAGAGAACTCATTCCCAGATTCGGATTTCCAGTCACTTTGGAATCAGATAGAGGACCTCATTTTAACAATGAGATAATTCGAATAATTTGTACAGCTTTCAAAGTTGAGCAGAAACTACATTGTGCCTATCGACCAGAAGATTCTGGAGTGGTTGAGCAGCTCAATGGCACAATAAAATCCAGGTTAGGGAAGGTGTGTGCATCCACTTCACTGAAATGGCCTGATGCTTTGCCCCTTGTATTAATGAGCCTTAGAAGCATCCCTGACAGAAGGACGGGATTGAGTCCTCATGAAATTCTCATGGGAAGAGCTATGAGACAAGCATTTGTACCTGGAAACAAACTTATGAATATAACTGATGATCTAGTGTTGGACTATTGTAAAGGACTAGCTGATCTGATACGTTCTGTGTCTCACCAGGTTGGAGAAGATGCAACCGCAGCACAGCCGAATCAAGCTAATGATTTGTGTCCAGGAGACTGGGTTGTGGTAAAGAAGCACACGAGAAAATCGTGTTTAGAACCCAGGTAGAAAGGACCTCATCAAGTTATATTGGTCACGACGACAGCAGTGAAGTGTGCTGGCTTGCCAAACTAGATCCATGCCAGTCATACACAAAGAGTCCCAAGTCCACCTGAACTACAAGAGCAGCAACTGGTAGAACAAAGAGAAGAACAAGAAGCTGAAAGTTGTGAAGTCGAAGAAATCAGAGAAACAGACTCTGAAGAACGCATTGATGATGAACAACCAAGTACAAGTCAAGTAGGGTGGGCACCAGTTACTGGGTCTCAAGAGGCTGCTGTAGAGGCCGAGGAAGAGCAAGAGATTGAGAGACCAGAACAAATTGAAACAGAAGATCCAGATCAAGTTCAATCAAAAGAAGAAAAAGAAAGACTGACAGAATCAGAACAAATTCAGTCAACAGAAGAATCTACTACAGGAAATTCAGATCAAGCTCAATTAGAATTAGGAAAAGAAGGATTTAAAGATCAAGAACAAATTCAATCAACAGAAATAGAAAGATCAGAAAGTCCAGAACAAGCTCAGTTAAAAGAAAGAGAAAACAAAAGAATGTTAGAAATTGCGAGGGAGGTGAAAAGGCAGTGCAAACAAAGAGGATCAGAAAAGGTGATCACTGGCCAAGTGGAGTAAAAGGACTGAGATATTTTTTAAGAAGAAAAACAGGGTAAGAACAAGAACAAGTAAATGAAATATCAAGTCAAACTGAGCAAGAACATCCAAGAAGAAAATCTTTATGAAGATCAAAAAGAGTGAGAGTTCCGAGCAGCAAATATAAGGCTCCTGAATGGACATATATCATCCTCGAGGACTTTGAGAATCTTGATCTGAATGAAGAAGAAGATGTTGCTGTTATTGAAGGAATTGATGAAAGCAAATTGAGACCACCTTAAAGGGAAAAGACTTTGACACAAGGGGTGGAAATTGACAAATAAATAAAGAAAAGAAGAAAAGAAACCAAAGAATAAAAGAAAAATAAAGACAAAGGGGAACAAAGAAAAAAAGCTCTTGAAGTGTGGAATCACACAAAGATTTTATATTTTTAAATTTAAATTTTTTTTTAATACATTTTAGAATTTAGAAGAAATAATTTAGATATTGATCAATTTTAGAATACTAAAAATGGCAGAAACGAAAGTGACTGAACATTCGAAATCTAGTTTAAAACGAAGATGTGTAAAATATTGTTTGTGCAGTGTTTTAATACTAATGTTAATGTGGTTGTTGCTAACTGTTGTGATACCTATTCTGATGGTAAATAGTAACAGAAATAACACTAATACAAGTGATCGAGTGAATGCAGTTACTAAAAGAACAACTACCACTAATTTAGAGCAAATGGATGAGAGCATGTATCATCATGACAAGTCAAATAGTGATTTGTCATTAAATGTATTTACTAAACTTCTTTATGAATACGTAGATACAATGGATGTGAGTGATTATTATGTTTGCATGAAATTACCTTCGTCTGTCTCGGAGGGAGTGACATATCACCATCTTCCTTTAACATATGGGGTGTCATGTAGTGTTGTGTCCAGTTTGTTCTATGTAACAGGCAAGCTGCAGTATTATTATTCGAATATGGATTTAGTATTTTCAGAAATCCCTATTCGAAGAAACCTGAACCCAGTGCTTAGTGGTAAAGATGCAGAATTCATGGGTGAGTTCTTCTTAACAACAAACCCAATAAACATAACATATGCTCATAAGAATAATCTAACATGTATTTTGCGTGATGAAGAAAAAGATTTCCTAAATTTAGTAGAGGAGAGAAGGCAGGATTTTCAAAAGAAGGCTGTGGAACAGAAGTCACATGTACCTCCATGGGTTAATAAGGAAGGGGACTATAAGAAAAGCGAGACTCATGGTGCGATGTCCCTAGACTTGTCAAAATTGGGAAAATTCTGTCTGCATAGACTAAAAACTGACTATAACAACATTTTCATTGGTTCTAGTGAATGTGAACATACCTTCCTAATAATGGGGGGATGGGGACTAAAAGGTGGAACTGATCCTGTTTTTCCAGGGATTTATTACGTGTGTGGTAAAAATGCCTATTATAGGCTGCCCACGCGATGGTAAGGTAGTTGTTATGTTGGAATAGTATTTCCAAAGGTATAACACATTACTAAGAACAATTAAATGGATGTAGGAAGTCAAGGACTAAAACGAACTAAAAGAACAAGTTTTCCAGAAATAGTAGGTGATGTATTTGGTGCACTGATACCGACCGTTGGAGTCATACTGAATTCACATAAAATACGAAAGTTGTCAACAATAGTTGATCGTCTATCGACAGAAACTGCTGGGGAATTCTTAATGATTAATACCAAAATGGTTGTAATTAGATCTATGGTTTTGCAAAATCGACTTGCACTTGATATATTATTGGCAAAAGAGGGTGGAGTCTGTGGCATGCTGAAAGTCCAACATTGCTGTACATATATCCCTGACAAAAGTAAAGGTATTGAGGGATATATTAAGAATATTACAAAGATTCATGAAGATTTGACCCAACTAGAGGTTGACGGTGTCTGGGAAAGACTTAGTAAAAGTATTTCTGCTATAGGTAGTTGGTTTTCCACTTTAGGGAATAGTCTATTAGGGAAGATCCGAAATACCTGTAATTTCGATAGCAATAATGGCTCTGATAATAATGATGACATATAGATGTTGCAAGAGTAAAACAAGAGAAAGAATGTTGGCAGAAATAAAGAATAAGAGAATGGGAAGAAAGAGAAAAAAAGAAGAGATTGAGTTAGAAGAAATGAAAGGAAGTTTATATGATAAAATGAAAGAATTAGACATGAAAAAGAAAAACGAAGAATTAGAAGAAAGAGAAGAAGACCCTAAAAATAGATGAATAAAGTTGGCACTTGGTAATGATGGGTATTTTATGATGGCTCAAAAATGCAATCAGAGGGGAGATTGATGGAGCAAGGATTCGAGAAAATGAAACTTGCTCGGAGAAATCCTCCATTAACTTTCACTAACCGTTAAAACTGTAGATAAGACGAAACTAATATACACCAGACACCGACACATGGGGAGAGAAGCTTACGCATGTTTAAACTAATGAAGAATAAAATGCAACGCGACTAAAACCCGCTTTAATTCGTGAAAATGCTTTGCGCATGTGCAAACTTGAATTACGTAGTGATAACGTGACTAACTCGCTTTGAGAGGGAAAAACCTCGTGCATGCGCAAGAAAGACTAACATGTGGCCCTGAGGTACCGCATGCCCGGCATCTGCTTGCTTGAATTTAAAAGAAAGCTGCTGTTGTTAACGCTTTTGCCTAGAGAGACACTAATAACATGGGACAGAATAGAAATAGGTGGTGAACAGTGAGAATTATATGTTTAAGAAAATAATATCTGTTTATGATTCTTTTATTAATAGTGTGCATTCGGGCCTGCTAAAGCATAACAGAAAAAGAAAATGGCGACGGATAACTAAAAGTAGCGCATGCTCAGTGAATTCATGATGTGACCCGGTGACCGAAGGAGCTGAATGACTGCCAAATATCAAGGACAGAAGACATGAGAAAAAGAAGACATGTATCACTCGTCTATGTAGCCTGTATTGAATGAATTATTGCAATGGCCACAATATATGTATGGGAAGAGGACAATATGAATGAGCTAAACGGGAAGGGCTAGCAAACAATAAGTACCTTAATAAAAATGAATATGTCAGTATGGTGTGATGAAAACTTCCCTACCCCCGTCCAATCATATTCCGTATTTTAGTGAAATTTGCAACTCTTGAGGGTGGGACATGTAGAAATAAAGACTTTAACTAGAGTAAGTTGAGTTAAGTTAGTCATCATCGACGCTGAGAGAGAGACGAGTATGCTGCATCGTGAGAGAGCATCAAGATCATCATAGAGAGAGAGAGAGGCGAGAGCAGACTGGGAAGATTCAGATCCGAAACGACAGCTTGCTTAGATGCGAAGATTGCGGAAGAATATCGAGGAGGGAGAGAGTGTAAGAGAGGGAATCGCCCTGGTGCGTCGGGTTTGTAGAAAAGTCTAGTAAGTATTAGCCCTGTCCTGATCCTGTCCTTTAGTCTTTGCAAAAGTACGTTAATATATGTCTTTTGTCTCTACATCTATCCACTCTTATGCATTGGTTTGTTGAATGAGGTTGTGTAATTAAATGTATTTGCTAAATGAATTTTCTCTCTCCCATTTGAAGAATGATGGAGTTTGCACTGTGAATCTGTAATTATGAGCATTCAACTTCATGACTGAAACTTTAGATAAAGCTTATAAATCTTACTCATAGTCTGTGGTCATTTCACTAAGAGATGTGAATTAGTTAAGGAGTTTTTAATATCACCATCAACTAACTCAACTAATGATCCATCGACCAGAGGAAAAGAGTGTTGATTCGTGAAGATTAGTTAGGCATTGAAATGTAAATTTAACCCGATTTGTGGTTACAGGGAAATAACTAATCAGAACTTAAGTGAATTATAAAACTTGACCCCCCCCAGTGGATCGTCCAGGGAGTGTGGATGAACAATTTGGATGAATGTATATGGGCCCATTGAAATATTCAGTTTTGTGAAATATTCAACCCTGGGGCTTCCGCTGGAGCAGATGCATTTGCGTTGGGCAGCACACTGTGCACTAGCACACTGTGCGCCAGCACAGGGCCAGACAAGAAATGCATCATATCTTAGCAGATATGGCACATTTCTGTTCTCTCCCTATCATGCAACGCCGCACAATAAGTATGTTGCTGTGTTGAAGAGAACAAGAGCGATAAAGGAGGGAGGGTGAAGCAAAGCGAAGGAGCAATTGCGTGAAAGCAAAGAGAGAAAATCAGGGTACAAAAGTAAAAGAGAGATGAAACAAAAAGAAAGGACAAAAAGAAAGGATATTTTGTAGCAATAGACAAGTAGATATTACGAAGAGAAAAAACTAAGCAAGGAATGGGAATTCAATGTGGGAATCAACAAGAAAGGTTAAGGTAAGGAACTGGAATTACCTACAGATAAAGGAACTAGTATTAAAGGAACAGAGGAGTTGAAAATGGAAGTAAGGAGCATGAAGGATAAAAAGAGTAAAATTAAAGGTTGAAAAATGGCAAAGAGAGCTTGAGTAGGAGATGTGCAAGAGTGGGAAGCACAAAAGAGAAAGCGATATCCACTGTGAGTGGTTAAGGTGTTTAGATTGGATTGACTTGGATGTAATAGAATGAGTGGAGATGACATGTATAAATATGGAATTAAAAGGGAAGGAAATTAATTAGGGAAGAAGTAGGAAGTTGACTGAGCTGAAAGGAAAACTGGGAATGATAAAATCAAGCATATAACAGGAAGCTGGAAGATGCATGTGAGTGAATCGAATAAAAAATGTAGAAGGGAAGAAAACCACCAATATGACTGGAGTCTAAAAATGAGAAAGAGGGGTAAAGGTGGAGGAAGTTGGAAGACAGGGGATGGAGAAATGAGAAAATTAAAGGGAGAGATGGATGTGAACGTGGCATTGACTAATGATAGTGAGAAGATGAGAGTAGCAAAACTGGAATTAACAGATCAACTGAGGAGGTGGAGATATTTTGTGGTCAAGGATTGAATGTGAAAGGGAGAGTGGATGTATGGAAATTAGAGAACGTGAAGTGCACAGGTTGAAGAAAAATTGGAGGGTGGAACGCAGAATGAGCAGTGGGGGTTGGAGAGAAACTGAAAGAGATAAAGGTGAGCGTGGGATAGGTAGAGCGTTTAGAGAATGAAAGCTTGAGCATTGGAGGTAAGCAAATAGTCCTTAAATTGAGTCAGTGTTTGACAGCAGGTAGAAAATTTGTATTATTCCTATTTGGTGTCTGAGAAGTTGTAATTTAAAAATCTCTTTAAAAGTAAAGTCTGATTTGAATTCACAATTTTGAAAATGCCACTTTTAAAAAGTTGTCATTTTCCTACCCTAATTATTTGGTGCCTACTTTATGTTCCTGCGTCAAATGACTGGGTATAGTTGGCAGCTTTTGTATATTCCTCCCAGACAGCCACACAATAGAGGGATTAGGTGTGCCTTTATGGGCCTTCTCAGGTAGGATGGAGAAGCAGAGCTGGACGCAACCCAACTTGCAAATGAATAAGGTGTGCCCCAGCTTCACCAAATAACTTCACACTTGTCTGTTGTGCCTGCAGCCAGGCTAAATCCAAGGCAGGGATGCAGGAAATTCCAAGCACTTTTGAAAGGGGAACCTCACAAAACGTCTACTTCAAAGGAGGCACAAGGTATAAACACTCTTTGGATCACTTATGGGCCCATAAAAGACTGCTCTACTGATTTGCTGCAATGATTGCTCTGCTGTGCTGCTGCCCTGCTCCTCTGCTACTTGAGTAAGAAGGACTGGACTTGCACATTGAGTCCCGATCCACCAGATTGGTTCCAAGGGCTATTCGGCTGTCTTCCTGATCAGAGCCTCAGGAACAGGAAAATCTCCAACCATCTTGAACCTGCATATGGGCTCTGCCTTCTGTGAGTCCTAACCTCCAAGTGGTGCCTCCCCAGTTCTGCACCCTTGTTAAGTGGGGATAAAGGTGTTCTGCCAGCCCATGTGGGGCTCCCATCAGAACCAACATAGCATGACTCAACTTGAACTTGCATGACAGCTCTTGCAGCTCCTCATCGGAACCAACGCAGTGTTGCAAAACTGGACATGGACCTCTCATCACAGACCTCACAGCACCTCATTGAAATTGACAATGCAATGCATCTCAACACAGGTCCCCAAATCACTCCTCGGAACTGCCACTGCATGTCACAATGCCCCGCATCAAGGTCATAAGGTACAATTCTCAGCGGGCCTATCTTGGTGCCTATGTCTGGCTCACACTCCACCGTGGACAGCCTGAACTTTGCCCTGATCTGGCGTGACCAGATGACCACAGTTGGGGCTTTGTGCTTTTAAGCACTATTTTAACCAGATCTTTTGAAATGGCATATCTCTGGTTCTACTGATTGGATTTTTGTTGTTTTGGTGTCAAATAATGTATTAAAATTTACTCTATTGTTCTAAATTGGTGCAGGATTTTTCTTGCGTTGAGTTTTCATTTTATTACTGTTTGCTTGCTGCATAAATACTTTACACATTTCCTCTAAGTTAAGCCTAACTGCTTTTGTGCCAAACTACCAGAGGGTTAAGCACAGGTTATGTTAGTGACTTTAGTGGTTCACCCTGACAGGGATTGTGGCTGCTGCTTGAGCAGAGTTTCACGCCCCTCAACCAACAACCCAATTTTTTACAATCACTGATTTGAGGGAACATGGTTGAGGCATGAGAACGACTGTGAAGAAGCAACTAAATTAAAAGGCTATAATAGGAGGAAGCAGGTTTAGTTAAGAGGGAACTTGGAGAGGGAGGAGAACAGGAAAGCTAGAAATAGGAATAATAAAGGTAGTGATCAGAAGTGCAAATGAGGGGGACTTAAAATGTTGGTAAGGATCGAAGTAGAAGTGATGGAAGAATGAGAGATTGGGTAATAAGCTGAAAGAAATGCTGAAGAAAGAATGAGAGCTGGAAATGTGAGGTAGGCTCAGAATAATGGAACTGAGTTATATATGAGAGAAAATATACCAATACCAATGTACATTGGCACGTTGAAAATTGACTTTCAATTGCAGAAAGGCAGCATTTTTGCTCACTGTCATCTGTGATATTCTTATGATCATATGTCTGTGCCCTGGGGTCCCCTCCATATCACCAAAAAGTTCAACTTTTGGAAACCCTAGACCCCCGATTTTGTAAATTAATAACACCTCAAATGTTTTGATATGCCCTGATATCTCTCTGCCTGCAGAACAAGTTGGTCTCCTTGAAGCCAACTGGATCACTGAATATCCTGCTGATATCTTGGGGGTAGGTTGTAAGGCAAGATACTTGCAAGTGGTGGGTGGTTGGGTGATTGTAGTGGGGACCCCCTCACAGTACCTTGCTTGAGTGGTCGTCTAAGCATTCATTACGCCACTGTAGCTCTGGCAAATCAAATCACAACTCAATAAAAATTAGACAACACCAATTTATAAAGCAAAATGTATTTTAAAAAATGACACAAAAACAACAAAAGTTCAACAATGGGGACCATAGATATGAATTTGTCATGTTTGAAGGCAAAAAGTGCCAAGAAATGCATAGCCTAACTAGAAATCACTGTTGATGGCTAACAGGGATCTAAGCACAATTTCAGGCCGATGGCAAAGGAACGCTGGTCAGATACCCCAAGAGGGTTATCCTGCAAAAACCTTTACATTCTGACTGAGTCTTTTTTATGGAAGTCGAAATCCTCCAGCAGGAAAAGGTTGCAAGCTGCATCCAATGCATTCCATTCAAATCAAGATAGATGATGGATGAGATTTCACTGAAGCGTTTGATCTTGGAGGAAAAAGTTCTAAGTGGGAAAATTCACCGTTCATGGCAGATGAAGTCCTCTTGTCAAGGGGATACTTTTCTCACATTCAGCAGGTCAAGATTTTTGTGTTCAGACTTGGTCTCTTTTTTAAGTTTAATATCTTCCAATAGAGCAAGCCTGAAGCTGTATTAAAAAAAAGTTCTTTTGAAATCAAACACCTTTGTCGCAAGGTCCAGCCAAAGCTCCAGAGTGTCAACTTTTCAGAATTTCTGAGATAGTTCCTCTTAACCATTTCTGAGTCTTTCAGGACCTCAGGGCCCAGGGCACACATTAGCAGAGACCACTAGTAAGGCTCAATCCAATTCCAGTTGTAACTGGTGCACTTATCACTCCAGGAAAAAGGTCTCTTTCAGCTTTCAGTTATGTTCATGTAGGCACACAAGAGCTCTGTCAACAGGCCCTTGGAGTCCATTTCTTAGTCCTGGGACATATGGCAGCAGGTCCATTCCTTCAGATCTCCCTGTAGGTTACAGACATCATGTACAGTACTCTTCTATTCGTTCACAGGTCCAGAACGTTTTCTGCGGAACTGGGCCTGAGGTGATATTTTTGCTCACTTCACTAGCCAGTTGCTGGGAGAGACTGCTGGAAACTTCATGATCAGTGGGCAAAAAGGGCAAACCTTCTTATTTCAGCAGCCCATCATCTTTAGCATACTGCAAACGTCCACACAGTGCACCATTTTTTTTTTTTTTAACAACAAATTTTATTTGGTCATTTTGCAATACATCGGGCGACAGCCCCACAATGGCACGTTGAATCATTCGGACAATATGTGCATCAATAACCATTTCCATGAAAATATACAATCCCTGCCGAACATGCAGGTAAAATAATAATCTTAACAAAATGCAGACAGTGGTCATATTTCGAGGTACAGCACGTAATTCAGCAGATGCAAGATATACATCCCAGTGAGATAATAAAACAGTCAAGCGATAAGAACTTGGGGGACACATGGCAGGGAGCGGGAGATGCCACTCATAAGCTCATAAGTCCTCCTCAGATAGAGGGGGCAAGTCGATACCACGATATGTCGCCCACCGCGACCATATCCTGCGATGTTTCCGTGGGCAGCCCCTAGCCTCAAACACTGCAATCTCGGCTCCCATACACCTATCTAATTCGGTTTTTCATTTGCCTATAGTCGGGGGAGATGATGCCTTCCATCCCTGTGCTATGTCTCGTTTGGCAATAGTGAGGGCGAGGAACAATAGATGTTGTTTGTATCGGTTCCCCCCAATGTCGTCAGTCGAATGCAACAAAAACAGTCATTGGGTCCAGTGGGAGCACCCACCCCAGCACCTCATTAAGACATGACCTAACTCTATTCCAAAAGGGCTGTAGGGCCGTGCAAGTCCAGATCGTATGGAAGAAGGACCCGTCCTCTCTGCCACACCGCAGACACACTGGGGATTGGATGACCCCCATTCGCCACAGTCGTACTCTCGTGTAATAAACTCTATGTAAATATTTGAATTGGATGAGCCTGTAACATGTGGAGACCGCCGTGCCCCACGGACTGGCAATCGCCTCAGCCCAATCATCATCTGTCAGTTCAGGAATATCTGCCTGCCAGGCCAGTCGGGTCTTTTCCAGAGTGGTGGGAGTGTGTGTCGTCAGGGTTTGGTATATCTGCCTAATTTGGTGTAGTCCAAGGTCTCCCATCAACAGGTGGCCCTCCAAGGGCTGGAACTCGGGGAGAGTCTCCATATTTCGGATCTGGGGTGACAGTGCGTGTCGGAGCTGTAAAAATGTATAAAATTGAGATTTATGGAGGTCGAAATCGGTCTGTAGTTGCTGGAATGATTTTAAAGTAGCGCCCCTCAAAACATCTCCAAGGGTCGAAATCCCCACCAAGTCCCATCCCCGGAACCCGCACAGTGTGTTAACCGTTCTGAGGTATGTACCATGCCACAAGGGGGTCTGTCGAGTGAGTCGCCCTTTCCATCCCATTTGTCTGGTCTTTGCCCTCCATAACTGTATGACTTGCCTGCCAGCTGGTGGTAAGTGGTCTAGCCTTGTGTAGCTATATAATAGGTGGAGTAGGGGGACTTGTTCCATCGCGGCGTGTTCAATAGCATAAGCCGGATCGGTGGGAGAATTGTACCATAATTCATTGATTACAAGGATGTGAGACGCAACGTAATATGAATAAATGTCAGCAGCCGCGATCCCCCCACAATACGTGGATTGTGCGCAGGTGCGGAGCGCCACGCGAACAGCTCCGCCGCCCCAGAGGAACTTATTTTATATTGCGTTTACTTGAGCAACCCACGCGCGAGGGATAGGATAAAGGAAATTTTGGAGGCAATATAATATCCGAGGCAGGGAAACCATCTTAAAGATAGCTGAGCGCCCATAGAGGGATAGAGGGAGAGCAGACCATATTGTCGTTTCATTTTTGAGGCTAATCAACAGTGGGGTGATATTGTGCGTCCATGAAATCTTGGGGCACGGGGAAATGAAGATCCCCAGATATTTGAAACCATCTGTGGCCCGGGACAGCTGCGCGGCCCACGATTCACGGCCTTGATGCCCACACACAGGGAAGAGGATGGATTTAGCTGGATTTGCGTGGAGGCCGGTGGTACCACCAAATACTCTAAGGATTTGTAATATACGCGGTCCAGAATACCACGGGTCTGTCATAAAAAAGAGAACGTCATCAGCATACAATGCTATACGATCCGATCTTGAGCGGGACCAATCGAATCCCCTGAGCACCGGGTCACTTCTGACCCAGGCCGCCAGGGCGAACAACAATGGAGACAGTGGGCAACCCTGGCGGGTACACCTCTCGATCAGAAAGGGGCGGGAGCGGTGTCCCGCAATTCGAACTGATGCCGTCAGCTCCGTGTATAGCAGGCGTATATACGCCAAGAAACGGGGTCCAAAGTTGATTGCCTCGAGCAGCTAAAAAAGGTAGACCCAACTTAGTGAGTCGAATGCTTTGTCGATGTCGGCCAACAAAAGGGAAGCTGGACGGCCTAAAGCGGGGGCCGCAGCAATGGCGTTATGGACTCTCCTGATGTTATGCCTAGTGGCCCTCTGTGGCATGAAGCCCGACTGATCAGGATGGATCAAATCGGTAATGCACCCCCTAAGGCGGTCGGCCAAGACTTTCCCTAATAATTTGGGTTAGAAATTTATAAGGGAAATGGGGCGATAGGAGGATGGGTCTTCAGGGGGTCGGCCGGGTTTGAGAAAGAGCACTATCTCCACGTGACGCCAGTCACTTGGTAGCCTTGCCTGGTCAGATGTGTCCACAATGGTTGCCAGTAAATGAGGCCCCAAGAGAGACATGTGGGATCGGAGAAATTCCATGGGCAACCCGTTGGGGCCCGGGGCGCGACCCGGCTGGATCGCTTTGAGGGCGCCAGTCAATTCTTCTACTGTTATTGGAGTCTCCAGGTGATCTCGGATGGAGTCGGGGAGTCTGCAGGGTGGAATGTCTACAAGGAACTCCGCTATAAGTTTGGCAGAGATCTGCTCCTTCCGGGCGTATAGGGACGTAAAGTGTTTCGCAAATTCTTCCGTGACCCCCGCCGGCGAACAGTGCACCATTTTAAGTCAAATCCAACATGAAAAAATCTTTCTGGCCCTGGTGGAAGCTTGTGGCACACCTAGGGATGTGTTTAAGGTGATAAGCAGTCCCCTCCACTGAACCACTTTATACCAGTTCTGGGGCCAGCTCCTTCCACCATTGAAAATAAAGCCAGGAGGCTACTAAAACTCCTTGACACTACTAAACTGACCAACGTGGGTTAAGGTGGATCACATTGATGCCCAAGACATCCTGCTAGGCCCAAATCATTGTCTCTATTCTAAGAACAGCAATGATAGGCCATCTGCAGTCATGCCAATGGTATTTAACCTGCAATTTCAGTCCTGAAAAGTATACCATTTAAAAATCCAACTTCACCGTTGAGTTGAATTTTTAATAAACATGAAAATCAGTGGTTGAACCGTCTCTGTAGCTTATTACAAACCAAAGATACAGAATTAGCAGATTAACTTTACTTTAGGTTTTTCATCCAACAACATACAGCCCTAACAGTGAAAAAGTGTTTTTGACACTGGTCACTGTAGGAAAATGCAAACATTAAATTCTTCCATTTTCCACTTTTAAATACCAGGCACTTTACCTTGTTGGCTACAAGGCCATCTTAGGGTGACTTACTGGATATTTAAAAGTAGGGTTTCCCTCCTGTCAAAAGGTTTATTTTGACATGTCTGCCTGTAGATTTAAATGTTGTAGGAGTCATGCTATACATGAAGGACTGAAGTTTAGTTTTCCTTGTCAGCTTAGTGAATGACATAATTGATGCAATCCACAGGCAACACTTAACTTTCTATGCCATTGGGGTATTGTCTTCCACCATATACCATGGCCTTACTGGAAAGTTGAATAAGCCAAATGGGGATTAGCCAATTTTACCATGTTTTAGGGGCCAGACCACATGCACTGGGTATGCACAGCAGTACCCAGTGCACAAAGTTCAAGAACCAGCAGCATCAGTCCACAAATAATTGGGGTGAGCGGCAAAAAGAGCCAATCAGAGAGCTGATACAAAGGCTATCGACTAAGAAGGTAGGGAGAAAAACGTAGAACAATTTCTTCATTGACTAATGTTAGTTAGAGTTTGGGAATTTAAAACCAATGTGTATGAGATGCTTTACAATGTAAAAATGTAGTAAGAAGGTAGCATGAAAGTATGTAAGAATGATTAACATTTAAATATGCTTGGGTTTCAACAAGTTCATTAGAGGTTTATTCAGCAGAGGACTGGGATATTGAAGAAAGGCAAAGTAGAAATAAAATGTGAATAATGACCAGATAAAAAGCTGAAGTTCATTACATTTTTGTTGCATTAGAAGTAGCTCAGGAGTATAACTTGGTAGACAGTCTTTAGCAAACTGTACAGTGGATTGAAATTCTATACTGTGGCCTGTCACCTTTTGGTGAGGCTTGCATAAACATACTTACATACATAGGAAATGAAAAGGTATATAGTGTAAGTAGGCCATAGATTGAAGACATTAATGAATGCACTGTTATGAACATTGTACTTTATTTCAGAAGGTAGGTGTCAAAGGAACAGTATTTAAATAAATGTGAAGGGCCTTTAAAAGCAAATTCAGCAGCTCCATTTATTGCCTGTGGAAATCAAATCTTTTTTCATTTTATTTGTATATGAGACTGATGGAAGCTCCATTGAATAAAAAGGAGTTCTACAGTCTCAATAATTGCTGTATTAAGGGGAAATAATAATAGTTGGTAGACGGTTTCCACTGGTCGGACACAATGCTGATCTTTTAGTTTGTTTGTATTTAATTTAGAACACTCTGGTGGATATTCTCAAGAACGTGCGTAAATCATTGCCAAAATAGGTTAACGCAATTCTTCATATCGCCGTCTATCGCGGGAAAATAACTCAGTGTCAACGTCTCATTCTCAACACGGCGGTAACATGCAATAGTTTCCCGAGAACGCCACAAATGTCAGCGATACAACTACCGCATCGGCGATCAAAAAGGAAACCCGAACGTGAAAAAAGCTGCAATGGGCCCAACTGCGATAAAAATCCAGCGAAAAGCAGCGCCAGGCCCGCAAGTCCCACAAGCAAGGCGGGAACAAACACTACAAAAGCTGCAAAAAAAACACCTACAAAACACAAACAACTGCGAAGCACCATGGAGGGAGCCGGAGCAAGTACAGAGGACAACCAGAACCCCACAAGCCACACGGAGGACCAGCCTGGGACCTCGGGGACAGGGAAGGGCAAGGAGAAGAAGAAGAGGAAGACGCGTCTCAGTCCGCAGGGAACACGGATCCTCATTACGGAGGTAACAGAACACCACCACCAACTGTTCATCACCTCCACTGTGACATTGGCAACTAAAAATACAATATGGCAGTCCATCTTGGCCAAGGTGAATGCAGTCGGAGTGAAGAGAAGGGAAGTGGACGATTGCAAGAAGTGCTGGACTGATGTGAAGCGCAAAACCAAGCTGAAAAACGCTGCCAACCTGAGAGCAGCAATGCAGACTGGAGGTGGGAGTCCAGCGACACACCAGGAGCTGGATGAGATGAAGGAAATGGTGACCCCAGTCATCATTGGGGAGACAGTGGCAGGAGTTGGTGGACGGACACTGCACAACATGACCTGAGCCAACAGGGTGAGTAACAACCAGCGACTGGGAGGATGGGGGGAGATGGGCACAATGGCACACATGCACAAGTAAGCAGAGCACATCTGCAGACAATCCATGCCCAAGAGTCACAACACCGACCAAGAGCCCAATTTACCCAAGCCTGCAACATCTCAGCACTGTAAAAGGACAGAAGTGAAAGGCACACCGCCTGAAAGGCAGAAGGGCGAGCCAAATCAGAGCTGAAGGGGCAACACACCCACAATGCAGCACACACACATAAGAATCAGAGCACCACAACATTGACAACAATGTGGCACAAACTGCAACACTCTCACAACAGAACAGAGGACACAACTGCTGCCGCTAGTGTGTAGTAAGTGGCCATTCGCATTTGGCATAGCTGGAAACTGTGAGATGACAATGGACAAGTACAACCACACATCCCTGATGGTGTAGAAATGTCAACTGTCCCCCATCAAATAGGAATCTCATCACAAACATTCACAATGTACATTGGCATGCAGTCTGTTAGTAAACTTGTACAATGCGCAGACATACATGTGAACACAGTGTCAATCTGCATCTCCCCTTCACATTGCAGAGGGAGAATCAACACCTCCTGCAGAGCAGACACAACAACTCAGCACTGATGACGAAGACCACTTCCCCAACATCGAAACCGACGCCCTCCAGCAGCACATGAACAGCTTCGGCACCCCACCTCCATGAGCAGGGCAGCCCAGCTGCATCGAGGAGACCCCACCCCCTGCACAGACCACACAGCAGGAAGCACCCACCACCACGACTGGCTCCCAGGACCCCCACGACCAACACATGGCATTCCAACGCCGTGTGTTAGGGTGCCAGGACAAGATGGCTGTCCAGCTGTGGGTGGGGTTCGACCTCATGGCAGCCAAACTAGATGCCATACGTGGGTGTCTACGTCCCATCAGGGTCCACTTACAGTCCCTAATGGACACCCACTGTCCGCTCCATGCTCTCCAACAATACATGGCTGAAGTCATGACTCGGAGACAAGAACAACTGTCTAGTCAGAGTGGCTCCAGCGATGTCAGCCGGGAGTTGGGGCACATGCGGAGGATCATGGAGAACATGGAGCGGATGCATGCGGAACGATTGGCTGCCACGGCTGCACACCAGCGAGATGTAGCTGGGAACTTCCATGCCCTGCAGATCCTCGTCATGGCATTGCCGCCACACAGTCTGGGGCGGATGACTGCTGCTGCTACTACTCCATCCACATCGCCGCCCCCTGAAGTGTCCGTGCCACACAGTGCAGCAGACCAAACACCACCACCCACATGTGAGGCACCTGACACATCAGAGGACGAAGATGACGATGAATCTGGCTTGGTGGCAAGATTGAAGTGGTAGCATACATCACCGCCCTATGGCCTGTTTCAGCTTGTAACTGTCCTCTGCATCATGCTCTAGAATAACATCTTCCACTATCCCCAGTTACACTCAGCGACACTCACCTTGGACCTCGACATGGACTGCCATATTTGGATTGGTTACCAATGACACAGCAATCACACGGCGGACGGAAGTATACCTCTCCCGATGAACCTGTCCATCCCTAAAGGACTCTGGCTGGCCCTCCACGGGGCGACAATGGAAAGTGGGGTTTGCATGGCCCTGTACTGGTCCAGCTGAAACACCCTACTGAATGCAAATAAAACATTCAAATTCACACTGATGTGTCATGGCCCTGATCAATTAAGCATGAAAGTATTGATGAATGTAGGGACAGTGATTCCACATAAATGGTACTCCCTGGGTAATGCTATCAATGCGCATGTATGGCCATGACCCAGATAGGCAGTGAGACACACATCGTCATTCAAAACAACTTACATCACAGTTGAAAATAAGTGAATGTGCGTAGACTTTATTAGCATATGTGTGCCAGTACGGGCAAGAGAAGTGCCACAACATGCGGACGAATGCAGCAGTATGTCAGAATGAGGAACGTTGCCAAGCGCCGCTGTCCACTCCAGGGGAGTGCCTCACTTTTCACAGGTGTGTGTTACCCCGCGTGGTTGTCCGCCCACGTATTCGGGGTCCAGGCGAATGCAGCCATGTCCACTGTTGTCGTGGGATTTGTGACCAGAACCCCAAGATGCAACAAGGTGTCGGGACATGTGCAATGGGTTCCAAACTGTTGTGGCTGCAGGTACGTAGTTACACGTCCATGAAAGCGAGTGCAGCTTCATAGACAATCATTTCCAACATGAGGTCGTTGTCGACTCCATCGAACAGGATGGCGAGGCTAGCCATTAGCAGGTCCGGACAGATGTGCTGCGTCCACCCCCTGTCACCAATTAGCACTATAGCCCAATAGGGGAGCGGCTCAATGTGGTCACTGCACACGAGGAGTTCTGCAATTTCCCAGGTCCAGCTGCCAGCATGTATGCCAAGTATCCAGGTAACCCATAGACGGGAATCACGGTGACACTCCTGGTCGTGGGCCAACAGGGGGCGCACACACACGTCGAAATCCAGTTCGGCTACCGTCCTGTTGGATAGGCAGACATCCATGGACCACTCGAATATGCACGATTGACAATGCAACACAGGCTGAACGCAGGTGACGTTGGCAAGGCGGAAGCTCAGCCAGTAACTGACCCACAGCACTACCAATGGCAGTGCCCGCAGTAAATGCAGCATACGTGCACGGTACAGTTCCACGTGACAGGGGTTGTGCATGTGTCCGGGATGTTCTGCCATTGCGTTAGTGGCCCTGGTTGAAGCTGCACTGTTTAGACCTGCACCAGTTCTGTGGATGAAATGCCACAGCTCGGATCAATGAGTTGTTTAAGTGTGCGACGGTTGTATGCCTGGGATGGAGTGGGAGTAAGTGTGAAGGCCATTCCATGCAACATCACTCAGAGAAAGGACTTCTGTGTGTGGGGTGTGTATGCGTTGGTCTTTCGTTGGGATGTGCATAATGTGGGAGTCGTCCTCAACTGCTATCGTATCTGTCAGGGGGTGCCGGGAACATGCAATTCCGAGGTCGGAGGTGCAGATGTCCTTCCACCTGATAGTTCAGACAAAGGAGCTTTCATCCCTAATGTCAGTTTGTCATCTGCTTGCATTCAGGAATTGTGATGTGGCTTGTTGGATGTGGGGTGTGATGTGTGCGACTTTGGGACTCATGTTTGACATGACTTGCATGTGGCAAATGAGCGGCATCACTGTGTGTTACGTTGCCTCACAGCTGCTCCTCCCTCCCCCGAGCCTATTCACTTGTGTACGCTGCACGGTTGCATCACTTGCACTCCAAAGGCAAACCATTGTCATGCCTGTCTGCGCATGTCCACAAGCCTGACAACGACACTGTGATGCTGGCCATTGAAGGTGGGCGGCCACGTGAATGTAGGCCTAGGGTAAGGATAGTGCGGACACAGATGTAGAGTTCATGCCTGGCTGAACTCGCGCTGCAATTAAGGCTAGGCATTTGGCTCATGCTGCGGCAATACAGATACACACAACACTTGGCATGTATGAGCCAAGACCCGAGTGGTCTTGCGCTCCTTCATTTCTCTGTTCGTGCGAGACCGCCCTCCGGGTGCATGCTACATTGCAACATTGTCAATTGCGGGCCAAGTGGCGCCGCCACTACAACAGAGACACACGCATTGGTGACTTCCTTGTCCAGGCCAGCACAGAACCACGCCCTGAGCCCCAGGCTAATTCTACACACCCCTGCGCTGGACTGACGTACACCGGCCCAGCCCACTCCGCTTATGCTTACAGGGAGGGAGGAGAAAGCTACATGTCCAAGGTCTTACCCACTGCCTGAGGTGACATGCTTGCGTCCGCTGTCCACAGTACGATGTGATGTGGTAGAGCCAGGGGCCATCACGCATACATAATGACCACACAGACACACTTAGATGTATGGTGGAACTGGCTACTGGCACGTGCGCCCGGCCCCTATTTATTGCCAGGGTCACATGTCCAGTGACGCCTGTGCTGGATGGGTGTGGGGTGAGTGTAAGTCAGCCCTCAGGGAGTGGTTGGTGCTGGCAACAACTAGAACAGTGATCATCGGATCACACACACAGATTCAATCCTAAAGGGTCCATGACTTGCAGTGCACTGAGGTAGGGACACCAGCTCTGACTTCACACACACGAGACTCAATCATAAAGTGGCCATGACTTGTGGTGCACTGAGGCAGGGGCACCAGCTTTGACATCACACACAGAAGATTCAATCATGAAGGGTCCATGACTTGCAGAGCACTGAGGTAGGGGCACCAGCTCTGACATCACACACAGAAGATTACTTCATGAAGGGTCCATAACTTGAGCTGCCGGAAGCGCTCGGCGGGTGCGGGCCTGTGATGATGCGTCGTCAGGGCGGGCCGCCCTGGAAGCAATGTCTGTTGCCTATTGGACTGCGCCATAAATAAATTTAGACTCAATTTGAATTGTGAGCCCTGCTGACCGCAGTGTAGGCCGGAGGCAGCGGTCAGAAAGGGCCCACAGCCACGTGACGATGACTTGTGGTGCACTGAGTTAGTGGCACCTGGAGCGCTCAGCCGGTGTGCAGCCAGCGATGATGGCATGTCCTCGCAGGTCAGGATTGGATTTGATTTGAGCGCCCTGCTGACCGCAGTGTAGGCCGGAGGCAGCGGTCAGAAAGGGCCCACAGCCACGTGGCGATGACTTGAGCTGCACAGAGTTAGTGGCACCTGGAGCGCTCAGCGGGTGCGCAGCCTGCGATGATGCGTCGTTTGACTTGGGGGACCTGCTGACCGCATTGTAGGCCAGAGGCAGCGGTCAGAAAGGGCCCACAGCCATGTGACGATGACTTGTGGTGCACTGAGTTAGTGGCACCTGGAGCGCTCAGCGGGTGTGCAGCCAGCAATGATGGCGTGTCCTCGCAGGTCAGGATTGGATGTGATTTGAGCGCCCTGCTGACCGCAGTGTAGGCCGGAGGCAGCAGTCAGAAAGGGCCCACAGCCACGTGATGATGACTTGTGGTGCACTGAGTTAGTGGCACCTGGAGCACTCAGCGGGTGTGCAGGCAGCGATGATGGCGTGTCCTCACAGGTCAGGATTGGATTTGATTTGAGCACCCTGCTGACCGCAGTGTAGGCCAGAGGCAGTGGTCAGCAAGGGCCCACAGCCACGTGGCGATGACTTGAACTGCACAGAGTTAGTGGCACCTGGAGCGCTCGGCGGGTGTGCGGCCTGCGATGATGCGTCGTATGGGTGGGCCGCCCTGGAAGCAATGTCTGTTGCCTTCTGGACTCTGCCATAAATAAATCAAGACTCAATTTGAATTGTGAGCCCTGCTGACCGCAGTGTAGGCAGAAGGCAGTACTCAGAACACACATTACTCCGCGGTGCTGTGCCGCTGGGTGCGCAGGGGGCCTGTGTCGCGGAAGCCAGCGTTCGGCTGAGGAGGCTGGCGGTCACGGCGGCGAACTCGTGGCAGGGTGAGGGGCGCCGCCCTGGTAGACACGCTGGCCATCCCGGAAGTGAACCACGCCCAGTAACCCGTCTATTTATTCACACTCCTACGCTGGTGTGGCGTACGCCGGACCAGCCCACTGCGCTTCCGCGTACATGGGGGGACGACGCAGCTACATGAGCGAGGTCTTCCCCACTGCCTGAGGTAAGATGGTTGCGTCCACTGTCCACAACACTGCACACACCAGCAGTATGTGTCCACAGGGACATGTCTGTGCTCTGCATACTGGAGTCTGTCAGGCACATCACCACCACACTTGGCATTGTGTACATTCTTATTCATGGGTGACTTGCCTCCTTCACACATACTTGGTTCCCACCTCTCCCCACATTCTGCAATTGTGTGGCTGAGGGGCCTTGCCATTTTCGGGAGGTCAGCTGTCTTGTTCTGCGCTGCCTCGGTGGTAGTCCGGGGGGGTGGAGGGAGGGGTCTGGGGGTGGTGGCGGTGGGTGTTGTGGTCCTCTTGGTTCTCCAAGCGGCATGATCATTTGATCCATGACATGTGTTGGTCTTCAGATGTGGCTCTGGCCTGGGCTCCCTCTGTACTGCAGGTTTTCGTCCTACCTAAGACCAGTAATGAGCAGGTGTTACGTCCCTGCTGCTAACGCGCCTCATCGCCAGTTTTTGTCCGGCATCGCAGGTCTGGCTGGTCGTTGAGAATATCGCGAAGTGGTGTTTTTGTGTGTTTTTGCACAGGAACGCCTACTCTGCATGTCATTAGCGTTGTCTGTCGCTCTCATCCTTGGCGATGTGTTTTGCGGCAGCCATCGCAGGAAAACTGGCGATGTCGACAGTTTTCACCAGCTTGTGAATGTGGCGATAAGTCTATCGCTACTTTTGCGGCGCTAAAGTGCCGATAAATCGGCGATGGCTCCTTGAGAATATGCCCCTCTGTTGTCAGCGCTACAATGTGCTCCTAGTATGACACCTTTTCAACATCAGGAGAAATCTGTTATAAGATATGCACTCTCTTCTTGTGGAAGCTAACTTATATCAAGTGCATATAACATGGTAGACAGCCTCACTGTAAGCAAAAACTCAATATTAGGACATGAGAATGTTTTGACCTACACTCAAGACAGCGAAGTGACACACTGTGCAAGTATTCTGCTCCAATATTCAAAAACGCATTATATCCCTTCTGCCAAGAGATTTACCAGTTGGTAAAAGACCTTTCACTAATTAAATGCATTCACCTACAACTCTAGCCAGCATTTCAGGTTTGACATCATTATTAATTGATTTAGTCCTTGATATAATCCTTGACATAGGACTAAAATGCCATACCATACTCTATTTTGAATAAGAAATGTATAGTTAACCATAATCAGTGCAAGTTAGACCTACGCTAAAACCAATTATTAATGCCTTGCTATTCATTAGGCGAGTGCAAAATTGAGGTAACTTCTTTTTCGAAAATGATGCTAAGTTACCCAAAAATGACGTGTAAGTACGCAAGATGCAGTTGCGGTTCTTTGTCTCATTCACCTCCATTTACCCATTCTTGTCTTCCTCAGCCCTTTTTTCAACCTTATTTTCATTTGTGTTGCCATTTGACAGCCCCTGTGCTTTTTTTCAGTTTTTTGCTCCTGTTTTATCTATTATGTACCTATCTTTTTCTCAAAGCAGCACCGTGCACGCTCTGACTCTATGTTCGACTGAAGTGTGAGGATTAATGCTCTGCCACATTTTTAGCAAAGTGGGGGTGGCAGCGCTGCCTTTGTACACCTTTTCCTCATACTGGCAGAAGGAGACAGGCTCAGCAATTGATACACCAAGGAGAAGTGCAAGCTGGGGTGTGGGAGCGTGTAGCACAGCATGCACCATCACACCAAGGTCTACCACACCCAGGGGCAGGTGATGCACCATTGGGCTGATATCATTGGGTGGGAAATGAACCTGCTCAACCTGCTTTGAATCAAGGTGGCAGGACTAGGCCAGTGATGTTTATAAAAATGTATTGTATATTAAGAACTTTTCAGGAGGAATTATTTCCGTCCCAGGGAAGTTTAAACAAGATATATATGTATTTAAATAATGGTGAATTATATCCATATTTATTTTACCAGTGGCAATCACCACGGTGCAGTTATAGTTAGGTCAGAGTTTTCATAGGGAGAGTGTCTATTGCATTACTAATAACTTTGGTCCCATTTGAAAAATCTGCTCAAAACTTTAAAAAAAAATGTATCCACCCCAGTTCTTTCCTGTAAAGTTTTGTGTCGATCTGTCAAGAAAAAGGGAAATGTTGATTTCTCATGTTAATGACCATTGGAAAAGTTTCTCTATGATACAGAAAAAAATGGCTCAACGGATTTACCCCAAATTTGCTAAAAGGGTTAAAACTTTACTCGGAAAGCATGCTTTTTGTCATCTGGTGTAAAACTGTTGAGCTGTTTTTGAAAAATTAAAGTTTAAGGAAGTGCTCGTTTGGGCTTGAAGGGATTAAAAAGTCTGATATTTTTGAATGGTTGGTTCCGCTGGAGTCCCACTCGAGTCCCATGCAAATCCTGAGGAGCTGAAAATTTTAAATATAGGACCATCTGATTAGGAAGGTGTTTCTCCTGTTAGCACTTTTACTACCACAGGACCAGGACGGGTACTACTGTACTGCATAATTGACTGGCCGTAACTGAAAAAATGAAATTACAGGACTCGGGCCCACTCTCCCCCACCCCCCAAGCTGCTGGTACCATAGTACTCCTGCGGGCCCCAGTACAGCCCTCCTGCGACATACCGCAGTGCCCTCATAGGAGCTGCCATAGGAGCTGCCACTTATGCTTCACCCCCATCATACCGTGGTTTTGTGCAAAGTTCCTTAGTCAAAGGTTTTCTCCATTATTACATGACTGGTGATAAAAGATTGGCCACAGGTACAGCATGTAGAATGACTTCACATTAACCTTCTTCTTACATTTTATTATTGTATTATCTGTACTTAAATACGATACAGTCTTCATCCTTATAAATTCATATATATTTAACTTTTTGTACTACTTCCAATGTAATTTATGTTATCATATTGCACATTTCTGTATTTTATTGCTTTTACTCCATTATATTTCCTAAATGCTAATAAACAAATTCAACACACAAACCTTTTAGGATGCAGACACAATGACTGTATGATATCATTAGTGATGTCATCAATGAAGTCATTTGAGTTGTCATCAGTGATGCCATCAATGATGTAATTTAACACATAATGAGTGATGTAATATGTGAGGTCATAAAGAGTGTACGGCGGGCACACAATTTATGTTTAGTGCCGTAAATTACAACTGGTGAATGTCAGTGTATTTTTGTTTTCAAAACATTAATTTTTACTTTATTTCAACATATAACCATAACATTATTTTAACCATTGTGTTTTTTCAATGAATTCCAAGGTCTTTTTAAATGTAAAATCTTATTACCATACCTAATTGTAACGTCACTTTAAACTGTGACTTTTTCAGTAAATTTCAGTTTTTTTGGTTTTTTTACGCATAAGCAGCCAGCTCCCTCACACACAGGCCCTGTAATTAGCTGCTGGGCTCCTGGCCAGGCACTACAGCCAAATCTAGTGCAGGAGTATGCAGTACAAGCAGCGCAAAATTTATTATGTTTTTTACATTTTGGGCTGGGGGGTCCGAACCCTTTATTTTCTCCGGGTTGTGGGCAGACAATCAGATCATTCAATAGTATGGGACTGGCACAGGTCCCAAAGTCCTGAAAGGGCCAAAGGGAGAAAAAGCTATCAGACAGCCCTATTTTGTGGATTTATGGTACCACAGGACTCCTGTGGGACCAAAACTGTCAGATATATAATACTTTTTAACCTCTTCAAGCTCATTTTGAGTAGGGATGGGCGAAGAAGTCCGCTCCGCCGTTGGTGTTCGCAGAGTTTTGCCCACTCCGCGCTCCATGCAGAGTGCGGAGTTCCGAAAAAACTCAGCGAAGTGACGCAGCGTTTTTTCTCTTGAGTGGCTTGCCATCGGTAAGGTGGCGAGCGCTCGTGAAAAAAAATAACGCTCTAGACCTCGTCCCGGCGAGATTTCTCATCGCTGGTGGTGCTGAAAGAAAGCAGCAGCGTCCTCTGGCATGACATGTAGTGCCATTCACGCTGATTTTAAAGTGCAGGACAAAGTCCCAGTGCTAAAAATCAGTGCGAGCAGTGTGACTTAACAGACACACAGTCACTGGATGATCTCATCAGTGATGTCATCAGTGATGTCATTTGAGATGTCATCAGTGATGTCACTGACCATGTCATGAATGATGTAATATGTGACGTCATCAGCAGTGCATTGCGGGGGCGCGAGTTATAGTTAGCTTAACTAACTATAACGGCTGAATTTCTCTGGTTTTGTACGAGTGAAATGTCCAACTAACTATAACGTCCCTGAAACCTGTGGTTTTTTCTGTGAATTTCTAAGGTTTTTTAAATGCTAATTTCTAACTATAACGTCCCTGAAACCTATGGTTTTTTCAGTAAATTTCAAAGGTTTTTTAAATGCTAATTTCTAACTATAATGTCCCTGAAACCTGTGGTTTTTTCAGTGAATTTCAAAGCTTTTTTAAATGCTAATTTCTAACTGTGCCTACAGAGGTAGGACATGTGCAGAAACACGAAGAAAGGTGCAGAAAATAGCAAGAGATGTGCACAAAGAACCAACAGAGGAGCAGAAAGAGGCCTTGTTGCAAAGTCATCCTGTGCCCCCACCTTTTGGTGACGGGTACTGGTGGTAACTGACTCTGACTAAACAGGCCTAGAGCCAGTGCTATGCTAAAAGACACTTAGAATACAGTGACAACACCTACATACACTAGGGAACACTATGCGTTGGGGTACCCCTGTGATTGGCATGACCTCCTCTGTAAGGCCCTAGTACATAATAGGGCAGGGGGATTAAAACCACCTGTAAGTCAGAGGTGCAGAAAGATGCTTCTTTAAGTAGTAGTCACGTTTGCAGAGTGGTGGAGAAAGGGTGCTGGGCCTCCAACCAGTGCTCAGGAATTCTGCTGCATAGGACTTAGAGGAGGTACCAAGGCTTCTTGGCCCCCAAAGTCCCTCAGGAGTAAATTGGACTTCATCCCCCATCCCGTAGTCTGCCAGGAGGCACGTTTGCAGAGTGGTGAAGAAAGGGGGGCATGTCCTCCTTAGACGTCTTAGCAAGCCCACTGTGTGGGACTTACTGGAGGTAACAAGAGGGGTAGTTGGCCCTCAAGGACAACCTTGGGGGCCAACTACCCCTCCTATTACCTCCAGTAAGTCCCACACAGCAGGATTGGTAAGTTCTCACAGCAGGTCACGCCCCCTTTGCCCATCACTCTGCAAATGCGCTCCCTTATCGCGCTCTTGGATGGGAATTGAAGTCCCCTTCGCTGCTGGGGGTCCTTTAGGGGCCAACTAGCCTATCTCTTACCTCCAGTAAGCCCCACACAGTGGGATTGCTGAGAGGTGGACAAAGGCCATGCCCCCATTTCCCCACCACTCTGCAAATGCACCTCCTGGCGCATTCTAAGTTGGGGTTTTAAGTCCCCTTCATTCCTGAGGGTCCCTGGGGGCCAACTAGCCCACCAGGTACCTCCAGTAAGTGCCACACACCTGGATTGCTGAGTGGTCTGAGGCCACGCCCCCTTTTTACACCACTCTGCAAACGCGGCTCCTGGCACACTGCTGCTTGGGGGATGAAGTCCACTTGTGTCCTGAGGTCCTCAGGACCCAAGAGGACCTTATCGCCCCACCAGCAGTGTGCCAAGAGACACGTTTGCAGAGTGGTGTAAAAAGGGGTGTGGCCTCGGACCACCTCTCTGCAAACCAGCTATGTGGCACTTACTGGAGGAACCTGGTGGGCTAGTCGGCCCCCAGGGATCCTCAGTATTCATGGGGACTTAATTTCTCATCTTACAACGTGCCAGGGGGTGCGTTTGCAGAGTGGTGCAGGGAGGGGGCAAGGCCTCCGGCGTGATGCCGGCTTTTTTTTTTTTTAGAAGGGGGGCTGTGTAGCCCCCCTTCTTTTACTATTTTTGGGGCCCTGGGGACCCTATCCACCAGGGCCTGACCTTTTTGTTTGTTTTTAAAGAAAAACGGGAAGGGGGCCGCGCGGCCCCCCTCCCGAGGCAAATTTCGGCCCCGGGGATCCCATCCCCCGGGGCATGGCCACGTATACATTTTTTTAAAACTTTTAATGGAGGGGGCCGCGTGGCCCCCCTCCTGAGGCACTTATCTGCCCCAGGGACCCCATCCTCCGGGCATTGCCTCTTTTTAAAAAAAAATGTATTCAGGAGGGGGGCCGCGTGGCCCCCCTCTCAGGCCACTTCTGGCTCCGGGGACCCCATCCCCGGGGCTTGGCCATTATATATTTATTATTTTTAAAAGGAGGGGGGCCACGCGGCCCCCTTCCCAGGCCGATTTTGGCCCCGGGGACCCAATCCCGCGGGGCCCACCATTTTTTTTTTTAAAGTAAAGGGAGGGGGGCCGCATGGCCCCCCTCCCAGGCCACTTCTGTCCCCGGGGACCCCATCCCCGGGGGCCGGCCCTTTGCATTGGGGACCGTGGGGAGCCCCAATGCCCCCACGGTCCCGCCGGCTCCCCGCCTCCTGCGGGAGCCGGCATTGCTTTGAGCAAGGGAGCTGCTGACATGCAGCTCCCCTTGCTCAAAAGCAATCCTGCTTTGCTTCAACGAAGCAAAGCAGGGTTTGCTATGGCAGGGCGGGAGGCGTGCTCTTGCCCTGTCATAGCAAACGGCAATGTCCCGGGGGTGGGCACCCCGGTACATTGCAGGAGCCGGCCCTGGGGAGGTGGTGGTCCCAGGGGGTCCGTAACGGACCCCAGAGTTGGAATAATTAGTGCCCCGGGGAGGTGGTGGTCCCCGGGGCAGTGTGGGGGGAGCAGAAGCTCCCCCCACACCTATTTTCTAAAAATTTGAGGCCTGGGGAGGTGGCGGTCCCCGGGGCTGCAGGGGGGGCCATGTGCCCCCGGCGTATAATCAAATAAAGCCCTGGGGAGGTGGCAGTCCCCAGGGCTTGGGGGGGCATGGGAGCCCCCCGCACATCCAAATAAAGAAGGCCTGGGGAGGTGGCGGTCCCCGGGACTGCGGGGGGTCCGCATGCCTCCCGCATATAATTAGCATAGTCCCGGGGAGGTGGCGGTCTCCAGGGCTGCGGGGGCCCCCACGGGCCCCCACTATTTAATTTTGGCATTGCCCCCGGGACCTGGCCCACACAGGGGCTCATTAAAATGAAGCGCAGAAGCCCGCGCTTCATTTTTCTTTTATTTTCTCTGCAGGATGCAATTTTTGGCCCTGGGGTCCCTGTGGGACCCCCTGAGCAGGCCTGGGGGTCAGGGTGTTTCTACCCTGCCCCCTTTTCTTGTTTTTCAACCTTTTTTCCACTCTTTTCTTGTGACTCGGTAACCTGGCTTGGAGTGTTGGCAGCCAATCAGAAGTCAGCTCGTGCTCAGGAGGAGTCGCGACTCCTCCTGGGCGGTCAGATATCGATATTTTTCTTTTTTTAAATTCTCAGGAACTAGTAGTACAATTTTATTGCATGATTATTTAAAATCTTACAATTAAAACAATCTTTCATTCACACCAATTAAAATATTACAAAATGAATCTAAAATTCCTAATAATGTAATTCGAATAATTTTCTCAAGTAATGCCCAAAAAAAAAAAAAATTAAGTTATAGACATGATTTCAGTCCGTCATTTTACCAAGGCCTAATATAGATAATATCATTAGTAATTTTCATAACTTATGTGAAAATTCATTTATATAGTGCAAAATGTAACCCTAGCTATTTAAGACTTCCAGATTTTCAAGGCTCGACTCACTAGCATCCTGTTTCTTTTTTACAAGAATCAAAAATTTAATAAAATTAGCATTCATTTTAATGTCTGTTGGTCTAAAACAAACCACCATAGCATGTCTACAGGTGCGAACACCTCTATCAATGAAGCAGTTTTTTAAATATCGTTTTCTTTCAGCCATCATTGCTGCACATATGCAAACAAAATGCATAATATCTTCATCCCATAAATTGCATAATCTGCAGGAGTCGGCGTAGATGGTCTCATCCAAGGCATTGCATGTTTTAGGCCTGGCAACTTGCCAAATCTTGCTTTCATAAACATGTTTTTGGTTTGTACGGACCATGGTATTTCTAGATAGGGTTGCACTTTAAGACTCGTGTACTCCTGGACTAACATCCATGCATGATATCGCTTAATGAACAGATCTTTGTCTTGTAATAGGGATAAATGTTTAACTGATTTGTTGACTATTTTCTTAAAACTTTGTGGAGTTAACGACATTTCCCAAATCTCAACAATTGACAGTTCTTCTAAAGCCATTTTAAGATATTTATAGAAAGACGATTTTGATTCCTTTGCATCTCTTGCCACAGAAGACAGCACATTGGATTGTCAATTTTGGTTTTGATTTGTTTCCAGGTTTTAACATACTGACCCATCCTTGCAAGTTGTTGGTTGCAGAAACCAAATTCCAGCCTAATCTGGGCGGGCGATACTTTCGATGGTAGTCTAAACATGAATTTGAAGGTTTTTGTGAGAACATTATTTAATAATATAGAATCTGATCCACGGAGAATTTCGCTTCCATAAGTAAGACTAGGGAGCAATTTTGCTTTTATTACTTTTAATAATGGGGTATAAGTTGGACCTCCCAACAAACTATAGAGTAAGCGAAAGGCCCCTTGTAAACGGTTAGCTCTTTTCTTCATCTCCGTTTTATGTTGTGAAAAAGATCCATTCTCATCAAACAATATGCCAAGATATTTATAACATTGAACTTTTTCTAGTTGCCGCTTTTGCAGGTACCATTTATATTTACTGCACTTCCCTGCAGTCATTCTGATTTCCATTACTTTTGTTTTTGTTTCATTGATTATCATTTTGTTCTCAAATGAATACATCAATGTTTTGTTTATTAATCGTTGCAACCCTATCCTCGTTTGACTTAGCAGGACGACGTCATCGGCATATAGTAAGTTTGATATTTGTTTCTCTGCCAGTTTGGTGAGTCCGCTAACTCATTGTTCATTGCAACCTTAAAATCAGATAAAAATAAATTAAACAAGTATGGGGCTAAAACACAACCTTGCTTTAAACCTTGGGATGTTTTAATTTTCTTAGAAAGCCTTGAGCCATTCCCAAGTCGAACCCTTGTCCATGTTTCAGTATATAATAATTGAATTGCTTTTAAAAGACAGGGACTAATACCATAACGATCCAATTTCCTCCATAAAATGTGCCTGTCTACACAATCAAAAGCTGCTTTAAAATCCACAAAACATAAATACACTGGTTGTTTTTTCATTTTATATTTTTCCATTAGAGTTTCCAAAATTAAAATATTCATTGCCGTCCCTTGTCCTTGTACAAAACCAGATTGATTTGGCGGAATTAATTGCTTGTCTGTTGCCCAGTCTATTAACTCTTTAAGTAAAATTGCAAAAAGTTTGGCTTCAATATCTTGCAGTGTAATTAATCTGTAGTTGGCTGGAAGTGACCAGTCCCCGCTTTTATAAATAGGAGAAATTATAGATCCCTTCCATGACTCAGGGACAGACCTCAGTTGCAACACTTGATTAAATACTGGTGTTAGGTAACTTGACCAATATAGTGCTTTCTCCTTATAAAATCCCGCAGGAATCCCATTTGGGCCAGGGGCACCGTTGGATCTCTGTTTCTTTATAAGTTTGCATATTTGGCTTTCCGTAACGGTTAATGTATCAGTGTTCTGTTCCTCCTCTGCTCCATTTACACAACAAATACTAGAATTACTAAACCATACCTGGTTTAGGATTCAGATGTGTGTTTAAGAACTTAACCCATTCGGATTCAGTTACTGTTGAAGAAGTAGCTTTCCTGCTGGATGTGTTCAATTTATTAACTAGTAACCAGAAGTCTCTTGTGTTATTTTTTTTTGCAAGTATATAAAGCTTTAGCCCATAACCGTTTTTTTGCTTGCATTTTATCATTCCAGGTCAATTTCCTTACTTCTGCATTTATCCTTTTAAGTTTTTCGCCATAAATTTGATTACCTGGGTACATCTTTACCAATCTTAGAGCTCTGTTACGTTCTGTTTTTAGTAGATGACATTCAGGCGATATTTTAACCATTGTTATTGATGATTTTTTTCTCAGCTGCCCTTTATTACCATCTTTTGAGACTGACTGGAAATTAATTCCTTTGTAAAGAGGGACCATTTTTCAATAATATTGAGAAGGTTTCCGTCAAAATATGATTCTGCCATTGATTGTGCGTTATTTGTAATCGAATCTTTGGTATTATCTGTCCAATAAAGCTTTTTGTAATTTACTGTAGTTGTTTCTCCTGGAAGTATCTTGTAATTTTTATGCTTTATACCATTTAAATTTAACTCTAGTATTTGCAGATTGTGATCACTCATGTCCGTTCCCCCTAACTGGTAGGACAAAATTTTGTGAAAAAGGTTCAGCGATGCTATTGTATAGTATATTCTGTACCTATATTCTCCTGCTTGATATGTCCAGGCTGGTGGCGAATCTTGCGGATATCGCCCATTTAGCACCCTTAGGCCTATAGTTTCTAATTCTTTTACAAAAGTCTTACCAGTTTTTTCATTCTTCAATTCCTTAGTTTCATTTATAAATGGGAAGCTTGGGATTGACCATAAGTAATTCTGTAGTTGTATTTCGGCATCTCTCACATAAAGCCACAACAAGTTCATATTAAAGTTGCCAGTGATAATGATCTCAGGTTGAATGTCACTATCCAATTGCTGCAATATCATAGTTACCAAACAGTTAACCATTTTTCTTCGTGAACCGCTGTCAGGGTGAATATATACGTTAATTATTACAAGAAGTTTATTAATTTCTTGATCTTTATACCGTATTTTAACAATTAAACAATCGTTTATACTTTGCACATACATCTCACTTTCCATCTTTAGTTCGGTTGAAATAAAAGTAGCCAAACCCCCGCAAGGTCTGCCGTGTTTATTTGTTTTCTTAACCAACGAGTATTAGCCCTTGTATCCTTCTAACATGAAAGGTACTAAGGCCCAAGTCTCTTGTAGACAGATGTTTTGAAAATGGTGCAACAGGGAGTATAATTGTTTATTCCGGATTTTTGAGTGTACACCATTTATGTCCCAAGAACATATTCTAATCCTCGCAGTCAGGGTTATTGCCCCCTTAAAGGTACATCGGTTACCATTCTTCAATCCTGCCTAACGTTATGTAAGGCTGCTGTCAACCAATCCAAATTTACAATATCGGATGAATCGCCTTTATTCACCTTAATGAACTTAAAACTTGTCCATTTGTCACAACCTATTGGATTTTTTAGTATTGAATATTTTTGGTTAATGCCTGTTCTTTTTTGTTTCTTATACGGGGACTACCAAACGGATTTACACCATTTAAAAAAAGGTCGCTTTCTGAACCAAGAGCTACCTTTTTGCCAAATTTGGTGTAATTCCGTTCAGCAGTTCGGGCTGTAGCCTGTTCCAATTTTTCCTAAGGAAATTAACATGGAGAAAACGCGTTTTGGGACCCCCCTTTTTTCTCGGCCCTCGCTTGACGAATCACCCTGAAACTTTCAAGACAGGAGCTGACCATAGTGGGCCATTAGTTTTGAAACGTTCGCGAAGATTCGTCAAACGGCGCCAAAGATATACGCAAATTAAAAAACGCTTTTCCTATGGAAAATAGGTTCTAACTATAACTACCTACTGGTGACCGCAATTAGGTAATATATACACATTTCTATACTTTCCAGTAGAAAATGTGGGAGGGGACAAGCTAGTGGCTGGAAAATAAGAAATACTTACTGTTAGAACTGGGGGTCTCTAGTTGGCTGAGGTAGGTACCTTAGTCCAAATAGGGACCCTTGCTTCTAGTCAGGGTAAGGAGGGACACACGCTTAGATAACCCCTGCTCACCCCCTGGTAGCTTGGCACGAGCAGCCAGGCTTATCTCCAAGGCAATGTGTAAAGTATTTGCAACCACAATCCCAGTAACACAGTGATAACACCACAAATGGACACCACACTGGTTTCATAAAAATTGCGGTAACTTTATCAAAGGAATACGATGAGACCAAACGATAGAAATCCAACATATGCGTATTCGTAATATTTCGCTTTGCCGGTTATTAGGCCAGCAATCACTTGTAGGTTCTTGGGGTATTAATGAGCAATTCACGATCTCTAATGCAGTCCTAATGCAATGCTATGCAGTTCGTAATGCAGTTCGTAATGTAGTAATAAGCCAGTCCTTAATGCAAGAATCAGGCAGTTCGTAATGCAAGAATAGTGTGGTTCGTAATGCAAGAATCAGGCAGTTCGTAATGCAAGAATAATGCGGTTTGTAATGCAAGAATCAGGCAGTTCGTAATGCAAGAATAATGCGGTTTATAATGCAAGAATCAGGCAGTTCGTAATGCAAGAATAATGCGGTTTGTAATGCAAGAATCAGGCAGTTCGTAATGCAAGAATAATGCGGTTAACCAATCTGCGCAGTCAACTCGGGCACCACTAGGCCCCAACAACAGAGACAACGGTCGTAAGCTTAAAGGGGCGGCCCCGGTACTGCTGGGCAGGTACGGGCCGCTCGGGGACTCAGCGCGTCTAAAACGGTGCAGCGGGAGAGAGCTCGGAGCTCTCCTGTACTCCTCCTGCACGCCTCCCCAGGCCACACACGCTTGCGGCTCCCGACCGGAGTCCAAGCCTTACCTGGGGGGTGCGCTGCCTCGCCCTCTCTCTCCGCGCGTCGGACGTCCTGCTGGGCGATCCCGATCACGTTGCAGCTCTGTTGCGAGGCGACGCTGTAGCTGAACGGGTTACGGCGCTGCCTTCTCCTTCATTGACGATCTTGGGCAGATTCCTTTCGACGAACAATGATCACGATCCCTTTTCACCTTGTAGCTTCCTTAGCTTCAAGAAATACTTTAGCACGTTGCGGCTCGGGCAGGCGGCAGCGATCTTTACTCACAGCCTCAGTTACGAGGACGGCTCGGGCCACAAACAGCAATGCAGCAGCGTGGACGATGTTTCACGCTGTGGGGGCAATGCGGTCACGGGGCACCTCGTAAACAGCACCACGGACCACACGGCAGTCTCAGGCGTGCAAGCAGCACACACACAGCGTTGCTGAGACTCGGTCCTTAGTTTCAAGTAAGCCTTTAGCACGTTGCGGCTCGGGCCGGCGATCTTTACTCACAGCCTCAGTTACGATGACGGCTCGGGCCATAAACATCAATGCAGCAGCATGGACGATGTTTCACGCTGCGGGGGCAATGTGGTCACGGGACACCTCGTAAACAGCACCACGGACCACTCGGCAGTCTCAGGTGGGCAAAAAGCACACGCACACAGCGTCGCTGAGACACACTTACAAACTTTTATGTTCCTGAGTTTCCACAACAGGGGACCAGCTCTCCTCGGGCCCTTGGAGACAAGTTACTTCAGGACACAGCACACAGCAAAGTCCTCTCAAGCACGGGGACACAGCACACAGCACACAGCAAAGTCCCTTGTCCTCTCCTCAGTCAAACCAGCAAACTGCAGGCCAGCCCCAGACCACACAGCAAGGGCAGTCCTTCTCTTCAGTCTCTTCAGCTGTTCTTCTTTGGCAGAGGTTCCTCTTGATCACAAAGTAGTTTCAATCCTGTTTCAGTATGGATTTCAGTCGAGTTCAGGGGTTTCAGCTCTTTGATTTATACCCCTAAATGCCTTTGAAGTCTTTGTGTTCAGGGGGCTCTGACCCCGGTCCAAACCAGACCTGGGTGTCTTCCTGCCAGTGCACACCCTCTTCCTTTGATAGTCAGGGTCTGGGGCCCAGACGCTCAGCAGGCGGTCGAGCCATCCTCTGGGGGCAGCAACACAACCCTCTTCACATGCAGGGGGCTACTCCTCCACCCCCACATCAAACGCAGGCCAGCCTGTTGCTGTCTCACCTACTCCTCCCTGGGGTCACAACACTTCCCAGACCCTGTCACATCCAAACCCAGACAGGCAATACACAACCAGGCAGAGGCACACAGGATGGTTTAAGACAAGAAACCAGCCACTTCTAAAAGCGTGGTTTCTAAACACACAATTCAAAAACCATCTTCACAAAAAGATGTGTTATTAAATTCTGAGTTTAGGCACACTAAACTCCATCTCTCCATCTTATGCCTATGGGAAGATATGCTGGAAACATGGGACTCAGCATTCCCCATTCTGTCCTATGGGCAAGATGGCCTTGCAACAGTAAAAAACGAATTTGGCAGTATTTCATTGTCAGGACATGGTACACACCTCAGTACCTGTCCTACCTTTCACATACACTGCACCTTGCCCAGGGGGGTACCTTGGGCCTACTATAGGGGTGTCTGATGTGCATAAAAAGGGAAGGTAAGGCCTGGCAAGTGGGTGCACTTGCCAGGACAACAAGACAGTTAACAAACTGTACGCAGGCACTGCAGTGGCAGGCCTGAGATCTCTTCTTAGGGCTACTTGTGTGGGTGGCACAATTAGTGCTGCAGGCCCACTAGTAGCATTTGCATTACCAGCCCTGGCACACATAGTGCACTTTACTAGGGACTTTACTAGTAAGGCAAACATACCAATTATGGACAACCAATTACCATAACACTTTATACAGGGAGCACTTGCACTTTGACACTGATCAGCAGTGGAAAAGTGCCCAAAGCATCTAAGTCGGCAACATAATGTCAGAAAAAGGTCTAGGAGGAAGGCAAAAAGTTTAAGGAACTTTAGCCAAATAGGGCCAAGTCCAACACAACCCCCTCCCAACCTAAAGGCAGGGTAGGCCAATCAACTACCTTGATGGACTTCCCTGCTTGGGGCGATAGAACCCTGACGCGGGCCCGCTACCGCAGGGACACTCTCCTGTTCTATGCCTTCCTGACCCAAGGGGGTTCCCTTGATTACAACTCCCTGGGCCAACTAAGCTACTCCACTGATACTTCCTGGCAGTCGGGGGCCCCCTAGGGGTGCTTGTCCCTTGCCAACTCCAGGCGGGGTTAGCTTGGTGACTTCTAGGGGTCAGAGATAACAGGAAGGCGAACTGACCCAACACCTGGCGACAGTCCCTCTGCTGTTCTGGGGTCAGGGTAGGCGAGAGGTTCACCCCATCCACTGACCCATCCTTTTCTCTGGCTGACAGGAGGTCAGGAAGAGGTTCACTCTCCTCTTCTGCCCCGTCATCAGTAGCCAAGAGCATGGTCATCTCAGACCTCTCAAAGTGGGGTTTGAGGCGATTCACATGGAGGACCCTCAGAAGGTTCCTAGGAGACTGTAAGTCAACCAGGTAGGTCACTTCGCTCCTGTGCTCCACCACCTCATAAGGCCCAGTCCACTTATCCTGGAGCGTGCAGGGCTCCACTGGTGCCATCACCCACACTTTTTGCCCAGGTTGAAACTCGACCAGTGTGGCATTCTGGTCGTACCACCGTTTCATTTCTTCCTGGCTGGCTTCCAGATTCGCCTGAGCGAGTTGCCTGAAATGCCTAGTTTGGTTCCTGAACGCCAGCATTTAGCTATATACATCCTGGGGGGGGGTTTACTAGGAGCCTTCTCCCAGCCCTCCTTCACCAAACTCAATGGTCCTCTTACAGGGTGCCCATACAGGAGCTCAAAGGGACTGAACCCTAGGGACTTCTGTGGCACCTCTCTGTAAGCAAACAATAGGCATGGTAAGAGGACGTCCCACTTACGCCTCATGGGTTCCTCAAGACCCATAATCATGCCCTTTAGGGTCCGGTTAAATCTTTCAACCAGCCCGTTCCCTTGGGGGTGGTAAGGTGTGGTGAACTTATAGGTTACACCGCACTCCTTCCACAGAGATTTCATATACCTAGACATGAAATTAGTACCCCGTCGGACACCACCTCTCTGGGGAACCCCACGCGGGAGAAAATCCCCATCAGTGCACGACCCACCACGGGGGCTGTCACCGTCCGGAGAGGGATGGCTTCCAGGTACCGGGTGGCATGGTCCACCAAGACCAGGATGAACCTGTTGCCCATGGCTGTCTTGGGATCCAGAGGCCCCACGATGTCAATGCCCACCCTCTCAAAGGGGGTGCTGACTACAGGGAAAGGTTGGAGAGGAGCCTTGCGCTTCCTCCCACTCTTACCACTTGCCTGGCAAGTCTGACAGGTCTTGCAATGAGTATCAGAACTCTTGCGCATTTGAGGCCAGTAGAAGTGGGTGACAAGCTTCTCAAAGGTCTTGTCCTGCCCCAAATGTCCTGCTAAAGGTACATCATGAGCCAACCCTAGTAGGAAGGCTCTGAAGCGCTGGGGTACCACCAGCACACGGGCTCACCCAGGCTCAGCAACCTTAGGCTCGCTATATAGGAGATCATTCTCCCAGTAAATCAAATGTGACCCGGACTGATCACCTGCTGCCTGGTTTGCTGCCTGTTGCCGCACCCCTACAAGAGAAGGGCACTTTTTCTGCTCCTCACAGAATTCTTCCCTGGAGGGCCCTTCCTCCTGCTGCCATTGGGTCAGCTCAGGTAGGTCCTCCAGTTCAGCTACTTGCTCCCCCATAGGCTCCAGGGCATCCTCCCCAAGGGGTGCCTCCTCTTGGACCGTGGGAACTGTGGGGGCCGGTTTCCCATGCCCCCTGTCTCCTCTCTTTAAGGCCGGCACCTGGTCCACTGTTTCAGGTTCCAGGTCCTCTTGAACACCTTTACTGGCTGCCATAGACCGAGTGGTCACACAAGCCCAATCAGGCAGACCCAACATCTCCAAATGTGCCTGGCGCTCCACCTCCTTCCGGGGGAACTCTCCAGGTCATTCCCTAGCAGACAGTCTACAGGCATGGATGGACTTACAACGACCTTCAAGGAATCTGAGACCCCCTCCCACTCAAAGGGAACTAGCGCCACCTTGCAGAGGTGCACGGAGTTGTCTGCTGCAACTACAGGGTGAAGCACATTGGGAACCACCTGCTCCTCAGACACCCACTGACACCTGACAGATGTTAAACTGGCTCCTGTGTCTCTCAGAGCCTCCACCCTCCTTCCATTGACGGTCACCCACTGCCTAAACTTCTTAGTATTCTCAGGCAGAGAGGCTTCTTGGACCATCTCTCGATCTCCTAATGAGACAAGGGTCATAACTGCTTGCTCCTCCCCATTCCAAGGACTCAATTCCTCCCCCAACGCTACACTCACTAAACCCGGTGTTGGAACACCAGTGGGTGCAGGTGGTTTCTTGGGGCATTTAGGGGCAATGTGACCCACCTCTTTACAGAAATAACAAGTAGGAGGACCTCTGCGGTCCCGCTTGCCCTTAGGGGGTCAGGACTTCTTAGCCTTGGGGGACTGGGACCCTTTTATCTGGGAACTACTTTGGGGTCCTTTAGAGAACTCCTTGTGGTTACCCTTGTCCTCCCCCACCTTCTGATGGGGACCCTGTACACCTTTGGTAGTGGTACCCCCAATCCCCTTGTGGACCCGGGTACTGGTCCAGTGGTCCGCCTCCTCAGCAAGCTTACCGGGATCAGTCAGCCTACTGTCTAACAGATGCTGGCGCAGCTCTGGAACACATAGACTACTCAAGTACTCCTAACTAATTAAATTGCATAAGCCCTTAAAATCAGTTACCTTGCTGCCCGTCAGTCAACCATCCAGTGCATGCGTGTACGCATTCAAACATTCCACCCAAGTACTGGATTCCAGTTTCTTGAAGTTCCTGAATTTCTGCCTGTACTGTTCAGGAGTGAGCCCATACCTGAGGCATAAAGCCTCCTTCATATTGGTGTAGGTCAGGGTTCCCGCCCTCTCTAAGGGTGGTAAAACATCCTTCCCAGAAGCCTCAAAGTGTTTCCATAGGCCCGCCCCCCAATGCTTCTCAGGCACCTCATTCATCCTCAGTGCGATCTCATATGCCGTGAACCACACATAAATATCATCACCCCTTTGGTAATCTTGCACTAAGTCTTTGGGAATGTACACCTTACCCGCTGGCACTGGCTGTGCGCTGCCACCATTCGAACTGGACTCCACCTGTCTAGCCTTAATGTCCAGTTCCCTCATGCTTAGCTCATGAGCTAAGAGAATCTTCTTCTCTTCCAAGACAAGAGCGTTCTTGCTCTCCTCTGCTCGCTTTTCACTTTCAATGAGCAGCTTTTTCTCCTCTGCTTGAGCCTTAAGTTTTAAAACCTCCAACTCATGCTCTCTGACCCTTTGGTTTTCCTCCAGCTCCTCTGGACACCAATCACTGTGAGTCAGTTGCAAATACACATTCAAATCCCCAACCGCTGACCACCAATGTTAGAACTGGGGGTCTCTAGTTGGCTGAGGTAGGTACCTTAGTCCAAATAGGGACCCTTGCTTCTAGTCAGGGTAAGGAGGGACACATGCTTAGATAACCCCTGCTTACCCCCTGGTAGCTTGGCACGAGCAGCCAAGCTTATCTCCAAGGCAATGTGTAAAGTATTTGCAACCACACTCCCAGTAACACAGTGATAACACCACAAATGGACACCACACTGGTTTCATAAAAATAGCGGTATCTTTATAAATGTAATACGATGAGACCAACGATAGAAATCCAACATATGCGTATTCGTAATATTTCGCTTTCCCGGTTATTAGGCCAGCAATCGCTTGTAGGTTCTTGCGGTATTAATGAGCAATTCACGATCTCTAATGCAGTCCTAATGCAATGCTATGCAGTTCATAATGTAGTAATAAGCCAGTCCTTAATGCAAGAATCAGGCAGTTCGTAATGCAAGAATAATGTGGTTCGTAATGCAAGAATCAGGCAGTTCGTAATCCAAGAATAATGCGGTTTGTAATGCAAGAATCAGGCAGTTCTTAATGCAAGAATAATGCGGTTTGTAATGCAAGAATCAGGCATTTCGTAATGCAAGAATAATGCAGTTAGCCAATCTGCGCGGTCAACTCGGGCACCACTAGGACCCAACAACAGAGACAACGGTCGAAAGCTTAAAGGGGCAGCCCCGGTACTGCTGGGCAGGTACGGGCCGCTCAGGGACTCAGCGCATCTAACGCTGTGCAGCGGGAGAGAGCTCGGAGCACTCCTGTACTCCTCCTGCACGCCTCCCCAGGCCACACATGCTTGCGGCTCCCGACGGAGTCCAAGCCTTACCTGGGGGGGGGTGCGCTGCCTCGCTCTCTCACTCCGGGTGTCGGACGTCCTGCTGGGCGATCCCGAACACGTTGCAGCTCTGTTGCGAGGCGACGCTGTAGCCGGACGGGTTATGGCGCTGCCTTCTCCTTTGTTGACGATCTTGGGAAGATTCATTTCGACGAACAATGATCACGATCCCTTTTCACCTTGTAGCTTCCTTAGCTTCAAGAAATCCTTTAGCACGTTGCGGCTCGGGCAGGCGGCGGCGATCTTTACTCACAGCCTCAGTTACGATGACGGCTCGGGCCACAAACAGCAATGCAGCAGCGTGGACGATGTTTCACGCTGCGGGGGCAATGCGGTCACGGGGCACCTCGTAAACAGCACCACAGACCACATGGCAGTCTCAGGCATGCAAGAAGCAAACGCACACAGCGTTGCTAAGACACGGTCCTTAGTTTCAAGTAAGCCTTTAGCACGTTGCGGCTCGGGCCGGCGGCGGCGATCTTTACTCACAGCCTCAGTTACGATGACTGCTCGGGCCACAAACAGCAATGCAGCAGCGTGGACGATGTTTCACGCTGCGGGGGCAATGCGGTCACGGGGCACCTTGTAAACAGCACCATGGACCACACGGCAGTCTCAGGCGTGCAAAAAGCACACAGCATCGCTGAGACACACTTAGAAACTTTTATGTTCCTGAGTTTACACAACAGGGGACGAGCTCTCCTCGGGCCCTTGGAGACAAGTTACTTCAGGACACAGCACACAGCAAAGTCCTCTCAAGCAGGGGGACACAGCACACAGGAAAGTCCCTTGTCCTCTCCTCAGTCAAATCAGCAAACTGCAGGCCAGCCCCAGAACACACAGCAAGGGCAGTCCTTCTCTTCAGTCTCTTCAGCTGTTCTTCTTTGGCAGAGGTTCCTCTTGATTACGAAGTAGTTTCAATCCTGTTTCATTTCAATATGGATTTCAGTCTTGAGTTTAGGGGTTTTCAGCTCTTACATTTATACACCTAAATGCCTTTGAAGTCTTTGTGTTCAAGGGGCTCTGACCCCGGTCCAAACCAGACCTGGGTGTCTTCCTGCCAGTGCACACCCTCTTCCTATGATAGTCAGGGTCTGGGGCCCAGACGTTCAGCAGGCAGTGGAGCCATCCTCTGGGGGCAGCAACACAGCCCTCTTCACATGCAGGGGGCTGCTCCTCCCCCCTACATCAAACGCAGGCCAGCCTGTTGCTGTCTCACCTACACCTCCCTGGGGTCAGGACACTTCCCAGACCCTGTCACATCCAAACCCAGACAGGCAATATACAACCAGACAGAGGCACACAGGATGGTTTAAGACAAGAAACCAGCCACTTCTAAAAGCCTGGTTTCTAAACACACAATTCAAAAACCATCTTCACGAAAAGATGTGTTATTAAATTCTGAGTTCAGGCACACTAAACTCCATCTCTCCATCTTATGCCTATGGGAAGATATGCTGGAAACATAGGACTCAGCATTCCCCATTCTGTCCTATGGGCAAGATGGCCTTGCAACAGTGAAAAACGAATTTGGCAGTATTTCACTGTCAGGACATAGTACACACCTCAGTACATGTCTGACCTTTCACATACACTGCACCCTGCCCAGGGGGGTACCTTGGGCCTACTATAGGGGTGTCTAAGGTGCATAAAAAGGGAAGGTAAGGCCTGGCAAGTGGGTGCACTTGCCAGGACAACAAGGCAGTTAACAAACTGCGCGCAGGCACTGCAGTGGCAGGCCTGAGATCTCTTCTTAGGGCTACTTGTGTGGGTGGCACAATTAGTGCTGCAGGCCCACTGGTAGCATTTGCATTACCAGCCCTGGCACACATAGTGCACTTTACTAGGGACTTTACTAGTAAGGCAAACATACCAATTATGGAGAACCAATTACCATAACACTTTATACAGGGAGCACTTGCACTTTGACACTGATCAGCAGTGGCAAAGTGCCCAAAGCATCTAAGTCGGCAACATAATGTCAGAAAAAGGTCTAGGAGGAAGGCAAAAAGTTTAAGGAACCTTAGCCAAAAAGGGCCAAGTCCAACACTTACGAATAAAGGGAAGGGGTTGAGGCAGACATAAGGAGGGGTTTTGGGAGGGTCAGGGAGGGCCAAGAAGAGATTTAGGGCACCTCCAAAAGAGTAAGCAGATAGCTATTCCCAAACTGCACTTCTATTGATACTACTGCCAAAAAGGTATCCAAAGCAGTACAGCTCAAAGCTGGTCTAAAACCACAAATTGCCAACCACTAAGATTGCGATCCCCTTTGATAGAAAATAATGGAGTACAGAAGTTAAAATGAAATACCACAGAAAGTAATGCTAAAATTAAATTATTTCAAAAAGTTACAAATATAAACAAATATAATTTAATGTTAAAATAATTGATAAAATAGGACATATTTTAGTTTTATTATAAAATATTTTAATCAATCAATATCAATCAATAAATCTTTATTCGGATATATAGTATCCATAAAAGCACAGATCAAAATACCAGCAGAAAATGATTACATTAAAAACATTTCAAAGTATAAAAACAATAAATAACAGGGGCTTATAATATGTGGCATAGTCAGAAATATAAATACTCATATTATAAAAGAGACTAAGGGGCATATCATCAAGGACCGGCGATAATTATCGCTAAGCGCACTTAGCGCTAGGATAATTATCGCCGGGTAACGTGGAATTTTATCGCTGAGATAGCGTGCTATTAGCAACGCTTATCTCAAAAGCGATAAAATTCCAAGTGCTAACTGCCAAATGTGAGATTATCGCTGGAAATCCAGCGATAATCTCACAAAGTTTGGCGATAGCTTGATGATAGGGCAAGGCATACTTAGCCATGATATCCACCTTACATAGGATATCATGGCTAAGTCAGTCTTGAAGCAGGCGTAAGGAAAGTAGCGATAACAGAGGTTATCGCTACTTTGCTTGTCGCTCTGCAGGTTAGCGTGCCCATTGATAATTGGAGAAATGTCGCTAGCGACATTTCTCCAGTTATGTCAGGGCAGGAACGCCCACTTTGCATCTCATTAGAGATGCAAAGCTGGGCGTTCAGAGAACAGGCGCTAATGCAAGGTTTCACGCGATAGCGTGACCTTGCTGATTAGGCGATAAAATTATCGCCGCTTTTCGTCCGAAAACGGACGCAAAAGCGGCGATAATTTTTTCTCGCCTCGTTGATGATATGCCCCAAAGTATGTAAAGCGACCACTCCTTTAGATGCCATGGCTCGATTATCCATAACAATAGCAGCATAGTATAATAAAGTGCAATTAACAAATAACAATTTAAGTTAATAAAAGAACAATCAGATATATACAAATAACAACACAATATATTAAAATACAATGAGATCTAAACAAATAGCAGCATAATATATTAAAGTGCAGACAAATTTAGCTATATGTGAGAAACCATGGTATACAAGGCAACAGTTTCCACAGAGCACCACCCGACATTTGAGCTTATGGTTCTCACCAAATAACAGCTAGATGTAATCAAGTAAGATCAAATGTTTTTAAAGGGTACTCATTGAAGCGCGTGAGCAAACTGCCGCCTTTAGGAAAAAACTTACGCTAAAGGTTAAATCTACCCTCTTAGGATTAAGAATTTCCATATAGGCTATTCTAAAGTCAGCAATGGCAGTTGCCTTGAAAAAAGGAATCAAAAATTATTTAGTATATTTCATAAAAAATGCCCAAAAAAATAAAAAATGTAACATTGATTGGTTACTCTGATTGCCACAAGGACAGGGCATTTGCTCAAGATTGGTGTTAAAGCCTATAGGGAAGCACAGTAGATATTTTAAGGTGCCTGCCCTGAGGTGAAACAGCAAACTTCTCTCTCAGCGGCTTAAGTTCAATAAGAGATAGTTGGATGGCAAATAAGATGGGGGACAATTGGGAGACACCAAAGACATATACCTTGTAACTGACGACTTCACAAGTTCTGTTTCATGTCTTGAGTTACTATATTGATCATATAGGGCCTCCTGGAGGGTCTTCTTAGTTATGCCCTCTATGTTATTTGGGTTCCAGAAAATGTGATCAAGATTCACGCTGATCAGACTATTTCTGACAGCAGCAAGCCATGGTATATCTCCACCCTTGTTACATTTGAGGCAGTCCGCTATAATTTCTCTGGTTAGCGTCGCTGCCAGGTTTTCCCAAACGTTTAGCCAAAATATAGCCGGGCGAGACCTAATATAGTCTTCAATATAAGACAGTTGTAATTCCTTGTGGCAAATAAAATTTGAGGAAGAAATTGTTGCCCCCAGGAGTTTTCGACAAAATCGATTTTCTTCTCCCTGAATGCTACTACTTTTTGCGTAACCCCAAACTTCGGCGCCATACGTTGCCGTTGGTATGCACTGTGTTTTGTAGATTTTAATTATAGATAGCACTACCTCAGTTCTTTTTGGTTGCGGGAGGCATAAAATTGAATTAATGGCCCTTAGAAATTTACTCCTGCTGTGGACCAAATGAGCTGCCCAGGAACCAATATCTGAGAATATTAATCCCAGATATGGAAAAGTGCGAGTGCATAAAAGGCGTTCAGATCCTGAGGCAATTGAGTTAATAAAGTGCTTTTTGGGACCACAACTCATTATAAACGATTTCTTAAAATTAGTGCAAAGATCTAGGCCAGCCATAAAATCAGCAAAGACCCTGACTAAAGTGCATAGTGCATTTGGGGTGCGGCCCATTAGGACCGCATCGTCTGCATATAGTAGGACAGGGAGTGTATTGCCATTAATTTTCGGTACATCATTAGTAAGTTTCGACAAAACATTGTGTAAATCATTGATGTATAAAATAAACAAAAGCGGGGCCAGTACGCACCCTTGCCTGACCCCTCTACCAATATTGATGGTCCCTGAAACCTCCCCGTCCTTACCAATACTCACCCGTGCTTTCAAGTCCCTGTGCAAATAAGCTAAAAAAAGTACTAACACCTCATCCAACCCATACTTTAAAAGGACTGACCATAGACGTGACCTGTTTACAAAATCGAAGGCTGAGGAGAGGTCCATAAAAGCCAGGTAAATGGTAGATTGCCGAGCTATAGTATATTTACCAACAATCAAATTGAGATTTATGCATTGTTCAACTGTTCCCAATTTACTTCTGAACCCTAACTGGCATTTGTTTAAAATCTGTTCCTCCTCAGCCCAAGATCTAATTTTGTTAAACAGGATCCTCCCAAGTATCGTAAGTGTGTTGTCGATCAGGGAGATCGGTCTATAGCAGCTAGGGTTGGATCGATCCCCTTTTTTAAAAATCGGGACAATAATACTGGTAGACCATGTGCTTGGTATAAAAGTGTTTGTTAAATTATTAAAAACATTAAGTAAAAGGGGAGCCCAGAACTCCGGTTTATACTTAATGAGGTCGATGGGAAGCCCGTCGGGGCCGGGGGCCTTTTTACCTAAGCTTTGGTTGATTGCGTCCTCGACTTCTAATATTGATATCTGAATTCGTGCTACATCATGGGAGTCAACGGGGTCCTCACTCGGCGAAGGGGCTGTATAAACATTCGAAAAGTGAGCTTCCCAGGCCTCACTTGTTATATTGCAGATTAAAGGTGTGAGAGTGAGGCCCATAGATCTCATATCTTTGACTGATGCCCAAAAACTGTTTCCATTGTTAAGACTAGCAGCACAAGCAAGCTTGTCCCAGCGTTCTTTTAAAATCTCCTCTTTGCGCTGCCTCATCGCTTGTTTGTAGTGTTGTCTCAGTGTTCCAACAAGAGTTGCATCCCTAGGAACCGCTGCAAGTGCTACACAGAGCTCTCTATTTGCTCGAGAACAGGCATTATTAAACCATCTAGGATTCTGGTTATTATTAAGTACAGGCCTCGAGATTAGTAGTTTAATGCCGGCACATAGATGGCCAAAAGCATTAGTTATCTCTGGGTTGGGGTCATTAAACGACAAACAAGTCTCAATAGATGGTAAATATGCTGTTATCATTTTGGAAAACAGTTTGCCATTATCAATGCCCTTCCAGATTACTCTCAAGCTGTCCGTCGAGGGCGTTAAATTACTAGCTCCCGGCTCTTTAATAAAAACAGGTCTGGGGGCAAACCTAATTGTAGTTGAGATTGGATTATGGTCGCCGTGCACAGTTGATAAGACCTCGGCTTGTACTACGAAATCTTCTAACGAGGCAGAGATAAAAATGTAATCTATTATCGAGGCGCAACCACGACCCCTATAAGTGGGAATAGGACTGTCATTATAGTGTGCATCAGCAATGTCCATCACATTCAGTAAATTGTGGTTTGACAAGTGATCCAACAGTTCTTTCCCTCTTCTACATGTGTATGCATCTGAAGTAGGGACAGTAACTAACTCATTTGCCCTCACCATCCTAGCGTTAAAATCACCACCTAAGCAAATTCCTGCAAATTTATAAGACGCCGTTTGATTTTGTAAAACAGAGACAAAATTAAACAGATTAATATAATTCTTATTTGGTGCATTCAAAAAATCATTATTATAAAAATTGATAAAACAGATTGAGACCCCTCGTGTATAAATGACAGCTTGATAATTATCATTATTTGTAGCAAGGGTTTTAGCGCTACCACCTGAAGAGATGTTAACCCAAATAGAAAGTCCGCCAGATGGGCGACCTTGTTTAGGGGTGGGTACAATAATATTAAAACATTCAAACCCCTCCAGGTATAAGTCCATTGTTGCCCAAGTTTCTTGAAACATGAGGATATCATATTTTATAACTAAATTTGCCCACTCTTCAGAACTTATTTTAGAGGCTAGGCCGGCAATATTTCAGCTTAGCACATACAAGTTTGGATCATATAGTTCTGAAGTGTCATGCTCTATGGAATTGGGATTTGGCTCATGTGGTTCTGAAGGGTAATGTTCTATAGAATTGGGCATGGGTCTCGAGGGAATATACTCAGATGATGTTCGAATACACGACAGTCAATCCAAGCTGTCTAAACCAGACAAAGCGGAGAATCTGTTATGCTCTGCGGGCAAGGGGATAGCATATGTGTTTGGCCCCGGGGTTGGTTTATAAAAGAAGCCCAGGGGTAATGACCAAATAAGGGTAGGAATGGTGCTGTTGAGTTCGTGTATCATTAATATTGATCTCACCAGTGCTGGACGGCGAAAATTAATGACAACGCAATCTCCCTCGATGTTCTTAGGTGAAGAGCCGACCCACCCTACCCTGCGCACCATTATGATGTCACTAATATTTGCCACCCTGAGCCTTTTATGTTTAATTAGCCAATCAGCACTTTTATTCCGCAGTTGGTCCCATGTCTCAGTCTGCTTTTTTCTTAAGGGGGGAACATCTGCTAAGACTAAGACATAGGGGCAAGCTGCCGGAGGTAGGCTAAGATTTTCTTTATTGGCCACCACAGACTCACTAACACTATTTACAATGGGGGGTGTCACGCTCTGATTATTTCAGGCTAGAGTGTCGTTGTTTACAAGATTTGTGGTGGCAGCATGAGTGGCTAGGTGAACTAGTTGCTGTGTGTTATTGGTGACACCAGTCACTAATGGTTCATTCTGTGCGGGGGTGGGTTTAGATATAAAACATTCCTTTACTTTACTACAAGTATCACAGACACTAGTGGTACTAGTAGAGGGAGGATGTGTAGAGTTCGGGTTTTGCTGTTGGTTATTAGAGCTAGTTACACTGGAGGACTGCAATTTTGAGATCTCCCTTTGTTGTAGGATCAGCTTGGGGGTGTTAATATGTGAGCTTGATTTGTTCGTTAATGACCCAAACGATCGAAGCGTTTCCAAAGCACTGTAAAATTCTTATCAACAAGTATTCTAATGCGCTCATACACAGAGTCCACTATAATGTCAATTGCGGTATCGCCAAGCCTGAAGCAAGTTGAGGGACCTATCATGGGCTCAGTCTGAGTGTAGGTAGAGAGATTTAATATTACAGATGATGTTAGATCAACAGTGGCATTGGCGTTAGTTGTTATCGTATCCGCAGGGGTCACTGTGCCTTGAATCCACGAACTCAGGGCAGTGCGTTGTTGGTTTAAGCGAGGTGGTTGTTTTCTCTTGGAGCTTACAGGTTTGGTCACTTTCCTTTTTCTTTTTGCCCCGGTAACTACTGGGTTCGGGGAAACATTCATGTTTGGTACAATATCTTCATTGCATATCACTCCAAAAGGGTCCCCAGCAACAACAGCCCCAGTAGCCTCGCTGCCCCGGTTACTTTCATTGTTGTTGCCAATTTCCAAAACTTGTGCGTCCCTGGTGGAAGTGGATGGTAAGTTCGGTGTCAGGGGGGGAGTAATACGATCACCTTCCACGGCGAAAGGAGCAATCCGAGGGGTTGTCAGTCCCAAGGACAGACGCCTCTTGGTTAACTCTATCTCAGTGGCAACGATACTAACAGCTCTTTCCAACATACTGTCTATGGCGGTAGAGGTACAAGAACTTGGTATGGTGGTGCGTTTCCCCATAACGTATTGTTCCTAAACTCGTAATAATAGAATATATGACTCACCACAATGCAGTTTAAGGAATAGTGCTTGTCAGAGGGGTGGCCCAGCCCAGCCTCCTCCAGTCTCAGACGGGCGCAGACGGGCCCGCCCTTGGCCCGGGCTTTGCCCGGGCGCGGCCCAGGCACGCCCGCGCGCATCCCGCACTGCGGGAGCTTAGCTGAGATTTTAAAGCGCCTCCGGGCGCGTGGTGCGGGCGTCGGCGGCGTCAGCAGCCGCAAGGGAGCTGAAGTCCTGTCCCGCTTCCCCTCTGGGCCGGTATGGCGATGTGGTGGTAACCAGCAAAGGTTTATCTGGCTTCCCGCGCTGCGGGAGCCCAGCTGAGTTTTTAAAGCGCCTCTGGGCGCGTGGTGCGGGCGTCAGCGGCGTCAGCAGCCGCAAGGGAGCCTGGGACCTGAAGTCCTGTCCCGCTTCCCCTCTGGGCCGGTATGGCGATGTGGCGGTAACCAGCAAAGTTTTCTCAGGCTTCCCGCGCTGCGGGAGCCCAGCTGAGTTTTTAAAGCGCCTCCGGGCGCGTGGTGCGGGCGTCGGCGGCGTCAGCAGCCGCAAGGGAGCCTGGGACCTGAAGTCCTGTCCCGCTTCCCCTCTGGGCCGGTATGGCGATGTGGCGGTATCCAGCAAAGTTTTCTCGGGCTATTTTAATGAAAGTTTCATATTTAAACATTAATGTAACAGTACATTTTATTAAAATAGAATTATTTTAATTAATTTTTTACATCATTTTTAATAATTATTCTCACTTTAAGTGGGTGATTGTTTTTTTAAACTTCAGGAAATAACTTTAATTTCATTTATTATCTACACAAAATTAAATATTTAATTCAAAACTAAGTTAATAGTGTTGTAGCAATTTTTATTTAGTTGTATATTTAAAATACATAAACTAGTTTAATCTACAATAATACTTATAAAAATATTTCACTTTTTTGTGTTTAATAAACCTTTTAATATTTCCTTCTAATTTATCATAGGGAGACTCCACAGTCAGGCCAAGGAATTTTGTTTAAAGTTTAATAAACTGTCAATGGTGGAAATTAACAGCACAACAGATTGCACAACTTGGAAGAAGAGGGCTAAGGTTTTCATGAGTGGTTGGGAAGAGGGAATTAGGGAAAGGTGAGAAATAACATAACATTCACCAAATATATGAGCATATTGCATCTGTCAAGTAAGGAAGATGACAATTCAGATAGAAAATTCATATAATCCTTCTCTTCAGCGGCCCACAGATTTCCAAGTTACCTAATCATTACCTAGGCTGGAACCATGCAAAATGCAGAGGATCTACACAGCTCAAATATATTTATAATAAAAGTAAAATGATACTGTATGCAAAATGAGGTACAACTGCATTCTTCCGGCATTGTCTGTCATGGGCGCAGAGGTGAACTGCAGAGCAGGAGTACAATGTAGGTTTCTGGCAGAAGAGAAGGCCTTTGGAATGAAAAAAGTAAATGGCAATTTAGGAGGGTCAAGATAAGCATAGTGCATGAGGAGCCAGCACAGACTGTCACACTGGCCTACAATTAACTATGAGACACTCTTGTACCCATCCTAGACAAAGACACAACTAGCTGCATGTACCCAGCTGATCAACAAAACAAACAATGTAGCATGAGACTTGTCTAGACCACAACCACTTAATTAGAGTTTGCCACTTGAGCAACTAGTCTGCATTATCCTAATCAACACACCTCTATGTGGACTGGAAAGAGCTATAGGAACAAATCTAAGCTCATGAGCCCTAACTACAACAAAACTGTTACTAAATTGCATGTGTTCTAGTTCAGGGAAGATAACACCTGTCCATCCATCCCTTTTTTGTATACTTTAATACTTTAGTGTGTTGCCTTAAGTGGGACAGGTATGCGCAGATGTGGGTCTTGTGCTCACTATGTCACTGGAACCAAGCTATACCTGACTGATGAGCCCTAACTAGGGCGAAACCAGTCCTAGGTTGCTTGTTTTCCAGTTCAGAGAGAAGCTGGCCTGACAGTTCGGGCTGGATTGTTCCCATTGGAGCAGGGTCAAGACTGATTTGCACATGGCTGGGTCCAAACTGAGGTGGCATGGTGTGCAAAATAACGATGGACTGGGATGTGCCCCGAGTAATTACCAGTGGCTGATTTTAATTTAAGAATTCCATCCATTGTTTTTTTGTCTACTTTAATGTTTTGCCTTAAGTGGGATGGGTTTGCCCATATGTGATTCCCATACACACCCTGTCACTGGAACCAAGTTATACCTGGCTGATGATCCTTAACAAGAATGAAACTGATCCTAGGTGACTTGTGTTCCAGTTCAGGAAGGACCTGGCATGGCAGTTTGGGCTGGACTATACTCAATGGAGCAGGGTCAAGATTGATTTGAATATTGCTGGTTCCAAACAGACATGGCATGGTTTGCAAAATATGATAGACTGGGATACGGTCTGAGCAATTATAGGTGGCTGAGATTAATTCATGCATTCCATCCATCACAATTTGTATACTTTAGTATGGGGAGCAGGTAGGCTGCTTGGGCACATTTGGATGACTGTATCCTTCTGTCTCTTGTGCCATTCTGAGGTTGCTGTGGGTGAAGACTGCACAGTAGAAGCAACAGTCACAGGGCTGCTTCACATGACCCTGACATCCTCTTTTTCTTCCCCACCACCACCTCCTTCTTTCAGTTCATCTGCTTCTCTCTCACTAGCACCTACCTTCTTGAGTTTTCTTGTCACACAAATGCATGTTGATTTTTAAGATAGGCCAGTTGGCTTCTGGTTGCATATTGTCCAACTGTCTCACCACAACAAACATTTGTGTGGCAAATTGAGCCTTTTGTGATGTGCCCTCATGTGGCCTGAGTGTAAAGAAGTCACATACAAGAAAAGACATCTTTCATGGTGTGTTCTAACTGCAGAAATTTGGCGGTTGCTGCAGGTTTTTGGGCTCCTGAAAAGAGGAAGCAAGTACTATTGCTGAACCTTCAAGACTCAGAGCAGGTTGAATAGAGTTGATCTGTACATCCTCTGTGCCACTCTCCACATTAACAATCTTTGGCTTATCATCTTCTTCCTCACTTCAAAGGCTTTTGGGCACCTTCCTTTACCCTAATCTCTCCTGGGGGGTCTCATGTGTGGTCCAAGCCATGCAAAGAGCATTGAAAGGGGAGTGTTAGACCTGGTATCCTTAAGGTGGTCTTTCCCCAATCATTTTGTCTTTTACCTCCATGTTTTGCTGTATCTTTTTGTTAGCCTTAGGACTCTAAGCACTTTACACTGCTAGTCAGCACTAAAGTGCTTGTTCTTCTTCCGTAAACATGTGTGTAATTGTTGTGTACCCGAATGACTCATTTAATTGACTTGTAAGTCCCTTGTAAAGTGGTATGCCATATACCCAGGGCCAGTAAACTAAATGCTACTAATGGGCTGCAGCACTGATCATGCCACCCATAGATGTAGCCTTTCAAACCTGTCTCAGGCCTGCCACTGCAGTGCCTGGGTGTGCAGTTTAATTTCACTTCGACTTGGCATTTAAACTACTTGCAAAGCCGTAAACTCCCCTTTTATTACATATAAGCCACCCCTAAGGTAGGCCCTAGGTAGCCCTAGGGGCAGGGTGCTATGGAATTAAACAGAAGGACATGTACTATTGCGGTTTGCATGCCCTGGTAGTGACCAACAGCCAATTTAGTGTTTTACTACTGTGAGGCCTACCACTCTCATAGGTAAGCATTTGGAATCCCCTTATACCTTTTTAGGTGGCAATTTCTTATCAGAGAGGCTTAGATTTTTGATGTTCATATGTTTGCAATGGTATTGATAAGTCCTACTCACTGGTGAGGTTGGATTTACCTTTACTTATTTAGAAATGCCACTTTTAGAAAGTGGACATTTCTCTGCACTTACTGCTCTATGTGCCTGACAGTCTGTCTCCAATACACGTCTTGGTTGGGCTGGGTGACTGCTACATTTGTGCATTCCCTCTAGACAACCACAACACAGGTCCCTCAACTGCATCTGCATTCTGATGGGTCTTCCTGGGTTTAGAGGGGTGGGATGGGCTCACCCACCACTTGAATAGGTAGTATCCTACCCACACACAAGGTACTGATAACCTCCCACCAATAGCCTGGAAGACAGGGTTGGGTTGAATGGGAACCTTGTGCACTTCAGAGAACTCCTTTGAAGTTACCCCCTACATCAAAGGCACCTTTGGGTACAAGTACTGGGGTTCTGGCCCCACCAAATCAGACACTTTTGGACCTGTAACCAGACATTGCTGGCTCTACATTTGCACATTGCCAGAAGGACCGCTGTGCTGCTTTACTAACTGCTTTGCAGTGTTGGCCTGCAAGAGGGACTACCAGTTGGCTACCTGCCTTGCTGTGCCGGCCTGCTGCCTGCTACATCTGCATTTGTGACAAATAGTGTTCTCCAGGGACTTGTTGGCTCGCCCCTTGTTCCAAAGTCTCAGGACCATTATAGACTTTGCCTGCTAGCCCCTGCCGTGGGACTTTGCAATTTGTGCATCCAGCAGTGGGCTCCTGACGACAACCTGATCGAGCGCTTTGTGTTTCCCTGCTCATGGTCTACACCGAGCGAGCGCTGCACCCGGCAGCCGATCGGAAGAGATCGAGCTCTTTGTGTTTTCCTCTTTTTAAAACTCGTTCTCCAGAAAGGAGCTTGCCATGTGAGGACTCGCTTGCATACCGGACCATGTCTGAGCGCTGCACTCTGTGCTAACCTGAACACTCCACTCCAACAATAGACACTGCTGCCCTTCAAGCGGATGCTCCAGCGTGCCTCATAACCTGCATTGCCCTGACAACCTCAGGAGGTGCCTGCTTCCTGTATTTGAGTGTGCCTGATGACATTATGCCCCAACTTCAGCCACAAAGGGGGCTGCAGTGCAACTCGCTAAATAGCTGCTTTTCCTGACGACAAATTAACTGTTGTCCCCCAAGACCCGTGAGGTCTTTCCAGCCGGCATACGCAACATTTCGGGTAGTGGAGGGTGATTTACCCACAATCCAGTCGTGAAGGACTGTGCAGAGGCTTTCTCTATGAGAGTCGGGAGGTAGTACGACGCTGGTGCTCCTAACACCAAGAATGCTCCTGTGCCTTCCTTGCTAGTGTTTCCATAATGTAGCTCATAGGAGCAGAACTTATTTTCACACTATGTTTTAATTTTAAACCTGCATATTTTGAATGCACATATCCTGTAAAGTATTGATCGTATTTATTTCATTATGATTCTGTTTCCTTGACAATACAAAGAACTATTTTTATAAACCAGTGTGGAGTCTTTTTGTGGTTTATTCATTGGTTTACTGTGTATGTGTGTGTTGCACAAATACTTTACACATTGCCTCTGTTGATAAGCCTGCCTGCTCTGTGCCAAGCTACCAGAGGGTGAGCACAGGTTATCTTCATTGTGTATCTACCTTACCCTGACTAACTTGCTGGGTTCTGCCTTGCTTGGGTGGATACCTTAGCCAACCAGAAATGCCATTTCTAAAGGGAGCTTGTACAAGTTGGGGGAGTGCACTGTTGTTTCCTTGCTGGAGATCATGAAGCTGTTGTGTGTAAAAGAAGAGCAGTCACAACATCCTGCTCTGCAGCAAGCTCAACTTCCTCCTCTGCTGCCACTTCCAGAAGATCAGGTGTTGCAGACTGAGGTTCCTGTTGTTGACCTTCCTGTGAAGATTCTGTTTGCGGCTGAGACAAATGGATTTCAGAGTCACTACTCTCCATGACTACAGTCACTGCAGCACTGAATTACAAGCTTTGGTTTTGGTGCTGGTGCCATTCATCCAGGGGTGTTCCTCCTTCCAGAGATGGGTGCAGCTGGTACAACACATTTAGGGAAAAAGGATGAGGGTTTGATACCAGTGGTGACACTCAAAACAGATTTCTCCTCCTTACTGGCCACTTTCTTGGCAGGAACCTCCTGCTTTGAGGCCATAGTCTCTCCTTCTTGTATAGGCTAGCACTCAGCATAACCAAAATCACTTAGCAGATCACTTTGGTTACACTTTCCACTAATTTGCAGACTTCCCTCCTTCTTGTTATCATGCGTGAAAACTTGTGGCTATGACAGGCAATAAAAAAGTCAATGTAATACAAGTCATCATCATCATTACAAATGAGTAACAATTGAGTATCCATGCAGAAACTCACTATTTTTGCTAGATTTCACACAAGGAAAACTAACTTGGTATCTACTTGCTGGTCTTAAGCTGGGACCCTATGGAAAGTTGGCACAAATCAAATAAATTCATCAAATAAATGCTGGTTTCCCTCCAGAGCCTTTGACCCCCCTATGGGTGGGGGCAAAATGTTAATTAATTCATTAATTCATTAATTGTTGGTGTCCCTCCAGGGCCCACAGGGTTCCTGTGGAAGGCAGTGAGAAGGCAAAAATCAAATAAACTGATTAATAAATAGTTGGTCTCCATTCAGGGCCCATGTGGTTGCTATAGGAGGCAGGGAGGTGGAGGGGCAGGCAAATATCAAATCAATTCATTAGGACATATTTTTGTTCCTCCTATCTATGGGAGATGGGGCAGCAAAAATCAAATACAAATATATAAATAACTGTGTACTACAGACAACTACAATCAGCAAAAAGCACAAATAAATATATCAGGAAAATATATTAGGAGACCCTCATATTGCAAGCAAGGTTGAAACATAGACGACACCACCTAAAGGACAATCTCTAGACAGAAGTACCAGATACCTGTCTAGTTGCTCTTTTCCATTGTAAAGTCTTTATTGCAGACGTCCTTTTTGTATATACCAATAACCCTTTTAGATACAAAGTCACAATATTCTCACTTTTCTACTTGTTAAGTTATGGTTTCTTCACTTGGTGTCTTCTATCACTTTTTAATCTTATCACTATTCACTGAAACAGTGTGCACTTACATGTTTTGTACTATAATTAGAATGAATAACTCAGCTCGGATGAAATGGGTTCTGCGACAACAAAAATTGAGCTGGAGAATTCTTTTTCAATTCATTTGTAACAGATATGGTCTTTTTTATCATTATTTGCTTTTTCTTTGATTCAATCTATACGGATACTCCTTTGTCATTAAGAAATCTTTATTTCAGGAATGAGTTCCATGTGAACACTTGTTATAAGTTTATACTTAATCCCCAGTTCACATGGACATTTGAGTTGTTCTTGTTTTTTGAAGCATCTTGCTTAGAGCACCTTGCTCCCACCAAAATATCTTGTTGCATTGCAGGGAAAGGATTGCACAAACATATATACCCAAAGAGTGTCTGGGACTACCCGTAGGACTGTCCTTTACCTACCACCCCCAGTAAATCAGCAATGTCTGAAAAGAGAATAAACTTTAAAAATGCAGTCCAAGTCAAATCAATTACCCCTCCAAATACATTTAAAAGTTCCTGAAAAGAACTTAACAGTCAATCATCTCACACATACACAATCTCACACAAAATGGTGGGTAAAAACATGCGGAAGAAGGTGCCTGAGTGTAATGAAGCCTACATGGCCCTGGATTCTAGGAGCACCACGACCCTAGCCACCAACTGCCACATGCAGAGAAAAATAAATAGCCTATATTGTGCATCAATGCAAGGCCATCTACAAGCCCCTAAATGATAAAAAAAATACATATTGTACAGCAGCAGTGAGAATGTGAAAGCATTAAATATGCACAGAGTGTGTACTGCAGGACCATCTAGGCCCCAGAAAATGAAGCAATACCGTAAAGTTTATAACAAAATTGAACAAAATTCACATTAAAAACACAATAAAATGGAGACAATGTATAATATACCCTAGGCCTTGACCACCCCAAAAATATGTAAACATTATTTCTTAAAAAAACTTAATTCCACATGGTGCTCCTACTCCAAACAGTTGCCATCCAGAAACAGTCAAACAGAAAAAAAAATAAAAAAAAAGTAGCGGTGTCTGAACGTACTTGATTTTTCTCAAAAACTCAAGATTTTAAGGGTGTAGATATGGAAGAGACTACATACAAAAATAGAGTGAGGCTTTCCCTCCAAAATTTAAATCCAAAATGACTAAATGCTGAACAAAGCAAAGGGAGGAGTTTTGTGCAAAAGAATTACACACACGCACCCCTTTGGTGAAAATCCAACACAAAAATCAATGTTCAAGTTGATTTTGGGATCCCATATTAACGAACTGCCACTTGCATTTGGAACTGCAGTTTTGCGCTCCAAAAATGACCTGAATGATCTGCTCTGGTAAAAAGTCAACTTGAAATGTATGTTCGAGTTGCTTTTCAGTGTCTGTGTTAAAGAACTGCCTCATGCACGCGTTAAAGAACCATGTTCAGAAAATGGAGCTGCCATTCATTCTGATCTTATTGTTCATGTACGCAAACATACGCAAACAGCCTTCTTGTTATGCAATGTGGCGTAATCTGGGGCATTGCATGTACATTTTGTTACGTCAAGTGCCCAAAATGTTTCCAAATTATCCTGGAGTATTGTAAATTACACCTACCCATTATACCTACATTTTGAAGGTTGAAGGAAATTAAGTGTGGGAAAATAACTGAAATGTAGTTAAAATAATAGGTCAAATCAAGAGCATTTAATTTTTAATAAAGATACTAATTTACAATTGATTAAAATAGCATGCAAAAATGGAAGTAGAAATCAATGTAATCATGTAGGAAGGTGTCAACAATAGCTCAAGAATGATATTGTTTCAATGTTTGTCTATCTTTCTACTTTGTACTTTGCGTTTATTTTAGAAAATTCCAATCTTTAGTAGCTGGATTATGTTGTTTTTATTGTGAGCATTGTAGTCTTATGTTTTGTGCTACAGTACTGGTTAAAGTCATTCTCACTTGTTATAGGACCTCAGTAGCAGGTTAGACATTTATAATTGGAGAGAAGTCCTTTAAAAAATGTAGTTTCTGGCAATGGAGTTTCAGGTTGTACAATACTCTGCTTCAAGATCAACAATTTAAATTGAAAGAGAGACATATGTTGAGACCGACATGAATGAATGCCCTGATATAAATATAGTTGTTCATGTGATGAATTAGATTTAAAGTGAGACTGGAAAGAAGGATAATCCACAACACATCTGAAGTTGCTATTAAAAAGATACATTGAACAAAAAAAGAAGAAAGACATGCCCGGAAAAAAACAGAAGGCAGATGTGTCAAAGCACTTATTCAACTGTGTGAAATACAAAACACAAGAAAAAACTCAGAAACTATGGGCATCATTACGATGGCGGGTGGAGAAAGTCCGCCCGCCACCGCAGCGGAATGCGTGACCGTCCGCAAGGGGTGCGGCGGTCCCGCACATGATATTACAATGCCACTGCCACCGTGGCAAGCCCTATTCACATCACTGTGGCGGGCGGTGCTCACCGCACCGCCCGCCACAATGCTGTGAATGCACGTCGTGCATTTGCATGCACAACGTGACAGGCACCGCGCGGTGCCTGCCACCTTGTGCATACAAATGCAGGGGGGTACCACAGGTACCCCCCATGTGCACCCCCCACCCCCCCAATATCCTGGGGGCCCGCAACGGGCCCCCAAATGCAAAGACCGTATGCCTTTCTATGACGTCAACGCCACCATGGAAAGGCTGATCTCTGCTGGCATCATAATATGGATGGCGGTGTCTTGGAGACACCGCCACCATATTATCCCTGTTTTCCGCCGGTCGACGAGTCGACCGGCGGAAAAGCGGCGGACGGTCTTTCCGTCCACCGCGGACCCCCCAGCCATCATAATATGGCGGGGGGTCTTTGCTTTGCGGATGGCGGGTGGATCGCCCCCGCCGGGTTGGCGGAGACTACCGCCGGCCCGGCGGGGGCGATCCGCCCGCCATCATAATGACCCCCTATGTTTGCAGCAATTGAAGCAAGAAATACGCCAGAGAGAATAATTTAAAATGTAAGAGTGGATCAAAACAAAAAATAAGGAAAGGGAAGAAGTAGCAGAGGCATCCACAGTTGGAAAACACACAAAGAAAATTACGAAATTAAGTTTAAAGTTTTTAAGCTGAGAACTTTCTAAGGAAAGAGAAGAAAGTGAAGCAACCATGAAAAACAATTGTAATAAAAGCAATATTTTGAAGGTATCATAGAGGCAGCATTTCACATTAAAAGGAAGATGTTCATGGTGGTATTGGACAGGAGGACTTAAAGTAGTGAAAAATGAAGGCACATAAAACACAGATCTGGAAAGATTTTGCAAAGATTTCAAGGGCCACTACAATATCGCAAATACATTGGCCTCATTTGTTGAAGATATATATATATATACATATAGGTATGCCATCGATACTGATAGACACAATTAGCAAATAACAGGTGGCAAACCAGTGAAAAAGGTAGAGCGAGTTCCTGTAAAAATATTGATTAGGTTCTTTAAAAGATGGGTCAGAGGTAACCTTCTAAGTATGTAGATCAATGGAAGTGCTTAATATTAAACAGTATAACACAAAAAATCATTCATAAACCTATAATGTTTCTAAAAGAGCACACACATGGAATGTCACTAAGAAAATACAAATTCTGCGAAAGTTAGATTATTCTAAGTTAAAAAACTGACTATACATCCAGGGGCTGGCATTTACATGTTTGTCTGACAACGTATTTGCCAGTACATTCAATCATATCAAAATGATGTCTTTCCATCATACTCACATGCAGACATTGGTGTGATAGTTATGAGTCTAAAATACCAACATTTCTTCTTCAAGATCTAAATGATACACTCCTAACAGATAGCACTTTTTATGTTCAGAACCTTTCTATAGACACTTGGTAAAATACTTTGGGAGATCACAGCAGGAGGATGTCATTGAAGTGGAAGAGAGAACCGAGCAAAGCATAAAACATAGGGCTTGATTCACAAAGGTAACTTGCACTTTTGAGTAAGTTTACTACTCTTGAGTGTTCTCAAGCTCAAAGTGTAAGTTACCCCTAAAAAAAAAAACAGTAGCAAGTCCAGTGCTACACATGCCCGCCTACTGGCAACACCTTCCCATTGAAAATATCACATAGAAAATAATGGAGGCAAGGACCTAAGATAAAAACCCATAAAAATAATGTTAAATGAAATGATAATAAATTATTTAAACTACTCAAAATAGTTAAACATGGAAATCATTATAACTTAATAATACATGCTTACATGATATTTCCAATTTTTAACTTAAAAAATAATGTAGCAGTACATGTTATTAAAAACATTTCAATTAATTGTAATAACTTCCACAGCTCTTGTTACATATTTAATATTTATTAATGCACATTAAAAATGTTTTAAGGTGTGAATTCATTTTTCAATTTAAACTTCAGAAAAATACATTTCATTTAATATACTTCCATTAGTTAGCATTTTAATGTAAAATTAATTTAATAGTGCAGTAACATTTTTTTATTTTGTTCTAGATGTAAAGTAAATATATTAAATGAATTTACAGTTAGAATAAACATAAACATATTTTTAATATTTATTTTTGAGTTAAATAAACATTTTTATTTTTCTCTATACTTTACCACTTGGAGATCTCTGTTTACTTTAAATGTCCTATAAATTAAGAGAAATGCTACAGCACTATTAGATACATTTTCAAAGAAATTGAATGTAACTCATTTAAATATTTTAATTTAATTTACCATTATTTCCTATTGTTTGTTTTTTAATTCCTACCTCTATTATTTTTTTATTTTTTAGTCCTCATTTGTCAATTTTTTTTGGGATAGGAGTCAAAATGAATTCAGTTAAAGAAGGGAAGATCCCGGTCACTCCCCGGAGGGAGGTATGGATAACATCCCGGGTCCCTTCGTGTTACCGCCTAAAGTCTGGCTCCGTTATACAGGTATTGGTGGATTGACCCCACAAACCAAGATGCTAAACATAATTTAGCAATCCCTTTCAAAGAAAAACCTGTATATCCGATTGATAATCATTGAACCAGGTGTTTAACATAATAGAGACAAAGAAAGAGAAGCAAGAACCAAGATTGAAAAAAAGAGTACAGAGTAAAAAGAGGGAATATCTCAGATCAATGGTATGCTGTTTTACACCATTTCTCCCAAAGTTCCCAAAATTTTGTTTTCTTGGTGTTCAGTATGGCCCGATCTAAATTTGCTATTCTTACTATTGAACTTACCCATTCTCCCTCAAGTGGAGTGTTAGGTGAGACCCATTTAATACATAATTCTCTACGTGCCAAAAGAACAAGAGGAAAGGAAAGTGCTTTATGTAGTTTAGAGAGAGCCATGTTCCCCTCCTCAACCGGTATTACCCCAAAAATAACTAGTGCCAAGCTCACCTTGATTTCTTGACCCAAAATTCCCGATAAAGTCGTACCCACTTTATGCCAGAAGGTCTGGATGGAGGGACACTGCCAAAACATGTGTGCTTCATCTGCATTGCCCTCGCCGCAATTTGGACAGTTCTTCACAGCCTGGGTCCCCAATTTAGAAAGCCTCCGGGGCGTCCAATAAGCCTTGTGAATGGTAAAAAGGTGATTTTTTCTGAGTGGTGCAGATTTCACATATCACCATAGGAGAGATAGAGATACTTGCCATAATAAATCGAGATCGTGTGCCGGCAGTTCCCTCCTCCAAGTCGCTATCAACGAGGCTTGTGTATCTTCCCTGGCCTCTATCAGCATCCAGTACCATTCTGATACCTCTCTCCGGAGAAGGGGGCGTGAGTAGATCTTTGTTTCCCAGAATGGATTTCCCTTTCCACCTTTTCTAGGCGCTTTTACCCAACTCGTTAGTTGATAGTACTTAAATTTTGACACTGACCCTTCAGAGATCTCCTGCATCCTTTGCCAGGAGATTAATTCCGTACCTTCCGAGAGTTGACCCCATCTAAAACAAATACAATCCTTTAACGGGATAGCAAGTGAGTCTTGGAGGCAAGCTGGCGTACCTGGTGAATTCCAAATGGGTGCATAATAACTAAAATATGGTATCTGTAACTGTGTTCTTATTTGGTACCAGATCTTACATGCACCCTGATGGACCATTAGCCTCACTTTTTTGAAATACTTAGGGTCCCCAAATTTAAAAAGAAAAAAACTCGATTAATCTGGTGGACCGAATGTAAGAGATCGAAAGAGCGGTGATAGATCAGGGGTATCCCTCAACAATTGCCTAAAAGTTTCAGGTGGAAAGCCCAATAATACTGGAGGAGGTCCGGACCAGCTATACCCCCATTTTCCTTTTTCTCCCTGAGTTTTCTCCAGGCAATTCTGGGCCTTTTTTCCCCCAACTAAAGCTGGCAAAGTCCCCTTGTACCTTTTTAATCCACTCCCTCTTAAATTCTAAAGTGATTGTATTGAATAAAAAGGTATATTTAGGGAGAATAGACATTTTTAGAAGATTGGATCTGCCTAAAAACGATAAAGGAAGGGATTCCCATGTCTGAAGTTGTTTCCGCACTTTAGATGTTACATTGTCAAAGTTCACTTTTGCTATTTTCTCCAAACTTTGCACAACTTGGATTCCTAGATATCGTGTGTTTTGCCTGATTAGATCACAAGGGTAGTTAGTGTTCCATTGCATAATCTCAGTTTTATGTTGGTTCACGGCGTAACCAGATATCTTGCCAACACTCTCTAATGTTTCCCAGATTGCTGGGAGAGATAGATGTAAGTGACCTGTGAAGATCATCAGATCGTCAGCATAAAGCCCGATCTTTTTCTCCCAGCCATTGCATACAAAAGGAGAAATGCTGTTACATTCTCTCCGTTTTTGGGCCAACGGCTCGATGTAGAGGTTAAAAAGGAGCGGGGATAAAGGACATCCCTGTCTAGTTCCCCTTCCGATATTTAATGGCTTAGACAGATTCCCATTGACCAACACTCTGTCTAAAGGGTTTTTATAGAGGGCTTTGACAGCAGATAGAAAGGTTTCTCCTCAATTGAAGCGTTGGATCACCTCATAAAGAAATGGCCAGCTAACCCTATCAAATGCTTTTGCGGCATCGCATGTCATGACCGTCAGAGGGTTACCATACTCCATTGCCAAATCAATAGCGCCAAGTAGCTCAAACGTCAAGTCTTGTAATTGCCTCCCCTTTATAAAGCCTTTTTGGTCGGAGTGTATCAGAGAGCCTACAATCAGGTCTAAACGCCTAGTGAATATCTGAGTGTAAACCTTATAGTCGCTATTAAGAAGGGAAATTGGTCTATACGATTCACACACCCTCGGATTTTTGTTGGATTTAAGGAGGATGGTTATAGTGGCAAAGTCCCAAGAAGATGGTAATTCTTGGTTGGAAATAAAGGCTGAATTAAAGAGTTTAAGCAAAATCGGGGCTAATTCTTCTTTTAATAACATGTAAATTTTGTTGGGAAAGGCATCAGGACCTGCAGCTTTTCCTTTTTTTAAACTACTTATGGCTTTATGGACTTCCTCAATAGTGATAGGGTCATTCAATTTGTCTTTTAGGTCCTCATTAAGAGATGGAAGTTCAAGATCCTGAAAGAAAGCCTCTAGTTGCTCCTTGTTTATGGCTGTATCCTCTGTATATAGGTCTTGGAAAAACTGTACAAATGTATTTTCGATCTCGCAGTCCACAGAAATGATGTTACCTGAGGTTTGGCATTTAAGATCTTTGATAACATTTCTAGACTGATTGGCTTTAGTCTTCCACGCTAGGAGTTTTCCACACCTCTCCCCAAACTCATAATTAGATAACCTGCTGGCTTCCCATTTTCGTCTTACCCTGACCTCCAAATAATCAGCCAGTTTGGATTTTGCCAATAACAAATCCCTTTCTATTTGGGTTCTAGGGGCGAGGTTAGGAGAATGTACTAAAGCACTTTGGAAGGTATTAATAGAGGCTTCAAGGGTTTCTCCTCCTTAACCTTTTTATGCTGTGCCGAATTTTAACTAGAAAGAATGCCTCTAAGATAGGCCTTATATGCGTCCCATACCGTATTCAGAGGGGCAGAATCCAAGTTAAAGGCAAAAAATTCGGTTGTGGCTGCTTTCAAGTTATCTACTACCGAGGGATCTAATAGTAAAGTGCGGTTTAGGGTCCAACACCGTAACAGGACTTTATCTCTAAGGAGAATCTCCAGAGAGACCGCCGAATGGTCCGATAAATGCTCGGGGATATGTGTAACTTTCTTAGTGTTTTTACTAATGGCTAAATCCACAAAAAAGAAATCGATCCTAGATCGATGTCCATGCTTTTTATTATAAAAAGTAAAGTTTCCCCCCTCGGTCCCCTCCCTGGAACTCATGAATTTCCAAATGTCAATAAGACCTGTATCGAAAATCAATTGTTTCAGAACCCTTCTCATGTTAGGGGTTGCTGCAACTGCCCTTTTGGAAGTTGTGTCTTGTGCTGGATCTAGGAAGACATTGAAATCACCTCCCAATATAATTGGTTCATTAATATCTACTAAATGCTGAAACAGATTACGTAGGGGCATAGGGTCATCCACATTGGGGCCGTAGTATTCAACCAATGCCAACCAGACACCATACATTTTGGCCTTAGCAATTACCCATCTACCTAAAGGATCCACCACACACTCCCCTAATATAGCCTGAGAAGATTTTTTGAATAGCAGAGTGACCCCTTTGACTGTACAAGACTGTGAGGTGCATACACAATGCTCAATTCATTGTTGACCTTTTAAAATCTCCCGCCATTCATCCTTAACTAGATGAGATTCCTGAATAAAGATAATATCTGAATCAGTGAGCCTGAGATATTCTAAAATCTTCCTCCTTCTTAAAGGGACCCTAAGGCCATTGACATTCAAGGATAGTATCCTTAGAAGCCTAGGCTTATCCGGGCTCATCGTGAAATGTAAGGGTATTTAAAAAAGGGAAGAGATACCAAAAAGTCCTGGAAGTCTTGGTCCAAAAACAAGAAGAAAGGAAAAAAACAATTGCAAAAAAGGGGTTTTAATCTAAAATTGGCAAAAGAGGACATTTTTGGGGGTTTTCTCCCACATGCTCCCCCACCCAATGTGATTATGTTTTTTTTTTAGTTTTCATTTCTACAAGTGACCCCCTCCACCCACCCTGGGGAACCCTCCCTATGAACTAGAGGTATACTATGGATTACCTTCTTTGAGCTCTCCTACTGCGTGGCGGCTGGCAATAGTAAATGATTCTACTTGTTGTGCCTTAATCTGATCTATAAAGTCTCTCACGTCACTTGGGTCTCTAAAATTATGCATTTTATTGTTTCTCATGACCCTCAGGGATGCAGGGAATCTTATGTTTGCAGTAGCACCCAGCTCTCTCAGCTCTCGAATAAATTTGCCCAGTTCCCATTGCCTATCCTGGGTAGTACGCAAAATGTCAGACCTTATGCGGAAAGACCACTCATCTTTCTTATATGTTCCTGCTTTTAAAGCCCCAGCTAGAATCCTTTCCTTCAAAGAATATGATTTGAAATTTACTAAAATCCTCCTTGCGGTTTTTCTCCCTGGACGTCTCACAAAGGGATCACGATGAACTCTTTGAATGTCCTCCTCTAGGTTACGTTGGTCGATGTCTGTATTGAATTCTTTCAAAAGGTGTATCACAAAGGCCTTTATGTCCTTCCCCTCAAGGCCTTCAGGAACATTCAAGATTCGGATATTGTTCCTTCTTGCACTATTTTCTAGCGATTCCAACTTATCTCTGAAATCTTTTTCACTGACCTTTAACTTCCGTATCTCTTCCTGGTTAATATCAACCTTTTTAGAGAGATCATCTAATGTGACCTCCATAGCCCCGACTCTTTCTACCAGGTTGTTGATTTTATCCTCCATGGCCTCACAGGTGCCCTGAGTTTTTTGCTGGTTAAGCTCTGAGATTGCGAATTTCTCCCTGACTTCTGTTAACAGGGTTGATAAAAGCTTTCCTAATTCTGGGGTGTTAGTATGATCAAAAGCCGCAAGGGATGATTCTCCTTTTGCCTGCGAGTAGTTTTCAGATGGTATAAAGCTAGGGCTGAAGCTAGGGCTATGGCTAGAGGGGTCCCGTACTAAGTTTTCCTCTGCTAGGGGGTCAAACCTATTCTCTAATCGTATAAGCTCGGATCCCATTTTATTAGATCCTAAAGCTTCCATGTCTTCTTTCCCTTTCTGAAGTAGAGAACTCTCAGTGACTTGAGGCAGTACTCCTGAAGAGGGGATCGCTGAAGCCCCTTGCGCCTGGACTTTAAAGTAGGAACGGAGTGAAGGTGTTACTTTTATACTCTCTGTCTTCTTTTTCGCGTGTTTAATACTTGCTTTCTGAGCTGATTTGTCCGCGGGCGGTCTTTTAACTTTAAGAGCCCGAGGAGCCTGCAGAACCTGAGGAGCGGTATTAGATACTTCTGGTCGTGGAGCCTGTGACAGTCTAAAAGGAGTGTGTAGTTCCTAGCTGGACGTGG